>JBBPDA010000132.1:20050200-20082556 GCA_037974385.1 Arnoldichthys spilopterus | reverse complement strand
GAAAAGCAGGGAAACACCCTGGACGGGTCGACAGACCATCACAGTCAAGGGTTCTTGAGTTCTTCGGACTACAATGACATGATGGAGCACCTCTTCATAAGGGTCCTTTACAGCCTTTTAAAAATAGGTTCTATATAGCAGGGATTCTAAAATCCTTTTCAGCCAGGCACCCCAGTTTTCCGATTCATACTGTGTGTACTGAATTAATGTGAACTGTTCATCAAATTTCCACAGTTCTTGTGAATCTCTTGTCCTGTACGATTTGCTTTTGACTATATTTACTATAAACACACTACTTTGCTGTAATATTTTAATGTAAGCTTATTTAATGATCATGCCTGTAAAACCATAATCTTTCAAGTCTTGTAACTAATGGCTTTTCCAATTTCAAATGAAGTATCCGTGCAATTTAAGAAAGTGCTGATTATTCCTGAAGCTTGAGCTGGTAAAATAGCAGTTTGATGTTCTTCAGTATTTGTTTGTGATTTCAACATTTATGTCTGTCTCTTCAGAAGAATTTGGGCCCAGAGCGGAGGAGCAGCAGGAGGTCCACAGAATCATCTAGCAAAGCTGAAGAGGAGTCCTCGGAGTCAGAGTGTCATGAAAATGAAGAGGACGAGGATGAAGAAGATAAACTTGCCGAGGAACATCCACCACCGCCAGCCATGTCGTCCTGGTCCAGCGACCATAATTACATTGCAGTAACGCCAGAAAAGACTACACCCATATCATCAACTGTGTTAAACAAAGCGTGTATGTATCTCTTTGAAGGTTTTCCACATTTATATGACTTTTGCCCCCCAGTGTCATGAACAATGCAAATCAAATGAGCAATATGTTGGTGTTGCTGCCTAGGTCACAAGGCTTTACAATGTCAATTGACCTGAAACCTTTATAAGGATGTGCCTTGGTGAAATTTGTTCCTGCATAATGTAGGCGCGTGTAAACACTGGAGTTTGGAATTTGGTGCCCCAAATGCACATCTTGCTATTTTAGTAGCAATCGGGCATAATAGCACTGGTTAGGGTTAAATTCTGCAGTTCTGGTTTAATTTGTATAGATGTGTTTGGAGCTTTTGAACAGGTGAGTATAACTAAAATGGTAAGTATTGGTGCTTTGCACTGTCCTTATGTGTTATTTTCAGGAGAATACACACTGAAAGGGTCGGTTTTCTGTGCACTGGTGATGCCAACATTTATTACAACGGACAGTAAGGCAGACATCTTTGGATTGTCATTTAGCCTAAGATGAGGTTAAATCTGTGCTGAGAAAACCACCCCATTTGATGTCCGATGTTCTTTACAATACTTCGAAATACCTGACTAGTGCCTTGCCATGATCTGTATCTTCTACACTTTCTGCCTGGGGTCTACAAGTGAGAGTATGAACTTGAGTGTGTGTATGTTAGAATGTCTTGTCTCCAAATGCTCTGATCTGGGACTAGTATCCTCATAAGGAAGTGCTGACCACTCATCTGAACAGGTAGGTCTTGGTGTCTTATTTTTCTCCTGCCCACTTTTCATTAAGAGTAGAGCAGCATCTCCGGAACGGTTTGGGAGAACGGTGCAATTTTGCTATAACACCATAACTAATGAACAGATTTTAAAGATTTCTTACTTGCATGCCCTGCAGTTATGCAATTCACTTTGGAGAAAAGTAACTTCAAAATAAAGTGATATTACAGAGACTATGCTGATGCCCCTTGCTTCAATTTTGAGAGAAGTCTTGTGGATAGCTTTGGAGATCATGGCCTCCACCTGCTTTGGCCATGTTAGACAGCCAGCCACTTATCAACACAGATAACTGCAGCTGGAGAAATGTTTGCCTGCTGACCTGAGGGAGTTGGGGTGATGCAACGTGGTCCAGAGAAAAGATCTGACGGTCTGCTTGTGAAGTTAGAAGCTGAGAAGACTGCACATGAAAACTGGAAGATGGTAGTCTGCCAGACAGCACCCAGAACAGAATCCACTGCCCTTATTGCTGCAACACATTGAGGAAATGCCAAGCCATGATTATAAGTCCTGCAGGCAATTTCACATGCTTGTATTTCTTTGTTAACAATAAGAAAAGTTAGTTGCTGTTTATAAGTAAAATGTTGGGATTGTAGGGGATATGTTAAGCTCATATGTGACTAGTTGAATGTTTTTGTGCCTTGTTTGTTAAATAGAAACTTGTCCAGGAGTGGCCAATGGAAAATATGGAGATGCTCACTGAATTTGCTCACACTTGCACAAGATCTGAATGACTGATTTACTCTTTCATTATCAAATAGAGGAGTTCCTTATTATAAGTAGTTCTGAGTGATTTGATATTTCATTGTCAGTTGTTCACAGAATATTTTGCAGTAATTGGTCCCTTATCAGAAGAAAGCTCTTCAGTTTTATTTGGAAGTTTTTTCTTGATGTTGAATGAGCTTCATACAGATCCATCTGATTTCTTTCTGTATGATTGACATGAACATAGTTTCATGAAAACACTGAGTCTTTAAACTTAAATAACATGTTTGCCCTGTGTGTGGATAATGTGGCAACACTTTCACTTGCAGTGAAAATAAAGAAATATGCCCTATTAAAGTAACAATTACATAAGTTGGAGAACTTTGTTGTATTTGGACCTGTGGATACTGTATGAACAATTGCAGGTTAGTAGCTCAGACTGCATAATCAGGTTCAATTTTTCACATGTTTATTATAGTATTTTGAACATGTTGAGAATAGAAGTCAGTCCAAATTTCACACCACACTGTTAGGAAAGGTCTTTTAAGTGTAGGTGGGTGTCAGTCTCTGCTAAAAAGATCAATGTTTGTGTTGGATTATGAACTTGCATGCCTTCCATTTGGCAAATATGCAGATAACCGCACAAACCTCAGACACTTTGATAGGATTAAAAAAATATGTATGCTTATAAAAAAAACCCAAACATCCACCCTGGAACATGGAACTGACAAGAGCACTGCTAATTTTGAAGTGTCAGGCATTTCAAGATGATGAGTAAGTTGATCTACCAGTAGCTGAAAATCCGGACATGCCATACAGTTTGTCAGACTATTAAAAGTTTTTCTTTTTTTTAAATAAGTTTCCCTAATACAATAAATCTTGACAATTCATGGGCATGCTATTTATATCCCTTTCTTGTAAACAAGAAGTGTAATGTAATTTAACCTATATGCTCTTTGAAGTTTTTTCTGTCTCAGCTGATTCTCAAAAATAAAACTTTCCTCTATGTATTATTTTTGTTTCATCGTTTTACTTACCCTTTCTCAGGTTGATATTTTTGGATCTGTCAGGGTGGGGTGGGGATAATTCTTTGAAAGTGGTCACAGAATCAAGGCAAGGCACAAAGATGTTGCATGAAAACATAGGTTCAAATGAAAGACATGTCGGACACCACATGGATGAACCAAACAGTGTTTCTGATTACATGATGGGCTGGTTATAGCTCCCCTGGCTGTTTGAGATTTGACTTTTACATGTATATATGTTTTTTTTTTTGTATGTGTCTTAAGCAGGTACCCTAAAAGATAAGGAGAAAGAAAAGGAGGAGCAACGTACAGAAGTAACTGAACCAGAAAAGAAGGATCCTGCTCCTGTTGAGAAGAAACCCTTGGTAACGACATCCCCCAAAGGAGGCAAGAAGTCCCCAGGCTTGAAGTCAGCCAAGTCTGCTCCTGTAGCCACACCCAAAGGCAAAGCGAGTACCACGTCTGCTAGTAATGCCAAAGACTCTAAAAAACAGCTCCCACCCCTGAACAAAATGCCCAAATCTAAGAAACCAGGGCCACCCCCTCCCCCCATCCCAGTCTTCTCATCCACTGGCCCACCTGGGTCCCGGATCCACGCCACTGGAGCACTGAGTGTGAGTAAGAGCACCTTTACTATCCCTAAAAAGCAGCCACAAACGGCTTCAAAGGAGTCCGTGGGCACTGGACCTTCTTCCACCTCCAGGACGCCTCCTGCACACATGACCTCCTCGTCCCACGGTCACGCACAGTCTTCAAAACCTGCCCACCCTGTTGCTCCTGCTGCCCCTTCACAGCCACCGCCGAACAATCAAATGAGATCCAACATCCGCCGCTCACTTACTGACATTCTGTACAAAAGGTGAAGTATTAAACACTTTTGTACTATTAGTTTTTCTTAATAATTTGTCAATATAAGGTGTAAAATATCTGCATAATCATATTTATGTATAGTATGAGTGTGTTAAGTCAGGGGAAAAAAAGTAGAAAAAGCAGCTTAAATCAGGTATATGAAATTATAACTTTATGGAAGCTTGCATAACTAATCAATAATGACTGTTGTTTAGGGTGAGTGACAGCGATGATCTTTCCATGTCTGAGAACGAGGTGGGCAGGCTCGCTGTCAGCATTGAGAAAGAGATGTTCAACCTTTATATGAACACAGACAGCAAGTACAAGAACAAATACAGGTCTCTCATGTTTAATCTGAAAGACCCAAAAAATAAGGTTAGTAATTATGGATGTATGTAAGCAATGAAATGCATCTGCTTAAAGATGTCAGGTCACCTCTAGCCTTTGCAAGAAGTTGTGTAATATTTTTTTTCTTTGCTGATGTGCTTTTAACAGGGCCTCTTCTATCGGGTGATCGGTGGTGAGGTCAGTCCTTTTCGACTGGTGAGACTGAGCCCTGAAGAGTTACTCTCTAAAGAAATTTCTGATTGGAGGAAAGCTGATACTCCTGAGGTAATTCTATGATGCTTTCAAGCAGTTTACTTTTTCATGGTGTAAAATCAACAACTTTCCATCGAAGTGTTTTAAAAGGTGCCTAGGCATTACAAAAATGAATTGTTCATTCCATAAAAATCTCTGAATTCTGTTTTAAGGGCCTCGATATTGGTGGACGATCCCATTCTGGACCACATAAACCTGGATCGAAGCAAGAGGGTCTGCCCCCTGATGTGGACATGGAGGAAGCTCCTTCCATGTCTGATGGAGATGTATGTATCTCTACTACTTCCCAATCTCCCCGCTTGGCTTCTTCTGCAGTAAGTGGTGGCTTTCTCTCTCTTCCTTTTCACAGCCTTTGGCCTTTTCCCTTCTGTTGCTTCCAAGTGTATAGCAGACTGTCTTCAGGAGACAGTCAGCTATACACGTCTTTTTGCTTTAAGAAACTCTGGTCTTAAATTGCTGCAATGCTTTGACTGCTCCTCCTCTAAAACTTCAATTGCTGCACCACACCATGCTAAAAATGTATGCTTTTGCCACTTTTTCACTGTGACTTGGGTGACATGTTCTTAATTTTATGTGAACAGATAAACAGAAAAATATGAATCATTGTAGAGGTTTGTGGTGATTTTGGGGATCTGTCTTTCTAACTGTAGGATCATCAGGAATCAAATCCCTCTGCTGCAACCCAGGACTCTGGTTTTGCAGGAAAGAGCAGCGCTGTGCCAGACATCTTAAGCTGTATGCTGAAAGACACGACAGCAGAACACAGGGCTCACTTGTTTGATCTCAACTGCAAAATTTGCACAGGTAGAACCTCCACTAGAGTTACAGACAGATAGTGTCTGCATAAACCAAACTACTGTTAAATACTAAACATTTAATTTCACGCACTCCCATTCAGGTCAGAGGTCCGTTGATGATGAACCAGCAGCTAAAAAGCCTAAAATGTCTGTTCCTAAAAAACAAGACCTTAACGAAAAGTCCAAGGCAGAGCAACGACCATCCAAGGTGCCTGGAACGCAAGAACCATCCATAGCCTCTTTCTCTGGCAGTGAAACCTCTATGCCGCATTCGCAGAATGTCCTGGAAGATCCGAGCAGCATGCTGCCTGTTCAAACCCCTGTGGCCATCCCTGCAGTTTCATCGGTCACAATAACCCGACGTGATCCCCGTACTGCCGGTCACCGCTCTTCTACGTCTTTATCTCAGACTGGTCCTGATGTTGTGAGTCTTGCTGGTGCACCAGGCAACACACCTGCTGCAGTGCCTTTATCTGCTGAGCCTCCTGTAGTGGAGATTAAGGGCCCGTTGCCTATGCCACCTCCAGCTCCTGTGTCTCTGCCGAAATCCACAGTCCCAAAGCCAGTGTCCTCAACAGACACACGACACTATGGAGCCAGCACTTCCAGGTATGCTGTCTTGCAATTTAGTAATTTGTGTTGTTTAAATTTAGAAGCTTTTAATACTTTGTTTGTTCAAATTAAACCTTAGCATGTCAACATGTGCTGAATATAAATTTTTTCAAGTGCTTGAAAAATGAAATTGCATGTAATCTCTTGCAGTTTTCTTTAAATTAAAATGTACATGAGTGGGGTTTTGAGAGTGGAATTAACAAGCAAACTGCTAGGTATCCATAGATGTGCATATGTCAGTGATGCAGGACATTAGGGAAAAGTTAACATCTGTTCGTGATAACTATTCTTCTGTGTGCAGCATATCTGAGCCCCCTCCAGAAGGTGAGACAGCTTTGTTCCTGTCCGGGCAGGAAATGATGTGGAAAGGATTCATTAACATGCACACTGTTGCCAAGTTTGTCACAAAGGCCTACCTGGTCTCAGGGTCTTTTGAACATCTTAAAGAGGTTTGTTCTTTGTGTTTTGTCTGGTCAGATTTGTTGATGTAGAGCTGTGATGCAGTAGGGCTGGACATTGAATGTCACCAAGTGTGATATATTAAATTGCATACTGAGGAACCTTTTTTGTTTTTACAGGACTTGCCTGATACCATTCACATTGGTGGTAGAATATCACCCCACACAGTTTGGGACTATGTGGGCAAATTGAAGACTTCACTGTCAAAAGTATGAGAAATTTAAATTTAAAAGTGTGGTTGCTACACTGATTGCACATTCTGCTTTGTTCATTTGTTTTACAAATTGTGTCCTTTTGTTTTTAGGAGCTCTGTCTTATCCGTTTTCATCCAGCAACCGAAGAGGAAGAAGTTGCGTATGTGTCCCTGTTTTCTTATTTCAGCAGCCGCAAGCGTTTTGGTGTGGTGGCTAACAGCAACAAGCGCATCAAGGACCTGTACCTCATCCCACTAAGCTCAAAGGACCCACTGCCAGCAAAACTCTTACCCTTCGATGGGCCAGGTAAGAATAAGGATGTTTTAAAAACAAAATGCCTGTAATATTTAATTGAGGATCATCCCATCCATCCCAGTTGTACAAAAAAAGGCTAGAATGCCTTGCATAAACTAGGTAAGTATGGGTTTGATCACTTTATTAGTGATTGACTTGTGTCTGAAGTAAGAGTTTGTTCCATGAAAAGATGGTTTGCTAAGTGTTTGTCTTCTCTGGTGTACATGATTGATTGATTTGTACATACGTTTGGGTTGTGTTCTTTCCTGTTTGTAAATCATGTAATTATTTCCAATAAAACATTTGCATCCAAAATTGGTAGACATGTCTCAACATTGTTTCTTAGTTTCTCCTTCCTTTCCAATAATTATTCATGAAGAGTGGAACAGTGGAGAAATAAAAAAAAAAAGAAAATACGTAGAATTGGACAAAATAGATGTACTTCTGTATAAGTGACTATATATACATGGTGTTCTTTACACTGGATTGTACCTTCATGTCAGAGAAAGAGAGGGTAAATTGTCTAAACAAACCTAACCGAGATCCTTTGCACTGCTGGATATGGCTTAAAAACCAAATTGATCATTGTAAATCTGCTACATAGAGTAAGGGATAGAGGAGAAACCACCTGAAAAGATACTACATAGAATCAACCTACTAATAATCAAAGACTTGTTCCTGCATCATTTTCCTGCATCCTGTTCCTGCCCAGCGGACTGCCTCTTCATTCTTCAAATATTCTGAATTGATTAATGAACTAGTTATTGACCTACACATGACTGCTTGTGTATTTTTTTTTAAAAAAAAGTTCCTGGTACTAAATTGCACACAGTGTCAGACTATATATAATAACTGCATATTTTAAAGAAGGCATTACATGACAATATTCACTCATTTACATGCCCATCTTCACTAATTAAATGATTTTAAAGTCACCCATGAACGAAACGTTCTAGGCAATGATCACACATTAGATTCAAATGCCAAATTGAAAATAATTTGTTGATCATGGATATTTTAGAGTTAACACATTTTGGCCATTTGGTCATGTCTTTAGGTTTTGATTACTTGGAACAAACTCTCATTTCACGAGAGATCCTGGTAACAATGAATTGTGACTATGTGGTTCCTTAAAATGTTAATGACCATCTCCAATATGTTGACTAACTGGTTATATTTTAATTTTTTATTGGCAGGGCTAGAGCCAGCTCGTCCCAATCTCCTCCTCGGACTTTTGATTTGTCAGAAGGACAAGAAACGTGCTGCAGCCCCTCTAGAGAGTGAGGAAAAACGTTCCAAAACTCAACGAGATGATGAGACTGGCCTTCCAAAACCTGTTGCTGTTAGCAAACCTGACAAAGCTGTGCGAACCAGTTTGGACTCTATAAGTACAACACCTCCAGGAACCCCACCTCCCCTTAGCAGCTCAGAGTCTTCATTGGGTCCACTTGCTGCAACATCAATGTTTTCTATTTTGTCCTCTGTCAAGGCAGCTGGCGTCAGTACAAGTACAGGTAGTAATTCTCCATCAACTACTACAGGTTCTGCAGTACCTGTCCCTAGTGCCACCCCACTTCAGACCATTCTGAAGACGCTGTTTGGTAAGAAAAAGCAAGATTCCGATGCTTCTCAGTCACCCCCAGATCAAAGTTTAGATGTTTCAGTACCTCTTCTGGATCCAATAGTCCAACAGTTTGGGATTACCAAAGGGAAAAAGGTAGAAGATGAAGAGGATGATAGACCCTATGACCCTGAGGAAGAATATGATCCCAGTGTTGGCTACCGTACAGAAAAACCCATTGATACTATGGTATCTGCTGCCATTAAGCAGCCAGATATCATGACTGGTGTGGTAGATGATATTGCTTATGATCCTGAAGATGACTCAATCTTTGAAGAGGTTAAAGTTGATCCAGGTTCCAAAAAGCAAGTAGAGGAGCAAGGCGAGTCACAGCACCAACAACTACCTGATACATTAATTTCACAACCTGCCAAATCTCTTCTAGGAAGTAGTCAGTTGCTTCAGCTTGGTAAAAAAGTTGAAGAGTTGGTTGCAAAAAGCTCAACTAACCCACTTATTAATCAGAGAAGGGATCCAAGACAGAGCAGGGACCCTAGACAGGCAGCGGTTTCTCGGAGGCTAACCTCTGATTCTGCAGAGAAGGAGGAGTCTTCTGATGCTACTTCAGTTGTTGTCGCTACGAGTACTACTACTACTCCTGAAGCTGATGTTGCGGAAACTACTACAACAACAGATACACCGCCACAACTTGACCTTGCTGCACTCCTAGACACATTAAAATCACAGCAACCTAAAGTCATTGACACTCCCATGCAGCATTCTTCTGAGGATACAACAACAGAACCATCTGCAGCCATAGAAACCTCGCCATCAGAAGGTGAGGCCAAAATGGACACTTTACAATTGCATCCTGCTGCTTCTCAACTAGACACGTCCAGGCCAGAAGAAGAAGCCAAAAGTGAAGAGGTACCTTTTCTAGATACAGACAGCACAGAAATTTCTATTCCACTTTTGGGAGAGAAGATAGACTCTGAGTTGGTAGAACCTGAACCTGAAGAGAAACCCGAAAAAAAGGATTCCCCTATTGAATCAGAAAGAAAGAGTTTTGAAGAGATTTGGCCTAATTCATCTAACATTTTAAAAGCAGAACCCATCTCTGATGCTGGAGAGCCTGCAGAATCTACAACAACAACATACTATAACATCTCAACAATCAGTACCCCCTTAAATACAACTGGAGTGTCACAAGATGATACTCAAGTGAGTTCATCCTATATGGATTCCCATACCTCCCATATGCCCCACATGACTTCATCAAACTCTCAAAATGAATTCCGAAACCCATCAGACATTCCTCCTCCAATGTCTTTTCTACCACCAGTTGGGCCACCACCCATGCTTGGTCCACCACCAATGACCGTTCCACCACCTATGCATATTCCTCCTCCAATGTCTGGGCCACCTCCAATGCAGGGACCTCCTCCAATGCAGATCCCCCCACCAATCCAAGGCCCACCTCCAAGTCATGGAGAAACTGATCTGTCCCAGTATCCCCCACCTGGACCATATCCCCACTATCAAAATCAGTGGGGAAACAGTCCACAGTTTGAATCATCAAGAGGACCACCCCCACCAATTATTACCCCTAGAGGGCCCCTTCCACCTTTGCCACAATTGAGTCAGAGAGTCCCTCCACCTCAGATGTTCAATAGCAATATGCCACCTCAGCCTCATTTAGGCCCTCGAGGCCCACCTCCTGGTCCTCCACTCTCTGGCCCACCACTCCCAACTTTTGATGGACAAAGGTTTAATGGGCCTCCACTGCCTTTCAACTTTACAGGACCCAGAGGCCCACCTCCACCATTTACAGGTCCTCCTCCTGGTCATTTTGAGGGTAGAGCAGCACCACCATCTCACTTCCCTGGGCCACGAGGCCCACCTCCACTTCATAATATTGGTGAGCATGGACCACCACCACATAACCTTGCAAGAGGGCCTGGTGATCAGTATGAATGTAAGGAAGGTGGAAGTTCTTTTCAACAGGGAATTGAGCAGCCACAGGCTCAAACAACCTCACACTCTTACAAAGAGAGTCAGGGCCCTTCACATGGATCTACCTTTAGGGGACCTCTGCCAAACCACTTCGATGGACGAAGAGGCCCTCCTGGTTCTGTAGGGGAAATGCCAGGGCACAGGTTCCCTCCACCAAACCAGTTCCGTGGTTCACCTCCACATAGAGGATCTTTTGATGAACCAAGAGGGGTGTTAACCCAAGACTTTGAAAGGCAACGAGGACCAGCACCACAGCAGTTTGGAGGGCCACGAGGTCCTCCACCAGGACACTATGCTGATAGTGATGCAGGAGGTCAGTCATCACGCTTCCACTTTGATGACCCTCCAAATGACATTAGACCTGTACGGGGCCCTCTTTTACCTACTCCTCCTGAAGGTCCCCTTACAATGCCAGGGCGCTTGGGAGGACACAGCCCAGAGTCCCATCGTGATGACCATTGGAGAAGACACTCCCCTGAAATGAGACGCAGCAGCTCGACTAGAGATGGTTCTGAACCTCAAGACAGGACCAGTAGGTTTGATAGTGGCACGCGTGACCGAGATGGCCCATCAAAGGTGTCTGAAGAGCGGCAGCGAGACTTGTCAGAGGATCGGAGGAGAGACCGAGATCGAGAGGGGCCACATGGGGGCAGACCTTGGGGCTGGAACAGAGACCGTGACTGGGATCGTGGCAGGGAGAGAGACCGTGAAAGAGATCGCAGCAGGGACAAAGAAAGAGAGAGAGACCGCAGTAGAGACAGGGACAGGGACCGAGACCGGGATCGGGATCGCAGCAGAGAGAAGGAGAGGGATAGAGAGAGAGACCGCAGCAAGGAAAGGGATCGCAGTAGAGGCAGAGACACTGATCGACACCGGGAGGGAGATGGAGACAAAAGACGAGATCGGGATCGGGACCGAGAAAGAGACCGAGATCGTGGTAGAGACAGAGATTCCGACAGGAAAGACCATGACCGAGACAGAGCGAAGAACAGGGAAAGGGACAGAGACCGTGACCGAGACCGCGACAATAGAGACAAAAGGCGAGATCGCTCAAGGAGCCGTGAGCGAGACCGGAGCCGTGGAAAAGACAGAGACCGACGAGAGAGGGACCGAGAACGAGAACGGGACAGAGATAGAGAAAAGGACAGAGACAGGAGGGAGAGGAGCAGGAGTAGAGACAGAAAGGATGAGAAAAAAGACAAATCTGAGACCTCAAAAGACACTGAAAAGTCTACTGATACTGAAACCACATCCTAATTTTCTTCAACCTTGCTCTTTCACGTTCAGTTTTGGTTCCTGGAATTGTCTTTCCCCATAGGGAACTGCATGGATTTAAAAGTATTCTACACATGTAGGTTGTCAGTTTTTTGTATCCTCCTTCTGTTCTCACTGCATTTTATGCGTTTTTTCTCTTCTTCTTTCTTTTTTTTTTTTACATTCAAGGACACAGGTCTTGAGATTTTCAGTTACGTTAGAGGGGCAATGTCATACCATGTTTTAGGACATGTACTTCCCTCTTGTTAAAACATTTTAATAGTACATAAAGTAACACTGTTTAATAAACAAAGACATGTAAATATGTATTTGTGTATATACTGGTATGTTTTTAACTGCATTTTTTTCTAACTAGAGAAGTGAAGCCATATAGCCTAAATTCATGTAAATGGGGGAAACTACACTTGCCTTTCTAAATAAGGTCCATGAATGGTAAAGCTTGTTAGCAGTGAATAATTATAACTGCAGGCTGTTGTTGATCAGATGTCCACTACGCTTGTCAGATTTTGTTTAAATGGCTCCATTAAACCCCTCTTTGTACGATCTCAGCCTCCTTCTTATTTGTCTGGAATGTTCTGCATCATGATGACTGGTAGATTACATATACTGTATGTTAAAGCAAATACTTAAGAAGATTGTTTTGAAATAAATCTTTTTCTAAGGGCCTGTGTGCCAGCGCCATCATGTGGTTAAAGACAGAATAACAAAGCCCTGAAGTAGCAGAAATGTAAAGCCGCAGAAAAATAAATCCATTTAATGTCTTTGTTCTAGTAACTAAATCTTTTTTTTTTCACTTGTCTGTAGTGGTGTAAATTAACATTAGCAAAATTTGTTCAAGTGCACATAGCCGGGAAAGGCTGAAATTATGTACTATATTATTAACCAATTTCATGGTCTGTAAGTATCTGGACAGTGCCATGATTTGTTTCTCTTTTATTGGCTTTGTCTCCATGTACTTCAGTACTTCAGCTTAATTGTAAGGGTACTGATGATTGAACAATGTAGGGATTTTCTACACTGTCCATCTTGATACCTAAGGAAGTGTGAGATTAGCACATCTCAAAATAAAGAACAGACACAACCCTTTTCTGTTGACTTGCTTACAAGCTGAACATTAAAAATGAGTCTTTTGATTTAATCCATTTGGTATTAGAGCGGTTATAAAACATTTTTTTCTTTTCAACATAACTGGAATATTAATTTCTAAGACTTACATAAACAGCATATGTTACATAACTGCTTAGTTTTCCAATTGCTATGTTGTTTTTCTGAGGATATCTGTCTAAAGAGAAGCCTATTCAGAAAATACAGTAGAAAGTAAAATGTCAAAATCGTGGTTGACTACAACAAAACTTCAAAACACCTGACTGACTGCAAATTCTAGATGCAGAATTCTTATGTAAATTATAACTTGATTGGCCTGACTTGCATCTTGCAATTCTGTGAGTAGGGGTCCAGATTACCATGAAGTATTTAATTCAGATTTTGAAATACTGATATACTGAAAGCTGACCAGTAAAGCTATGATTTAGGATGATACCCTGTGTGCATCCAAAACAAGACATTTCTGCAGTTGCAGAGATCAACTTTATGAGCTCTGTGCCAAGTATATGTAAAAATGCATAGGACATATGACCGCTGCTATAACTAGGTTTTGTCATTTTGCATTATGTCAAATTAAGAAATCAAACATCAGGAAGAGAAAATGGTGCGTTTTTGTGAAAAATGGGCATTTAAAAAATTTCAATGTATCAAAAACTCACAGGGAAGACTGTAGTTCCACTATAAAGTGCTTTAACACACACCTCAGAAATAAACATAAACAAAGAACAATGAAAGACAATAGTCATTCAAAATTGCATGTAAATCAGGAACTGCAGCTGGAATAATGTGTGGCGGCATACATTTTTGGTGCTACACTCATAGTGTAGCCACTAGAATGGAGCAGTACCGGTGTAATGGTTAGGGAGTTTCCCAGGCACCATTAATAGCTGCCCACTGCCCCTACACAGGTGGGCTAAATGCAGAGCTTGCATTTCATTGTGGTGTGGTGTGTTCACAATGACAGTCATTCACTTTTAGCATGTACACAATATTTATTCAATCAGTGTCCATTTGAGAAATTGGAAATTTTATTTGGTTTCTATATGCTCTCTGAGCTGTTTATGTTTGACTGGCCCAAAAAGTTCATATGGAAAAGTGTTAGTTTAATGCTTACCTACTAATAGAATTCTGTAGAAGAAATTTGTATTATGGGGGAGGTGTTTTTTGTGGAATGAACTGAGGGGTCTATCTCTTTGAGACCCTTACTATTTGTGGGCAGTGGTGGCCTAGTGGTTAGGACACTGCCTTTGAGACCTGAAGGTCTCGGATTCGAGTCCTGGCCCGGGCACTACTGAGGTACCCTTGAGCAAGGTACCGTCCCACTACACTGCTCCCTGGGTGCTGTTGATAGCTGCCCGCTGCTCCAAGTGTGCACGTGTGATGGGTAAAATGCAGAGGTTGCATTTTGTTGTGGTGCTTGTGTGTGCTTTCACTTCACTTCTTACACTCCACCAGGGTTTGAAACCATATGCTGATTTAAAAAAGTAACTAAGCTATTATATATCTATATATACACACATACATATGTGGTACAATAATCATAAACCTTAATAGACTAATACAATGTACTGAACATGTGGACCCTTCATGAAAATCTAACCCTCTGTTGTGTTTTACGTTGTCATTTAGCCTGCATAATTTTTTTTTTGTAAAAAATCTTCCATAAAATGATTGATTGGTGCCTCCCTACTGAAGACTGAAATTAGCTAATTGGTTTCCTGCTGTAATGTTATCTATTTGTATGTTCTGTACCACACCATTGTGGTGTAAATTACTATACTGTTAGATCTGTCCAGCCAAAATGCTTTGGATATGTGAAAGAAAATATGAAATTTACAAGCCATTCAGCATGGCAGTAGGCCTGCACTTTCACCACATAATTGTGAGGAAAAACTGTTTGTTAAATATGCTAACAAGAGTGTTCCTCAAACTCCTCATGAATATCAAATGTACATATGTCAATGTTCTAGTAACCCAACAATTAGACATGTATTGTAGCACAGTCTTTTTCACTTACATGTTGTGTGAAATAATATTGGCATGATTTGTTCTATTCAGCAGTGTGAAATTATACCATGTAGATACTAGGTTTCGTATGACAGTTGGAAGAAAGTCTAAGAGCTACAATGATGTAAAATAGTGCAGACATCCCACTCTGCAACTACACATTTTAAGAAGGTAGGACCACCACCCCCCAACCCCCCATGGATGTATGAATACAAAATATTTGGTTATGAAAGAACACAATTTATTTGATTGCATAATCCCTATTGTTTTATTTAATTCTTTGTACAGTGATTTTGTCTGTGGAAGTCAAGTGGTTATATACAGAAAATGCGACCCTAAAATACGTACTTATATTGTGGAGGCATTTTATATTCTACTACAACCATCAGTGGGTCTACAGGGAGTTAGGCATCTTCACACAGACATCAATAGTGTAGCTCCTTAGCAACTAGCCAGATAGTTTAAATAACATTTTGTTTACGAATGAAACTCTTTTACAGAAAAGAAAAGTCTTTTACGGTTATTTAACCCACCATGGCAACAGAAAAAGTCACTGCTGCAAAGAGCGATGTGAGCAACACTGTCATGGTTTTTGACCCCTGTTAGGCAGTTGTACACTTAAGTGAGATCTGGGGTGAAATGTCTTTCTTTTTTTAACTAATCGCTGCATGACACTAAACTAAACTTAAGGTCAAAGAAAGAGAGGGCTTTCATTTCTTCTTACAATTAGAGATCTTAGACCATTTATCTCAATAATTATCTCAGTGATCAAAGAGGGCTTAAAGATAACTTAAGGTCATTTGTGCAAAAGTTGAAGTGAAGGTGGGCCTTTCAACAGGATAATAATGCTAAGCACACTAGCAAATTCAAAAAGGACTTACTCAAAAAGAAAAAGGCTTTTTGAAACACATTGGAATGTTGTGTAAGATTTAATAATTGCGGTACAGACAAGTGATGTCAACCATTTTAAACTGAAATTAAGGAATTTTGCATGGAAGAGTGGTCAAAAATTCCCGCAAGCTGGTGTCAGAGATTGGTCAACTCCAAACATTACAGACTTATTCCCTAGAGGTTGTTTTAGAGATTGTATGATAAATCATCATCCAATGCCTTGGAAAGTTTTCTGTTGTTTGGTTTTCTTTAAAAATGTATTTCAGAATCTGTACTCTATCTTTCACCTTGTTTTAGAGAAGAATAGACTTTGAGTTTCTTTACCAGCAACACAACTGACCATTCCATTGTCATGGTATAAGGGGACATCAGTGCCCTCAGCATGGGTGACGCCTTCTCTTGGAAAGCACATGGTTATTTCAGCAAGACAATGCCAGGCCTCATTCTGTGTGCACTGTAACAGTATGACTTCATGGACACAAAGTATGTGTGCTTAATTAAAAGGAAAAGTGATGTAACCTAGTGATAAACACGTCTCTGTCCCAGCTGTTCTGAGTGTGTTGCAGGCATTCAATTTTACATTTATTTCTATAAAACAGACATTATGATGGTCAGTGAAAACACTGGAAATCTTTTCTTTGTACTTTTGTTAGTTAAATAAAAACATTCTAAATAAAAGAGAATTACATACAAATGATTTTTGTTTTCATTGCATTACAGAATGGCTTAATTTATTAAGAATTGTGTCTATATTCATGTCACTAATCTGATGCCACAAAACATAATTAATATGCATAAGCATTAATAATACGTTTTCTTAGTCTTTCTTAAGACATTATTGCGTGTAGTTGAGTTTTATTTTAAATATAGAACTAATCAAAGAGTGTAACCCATTTCTTTGAAAAAGGACAAAAATCTTGATGTCAGGATTTTGACAACTGACAAGATGAAATGTCCTTATTAACCATGTCTTGGTTGCTATTTTGTTTTGTTATTTCTTACTTGCATGCTGCCTTTGTAACCTAAACTTAAAAAAAAAAATCCTAACATGGGGAGACTCTAGCATTGAAAACTTAACTGACCAATTGGGCTTCCACCAATAACAGGGAGGTGGAAAAGAGATCCTCAGGGTTTTAGCAGACCATGATGTTGCCTGTTTATTCAGAATCCTAATAAATCTGATGGAGTTGACGGGAAAATCTAATGTGTAAAATTGAACCTTCATTTAATTTGATGTTTATATTTATGTTTATGCATTTGTAGCATTTTTGAACAGTTTGACATTGTGACTTAAAAGTTCCTGTAACAAATCATAAAATAATTACTTGATTTTTTACGCAAACAACACTTTCCAACAAAGTACATGTTTTGTCATTTATCTCAAATATCAGTGATATAATGGGAAGAACAGGAAGTGGGGAGGCTATTCATGAAGAGGCTTTGAATGCATAATGTATCTAAAGGATAAACATTATTGTGGTGAATGAGGATGTCATTGCATTATTTATTAGAATCATGTTACAAGCAAAGGATATGACCTACAAATACATAAACCAGTGTTTTATTCATCAAATTTCATATAGCATTAGAAAGTTTATCTTAGTCACTTCAGATCATGTTCTATAAATAACTTAAAGTAGATTCATGTAGTTATACAGAACCTGATTATAAGAATGATAAAATAATATAACACAATATAAAGAAATCTGCTGTTTTCTACGATAAAAATCATCATTATCTATTCATGGCTATAATTAAATTAAGCATATACATTTTTTTTACAGAACATTTCTAAGCACTGCAAAAATATAGTTTTCATGTTTATTACAAATCATCAACATTTATTTACTATTCTTTTGTCATTTGCACCACTGGTTGCTGCAGTCTCAACATTGTTTCCTGATTTATCTGATGCCACTTCATCAACAATTTCAACATCATTACACGTGGTGCTCTCATTTTCATTGTGCTTTTCTGTGGCAACACTACCAACAGAAACATTTTTGTTATCAGCCACTGACATACACCTTTCCATACATGAATCATTTTCTCTGTTTTTGTCTGCCTCACTCAAAGCTTCTTCTGTGGCTGTGTGACTTCTGTGCAATTCTTCTTTCTGCATTGTCTGACCATTCTCTCCATTTTCACCTGTTCCATGTTCTTCTTTTATATTACTGGTACATTTCTCATTGGATGTATTACAGCCATGCATCTCATCACTTGACACTGGCTCATGAACTCCAGGCTGTGTACTATGCTCATCTGCAGATTTTTCTGTAGCAGCATGGGAAAAACCCAGTTCCTGATGTGGATGGCTGATGTCCTCAGACATGTTATTTGCACCTTCAATGCCATTCTTCTGAATAACAGACATTTTTCCTGAATGTCCATTAGCACTATCTAATGTTTTAACAGCATCACTTGTTCTTTCATGTCCTTCAGAAGCTTTGAACGAAAGTGGATGTAGTTTATAATCTTGGTATGTTTTGGTAATGTTTTTGTCATCTGTGATTTTATCAGGGTTTTGATTACCATTTTCATCTGGCATATTATTATCAAGAGTATTTTGAACCAAATGCTGAGACTCCAGCTCTGGCTTTTCTACATTTCTGGCACATTCTGAAGGATCTGTCCCAGTGTTCTGCAATTTTTGGGTTGTGCTTTCCATTTCCCTCAAAAATCTTTGGTAAATCCTCAGAGGACACCACACAAATTTTTCTTTTGGCTTAAAGTTCTCAAAGGCAAATCTGATCAGTTCCTTTCTCTTGGACTTGTCCAGAACAGCAAACATAAAATAGTCTAGAACACTTTGCTTCACTCTGGGAAGGGTCCCGTTGACCAGAGTCTCCTTGAGGAAGAAGCGGACCAATGGAGCCTGGTAGTGCTGAAACCCCAGAATGCCCAGACACTTCAGAATGCGTGTGATGCGGAGGTTGTTGTGTGTGTTTCTGTAAGATTAAAGGCAAATATTTTAGCATAATCTGCAGTTTCTCCTCATTATATTAATATAATGAACCTTAAAAATGAATGAGAACTGCACTAACCTGTTTAGATTCTCAAAACACTGTTTCCAGTTTTCTGCACGATCAACTTCGCCTGTTTCCTTGTCCAGCAGTTTTATACCATAGAAATCCAACATGAGCTCATAAGACATCAACAGTCTTTCCTTCACCTTCTTATTCTGACGGAAACGCTGCAGAAAAAAAGAATCTTCATTGTCCTCATTCAGTGGTGAAGTGGGTTACATTGATTATCTCTTTACAATGGCACCTGTCACAGGGTGGGGATATATTAAACAACAAGTGAACAGTCCGCTCTTGAAGTTCTTGTGTTGAAAGCAGGAAAAATTGGCAATTGTGTGGATCTGAGGGACTTTGACAAGGACCAAACAGATCTAAAATAAAAATTTAAGTCTCAGAAATTTAAATGCTTTACAGACTTCAATACCAACCACAATTTCTTTTGGGGTCAGCACATATGCATTATAGTTCATTCCTTGCTCTTGAATGGGAAACAACCTGTGAGAATGTCAAGGAATAAAAATAGTCAGGGATTTAGAAACCCATTTTAGTACAAAATTGCAACAATATGCCAGTAAATACTGTAATATTCCTCATATACCAAAAAGTCCAAAGAACAAAATGTTCAAACAACAATAACAGTAATCACTTAGAATCAAATGTCACTTGAAATGTTAGTCTTTAAATTGATTTCTGCACCAAACATTTGCTTATATTTATTTTTCTTTTCTGAATGTTTAGGACCAAAGCTGCTTTTTGTATAATGCCTGACTGTGTTTCATTGCCACCATGTAAAAGTAGTTTACCACTGAATGTAGGTGTGCACCCATTCCAGCCTTTTGTAATCGCCAAACCACTCTTTATGAAAGTTGTCAATATAAAAATCTGAAGGTATAAAAGAAAAGATTAAAAAGGTTTTACTTTACTCCTAACTCCAGAAATTACTCATCAACAGCATGTCCTACCATCAGGGTTTGAAGTTCTCTCATTTTTATAAAAGCTCAGGTTGGGTAAGATGCTTTCCTCCTGCAACTGGAGTTACACAAAGATAAAGATAAGATAAGACTATGTTATATTAAAAAACAAAAAATACAAATAAATCGGATTGTGACACTGCTGTAGAAATTTGAGTAATACAGTACTCACTTCATCCATATCTTCATCATCACCATCATTAATTGTATCATCCTGCAGGATTTCAAAGAACAAATATCAGTCAACATTTATGATACGCACCACACAGTAGAATTCATCAGATCACTGTCCAATGTCCAAATAAATAAATATAAACCATAAGCTGGGACAGATTAACTGAATTTGGTAAGATCTTGAAAATATCGCAGCATCTCTTTTCTTTCAAAAAATAAAAAAACCTAAAATTAAACATCTTTGTAAAAAACATTCTCCCTGTATAAAAAGGTTGATAAAACTTACTGGACACATATGTCTGAAGTTTTGCATGTCCCTTGCAGCAAACATGTTTCTGTGTTGTCTGTGAGACCGTTGGATATTGGACTGAGAAAAAAAAAAGAATAAACAATTATTTTATACTATATATACACAGGGCAGGTGTGCTTGGGTTAGCTTATTTAAAAGCTTTTTGCATATGCAAGAAGGCAGGTGGAAAAGTGACAAAGCAGTATTCTGATGCTAAATACCTCCTGAAAGAGTGTGAAATGGCCTTTTATCTTATATGCCTTCCAAATTACTATTTCCAACCTGCACATTGGGCCATGGCACATTCACTACTGGGCAGCATTATATTAAAATTTTTTACCTTCAGTTGAAGTTTATGTACATTTTTGAAAGCATGATTCAAAGGGCCCAGTACAAAATACTCCCCCATCCATTCTGGCTCTTTATAGAATATTCACACTACACAGTTCTACTGTGCTGAGCTACTGAACATTAAATTTGGGTAAATTAAAAAAAAGAATCCTTGTGAAAACTGGATTTGGCAAAAGAATAAAAACTTTTCAGTAATTTCAAATGATTTCGAATGATTTTGTTCTTATAGTAACAAATAATGTCCTGGGGTTCACAGCTTTGATCAGGAGAACAATAAATGCATCATTTCTCAGAGGCTGTAAGGAAATGGAGTTATACTACTAGGTAGGGTCAATAAATGCCCAACACTCAGTAAGCGGGTGTACTTTTGTACTTTTTTTGTGTTAGACAAACACAAGAGAACACATCTGTCTGGCCATCAATAATAATTATTAGTGTTAGTTTTGTGATAATAACGTTTATCACTGAACCCCAGCGTCAGATATTGTTTTCTGACAGACTGACAGGTGTTTAGCCTACAACACGATGACGAATTAAACTACATTTCCCAGCAGGATGTGGATCCGCGAGTGTTTAGAGGTCGATGACTGTTCACCTTTCTCAAAAGTTTTGATTCCATTCGGCGTTTTTAGCCACGTGTTCAACTTTGGTGGAGTCACGTGGATATTTTTGTTCACGTATTAATTCGGCAGCACTGTTATTTTTTCCAAAGAAATAAAAATAATTAGTTTGTTCGAGTGGCGGACACCCGCGTCACTTTCGTTTTCGCCTTTGGCAGTTTCATCTGAAAGAGGACCGCTCTAAAATTAGCTTTAGCATCTTTATTTTTTTAAAACATATAATGAAAAAAATGGCCACGTGAAAGCCACACATTATAAAATGCATAAACATTGCAATTATACCTTAGTAGTTCCTTCCTGGTCAATATCGTCTTCCCATGTTGAGTCATATTTTTCTTCGTCCGAGTCCACTTTATTATCGACGCTGTTACCCACCCGCGGGTTCTCAGTCCTAAGAAAGTCCATATATCTCAGTGAGTAGTTCACCAGCGCGCTGAACCAACGAGATAGCAGGGTAAAAGAGAAACACAGGAGTGGATAAGCAAGTCTCACTACCGCCTGAAGCACACCCATTGGTTTTAATACCGGAGAACAGAAACCGAAAGATGGTCGCGATAAGTGTTTCAGCTGCGCTACTAGCTTGTAGGAAGTCTTGCTCAACTATAATGAGTGTGTACAAAAACTGCAAACCGTCTCTGTCGGACAAAAACCTTCTTAACTTATAATGAAGGTTCATGTAAAACATACTTTAAAAACATACTCTATTTATTGTGAAAAATTAACGCAATGTAAGTGTTGGCAGTTGTTTTTAAATTATGTAAAAAATACATAAAGTGTACACTTTTTTATTTTTTACAAAAAAAAGAAAAGAAAATGAAGATAGGTCTGACAGCTACAGAAAACAAACATCAGTATACATTTATCAATTATTTTATTAAACCCCTCTCCCTATTAGCATTGCTGGTATACAGTTAGAGACAGATAATAGTTTTTCTATTGCTCATGATGCAGTCTTAGACCAGGGGTGCCCAGTCCAGTTCCACCACCCAGCAGAGTTCAGCAGCAGCCCTAATTTAACACTGACCCAGGTCCAAGGCCTTTAGGCAGCGTCCGAAAATTTCAGGGTGGTAGATTTTGAGGAACAAAACTGGACACTCACACTCTATACCTTTTCCAATGACCAGTTTTTGACCGTAGAGCCACTCTTGGAAAGATTTTGTCTGTCATCAGACCATTTTGTATTTCACCACGTTGAGTTGTAGTCTTAAACCCAGTTTATCAGTGTACTGAAGCAACAAGTGAAACAAAGACGCACATTGACACAAACACACACTTTGGCTAAAACAGAAATTGAAAGATGATCTGGTTGTCAGCTGGGCTATGAGTCAGAAGGAGATACTGAGGACTGCTTCCAAACAGCAATGTGTGAATCATAAAATACAATAAATATGTTGTGCACAAAACCAGATGGCCTACAGTCTTCAACTGTACACATATACACCCTGAGTTACCAGTTTATTAGGCACACTTACCTAATATCTTCACAAGGGGAGGGCAATTCTGGTTCTGGAGGGCCAGTGTCCAGCACACTTTGGTAGTTCCCCTCGTCAAACACACACTAAATCTGGCAATTAACAGGTAAGCTGAATCATGTGTGTTTAAGCAGGGAAATCCCCAAACAGCACTTCAGTTTTAAAGAGATTAAAGCCAAGCAATAGAGTATGCATCCAACAATCAGTAAGTTGACAAAGTTTATCTTTAAACTTACTGATTTTGTTGAGGTTTTAATAGCATATATATTATTGAGTTGTCTGTTCATTACTGTTAAGGTGGACCAGTTGTCTGTTTATTACTGTTAAGATGGACCTGTTGTCTGTTTATTACTGTTAAGGTAGACTGTTGTGATCAGCTCAATTTGTACTGCCAATTAGGCCATATTGGTGGTCATGATGGCATTGAGATGCCATCGGAGTGGATGGTAATTAGTTTAAGCTGGTACTCCAAGTGGGGTTTTTTGATATGGGTGACATGGGCAGCCACCCAGGGTGGCATCTTGTTAGAGGTGGCACGAGCTTAAAAGAAAACCCCCAACTAAATGTTAAACAATTATTATTGCTCAGGGCATCAAACAGGCTACAACTGCTACTGGGTGCACCCATGTTTAGTATAATTTAACCCAGCACAGTGTGTTAGTGCTGTTTAGCTATACTCTGTTTGGCTCTATTCAACTAATGCTGCTGCAGCACTTTCTTTATTCTGTAGCTGCGGAAGGTTATGTTGATTGTCTTCTCTTTATTTCCAGAACCACGCTCAGTGCTCTTCAGACTGTCACTGTAAATAAGAGCTTTGGGTTATATGCAATGTAACGAAATCTTTAATAAAGAAGCTGATTGGACCATTAGCAATCTTACTGCTCATTCTGACTGATGCTCACTCAGCGATCACAACTTTAAAGCCAGCAGATTTTATAAATAGCCTCTGCAAAAGTAATGATATTTTCATTTAAAAAAATACTACGCTTTTTGTTAATTTTTGAAAAAATGTGGACAAATACAAACAACAGCAGTGCTTTGGGGATCAGGGAGAAAAAAAGGGGCTGAGGCAACATAAATGTTAATGTATGTTTTTTTGGAGGTGATCAATGCTGCTGTTAAAATATTCTGTTTTATAAAAATGCTTAAATAATATTGTGACAGCAGAGAGTAGTGAGGCGGTGTAAGGAAGGGCGTGCCTTAGCCCCGCCCCTCAGCTGAACCGGAACTCGGACTCTGGGGGCAATTATCAAAGGGGATAAAGGTTCCCGTGCACGTCCTTTCCTTCGTCGGTCTTTGTTTGTATGCAGCCCCAGTCCCGCGACACGGGTAGAGCTGCTACAAGCTGCTGTCTGCATGGGGCAGAGGGAGCCGCCGCGCGCTGCTGTCTGCAGGGGGCTGGAGGAGCCGCCGCGGGCCGCTGTCTTCGTGGTGCCCCGCACACTGCTGGGACAGCCGGGTCCAGCCTGCTCGCCGCTGTGAGAACTGGGTGCAGCCTGCACGCCACAGAGAAAACCATGTCCAGCCTGCACACCGCTGGGACAGCCGGGTCCAACCTGTGCGCTGCTGGGACAGCCGGGTCCAGCCTGCGCGCCGCAGGAACAGCCGGGTCCAGCCTGCGCGCCGCAGGGAGAACCGGGTCCAGCCTGCGTGTCGCTGGGAGAGCCGGGTCCAGCCTGCGTGCCGCTGGGAGACAGGGTCCAGCCTGCATGTTGCGGGGGCAGCAGTGCCCAGCATGCACGCCACAGGAGCAGCCGTGCCTAGCCTGCATGCAGACACTTCCGTGTCGCCGAGGCTGAACCCAAAAGCTCTGCTCCCCAGGACTTCAGGGGTGAAGCCGGGGAGAATCACAGGCTCGGCACGAGGAATGACGAGGAAGCGGCCCGGCTTCTGCGGGACGTTGTTTGCGCATGAGCCCTATGAAATACAATAACTACTTGTGAAGCTAGTCATGCCAATAGGGTGGCATGACATTCCTTTTGCAAAAACAGAAAGTGAAAGAAGAAGTCATTTAAGTTGCACTTTAGTCAGGAGGTAGGCTAATATAAAGGATTTGTCCAGCCCTAATTTAATTAAATCAATTGATGAAAAATCTTTGATGTAATAAAAACACAGAAAATAGGTAGTTATAAATTATTTTTTATTTCAAAATGTTACAATCAGAATATAATGTATATTATTATACCTTCTCATGTAGCCCTTTGAATTAAAAAAGTTCCTTCCCTCTACATAGGCCTTCATTCAGTTGGACAGAAATGTGCAATGTTACCACTTTTGTGACAATATAAACAAGATGATGTCCTGTAGTGATTATAGTCTCTTAGTTATAGGCCTCAAAAACATATTACATATAATAAACAGCATATAAAAAATTTCCCTCAGGATCAATAAAGTATCTATCTATCTATCTATCTGTCTGTCTGTCTGTCTGTCTGTCTGTCTATCTATCTATCTATCTATCTATCTATCTATCTATCTATAAAACAGTCATTAGTGTTAAGAACCTGAATAGAAACATACCCGTAATCTGTAAGGCACATTTTTGCACATTAGTGAGGAAAACAAATAATAACAGCAAAGTGAATCCCCTGACAGTTGTGAGCTTCACACTTCTAAAAAGAAAAAACTGCAACCTGAAAAATTCAATTTTATTTCTATAGCGATTTTTACAACTGATATTGTTGCAAAGCAGCTTTACAGAATCCGGGCCCAAGCCCCTAATGAACAAGCCAAAGGGAATGAAGACAAGAAAAAAATACTTCATATGGTACAAAAACCTGTTTTATACAACTAAAATAAAACATTGTTTATTTTGTTTAATTGAACTGGCTGATTTTTTTTTTTTACAGTGCAATGTACACTAACAGGCCTTTGCCAGCATGAACCCAATGGCCTCTCATCCCCTCATTTAACAGGGCTTTTCCCCTACAACTTGTCTTAGTAATTCATGAATTTACTGCAGTGGATTTAATATTAACCTTGATATTAGAATGATACACAAATACATTAGTTGTAAGCCCAAGGTTAGTTACTTTATCCAATTCTGTGATGATATTTGCTAAATAAAAGGCATGCTAGTAGACCATACACAAGTCTTGTGGTCTTTCAATAAGCATGAGAGCAGTATAGCTCTCTGGAGATTCATGTAATTGTAAATACTCTTTTTGTTTCTTTTACAAAACTCACTGATGTTTTGACAGCAAGATGGGTGTTAAAGGAGTATAGACAGTTACCACAGACATTAATTTTGGCATACGTCCCTGTAATTAAGAACATTGACGCACTCATTTCTAATAGATGCTTAAAATAGTGTTTCAGCATCTGCCCACTAGCTTTTATTATTAATGTGTTTTGTGTTTTTCTCTTTCCTGAGTGCAGAAGCCTATTTTTTGCATTACCGACTGTAGGCTACAACTTGAAATATTTGTCCAAACCAGTGGGAGCCAGTGGGGTTTGGATGTCTTTTTACAAATATGTGACATGCTCAAATGTCAAATTTTTTGGGATTTCAAAGCCTGGCCCCTACTTTTAACAGATCACACCCTGCATTTCCCACTGCTTTCACTTTTCTCTTTTATCTTGAACATGCTTCACTAGGTCATGCTCATGAGAAAAATGGAAGACCGATGTATGAAATTACAGTGCAGATGTTTTTTTAGGTCTAAAATGTTAAATTTAACATGACATATGAGAATGTTTTGCATTTTATCCTATTATGTTTATCCAGGATGTAGTTTGAAAGCAATTCTTTCAAAAATTCTTATGCTTTGTTTGGACAAAAATTTCACTAAAGCTCTGCTGTATGCTACAGTTATGACAGATCTACTGATAAGTGTTGCATTTATTAAGTGACTGGTTATATTTTAACATGGGGTTTGGCTAAAGGGTTTTGAATTACATTTCTTGGCCAGTCAGGCAGGTTAACAAAAGGGAATGTAAACAAGGGGTATGTAGTCCTCCTCGAATGGTGCTCAAGCACTAGATTTACCTACGTTTACATCAAGGCCACCAAAAAGAAGCAAGTGGTCTTGATCATTAAAGCAATACTAAACACAAACTTAGTATTTCATTACTTAGTATTTGTTGCTTTTGCAACATTTTTTTTAAATTTCCTTACTGACTGTGTTTTTGTTTTTGTTTTGCATTTAGTTTTTTTTTATCTCGCTTAAAAATCTTTTCTGAATCCTCTGAGGGCACCACACAAATTCTGCTTTCGGCTTAAAATGCCTAAACGCAAAGCTGATCAGTTTCTTTCGCTCTGACTTGTCCAGTACAGTAAACATAAAATAGTCTAGAACACTCTGCTTCACTCTGGGAAGTGTCCCATTGACCAGAGTCTCCTTTAGGAAGAAGTGGACCAGTGGAGCCTGGAAGTGCTGAAACCCTAGAATGCCCAGACACTTTAGAATGCGTGTGATTCGAAGGTTGTTGTGTGTGTTTCTATAACAAAAAAAGGCAAAAAGTAGGTCACTGTACACTTTTTTCTGAGCACTACATTGAAAAAGGAATGCATTCATGCAAGCATCTACATGATGTTTCTACACTCTGTTCTCTTTTGCTTACTTTTAGCAGACAATTGTATCAATGTACTATATTTTATCCTTGCAAACTGAGTACACATTTGATGATAATCTCTTTATTCAGTGTGGCAAAGAGAACAGCACTGACCTGTCTAAGTTTTTAAACCTCTCTTTCCAGTTTTCTGCACGATCCACTCTGCCAATTCTCTCATCCAGCAGTTTTATACCATAGAAGTCCAGCATGATCTTGTAAGACTTTAACAGCCTTTTTTTTGCCATCTCATCATTGCGGAAAAGCTGCAAAAGAAAATAAAATTACACTCATTTAGAAATATTCCGGTAACTGAGTGAATTAATCCAGTAACTGAGTGAAATATTCAAGTAACTGAGGGAAATATTCCAGTAACTTTGGGAAATATTCTAGTTAGAATACAGTCTAGTCTAGAAAACACTCAAACTTCTTTTCTATTTTCAGCATTTCATTTAATCAAGATTAAGTGAAATGCTGTTCACAAATGAATCAGGTTATACTTTGATCTGAAGTGTGCCACCATTTCCTCAAAGTGTTTTACAGTAAGGAATTAGAAAAGAAGAAAAACTCTGCTTTCAATCAGTTTCTGGAATATTTCCCTCAGTAACTACAATATTTCCCAAAGTTACAGTAATATTTCCCCCCACCCAATAATAATAGACTTACTTAATCAATGATTAATATGTCAATGGTGAAATGATTATGAAATAGTTTATAAATAGTAACTAATTAAAAAAATGTTTTTATTTCAAAAATAAAACAACGTTCTTAAATGCTCTTTGTGCCTACCTTAATTTCTTTTAGGGTAAGTTTATGTGCACTATTGTTCTTTCCTTGCTCTTGAATAGGAAACAACCTGTTGATTTGTTTGAGATTTATGACATGTATGATATTATGTATAATATGTCATTTTATGAGACTTATTGCCCAAGTCACCAAAATTCAATATTGTTTACTGTCAGCCCCAAAACAAGTCATAAATGTGACCCATTACCATAATGGAATATATTTTACCACTGAATGTAGGAGTGAACTGTTTCCAGATTATTGTAATTTCCAAACCAATGATTGTGGAAATCCTCAATGAACAAATCTTTAAACAGAAAAGAAACACTGGCAATATATTATTTAAGCCATAAATATAGTTTTTTTTTTTTTAAAAAGAGACTACTATGAATGCAAGCCATACTGTCAGGATAAGATCGTCTCTTATTGTGATAAAATGCCAGGTTATATAAATATCCATCCTGCAAGAACAAAGGAATTTTTATAACCACAATTGCAAAAGATATTGGAAACAGTAAGGCTAAATATGAATAAATTGCCATTGAAAGACAAAAAAGTGATTGTACACACACAGATTTGTATGAGACTTCTGAAATACTTACATGATCATCTGACCTGTCAGCACTTAGATTGCTCTAGGTTGAAAAATGAACCAACAGTCATATACATGATATTTATTAGAACTTAGTTTCTTTGCACAAATACAAATCATACACAAAAGTTATCAAAACATTTTGAAAAGTATGCTTGAAAATAAAATGGTGCTAATACAGCTAATAGCAGAAAATGCTAAATGGGACACCAATTCTCCAAATCCAATTCTGAAGCAAACAGCCAGAAATCTTATGAAAATGCCTGCAGCATAACAAAGTAGGTCAATGTGACAACCACATTTAGCCTAACATCAACATAAAATTAATCACAAAAATAACAATTATAAGCTCCTCAGGCAAAACTAAGTGAAGTGAAAATTTGTCATTGTGAACACACTCAAGCACCACAACGAAATGCAACCTCTGCATTTAACCCATCACATGTGCACACGTGGAGCAGCGGGCAGCTATCAAGAGCGCCCGGGGAGCAGTGTAGTGGGACGGTACCTTGCTCAAGGGTACCTCAGAAGTGCCCGGGCCGGGACTCGAAGGAGAACCTTCATGTCTCAAAGGCAGTGTCCTAACCACTAGGCCACCACTGCCCAAGTGTGCATGATATAAGAAATACTTGTCTTGTGCTCCTATCCATTTAATCCCACTCTTCCGTGAACTATGTGCCTATTTCAGCTCAAGTTTGTCTGTACCTGGTGTCCTTAATTGTGTTGGAAGTCTTTTTTTGCTTGTCAGTCAAAATGTCCCAGTGTTTTATCATGTCTGTTGAGCTAAATGACTGCTAAAAGAAAAGCTGGATGATGTGACTCTATGCCCTACAGAAATGAACCCAAAATTTTCCTGCCACCCTGTCACATTTGGAGCCTGAATTATGCACAATTAGGACAGGAGTGGACACTGAGGCATGCCTACAAGCCCACCTTCTTCCAGGATGGCTGTACCGCATTTCGGCCTGGCCTATTGTTGGCTAAAGGCTACATGCTGCATGAAAGCACATTTACCAAATACACAAGTTGTTGTTTATCATATCCACTTGGTACCAACAAACAGAATAACGTAGATGATCATTTAAAAAAACTCTACCACTAATATTGTCTGCACAGCCAAGGGTCTTTCTGGCTACTTGTTTTCTCAGCCACAATCAAAAAACCATGCAAGCCTAGTAGACACCAAAAGTATAACCACATCTTCTTATGATATAGTAGAATAATATTTTAAAAAATAATTTTAAGGAGTTCAAACAGTTCAAATTAGACACTAGTTGTGTAAATGAAAGAGGTGACATGAAAAATACGTAAGATTCATAACCAGATATTACAGAAGAAAGTTGTTCTGTGCAAAAATATCTAATCTACCATTTAGGAGAATTAGAGACAACTGTGTTGTTTTAAACATGTGCCCATAGCTTGCCATAGTTACTAAAACATGGGGTTTAAGTTCCTTAATTTCATGTTCCTCTAGCAGCCTCAGTGCTGGATTTCCCCAATCATATTTTAGGGGTATGCAAGTTTTATTCACCATAACATGATTTTCTTTTTTATAACATGTTAAAAAATGCATATACCACTCGTTCAAGCAATCAGTAGTGTACTAGCTAGAAGAATGGCCTAGCTAGCTAAGTAGTCAATCCTAAATATCTCACCAGAAAGCAGTTTATACTGCACAAAATAAAACCAGTAACTCAAAAATAAATGCATATTTAATGTTGTCGCCCCCCCCTCTATATATATATATATATATTATTTGTTTGTATTAGTGTCATGTCAACCAGTGAGAAATAGGAATAGTTACAAATCACTGAGCTAGCCAATGATACTGACACTGGGAGGCCGGAAAAGTTATTTGCTCTGCGTGTAAATTGGTAGTAAGCTTCTCAGCAGTCCAACCAATCAGCACTAAAATTTGCCTGTCCTCTGCTGCATCACTCAAGAAGAGTTTCAAACTACCTTTGGAAGCAACATCAGCACAAGAATTGTTGGGAGCTTGATGAAATGAGTTTCCATGGCCAACAAACTGCACACATGCCTAAGATTACTATCCACAATGCCAAGCATTAGAGTAGTGTAGAGCATGGCACATAAATTAATACATTGGTATTTGGTTTCTGTTAGCAACAGTGTATTTAAAGGCCATCTAAACTTACCCAACATTTATGCCTATATATTTGCATGTCCCGTGCAGCACACATGTTCCTGCGGGCACTCCGAGTCTTCCGCTTGGGTGACTGAGAAGATACAGAGAGAACATCGAAAGTCCTTAACAGCAACAGGAATCATCATACTACACAGCCTACTAAAGTCCTTAACAGCAACAGGCATCATCATACTACACAGCCTACTACAACTAGATAAGGAAAAGGTAGGTTTCCATATGAAGGCTGTGCCCACTAAAGTATTTTCAAAATTCTGTAAATAATCTTTTCAGGAATGTTGTTTGTGGTAGCACTATTGGGATCACCACATGTTCTGTGTTTGTCGAGACACAAGTTTTCTTCAACAAATGAAGCAATTAAATTAAAAGCATGTAATATGTTAACCTTCATGACAAAAACATTAGCAATACTACAGGAATTTCTGTTTCAGTTAGAATGTCTTATTACTGTAGTTTACTATAAGACAGGGCTGCCTAATGCAGGTCCTGGAGAAAAATTATCCAGCACAGTTTGGTGATTTTCCTGCTGAAACACACCTGTTAATTGCTAGGTTTAGTGAGTGTATGTGAGGGGGAGAACACCAAACTCTGCAGGACACCATCTCTCCAGGGGGTGTTAATGTTATTACACCACATGTCAGGAAAAGAAAAGAATGAGATTTCAGGGGAGAAGTGAGCAGTTTCACTGACCTTTCTCAAATTCCCTAACCCGACGTGAGTAAATATGAGCGTTTCGGTTACTTTCACTTTCGATATCCTCGATTTACATTTACCTTCTCTCCAAAAACTTACCCAAAGCGCAGTTCGAGGTGTTGTTCGTCCTGTTAGCGGTTAGAAACGCAGTCAGTAGAAGTTTATAAAGCTGAAATGAAGAGAACTGTACCTTTCCCCAGTCGAGGAGCCCACTGTCATCGTCATCGTCCCACGTTGAATCATACCGTGTGTCAGGGTCGGCACTTTTTGCGTTGCCCATTCTTTAGTTTCTAGCTGAATTAAGTGTTCTGATCCGAAGACCGAGTGCGCAACGCTCCTAACCTGCTCCCAAAGGCGCGGGAGCCGTGAAACAATGAAAGCTACAATCAGGTGAGGAAACAGCCTGTCAGCAAACAGAGGTTAACACACACCCAGTCACTGTGCAGGCCAGTCAGAATGTTTATCTATTTGTTTATTTGTTTGTTTGCAAACGACGGCTACAGTTTTCATTCTTTTGTTTCTGTGTGGTGATTTTCTTTTCTTTTTAAAGTTCCCATTTAAAACCTTATCCTCTGGCGTAGTCGTCTTTCCCTGATCTTATTGCTGGCTATTATGAAATCCCGTATGTGTCATGTTCTGGTCAAGGTAAGCCTGATTATCTATTAAGATCCAGTATGTGTTGTATCTCAGTCAAGGTGAGACTGATTATCTATTGAGATCCAGTATGTGTTGTATCCCAGTCAAGGTGAGACTGATTATCTATTGAGATCCAG
>JBBPDA010000132.1:20032982-20044732 GCA_037974385.1 Arnoldichthys spilopterus | reverse complement strand
CCACTTCTCAAGTGTACACCACTTTGTATTGGTCTTTCATGTGGAATTCCAATAAAATTGATTCATGTTTGTGGCTGCAATGTGACAAAATGTGGGAAAGTTCAAGGGGGTTGAATATTTTTGCAAGCCACTGTATAGTTTAAAATAAGTATCATCACTCTTAGTACTATAACCACCAACCAAGGGGCATGTCTGGCTAACTGCAAACATGTGACCATTAAACACCATAACTGCTACTTTATGTACATGTTTAGGTCAATGAGTATATTTTTCAAAGCTTTATATTTTTGTATGTTGCCACAGGTTATGGCCATTCATCACCTCGAACGGATGCTGGTAAAGTCTACTGCATGTTCTATGCTATCCTGGGCATTCCATTAACACTCATCATGTTCCAGAGTGTTGGAGAGCGCATGAACACATTTGTACGCTACTTGTTGCACAGGAGCAGCAGGTGCATTGGCCTGCACAGGACTGGTGTCTCCATGGGGAACATGGTCTCTGTAGGTTTTCTGACCTGTCTAAGTACACTCTGTATAGGGGCTGCAGCCTTTTCCCATTTTGAAGACTGGAACTTTTTTCATGCCTGTTACTACTGCTTTATCACCCTTACCACTATTGGGTTTGGAGACTTTGTTGCTTTGCAGAAGAAGGAAGACCTGGAGAGGAAGGTTCCATATGTGGCCTTTACTTTCATGTACATTCTTGTTGGGCTGAGTGTGATTGGGGCATTCCTTAATCTTGTGGTGTTACGATTCCTCACTGTGAGTTCTGAAGAAGAAGGTGGAGGTGACAGAATGAATCAAGAAGAGGTCCAAGCTGATCCTCACATGAGAACATGTACAACATCCACCCTGGAGAATGGACACAGCAGCTTCAGCACCTTCTCCCTGCCCATGGCTGGATCCAGCAGCTGCATCAACCTCATCTCTTCTTCATGTGATGTTCTTCAAAGCATGGGCCCCAAGAGGACAATTAGTTCTTCAGTGCAACCTGGATTTTGCTTCTGCTCCTTTTGTTCCTGGTTGTGCTGTGGACTGAATGCCTGTCCTATTACAACAGAATCAGAAATCCATGGATGTCATTCAACATCAGTGTTCTACAATTCTGTGTCCTATAGAGTGGATGAGGCATCCTACTGTGGATCTGGAGAAAGCTCAGTTTTGGGTTCTTCTAATGGCCTTCTGATTTCATATGGGAATAGAGCCTTTACAAGGAGAAAATCTGTGTAATCATGATGTGTATGTATTAGTAATTAATTGCTGTCAAACCTTTTTTTAATCTTTGATGCTTTGTATTAGGTGCAGTTGTTAGTGCTATCAGAACTGGGTTTGATTCTTGACTGCACTGGCCAGGATCCTTCCTGTGTGGAGTTTACATGTTTTCCAAGTGTCTGTGTCCATTTTTGTCAGGAACTCTTGTTATTCTCTGACAGTCCAAAGACATGCACTTCAGTTAACAAAGTCTGCTGCTGCATCAAGAAGATGCAACTTCTATTCTATATTCAATATAATGCAAAGAGAAAGCCAAACTCATACAAGCTCCAGGCACATCTCGGACTGAAAGATATTGGAAACGTCCTGTGGTCAAAGTTTTCAAGAAAAAACATTATGTTTAAATATCTGAGTGAAAGACAAAATGGAACATCCAGTTTGGACTGTGATTTGGATATATGTGAAGATGTCACTGATGAACTGGAATTTTATACTGATGAGATACTGGTATTTTAGAGAGATATATGCTGACAGCAAGGAGACGTGCTCCATGGTCTCAGAACTCCATGGTTATTTCAGAAAGACACTTTACGTTTATTTACAATTACATTTATTCATTTGGCTGACCTTACTGAAGCTACAGGAACAATCAAGCATTTTAGTTGCACAAAACAACACTGAAGTGAGTGCTACAAAGAAGTCCAATACATTCTTCTTAGTAATTAAATATAGACGCAAAGTGCTACAATAAGAACTATTAATGGAACATAATAGTCTTGAGGCACTTCTTGAATATGGAGAGAGACTCTGCAGTTCTAATGTAGCTGCTCATTCCACCAGTGAGGAATAATAAAGGAGAAGAGTGGATTTGATTCCACATGGAGATGGAATCTTCAAGTGCTGTTCGCTCACTGATCTGAGCAATATGGTGAGTGTGTAGGACTGGATCAGTGTTTCAATGTAGCTGGAAGCTGATCTATTGATGATCCTGTAGGCGAGCGTACCATTGTAATGTGCCCAAAGTTATTGTTCATGCACACATAAAAAATAAAAACTCATATTGTGCCTGCCAGTTTTTCAGAGCACAGAGGAGGATACACCACACTGTGACAGTACATCCATGGTTTTAACATCAGGCCTCACTCTACACATGCTACCACAGCATGGCTTCATGTACATGTGCCGGTGTCCTATTGATAGTACATGATGTACAGAATCGGACAATGGCCACTATGGACAGTTGAGGAGCTGAACTCTTGTATCAAGCAAGACTTTTCAAAAACTCTTTTCAAAACTGCAACAGTTAGTATCCTCTGTTTTTTAAATTATTAACAGGTATAATTAAAAGGAAAGGTCATGTAACACTGTAAAGTATGCCTCTGTCCCAATTTTTTGAGTGTGTTGCAGGCATAAAAATGTTACATTTGTTTATTTATAAAATATATTTAGGTTGATCAGTGAAAGCATCATTAAAAATCATTTTAGTTTTCAAGTTTTATTAGTTAAATAAAGGTTCAACAGAATTAATAAGCCACAGACTCTTGTTTTTATTGCATTTTACAAAATGTACCAATTTTTCTGACAAATGTGTTGTGAATTCACAGAGTACTGTGTTGACAATACACAGAAAATGAAAAATTATGCAAAAGCCATAATAACTGAAAATCTGAACAAATCTATAAAGAATTTGTTAAGAATTGACAAAAACACCTGCAGATTGTGTCCTTTTCAGATCGGAAACAAGAGTGATTCTAAATTCTAATGTTTTAAGTGCTGTTTATCTGTTTATTTGGTGGTCTGCCAGCTCTTGCACAGATGCTATGGGACCCATTTTCTACTCCAGTTTGTATATGCAGATCTCCATAGCAGTTTTGTGTAAAATGTCACAAGTGGGTTTCCTATTCTCACGATAGTGAGACCTCTGTTTTGGCACAGGAATTTCAATCACATCCACCGCAGTGGCAGTGAGTGATCAAAGGTGACAAGGGCATTTGAGGCACACCGTAACAGAAAGGCCACCACCTTCTACTTGGCAGTGGCCACAAATCAGGGATTTATGTCCACAGTGTCTTTACAGAGGTCCTGTGGATCCATGACTTTCTATGCATGACTTTCTATCCATGACGCTCAACATTTCATGAATTTTTCAGCACAACAGGACGCCGTGTAGTGCCTGCTGTATCATGCCTGAACCAGTTCCAACCCAGAAGCTCTCTCCAACCATCACTCTAACATTGGCTACCTGTGCAGAGTAACTTAATGTCATGTGACTTAAATGCAAAAATGTGTTTCCATTTCGATTTTGCCAAATTGAAAAAAAACACCTTGTGTGTAATATTTTTGTGCAATATATGAGAGTTTTTTTTTAATTCAAATTGTGCATTGGGCAGGTTAATGGAAACCCACCTACTGTTTAGTTTTAATACTGGAAGTAGCAATAGGTGTGCAAAAGTACTAAGTGGATAAATACAGTTACTTGACTGGAAATTAAATAAATGAAGAGAGAGCCTTAAATTTGTAAAATTCTGCAGAAGACTATTTCTTCTGTAGCCAATTCTGTTGTGAATAATTTGCTCTTGCTCTTTACTACTGTGATAACGGACACCTTTTTTCAAGCTTGTCTCTTTTAATACAGGGAGTCTACTTAGACATGTTCTGGTAAATTATAACCTGGTATGAGATATTTTGACTTACAGCCACTTCTTACTCCATTATAGAGAGACTGTATAACATCATGGACTGGTGTACCCTCTTAGCTATGGGAAACGTTGAAGTTTGTACCGTTGTGCCATTGTGATGTGAATTATGACCAGAGGATGAGTAATGACTCAGTGCATTACTTTGACTAATGAGTTTAAGGGAATCCCATATTCCATGAGTCATGTCTGCAGTGTGGGTTTTAGGTCTGTTAGTGAGTACATGTATATGTGTTACTCTAGAGGCCCTCAGAAACCTTTTAAGTTGTTTATACTGTGCTCCCAGATTGACTCTAATTCTGAAGTGGTATGTACACTGATCAGCCTGTAAGGAGTGTTGGATATTTTAGATTAAGTGAGGGGTGAATGTCATGATGATGCCAATTTTCCGTGTTTGACTCTAGCATGGTGTATTTAACGAACATTTACATAGAGTAGTGCTTCTTAGATCCAGTGCTGCTTCTCTGTTCTGCACATTTCCCTTGATCTAGCGCTACAAATTGAACTCAGGAAACATTTAGCAGCTTATAAGTTAAGTTAAATCATGTATGATAAAGCTGGGAGACAAAATAATTTGGGCTAAATAAGGGCCCTGACTACAGAAATTTTTTTATGTCAAAATGAAAGCCAAATATACAGCTTACACTTGGATGCCTGGATTATGAAAAGGCCTGTGTATTTGGTAACCTTTCAGTATAGGAGAACACACTGTAACACTGCCATTAACACCATTATTGTTATACTCAGTTGCTGAAAAAATTAATTAGCTGATCATTTTTACTTTGTTAAGCAATAGCCAAGATGAATAAAGTATTTTCCTACTACGTTCCTAGTACTATAAGTCATAATCTTCTGCACATAATTTTAGATGTCCATTATTATGCTCTTATTAGGCCTTATCAAGCCAATAGCTAGTAATTAACTCTGCAAGACAATATCCGCTAATCAGGTGGCTGATTATTATTACTTTCTTAGACAGTAACTAATTTTTGTTGTTGCCCTTTCAATTTGAATCAATGCCTCAGGTCTAATAATAGGGGTGGGATTTGGCACAGATGTGATTAATCAACACTACTGTTATATCTGGGCAATGATATGATATTATTGTAGTCTATAGACTTGAAAGCTAATGGTAAATTGCTTGTAGGAGTCTCTGCAACCATCTTGGCGACTGACCATTCCAATTTCCTCTATGACACAAGAGAAGGGAAGAAAAAGGTCTTGTGCCATGACTGCAAAAGCAATATTTTCAGAGTAGATGACTAAACATTAGACCCTCTTTGATACAGTACATATAGAAAAGGTGATTATGCTCCAACAAATGACATATCAAACTGATATTTTGTAATTGAAATAAACAAAAACAAAAAACATGGAAATATTAAATACACCCCATTTATCACACCCAATTAGAAACAGGTGTTGCAGGTTAGGTGCCATTGATTAGAACACCTTGTATACAGGCAGAAAGAGGTTGGACTGATGAATTGCATGTACTTATTTTTCACCTGATTGTATTTGCCCAAATAAATGTCAAGTAAATACATTTTAAAATGATAAAATAAATAAATATTGATATTTGTTGCTGCAGTATTGATATAATATTTGAAAATATCACAGTACTACCCTGTGTTAATTTGTTCTCCCACTACTAGGAAGTAATCAGTAATAATAATAATAATAATAATAATAATAGCAAATAATAAAAGACCCCCTATTCTGAAGGGTTTTAATATATTTTACGACTCATTTTTATTAAATGTATTGTTTTTTATTATTTATGTTTCTTAATGTTCTAGTAAGGATTTACACATAGGAAGGTGCTTGTTCTCTTTAGTTACTGCCTAAAAAATTAATAATAAGCTGTCAGTTAAATACTTTCAAGTTTATAGTAATGAATTCATCAATTAAATATATTACAAATAGATCCAATGGTCAGGTGAAGCCCATGCATGAGGTTATGATGCAATGCACAAATGAAAATATTCTGGAAAATGCTTATCATGCCCTAGTTGCTGAATAATAAAGTGGTAATAGGCAGCTAGTTAACTAGCAGCCACTGGGCTGTTAAGGGTTCATATGGGCATTGTAATGCCTCCCCCCCAATACTCTATTCATCATTATGCTACCATTTTACTTTCAACTTTAGTGCAATAATGCAGTCTTTCTTGACCCTGGTCCTGGAGAATCCCATATTCGGTTTTCACTGCTCCCAACACACCTGATCACAACTGATTAGCAACCTTTCCTGGATTGAAGAGTTGAAACCAAAACTTAAATGTGCAGGGTAGGGATTCTCCAGGACCAGGGTTAGGAAACACTACAGTAATGCATTTGCTGTAGTAGCACTTAGTGAACAGCAGATGGTGATAGTGTTCTTCCTTTGAAATCTTTTCTTACGTCATGGCTTCCAGTGTTCTGAGGCTGAACCCCATTAAGTGCGGCTGATGTGGTGAGAAAGCGGGTGGCTGGTGGCAGGTCAGGCTGGAGCCATGAAATGTAATTTAGTTCACATCAGACACATCTTTGACTATCACCAACTGTTAATGCTTGCACACTGAAAAAAATGGTATCATACAGTGTGTCCCAAGGTAATAAGTAGGTTTGCTGGTATTTCACTGACTCTTGCTTTTAAATGACTATACCATCAAGTAAAACGGCAGATAAATGTAGAGTAAAACCATTTTATTTGAAATAACACTGGTCTCATACCAGATATCAGTATCTGGCCAATATCAGCTTAAAATGCAGGTGAATCCAATACAACCCTACTGCAAATCTGGCCTGACACATTGCATGATTACAGCACTTTGTTAGCTGTATGTTTCTTCAAGTTTCTTGAGTAGTTTTGGCATGATAGCCTGCTATTAGAAGCTCATACTTTGTTCTTATTGGCTGATACTATATTCAGTATTAATGCCATGAAGGAAAAAGTAGTGTTGTGCCAACTCTACATGATGCAGTAGCATAAAGTATGAATGTAATATATTTTACTGGATTTTGCAAAAACCCACTGCTGTTTGAATGTTCAGTGCCATTACCTTGTATGACTGAACAGGTCTCAAAATACTCTGCCAGAAGTTTGCTCCTGAGATGGAGTCCTGAATATGACCCAAAGCTAATGACTCTTTTGCAGAGGAACACACTCACTTTGCTGCTGTAATGACATCTAATTCATACTGTAATCTTATAGATGCCAATTTGTTGAATTGCTTTTTCCTAAAGCATTAGGTTACACTCTGGCCTTATGTACCTTTGAGCACACTTGAATAATTGATTATTTTACCCAGCTGGTTCATTTGAACTCATGGAGATCTTTGCAGGGTACCCTCCAAAAAGCATTCATTGTGCTCAGGCATTTGCAGCTAAGAAGACTAATGCAGGTTCACATTGAGTGCAACACAGTTATTTACAGAGAGGAAAAAGTTTGAACTTATTAATTTTATATCAGGCAGTACTCTGCAATGTGGAACAGCATCTAAATAAACACCAAATAAAAGGCCCACAAACCCACACATCCTGCACTGTAGCTATTTATTTGTTTACGAATGTTCGCTTACAGCCGGCATGTTCTGTGAGGCCTTACACCAGTAAATAATTTGTAAGTGCAATAAACACATTCAATTATCTGCTAATACAACAGTGCTGTAGAATATGCATAATTAATGGAGGCTTTACCAGCTAAATAGCATTGCTCACGCTGAATTTGCAGTGATTGTCCTCTGTATAAGCAGTTGTGTCAGCTGTGATTATGCATATGCAGGCATGCTGCAAGGTTTCGTGATCATATAGGCCATTGCAGAAGCCGGCATGGCACAACATCTTTAACAGCTGAATGGACAGCACCATGGACAGCACTTAAGTCACACAGCTTGCATGTTCATGCCTAGAAGGATGCATCATAATGTTCACCAAAGGTACTTTTTCCTTGGTCTTAAAACCTATGAAAGGCATAAAAAACAGTCTTGTTCTGGATCTTGGAGACCAATAAAATGTAGGACTGCCTCATTAATGGCTGGATAAACAACACCATGGACAGTACTTAAAAAGTTGAGTTTGGTCTTAAAGGGCCTGTGTCATGGAAAATCAAAATTTCTTTTTAGTTTGATGTAGTGTGTAAACATTTTTGTTACAAAATCTACCATTCACTCCTTCGTCTATACAGTCCTAAAAAAATGTATAGTCTGATATCCAGATCCAGAGCATGAGGATATTTTTGTGTCCTTTATTAGTTTCAATTATGTTACATTTTGCTTTGTATTTAATTTCCCTGACATCCACATATAATGCTTGTGTGGCTTCATGCATTAAAACAGTCATGTTTCATTTTTACATGGACATTCTCCAACCTGTTTATCCCATACACTTTTTACAAAAGACCCTGATCTTGATCTTAGTCTCAGACTATGGGACACTTTGTATTTTTGTATTATTTAATTTTTATCTACAATCTAAAATGTAGCATGCCACTGACACAGGGTTTCAGAGCATGCCCCAATTGCAGGGAAGAAACATCCCCTTCTTACCTGGGGCTTGAACCTGCGCAACCATTTTTACAAAGCGAATGCGCTATGGTTTATGCCATGGGGTGGGAAATTTTGCCATGCAAAATTAGCCAGGTAAAGAAGCCCTGTACCAAAAAGAGGTGGACAGGTGCAGCAGTGACGTAAGCTTAGCTAACATAGCTTGCTAGTGGTGAGCCATACTGTGGGCTGCACTGGTGGTGCTGGTAAATAGACTTTAGAGATGGGGAACAGAGAAATTAAACTTAAGAATGCAACTGCGGGTCTCCATGATGTAAGTGTGAGAGAAGCAAAATGTGGACCTCTCGCACAGCAAATCTCACACACGGGAGCCTGCCAGAAGCAGATGCGGGCCTCCCGAGCCACAAGCGGCCATACACAGGAGCTTGTGACAAGCAGAATGTGGGCCTCCTGCGATGTGGCTGGCGCACTTGCTAGGGGACTAGAGAAAGAGTCCCCTGCTCTCCTGTGCAGCATTCACAGACCACAAGAGGCAGGGGAGAACAGTGCAGCCTGCTGGAAACACAAGAAGACTCAGGAGGAAAAACAAAATAACTGACAAGAGTCCGTTGTGACCAAGGCACCATGCCAGCCAAATCAGCCAAGGGCTCTATGCTGCCCCTTGCCAGCCTGGCCCTGGCACCACCCTTACAAATTCATGTATGAGCCTTGCACAATGCCTTTTAGTGCTTTTTTTGGCACTACATAATTGTGCTTTTTCTTTTGGCAGAAGGTCCCCTTTGCACCTAAGGTCAATGACAATTTAGCGCTTGAGTGTAGACTAGAATGGTGTGTTGATGTACTGTTGATGTACTCTTTTCGTATAATTACTTTGTACAGTTTTTGCTAAAGCGAAACAAGTTTTAGGAAGCTAATGTAATTAGCACTTACGCTAGCTTCCCCAAAACAGGGACAGCTCATTTTTTTTACACTCAGCAAAGACAAATTTAAGCTTACTTTGATTCTAAACATGAATATGTGTAATTGTAAATATATAATTGTGTGAGTGTGTGAGTGCAGGAAAGGGCACTGTAATTTCACATCAGAACAATTAGTTTTAAGCTGTGAAGTGTTACAAATATGTGAGGATGTGCATGCAGAAAAGTGCAGAATATCATTTCATGGCAGTTTGTCATGTTAGCACATGCTTTAGAGTAGCACAAAATGACCAAAATGACTATTAGAAAATTAATTATGGTTATATAATGGTCTTTCAAGTAGGTTGGAAATTATGTTGTGTTGGTTTCATTTGCGTCACCTCTTTCTATGCCTACAATGTTCACAGGAGACACTATTCATTTGGTCTAAAAAGCATACAAAGGCCGTAAAGTGTAGCTGTAATCCAGATCTTGCTCTCACAGTAGGCTTTTGGTATATTTTATTTTGTACCTTTCCCCCAGTTTTTTACCTAATTCCACCCACTTACCTGAACTCCCCCAGTCTCATGATACCATCAACCCTGGGAGGGTGAAGGTCAGCACATAGTTTTTCAGAGTAACGCGAAGTCAGCCATCGCATCCACTCAAACTGCTGCTATTGCAATGCTGCTAGACTGCTCAACATGCTTGTAAAAGAGGAGCGATTGCCAACTCTGCACTGCATTTATTAACGCACTGCATTGAATCTAACTGCTCTCATAAATACAATACCATGGATGACTATTGCATCATTGGGAAATGGTTTTAAAGACAGGCCCAGTGCTTAAACAGCTGCGCACCAGGTTATCGCCTATAATCAAATTACTTACAAACCACTAAACAGTAGGACTAAAGAACTGTAACATATTGTCATGTCTTGAGAGTCTTGGTCCTGTTAGTCTTGAGGATATTAAAGGAGGAATGGGTTTGGATCTTAGGTGTGGTTGACTTGGCTATACACTCTTAAACTTAATTTGATTAAACAGTGAGGGCTCCATGATGAGGTTTCACTGGCCTAAACAATCTTTTAGGTTTAGGGTACTTTCTTAAAAAATAAAGTTTCCTAAATTATTCCATAACATCTAACTTGTATAGAACCAAACATTTCAAAAAAAAAAAAAACTGATTTGACAATCCCTCGTGTTGCTGTAGTTGCACAAAACCCCAGAACTCAGTTTTACTAGAACTTTCTATTTTGGGAACAATGTTACTTGTATGTGTCTGTGCTGTGCTGCTGTGCTGCTCTGTAACTGTGATGAATGAATTGTAGAACAGTGTAGCTTGTGATTTCTTTTTGATCCTTTCCTTGATGGAACAGTCATGCTTTGTCCGTGACAGCTGCCATATGACGTGCTGTGTTCGGAAACAATGCTTTTTTTTAATTTCTTTTTTTAATGATAGACTTTCTTCTGGTAAAACAGTCATCTAAAAGTAATTGACGTCAAGTCATACACTATGTATGGCAAAATTACCTTCAAAAGACCCTTTCAGTTTTATCATTACGTGGAACACTTAATACACTGCAAACCACATTTTTGCCACCTCATAAAAGCCTTTTACAAAACTTGCTTCTGTGGCAGAATTTGAATAGCAAAAGATAAAGACAGCCCAGACAGATAAAATTCATTTAAAGCATGGACATTCAGTTCCAAAGATAACCAATACATCTCGACTCCTTTATGTTTTAGAAGTAAACTCAAAAAGGGTGAAGTAGAGGAGAAATGGCAAAAAAAGGATCTTTTAGAAAAAAATGTCTGAGTGGGGAATTATTCATAACTTCCATGGCAACTTGTAAAAAAGTGGTACTACAATGATTTGTCGGTTCAGTTCATCCTTAAGAAGAAGAAAAGAGTCAGATCTTTAGTAGCGAATTTGCCGCTAAATAATTCAGCATTCTGTGGTTATGGTTTTCTTCATTCTCCATTTATCTCCTTTGCTCCCTGACAACTGTCAGGTTTTGTCAGTGCTGTTTGTAGTCATCGCAATGCAGCAAAGTTCCTTTTATTTTCCACATTCCAATAAGCCTGAAAAACCAAACCTTTTATAAACAAGATATTGTTTGTAGAATATTGATATATTGACTACATCCTGCAACATCTCGACCATCTGGGAACTTATGCAAGGATCCTGTTTGTGGATTTTAGTTCGGCCTTTAATACCATTGTGCCTGAACTCCTCTCCTCCAAACTCTCCCAGCTCAGTGTATCACCTTCTACCTGTCAGTGAATTATGAGCTTCCTGACAGACAGGAAGCAGCAAGTGAGGCTGGGGGAGGTTACTTCTGATACACGGTCCCTCAGTATTGGTGCCCCTCAAGGATGTTTCCTCTCACCACTATTGTTCTCCCTCTACACCAATGACTGCACCTCCAGAAACTCAGCTGTCAAACTCCTGAAGTTT
>JBBPDA010000132.1:20016635-20032882 GCA_037974385.1 Arnoldichthys spilopterus | reverse complement strand
AAGCACTTGGCGTATGTATGTATTACAGTAATTGCGTCTGTTATTTATTTTATAACTACGAGCAATGCGTTGGTCTTTCGTGTAGCACCACTCTCAGTGCTACTCTATGCAAAGCAAATGCTTGATTGTTTCCTCTGTCCTAGAAGTCGCTTTGGATAAAAGCGTCTGCCAAATGAATACATGTAAATGTAAAAAATGTTAATGTAAATGTAGTGTAAAGCCTCTTTATAGAGCTTAAGGGTGATAAATGTCAGTGGTAGCACTTCAGATTAATTAGTCTTGGGCACCCATGACCTTATCTCTGCCCTTCCTTAGACCACTTTTGGTGGGCCTCAATGGACCACTTTTGGTGGACCACCTTGGACCACTTTGGCCAAAAAATTTATTTTGGTTAAACGCCTCAGTGCCTATATTGTAATTCTACCACCTGTACCTTTAAATAATAGCTCTATTATTCATTAAAGAGTTACAACTATCAGTGATGGACAACCTCCCTACAAAAAGTAACCTCATTACTCATTACTTCTGTATTAATCTCTAAAACTGTATGCATCTCTAACAACTGTAACGTACAAGGGGAAATGCAGTGCTTCCAATCCTTTTTTACAAATACAGATAGCATACTAAAATTGAAATTACCTTTCAAATGCATAACAATAATTTTGTTTTATTAAGTAAGTAATTATGCTGTGATTATATGAATTAAATCTGTAATGTGTGACACTACTCTGTCACAGAATTGTTTTTACAGTACTAAAACGTGTTATTTTCATTGTAACTTCCAACCCTGGAAACAATATTCATATAGTACTTTCAGGTTTGATAAGATTTTGTGCCTCTTATATATGATTTGGTTTGATTTGATGTGTGAAAATGTCTTGGTTCTGCATATTTATACATCAGCTACAACATTAAAATCACTGACAAATGAAAAACACAGATTATCTGATTCAAAAAACTACATCAGTCCAGTTGCCTTAGATTCAACTACGCTGAATATAGTGACCTGGACAAGTGAGAATCTCCAAAGACACTGACTGTCTCATTACAATTGCACCTGTCATGGGGTGGGAAATATTAGACAGCAAATGAACAGTCAGTTCTTAAACCTGATGTGCTGGAAGCAGGAAAATTAGGCAAGTGTAAGGATCAGAGTGACTTTGACAAGGACCAAATTGTCATGGCTAGATCAGAACAGCAAAAACAGCAGGTCTTGTGGAGTGTTCCAGTGGGAAGTGGTAGCTTAGTGGTTTCGGACTTGCCTTTGTGATCAGATTGACAAAGGTTCAAGCCCCAGCCACTGAGGTACCCTTGAGCAAGGTACTGTCCTGGTACACTGCTATCCAGAAGCTTTTGATAGCTGTTCACTGCCCCACATGTGGATGGGTTAAATGCAGAGGTCATATTTTTATTGGAGTGCACTTTGTGTGTTCACAATTACAAACAGTCACTTAATTAAAAAAATTAAATTAAATTAAAATTTAAAACCTACAAAAAATGCTCCAAGGGAGGACAACTGGTGAAACAGAGTGGCCCAATGTGAAGGCTAGCCTGTCTGCTCTGATCCTACAGAAGAGCAACAGTAGGACACAAAAAGTGAATACTCACTTTGATAGAAAGGTGTCAGAACACACAGTTCACCTCAGTCAAAGTTGTTTTAGTGGCATTAGGGACACCTTCACAATATAAGGCATGTGGTTTTAATATTTTGGCTGATTTGGGTTCAAAATACCGACTTGGCTGATGTTTATTTTTTGACATATTGCATGTATTTGTGCAAAATAGTTACAAGATTTTACAGTAAGCTCACATCTCCGACATTGTGTCCTAGCTAAACTCATTAACTTTTTGCATAGTGTGGTCACATTAACTGTGACCATAGCATTAACTTGGGTCAGTGAGCTGCAGCACACCTCTTACTTAACATGAAATCACGCAGGTTTAACTTTTGGGGGTAAATGAAGGTTTTAATTGGTTCTGCCACTGAGCATGATGGGTTGTCTTTATGTGCCAATAGGTCAGCGGTCTCTGTGGTTTGGAAGGGTGGAGTGTTTTCTTTTTTTAAATAAGCAACCTGAACTTAATCACAATGTGGTGGGGCATTGCCCCAGTAATTTTCAAGTTAATGATGTTTGTAAATCACTATGGGGTTTGCAGAGTGAACTTTTCTTAGAGCTCATCATTGTCAAGGGGTTGAACAAACTGTGTATGCCTAACTGTTAGCAACCTAATGCTATACCATTACCAGCAATATGCTATAAAACTATAAACGTTATAGGCCTTCTTTTATAGTAGAACACTTTATGGCTATAAAATGATTTTGCAATATGCATAGGAGATTTTTTTAACCAAATTTAGCCAGAGTTTATGTTACTGTTCAAACTGTATAAAATGATTTATCATCATGTACACTGATCAGCCATAAAATTAATATCAATAACATTTATTATCCAGTTACTGCATTACACTGGCACCTGTCAGGGGGGTGGGATACATTAGACAACAAGTGAACAGTCAGTTCTTGGAGATATTGTGCTGGAAGCAGGAAAAATGGATGAGAGTAAGAATCTAAACCACTTTGAACTGACTGATTATGTTATGTCATGAAGACTTATGCATTACATATTGCATACACCCACCTGTTCCATTTGCAGCTGTTTATCTCCAAACATTCAAATTGAAGTTACCCATATATAGTGTTTCCACCGGCACTGTTTATGGACAAGGCAGCCAATCAGAACAAGAACATAAGTAATAAAACAGGTCATTCATAATATTCTGAAAAATTAGTTATAGTTTCACTTTTTTCTGGGTTATGTGAAATCACTAAAAGAACAGTACAAAACAAATCTGCACCAACGGGAACTAGTTTACGTTGTTTTGGCTCTTGTGTTGGTGGATGGATTTTAGAATTGTGTCAAATAAACACAAATGGAGTGGGCATTGGAGGGGTTGTGGGGGAGCGCTGGATGGGTGGTGGTGGTGGTGGTGGTGGGTGTTGCTGGAGGGGTTGTTCGCCCAGGGTGCCAAACAGGCTAGGACCGACACTAACATAACTGTTGGATTTTACACACAATGTCAACATGTCACGATAAACAATCCAATACATTTTGTTGGTACAAAGAAGCCTTTCTTGGGAATGTGTTTTTATGGCATTAACTATTAGACAGAGTGATGTTGCCTTACACCACTTTAGTGTTTTTATTTTTATGGTTTCAAAAGGGAGCGGAAAAGTTCGATAAGTGTGATACAGTTCAAACTAAGAAGATGAAGAAGAAAAAAAACAACAAGATGATCTGATTCATAGCTCTATGTGTCTTCAGCAGTTTGGTAGCTGGTTTGAAGGCCCCCCAGAGGAGTAGGAGCCAGCTGGTGCCTTCGGTTGCTTTCTTCTGGCTTTCGCCTAGGCTTGAGCATGTGTGTATGTATGTGTATGTGTGTGTATGTACGCCGAACAGTAATCTTGCTCAGATGGCAGGGAAACGTTGTGTTTGAACAAAGAGTTTGGTCAGCGAGGGAAAAGCTCCCTGGTGCATGAGCGTGCGATTAAAGTTCCTCTCTCTCTCTCTGATCTCTCCCGGGTGATCAGGGGGGAATACGCTTACACTGAAGAAAGGAACGGGGGTGACTTTTGGCGTAGGGAGGAGAGGAAAGAACAGACAGTAAAGGGAAAGAGTGGCACAGTACTGAGGTTTTTTCGTCTGGCCTGAAAGTGTTGCCAAGTCCCACAGCGGAGCCATATCGCTGCGGCTGTGTTTCTGAGCTATGAGGCTACAGTGCGCTCTGTGCCTTGGTGAGACATTAGTCTAACTACACTATATCAGTACTCGAATCATCTTAAAGTATGAAAATATAGATTTAAAACGAATGGTTATAGTACAGTTGTTTGCCAACTGTCAGGCAAGCTAAGTGGAAATATGTACGCTTCCTCATAGACAACACAGTTCTGAATATTTTGATGTGCAATTGCTGTTTTTTTTTTGCTTAAAATGTCAGAATTGTGACATTCTTAGGTTTGTTAGATGATGTGTTATTTTCTTTTAGAAAGTCAACAACACCAATTTGACCAGATTGTTCAATCTTTTGCATGCGACTGTAACAAAATAGCAAGAGTGCACTAGGTTTCATAAGCTGTCATTGACTTGAAGGGAAAGTAGAAAGGAAAGAAAGTTATGCATGTACGCACTGTGTAAGGTGAAGACATAAATATCTGTGTTGCAGAAGTATAGTTTTAGTCTACATAGGAGACGCTCAGATCTTCATCACTAATGGCAGCTGACATGCAGCAAACCACCAGAGGCAGTCAGAGTTTCCCAATTACACTTTTTACTTATATACTGTATATACTATGTAGCAACCTTAACAGTGTGAGTTTGGCAGTACAAAAATTATTAATTTACTAAAATTAACAAAAAATGGTAATTAACTTTTAAAAAATGTTTAGGTAGGTGCTACTTGTCAAAATAACACTAACCAAACTAACATTCCAGAAACCTCTCACAAGACCTGCCCTTTAGGAGATGCTCTAATGCAGTCACCTAACGATTACAGCCTTACCCTTGTCAAAGTCACTCAGATATTTATGCTTGCATATTTTTACTGCCTCCAACAGATCAACTTCATGAACTGACCATTCACTTGCTACCTAATATATCTCACCCCTTCAATCAGCTCACTTTATTTACACAGGAACCATCACCTTTACTGAAGATGTCTTGACGAATCAATTTTAAGGTGAATGCATCTCTCCCTCCCTCTCTCTCTCTCTCTCTCTCTCTCTCTCTCTCTCTCTCTCTCTTTCTCTCTCTCTCTTTCTCTCACTCTCTCTCACACTCTTTTCTCTTCTCCCCTGAGACATTGTATTCACACAGGCATGGTAGCTGAATGGTGCTCCATGTCTTGCTGGCTCGGCTTTGAAGAAGGATAACTGACCTTGCTCTCGGCTGGTAGATCTGCTCTCAGTAGGGGGACTGTCGTTAGCTGGGTTATGTTTTTCCTCACTTCAGGCATGTGTTTGGCACTTAGGTGACATGTGTCATTTGTCTGTCCACCCTTTAATTCAGAGTGATCGACTGAATGTCATTCTGCCTCTTGGATAAATTTCTTGTTTCAGACAAATTATTTCTTCATCGCCTTTGAGAGGCCATTTGAGTTTAGTTTTTTGTTCGTGATGATGGATGTTTTTGCAGATTTCTTTTTGTTGTTTTTTTTTAATGGGCAGGCAAAAGGGTGTGTTTATACAATGCAAGTGTGTCTTAATGATATGACTGTGTAGCCACAGACCTCTGAGGTCATGTATCATTTTGTAGTTAGCGACATGTCCATATGCCTCCAGGTCTATGCCTCTGTTCATGTCCAGAGAAAAATAAATGAATGGCATTTTAGAATATCACCCCAATCACAACCTGTGGTATACAAAAAACAGTCCAAAGCTCATTTTGGAACATTGTATTTTCCCCCAAATGTCACTGGGTCATCAGAATTACGAGATCATTAAGGGGTAAAAAAGCTAATCTAGCTAAATATTACACATTAGCAAGCTAATGTTCCTGCGCATTTAATAGGTGTCACTAGGTTATGTGAGTGTAAGTCTAGACCAACACTATATTGCTGTGGGCAGTGCAGACTTGTGATTAGGCCCTTGCCCTTGTGAACAGAAGGTTGAAGGTTCAAGATTTTTATCATGTTTATGTACCACTATCCCCATGTGACAAACCACAACACATAGGCTCTCAAGTGGTGCAGCTCTTTTGTTGGCCCTATCATTGGGAGATTGCATGTTGGATCCCTAGTGATGGCCACAACTGGCCTTGCTCTGCTTGAGTTGGCATGATGGACCTCCCTCTTCCCCTCATTATATTGCCATCCAGTGTGAGTGTTTGCTAATTGACTTAGCAGAACAGGCAGTTAGTGTTCTCCTTCAAGCATGTTAAGCTTTCAGTAAAGCTGTGTTATTAGCAGATTAAAAAGATTCACAAAAGATTGCATACAACTCTAAGGTGACTAATGCTATTGAATCGGGAAAAAAATAAATGACATATTTTAAAAAGCGTATTTTATGGAGGTTGCCAATCCAAGTATGTTAAATGCTAAAAGCCTGCATGTAGCATATTGTCACTGTCCACCTTGTAAACCCAGTAGCTGGTCTTCACACCGTGAAGGACCATTATAATTGCCAACATGGCTTCTTTTTAAAAGTTTTTCTGGTAGTTTTCTGGCTAGTTAGCAACAGTATGCTTCAAATATTTGCAGAAATGTTAGCCACATAACACATTATCGTTGACGTTAAAGAACATCATTATGTTTTTACATAGAAAAAGCTGGCTTAGATGCATGGCTAATCTGGATGCCAATGGTGAACTACAAAATAATGGTATGTCTTCATGGGTGGTGGTATTCAAGCATATCTATAAGCCTAAATATATTGCTTTCTCTGTTGAGGTTATATAATATTCTGTACCTTATTCAAGGCCACAAGCATTGCCTATAGGTGTTTCTACATGTGCATGTATATGAAGTTAAATGTCATCACAGATCGTACAAGGTTTAATGTTATTACCTTATATTAAGCAAAACAGACATTGTAGAATAATGTCACTTACATACCCCTGGTGAAATTATGGTTTTGTAAAGTCTCTAAGTGAAAATAAATCTACATTCTTTACAGAGAACACATTTCTATACATTGTGAGGCATTGTTACTGTTTGACAAATTTACACAATGGGAAAAGTAGATTTAACATAATTTTCCTCCCAGTATGTTAAACTCTTGGGGTTTAGATTAGGGCTTTACTTGTCATGACAATTACAGACAATGGTAACTTCACTGTTATAATCTCTTGTGACAACACATGATACCTGCCATGAAATGTTTGTGACATGCTTATGTCAATGTAATATAACAGGGTTCAAGTACTTTTTTTTTTTCCTGGTATATACAGTATACTGTATTAGTGATTGTGTGTGTGTATGTGTGCATGTGTGTGTCTTACCGTTACCCTCAGTCTCTGAGATAATGACCTTCCACCGTGGAAAAGCAGTACTAGACAGACTTGAGGGAGCCCCCTCTGTGCCAATTACATCAAACAGCTAGAAAACGGAAGAGCAGGAAGAGACTTTTCTTCTCAATAGCACTCCCTCTTTGTGACATTTGTCCATTTATAAAACTCACTGATTGTCAAAGATTGTCATAGCTGCAGCATTTGACTAAGAATAAAAAGAGAACCTGCATTGCAGGTAGGCATATGCGGTGTGTTGGGGGTAGAAGAAAGGCCCTGGGAAAAACTTCAGATTTTGATGGTTAAACACATGGTTTTTGTTTGTTGTATTTAGCTGGGTTCGAAATCTGCCTGGCAATGAAAATGAAGCCTGACCCCACTCCTTACTGCAGCTTTGAGACCTACCCAACCTGGTCTGACTAGTTCTGCTACATGTGAAACCTGAACCCAATTCGAACTCAATCGCATTCACTAACAAGAACACTAATACACACACACAACAAAAAACATACACCCAACCCAGTGCACTGAACATTCTCTCCCTGCTGAAATGGTTCATGCACTTAAGTCAAACTTCGCAAAAAAGGGGAAAGATCCACTGTGACCTTTCCACCAACCCAACACATTGCTCTCATCATATAGTTTCACCGAGGGGCACAATCATCTGAGATAGAGTGCACATGAGATTGAAAGAAAGAGATCAGACATCTCAGTGCATTGACAAACACACACACACACACACACACACAAATACACACTTATTTCATCAGCAAGTGCAGCCAGGTCAGCATTCTCCCTGAAATGAGAGAGAGAGAGAGAGAGAGAGAGAGAGAGAGAGAGATTCCACATTAACCACATAAAATGTGCTCTGTATATAATGGTTTTCATGCAGTCCTGCTAGTAATCATTCTGTTTAATAACATTTTTCCATATTCTGATTATGCAGTTAAACATACTATATTACCACACCAAATAAGAAAAAGTTGGGACAGTATGGAAAACGCAAATAAAAAAAGATAGTGATTTCTAAATTTACTTTGACTTGTATTTCATTGCAGACAATATAAACACAAAATGTTTTGTCTGATCAACTTCATTTCATTTGTAAATATACATCCTTTCCTGTCATTCACACCTACAACACATTACAAAAAAAGTAGGGACAGGAGCAATTTAGGGCTAGTAATGAGATAAATTGGTTAAATAATGATGTTATTTGAAACAAGTTATGTCAACAGGTGATTGTAATTATGATTTGGTGGAAAAGCAGCATCCAAGAAAGGTCTAGCCCTTTAGGAGCAAAGATGGGCAGAGGATCGCCAGTTTGCCAACAAATACGTGAGAAAATTATTGAAATGTTTAAAAACAATGTTCCTCAAAGAAAGATAGGAAGAGATTTGGATATTTCACCTTCAACAGTGCATAACATAATTGAAAGATTCAAGGAATCTGAAGGAATTTCAGTGCATAAAGGACAAGGGCGCAAGCCTAAGCTGAACAACTGTGACTTCTGATTCCTCAGGTGGCACTGTCATGGTATGGGGTTGTGTCAGTGCCCTTGACAAAGGTAATTGCACTTCTGTGATGGCACCATTAATGCTGAAAAGTACATAGAGATTTTGGAGCACAATATGCTGCCTTCAAGAAGACACCTTTCCAGGGACGCTGATGAGTATTTTAACAAGACAATGCAAAACCTGCAAGTCCTGGCTGTGTAGGAAGAGGGTACGGGCACATGACTGGCCTGCCTGCAGTCCCGACCTGTCTCCAATAGAGAATGTGTGTCGCATTTTGCGCTTCAACGAAGACCCCGTACTGTTGCCCACCTTAAGACTTGTTTGCAGGAAGAATGGGACAAAATTACACCTGAAGCAGTGTCCCTAAACGTCTTTTAAGTTTTGTGGAAAGGAATGGCAACATTACAAAGTGGTAAATGCTTTACTGTCCCAACTTTTTTTGGAATGTGTTGCAGGTCTGAATGACAGGAAATTATGTATATTTACAAATGAAATTAAATTGACCAAACAAACATAACATATTTTGTGTTCATATTGTCTGCAATGAAATACAAGTCAAAGTAAATTTAGAAATCACTACTTTGTTTTTTTATTTGCATTTTCCATACTGTCCCAAATTTTTCTGATTTGGGGTTGTACTACCTGTCTACAGTGGTGCTTTAAAGTTTGTGAACCCTATAGATCCACTATTTTCATAATTATAAGCAAAGACATGTTAAAAGTTATAAAAGTGGTTAAAAACAAGCCAATTAAACAAGACACAAATATTGTCCATTTACAAACCCTATTTCCAAAAACAAAATGGGATATGTTCTAAAATGCAATAAAAACAGAAATCTGTGATAAATTAATTCATGTGAACCTTTATAGTTTTACTGACCATCTTAGTTGTATCTTTTATCTATACACTCAGAGGGTTGTCTACCACTGAGTTACATCACCTTCCTGTTATCATCATTTGGGAACTGAGGAAACTAATAATATACAGCATTAATTACATCTAAGCATTTCTGGTCAACTAATGGGATCAATTTTGCACATGGACATTTTGGCTTGGCAATTTGACAAAACATACAGAACTTTGCAATGTTGGTAGGTTTCTTTACATGAACTGCTTGGTTTCAGTGCTCCCACAACAGTTCTTTGTATCGCCATTCCAAACCAGCACCTTTATTTTTGTGGGCAGAGCTACTTGTGTGGTTAGGGTCATTGTTGTTCTACATGTGCATGTTTTCTAGAACAGAATTTAATAGATTCCACTAACATCCAGTTTGTCATCCCATTGACACCTGACTCTAATTTTGCTTCAAACTAGGCAAAATTACTGATATTCCTACAGGTTCACATACTTTTGCCACTAATGGATATGTAATATTGTATAATTTTGGGTTCTCTTTATCTATTTTTAGGACTTGTGAAAGTCTATTGATGTTTTAAGTCAAATCAATCAAGAAAATATAGAAACACTGAATTGCAGAAATATAGAACATTCTAAAGGGCTGACAAATTTTAAGCACTACAGTAAGTATTTGTTCCAGTTTTCCTGTGGTGGTTTGTTTTCGCTTAAACAGCTTTTCTACTCACACTCACATCCTACCTACATCTCAAGTTCATGACAGTGATATATATAATTCATGTGAAAAAAAAACACATTTGGATCTAGTAAATTCTGACCTTTTTTTAGATAGGGTTACTGGAAAGTCAAGAAAAGTTTGCATTACCTCTCATGAACTCCACAGTGGAAAACTTTTAGTGCTGCCATTTACTATTATAGCCTTAGGTATATAATTACCTGAGCAAATGACTGATGCGTGTTATGAGCATAGTGGGCAAAATTACTGTCAAATGTGTAGAAATGTCAGATTTGACTGTTTTTGTAACACAAAGGTCTGCAAAGCACTACATGAGGTGCCTTCCTGAAACATATTTGCAACCCAGCAGGTAACTGTTAAAAGCTGGAGACATTTTAAATTTCCTAGATGAGTTGTTTTAAGGGTATTCAGAATCTGACTGAATGAGGAAATAAATCATTTAAACATTTTATGTTTTGCAGTTGATTTATTGACCAATAAATTAGGATTGCCATTTAAATTAGCATTGCCATTTATAATATCTCAATATAGATAAGTAATAATTATTTTCAATAAATGCTTAATCTGCTGCATTTTTAGCATGTGGCTATTTATTATAACCAATCATTCTGATGCATTTCCCTGCACACTAGAACAGCTGTTGACACAAATCTTATTTATTGCAGTAGCAATTGGAAAACTGTAGAATTCTGTAAATACAACATGTTTTTGTAAAATGCGTTCATTCATTATTTAATCATAAACTAGTGTGAATTAAGTTTATATTTATGTATATATAAACAATTTATATTTTATAATTTCAGAAAGTGGACAGGTTTTCCATAGGAAATAATTAGTGGTTATTGAGACTGACCCAAATAGCAATTTATAGACTTTGGATACGTATTGATGTTTCTGCATGGCTATACACATTCCTCTTAAAATCCCAATAAAAATAATATGCTCATAATTTTAAGTTTTAATAATTCAGTAGGCAGCCACATTGTATTAATAGTCTTTGTTCATGCACTGTAGAAGCAGTGTTTGTAGCCTTGCAGGGATGGCCAATACCAAGTTTTCTTTCTGTCTAGTACCAAGATATTACAAGGCTACTATCCTGATCATTTTAATTATAAATAGTTAATTACAATTTTAATTTACAATTTTATTGTGCATGTAAAAAGAGAAATTGTGATTTTTACACTGAAAACTAGTAAGTGTCCAAATGTTTACTTAATGTTAGTATTAAATAAATCACCACATAAACTGAGTCAAATAACTCTATATGACTTGCCACTACAGTATCAATTCTATTTCATGTTTCTCTGTGTGTATGAGAATCAGAGATAGAAGGTGGAAGAAAAGTAGTTCTGGTTCTACACATTTATTTGCTATGCGTTATACTTTTTTGAAAAAAATTTTTGAAATTTTTTTTTTGAAAATACTTTTTTTGGAAAATTTGGTTTAATATAAGTATGAATGTTCAACTTAATATTTTGTGGTCAACTTAATTTTGTGTGAGGATGGATATTTTAGAATCAATCCTTCATCCATTGTCTCCAGTTCAAATACATCTTTTATGGATCGTGTTGATATAAACAGTGTAATGTTAATGAGTTAGACTTACTTTGTTTATCACTATTAGGATTTTATTGGCAATAACAGTGATGATTGCAATCAGCATTCTTCTACCGGCAGAGCTCACCCAGTAAACAGGTTAGAGGCTCAGAGGGTCTTTTTCCATAGCCCTCCCTAAAGCATAGTAGAACCTTACTAGATAAGTATCACTTTTACTTGCATATTTGAGATCCAACAGATTTGTTTAATATATTTTGGGCTGAACATTATTCTCATTCTCAGAAAAAAATATTTTCTTATACATGTTCTAGAATGCCTGCTCTTTTAGCTTCAATCACTGTGTGAAAAGCACATAGATTGTGAAAGGTGAGATTATGTGAAGGCCTATACTAAACCACTTATCTATTAATAAGGCTTTTGCTGATGAAATGTGTTTCTGACTGCACGTTTTATTTAAAAAAGGGCAAAACTTTTAAATACTAAATACATGTTGTCTCTTAAACTGAAGGCAGCTGTCTCTCTGTATTGCTGTAATTTCATAGGTAGTATTGCATTGAAGGATCCTGCAACTGAACTGAATTTTTATTCAATTTGGATAGGTGCTTCCTTACCTCAGAAAACTGAGTAGGCATCATGTGTTGTATTTCAGACACTGCCATAGACTCCCAACTATATCCAGAATACCCACGCAAAAAGAGAATGCTCAAGCATCATAGTGGTTAAAAGTGGGTTCTGAGTAAGTAGGTTTTCAGGCCTTTTTGTACAGGAAAAATTTATTGAAACTCCATGGTTCCATAGTAATTGATCATTCTTTACAAATGGGTTAGACAGAGATTAGGCTAAAACAACACTGCAATTACTGCACAATCTTCTTTACAGTATGCCTGACATCACCCTGTTTGGATCTTCACTTATTGGAGTGTTACCATCACAGCTCCAAAGGCTCTTCAAGACAGAGAAATCATCCCAAAATATAATAACTTCCTGAGGACTATATATGAATATCTTGAATATGAAAGAAATGTATGTACACAAAGTGTGTACAAAGCTTTATCAGTGAGAGACATCTTCAACAAGTTGCACTGGGCCAATGCAGCAGCTATGTGATGTTAATACACATTAGTCAACACAGGGTCAGGGCTGGACCCAGTGGACAAGTCTGGCGCTTTCAGCGTTGCTAATTGATTCATCTGCTTTTAACACTTTCCATCGTGCAGAGGCGACGACGTTCATTAATTGCTCGGTTTCGCATCTCCGCCGAGCATCATTAACAGTTGTATTGTTGCTGGTGCATCCTCCTCCTGCCTCAACTCTCTCTGGACCTGAGCGCATAAATCAGAGGCGCCGCCGTCAAAGCGCCCGCAGTGCTTGTTAGGGATACACTCTTTTAATCAGATAAAGCAACTTCTCCCAATTTACTGGCTGCTTAAGCCACAGATAAAGTGGAGGCAGGCAGAGGAGCCTGAAAGGGCCCGGAGGCAGGCAGAGAGGCGAGCGGTGTACTGTATCAGTAAACAGAGGCACAGGTTTCAGCAGATAGGACACAGTGGGCGAATTGGCACAGGCTCAGAGAGAGAAAGCGAGTGAACGAGAGAGTGAGAGAGACAACGTGAGAGAGAGACCAGAAATTTAGTATGGCAGATGCCTGTCGGGAAGTGCAGCCTTGTTTCCATGTTGAACGTGGAATAAAATCAGGTCGATACACTGTGAAATCTGGGTTTAGCAAGCAATTATCATACGCGTTGCTGCTTGAAGAATGGCTCAGGAAAAAAAGTATTTAGCCGCTCAAGCAGAAGAAATAAAAAACAGATTACAGGACTTCATTGACTTTTTACATTAATTTGTTTAGCTCGCTATTTGTTAAACGGGCATTACCAGGCCTGTTTTAGGGCTGTACATGTTCTAAAGGTTCTCTCCAATAAATTATTTGTTTAAATCTGGGATGTCTAACTAAATGTCAATTCTGGAGGGCCAGTGTCCAACACAGTTTGGTAAATCCCTTCCTCAGACACACTCAGTAAACCTGGTGGTTAACAGGTGAGCTGAAGTTGTGTTTGAACAGGGAAATCACCAAATCACCCTCCAGGATTGGATGTACCCTGGTAGTTTCACCTATTTCTTATTTGTCATTTTGCCATGCCTGTGGTGTGTCCAATAAAACAGAGCAGTCAAACTATTCCAGTCCATGTTTATTTTTTCTTTTGGAAGAACAGGCTGCCAGTTAAACCCTGGCAAATAACACAAATAAGTCGTAAAACTGGTGTAACTCAACTATCATAAAATTTTAACAGTGCCATTATGTTACCACAGTCTAAGGCAGCAAACCTGGAGGAGGCTGCTGCTGCTCTAATCTCGCACTGCCCTTCAAAGCTTCTGACTGTCAGTCAGCCGGAAACTGCTGGAGATCAGACAAAAGCTGACTTGGATAAATATCAGGCCTTATTCAAACCACAGCATATAGAGAGTGAAACTATATGTAGAAACAAAGTCATTATAGAGACTTTAAATTTAAAATTGTCTTATGCAATATGCCATTTTTAAATAAAACATATTGAACAGATTTGTCTGTTATTAAGCCTGGAGCTCAGGTAAATCTAAGTTTTATTCAAATTACTTTACTAATAACAGGCAAAGAGAGAAAGAAACTGAAAAAAACTGATAAGACTGAAGGAGCAGGTCTGATGGATGTAAGCCATCAGGGTAAAAGGGAGCTAACTTTTTGCTAACTTTTACATTAGCTTACAGTTAAAAATAATATCATCATCCATATCATTTATACAAATAAAAAAAGATTTAAATGACAAATTAATATTTTTGCTGTCAAATGTCACTATGGTTTTAAAATTTGAAATGCTAGATTACATATAAGTGCTGTGATGGGTTGGCCTCTTGTCCTGGGTGTACCCCTTGACCTGTAGTCAGCTTGGATTGAGGTTTAAAAAATGGATGGATGGACAGACATCAAAGTGCAACAAGAGAGCATAAACACTGTTTCTGGTGGCACCAACTGAGATCTATAATCTCTGTAGTGCAAGCAATTTAGGACCTGCTGATCTTAGTGGTGATGACATCACTTGACTTCAGTACCTTGGCTTAATCTGTGGTGTTGTTGTAAGGATAACACAAGGTTCAAATGCAGCATTCAAAGTTTTAATCCACAAGCTGAAGGCCAAAAATAGAGTAAAAAAAAACAGAATAAATAAAGTTATGGTTAATATACAAGCCAAGACAATAAAATACTTTTTGTGCCTATTGTTCTGTTTGCTTCCTGTTAAATAGTCTAGAACTCAGGTGACCATAAACTAGCCAACTTTTGGCTTTTCTAAGAGCTGGAATGAACTTCTGGATTTGGATCCAGTCTTGTATGTGGTAGGATGGCTGAAACTCCAGACTGGATCCTTACAGTCATAAGTGAATAGTTAGCATTATGATCATATTGGAACTTACTGAATACAAACCATAAAGATCTACTGTGTGCCAGCTTGACCAAATTTTACCACTATTGCTAATGTAAAAAACATTGACAAAAAAATATTTTTAAAAGATTTTTCTTTAAAATTTCGCCACCCCTAAGACGCCCTAGTAAAGGTTTAGCCACCCCATCCCTAAATCCCTAGCACCACCCAAAGATAATTCTATAATAAGCATTAAGAAGGGAGGTATTCTTGATTTTTTGTGTTGTGCAATAACATTATTGTGCTGTCAATATTTGAGGCATTTGGTAGATGTTCTAATGTCCTTTTGGATTGCCATTACATCTGCTTATGTTATCTGGCTGACTGAGAAATCCAGCTTTGTAAGATAATCCCTTTGTCCAGCCCCACACACCCTGATTTAACATCATCAACAAATCTTTTATTTTTTCTTTGAAAGCCCCTGCTGATAGATGTTGCAGGCTTCTTCAGAGTAAAAGTGTTTTTAAACACACCTAAGCAACAACAGCATATCCTTTTCAAAAAAGAAGGGGCTTATTTTGTGAGCATGCTTACCCTAATCCTAATGCTAGCTTCATCAGCCACACTTTTGCTAGTTAGCTACTTGGCTACAGGGGAAAAAAACTCTGCAGTTAAATATTAAATATAAAATTACAAACATTTGCACCTACGGTATGATACAGTTTAGCTGTGCATAAGATAAGATTCTGGCAAAAAATAAGACTTTCCTGGTTTGACCTTACTAAAAGTGCAGCCTATGCCCTAGACTGAAATCAGCCCTCAAGCACCTATACCTGTTCCCTTCCAAACCACTGCTTCTTCAAGAACTAATAATGGACTGACTAGGGACTCAATGCAGCCTTGCCTCACTGTAAGACATTCTTCCTGTATATGACCTGTAATAGTGCTGAATTTTGCAATGTTTTGCTTGTTTAATCAATCCTCTGTACATTTTCAGCAAGACTTAAATGATTGATTTTCCTTGACAAGCAATTCTATGAAGTCCAAATTTGAGGGGCAGCTTTGCAAGGCTATTTGCGGTTACACTGCAACTATTGATCAGCCATCTCAGTGCATTCACACACACACACACACACACACACACACACACACACACACACACACACACACACACACACACACACACAC
>JBBPDA010000132.1:19994646-20007146 GCA_037974385.1 Arnoldichthys spilopterus | reverse complement strand
ACCCACTAATGTTTCATAGTGTCCCAGTGTATGTGTGCATGTGGTTCCATACATGGGCAGCATGGATTAGTGCCCTTTGAAGTGATAGCAATATTTACATGGTAAATCACACTCTAAGTTTAAAAGGTTATGAAAATTTGGTTTCCTTTATATAAAACATTGAAGATATTGAAAGTTAGAGTATTGAATTGTTTTTCATGTTGCACAATTGAATTTTCGACATTTACATACCAACCTACATCAGACTGATTCACAGCAGTCGGAGCAACCTAGCCCTAATTTCACCGAAAGGCAGCTACATTTATGCAGCACAGTATTGCATCAAGATATGAATTATTGAGGTGAAGGACAAAAATAAAATCCGGTTGTTGGCCCATGAAAGCTCTTAAACCGTGAAGGAAATAAGTATGTTGCTGTATTTGTTGCATTCTTACAAAGATTGTTTGTGCTCGAAAAGCAGAAAAGTGAAAAATTGCCAGCTTCACATTCCTTCTGGCTGACTGTTGGAAACAAATCATAACAAAAAGGCCTGTTGTTTGGGAATTAGATTTCTTTTATAATTACTGACATTGTTTGCTAGGTAATTGAAACCATCAGTGGTTATTATGTTTCTGTAGTAAATCTGAATTAGATTATTTAAAACGAAATTAGCAGGAGAGCTGCAATGCATCATCTTATTCCAATAAACATAACAGATCCCCTAAGCTTTGATTAATTGTTCAATTAAATCCCCTTTTTCTAGAAGTTGTGTTCACCTCCCTCATGCTGTATTTGGCACATCACGATGCATTTCCTTACCATAGCCTCAAACAACTGAAAGCGAGCCTCTGCTCATGCATATTCTCTGTACAGAGCAATATAACCTGCCATTCTAGGTAGTAAAGTGTGAAGTTGTTTCTGAGTTACTGCTAACTGTAAAGCATGTACACTCACCAGCCGCTTAATCCAAGCACCTAACTTGGCTCATTGCTGACCAGGTATTATTTAGGTTGTGGGTTGTTTGCAGCACAGCAGTGACACTGACATGGTAGTGGCATTATAGAGTATAAGGTTGTTATTAGTGCATCAGGCACAGCAGTACTGGTATGTTCTGGGTGTTTACACGTTTTACCCAGGATCATGCAGGAGTATTTCTGCGGTCAGTAACTGAGTGTTGAGATGTACCACCCTGGACAGATTTCATTTCAACACATCTGGCTTTCATATTCAGACACTCCTGAAGGCCTTTATTACCTGTATCAAGTGTGTTAGATTAAGGCTGGAGCTAAATACTACAGGTTAGCTACCAAGAAGATGGCCAACAAACGTGCATCAAATTATGGGAGACAGTCTCTGATGGTACAAGAAAGGTGTTTCTAACCAACATGTTATATGTTTTTAGCTTCTGAATATGGTATAATGTGTGATTTGTCAGCACATTTTTAGTACATCCAACAATAAAGGCAGCATGTAGCTTTTTTATGTAGTGATCGAAAACGCACAGTAACATGCAGAAAGCTCCAACTGCACATGCTGATACATCAGGCATGATTAGGATAGGCATGTTAGGCATAAACAATAACAACAATAATAATAGTAATAAACATTATAATAAAAATATCCATTATTTTCTTTTTAATGACTTAAAACTTTATTATAATGGTATGTTTTCAAGAAAAGCTACCCTTCCTCTGTCATAAAGGAGTTAGAATTCAATTGCATATGCACTACAATTCAATTTGTTGGGTTTAATCCAGTGGGTTTTGTGAGGCTGTCAATAATGTCTGAGGTGAAAAAGATCTATTGAAAAGGTTTCATGGAGAGTTTTAACCCTGAGACTAAGTTTAAATCTCTGTCTGATACAGCAGGTCTAATTGGCTCCAGTGGATGGTAATGGCCAATTGAGTGGCGCCTCTTCCTCATTGATCCCCCACTAAAGTCCAGAGCGTGGAAACAAAGAGCACATCGCAGTGGGGAGGAACTATTGAGACAGAGATGCTGTCTTCGTCAGGCACAGAGTGTTCTTGAGATGAAACAGAACAAAGGAAAGCAGCTTCTCTGCCAGCAACTACTGAGAATTCATGCGTCGGCATCGTCCAAAAAAGCAAATGCACCTGGCTCACCTTCCCAATCGCTTCAAGCAGCAGAAGGGCAGCTGAGTGGAATCAGGTGTGTTTGCCCTGGACTGGAAAAGATTTGCTCTCGTGGAGTGAGGCTTACATTGAAGTGGGCTTGACTTGCTGAGTAGTGCTCTACAGCAGAGTAGTGACACTCCATGGCTTAGTGTCTGCACCCCCCAGCTCAGGACCCTGGACAGTGGCTTATTTGCATACCTCAGGCTAGACTGACATGGTGAAAGTAAGGGTCTTTTCAGCAACAATATAGAAAAACCACTTTTAAACGTTCCAAAGACTAGTTATTATTTTGTAAATAAGATGTGTGTATGTGAGGAACCTTTTAAAATTTAAATAACCTCTTTTTAATTTAAACGTTCTAGAAAAAACTTAACTTGGTAGTAACCCTTTACAGTATGTAAAACTTCTCAGGGTCATAACATTCTCACAACAGGCTGAGTTGCAACTTGATAGTTACTTTTAAACTGAAGTTGCATACAGCAAATTTATGATTTAATTATTTATGTAATTATTTAATTATTTCAATACTAGTAATTAATAGCTTCCATACACCATTCTGTAAAAATAATGTAAAAATATATCTGCTCTTTATTTAGCTTAAACTTGCATATTTGTTGTCCAAGGAAGAATTACAGATAAACCAATGTCAGGGTCATGGGTGCACAAAGATTACCGATGCATATTGGAGCATAGACTAGCCATTCTGATCTGACCCCCACAGACTACTCTAGGCAAATGGCTGTAAAAGTTAATGCTGGTTGTTACAGAAAAATGTCAGAACATAATACACCGCAGCTTGCAGTATATGGAGCTGCTTAGCCACAGACCAGAGTGTACATGCTGACCTTTGTCCACCAATGAAGGCAAGTACAATGGTCATGTGAGCAATCAGAACTGGACCCAGGAGCAATCTAAGAAGGTGACCTGGTCAGATTAATCACTTTCCTTTTACATCATTTGTTTGGCCAGGTGTGTGTGTCTGGGAAAAAGGTGGCATCAGAATGCACTATGGGAAATAGGAAAGTGTGATGCTCTGAGCAATGCTAAGCTGGGAAACTTTGGTCCTGGCATTCTTTTGGATGTTGGTTTGACACATGCGACACATTGGCACTAAGCCTTTTGGAATAATATAGATAGAGTTATATATACCACAGAATCAGTATATACGTGTATGAAAAGAAAAGAGAAAAATCCTATAAAAAATTTAAAGCAGGGCCGTCAGTTTGCTTTACTGCATCAGGGACTGACAGGTTACAGTCACTCATCCAGCTATGATTTCTGCATCATATCAAGGAGTGCTTGAAGATCACTCTTGTCCAAAGCTGAAGCAGAACAGGAGAAGGATCTTCCAATAGAATAATGATCCTAAGCACACTAACAAATTCACAAAGGAATGCCTCAAAAAGAAGGAACGAGAGGTTTCACAAGTTGATGTCAGAGACTGGTGGATAATTATAAAAGGTATCTTCAGAAATCATTTCTGCTAAAAGGAAAATACTAATTTTAAAGTGTAAACCTTTTCCACAGAAGTATATTACATTAATTGATTAAAAAGATAAGCTTTTTCTTGAGGTTTATTAAATATATCACCTTTATTTGTAGGTTCTGTTTTAAAGGGTGAAATATTTGCTTGTTCAGTATTATTAAAAAAAACACATCAGTTCCCATGGGGGGCACATGACACTACACACTATTTGGCATGTGGTTTTAATGTGTATATCATACGTATTTGTATACAATGTGTGTATCTACTTGACAGCAATAACTTGGCAACACTTGGCAAGTCCATGACGCAGGAATAAGCAATTTATTTTTAAATTTGGCTTATTGGCTTTTGATCCTTGAAGAATTATTACTGGATAATTTAGAATAACCAGCAGCTGCAAATTCTTCACAGAAATTTCATTATTTCTCCAAGCAGAAATATCTCAGAACGAGCAGTTACTCCCTCACACTTGCTGTCTCCATTCCACCACCATCTGTCATTAGACAAAACACTTTTTTACTAAAAAGCCCTGTAGAGGCATACAAGCATTCTCTGAAAATATCTGTAATTCCCCCAAAAAAGTCATCACTGATAGCTGCATGCATGTGTATTATATTTGAAGTCAGACGGCAGACGTTATTGAAACCAGCCAAATCAAAACAGTGACTAAAAAAACATGAGTTTAAGGGAAAATATCTGCCTCGGACTTTAAAAGAAAAAAAAACATAACCCAAACATAAACTCAAAACAAAACAAAATACCTTGAGCAGCTAAAAGCACATAAAAGATGAGTGCTAGAAATAATCACAAACCATCAGAGCTTTTTTTTCTGGGAGCTGCTCGGACTGAATTTAAATGAATCGATACACTCGTTACAATAGAAGAGACAGACTTTTACAAGAGCGAAAATTGAAAGCGATTTAGAATGACATTGAAGCCTGCTGGAAGACATAATGAGCAGTCCACTTAGACAACATCAAATAAAGGGGGTCTGAGACTTTCACAATGAGAAAACATGTCACTTTTACGTGTACGGAGAGTGTATGGCGCTGTAAAGACTGCTCTAATCAAGGGAAAGACTTCTTCTGTCTCAGTAACACAAACACAGCTGATTGTGGTAATTTCAACTTACAGAGCAATAGATGTAAGCCAGTTCAGGAAAAGACTTAAGGCTAAAGTAGTGCCAAAGCATACAATCATACAACTTTGCTAAAAAATATGAGAACTTTGAGAGCATATAAAGCAATGATACTTTATTCAATAATTTAGGTTTAACCCATGACTTAAAAAACCAACTGACCTATCCATGCTCCCATACACAGTCACAGGTAGGCCCAGGTGGGTTTGCTTTCGTGTCCTATTGGCTGGTAGGGGTTTTTTATTGCTCTTGGGCCAGTAGTAAGAAGGTAAGGTTGTACAGAGGACCTTAGATTTGAGGTACATTGTACACTGGCTGGATGTGGTCTTTTGAGTTTACATTCTTATATTCTAAGTACATTTTTCTATTCTAAAACACAATGTTCTCCCTTGTGGCCTAAGTGTGCCATCATTGCCATTGCCACCACTGGTCCCATGCAATTAAAACAAAATCCTGTGCCTAACACTATTCATTGCTTTTATTCAAATGTAATTCATAATACCTCTATAGTCTCTCTAAAAATAGATTGACCTGTCCATCTAATGCCTCCAGAAAGCTCGGGATACTGGGCAGCACCTTATCTGCATAACAATAGCTAATAATCCTTATTAGCAGGTGTGTTTGCTTACAACCTGCCAGAGAAGTGAGATGTTCAATCAGAATGCTGTGTTCCATTATCACCTGTTTGCTCAGGTTAGATTCTTTCATAAACCCACAAAAGGCTGGTGGGTACTGAGAAAGAGGCCATGATCTATCTGCCAATAAAGAATGCCTTGGAATGCAACCAAGGCCTGAAATGAATCAATCAAATGCTTGGTCTCAAGGGTCAGTGAACTGAAGACCCTACAGAACATAGGGATGGTCCTTCAGCCTTTTTTGTGCTTATTTTTTGTTTCAGCCCAATAGAGGTGAGCCAATTAGATCCATGCTACATAGTTTGCCTTTTCAAGCAAGATTAATCACAGGCCGGGAAGATGTTTCGGAACCAGCAAGAGCTTTTTGCGCGTTAATCCAATTTCAAAGAAAGAAATAACAGCTTGGCTCAGCTGGAGACTCAGATGTTGGTTTGTTGCACTTAAAGGGAGGTACATGAACTAAGAGGTAAAACGTTCTGATGCGTGTCAGAGCACTATTTGCATCCCGTATGCAGTGAACACATAAACAGTTTGCTTTGTTTTATATGGAGTTTGTAAAAAAATGAATAAAATTATTTTGTTTGATTTTATTGACAAGATTATGTCATGCTGAAAATTAAAATGTGAAAATCAAGGATACACCAGTTTTTTTTTTTTAAGTTTCATGTGCTATATACACACACATTTATTGTTTCAACCAACAACATTTCATTCTACACAGTCCATATATGGAGACAAAGCTGCAAAATCGGCCTGCTTTAAATTGTTTTTGTGATGAAACTGCCAACACAATTTCCTATTACTGCCTATTCAGCCTTCAGTAGTTAGTGTTTCAACCTAAACTGTTTTTTGAAAAAAGCAAAAATACAGTGCAGCCAGTCAGAACAGACTGTTACAAAGTCTAAAAGATAAGATGAGGTTAAAAAATAGTCATGTTAAAATGAATTATTGTAATCATGTTACCTAAAAAAGTACATAATCATCATAAGTAGACCTCAGGGAAAGAATTTAAGATATGGCACCTTTAAAATAGAACCAACTAGGACTGAAGTCTTAAGGATTCTTTTTAAATTATACATTATATAAGCTTATGAAATATCTGGGTCGATTTTCTTATCAATGTCCATTCAACTCATAGCATGCCATAAGGTAAAGAGAGCAGTCTCTGTGTATCTTGAAGTGTATCATGGGGAGTAAAGTCTTCTATTGCCAATTGATTTTCTCCTTAGGGGTCAGACCCCATATATAATACAGTACATCCAACCTGCAGGCTACGATGCCTCTAAAGCGCTTCGGCAGCAAACCCATGTCCAATGAACTGAAAAAAAAAAAATCAATAAAACGAAACCTGTGGTTAATGGCAATACATGTATCTTTCACCAGTGCCCTTCATTGCCATGACAATGAACATTTAAAGAGGAATGTTTTTTTCAAAACCTTTCAGTGGTTAAGCTGCAAACAAAGTCATTTAGAGGGATATGGTGTGAAATGGCTCGTTGTGCACAAATGTAATACTTTAGATTTTGTTTTACAGTGGTAAAAAGTTGAGATTTTATTAGCAAGTACAAAACACAATCTAAACGCCTAATCACAACAGGCAGAGGGCAGTAGGGGTGAACAGACATAGAGGCAGTGGGACAATGAGAAAGACAAAAAACAAGGTAAAAACAGGGTCATAAACACAAGAGTCAGTCCAGAGAAATCACAGAACGGCTTGGTACCTTGGCAGCAAATACACCAGAGGCTTCACACAGATTAACTCAGAAAGAGAGTCTTTAAAGGGCTGGTAATGACTTCAGCTGTGCTGTGTAACATAGAAAGTGGGTATGGTTTAAGCCAGAGCATGGTTAGTACTCTGCAGAAGATGGCATGGTGGTGGGTGTGACAGGTTGCAAGGCGTACAACATTAATAAAGGCCTGTGACCAATTAAATAATTATTGAACCTACATGTGATCCCTATAGTAAAATGGTAGGGGAAAATCAATTTGGTCTTACATTTACCTCTCCACCATAAATAGATAAAATGCATTAAAATCCAGCAGCACAACTGTCCATGCATCAGTCTTATCATCAATACATAGTCATCCACAGCTGGGAGTCGAAGAGAGCTCTCTTGCTGTCTGGGGGTAGGGGGATGACCCTCTTTTGACCCCATCATGCAGTATGATGCCAGCCAGTGTTATAATTGAGAACTGACAGTTAGTTTTCTCCTCAAAGCGTGTTGAACCTTCCAACAAATGCAAGCTTTCACCCTCCTAGCTTGGTGGCATTATGTGATAAGGGGAGACCTAACTTAGTGAGTGGAACTAGTATGGCTAAATTGGGGAAACTAAACTGTAAAAAAAAGGCCAAGCACACATGAGGCAGTATCTTGGGCAACAGGCATCATATTTGCAAGCATTTTGTGTAGCTTTCTGTGAGAGAGCTTTTAGAAGCAATAAATTCTTCTGACATCTGGTTCCTATTAACACCACTGTGAACAATTCCAAGCTTCTGAAGAACAAACCCCACATCATGTTTACATCTTGTTTACATCTTAACCACTAAATAATGCAGAAAGTTGGATCTGAATCTGTGGACATGCCCTTAAAATAACATGTCAGCAGACGTCTTTTTTATTAATGAGGCATAAATCCAGCCGAGTCTCTGAAATACACTTCATATGTGCAGAGTATTAGCTATGTCAGGCAGAAGATGCAGGGAAGAATCAAAAACAAGACAGCAATTTTCACACCACAAGCAATCAATTGCTTGATTTAGTGATGCAGTAAAGAAGATCAGGCACCGTCTAGGGAGCTACTGTCTGCTTCTTTGAGCATTTACGCCTGGCCAAGTTAAATTAATGATTTCAGTGCTGTAAAATGGAGTAGGAATTGCCTGGAACAAAATTCAATCACATCTGAAGCGTCTATGACACACTTTAGTTTAAAACACTTGTAGACTGTGGTGTCTGAATGTCTCCAACTGCTGGTTAAAATGCTTAAAAACGATACAAAAATACAAGATTTTTCTATGCATAATTTTTCACCAATGTCTGATATAAGCTGGCTGAATATTTTGACCATTCTTCCATTTAAAATTCTTTTAGTTGTGTTCAAGATGATTTAGGGGTTTCTTGTCAGCCCTTTTCAAATGTGATTATGATCATCCTGTTAAAACATACACCACTGGTACAATTACAACTTTTAGAAACATAGCCTTAAATTATTTTCAAGCTCCTTTTGATATAATGCAGAATTTGTAGCTGAATCAGTGACTGCAAGTTGCCCAGCAAAGCGACCCCAAATCACAACATTTCCAACACCATGCTTCACAACTGGTATGGTATGGTTCTTCTTCTGAAAAGCTCTTTTTTGTCTGCACCACACACATGTACTGTTACTGTGTCCAAACAACACTGCCAACAGTATTCCAAAAACCCTTGTCTTTGACTATATGTTTTTTGGCAAGGTTTTTTTCAGACACAAAAGCTGATCGTTAGTTGCTCAATGTTGTCTTGCATCGCAAGTATTCCCCCTGAAAACATCTGCTATCATGATGTTTCCTTTGGATAGATGCCTCTAGTTGCAAGTAGCCTATGTAATGAAAATAAAATACACCAATATATAACAAACACTCTTACAGAACACACTCAGAATGCTTATTACCCTGTGGAGCTGTGTGGATTTTATGTTCTTGTGAAGCCTAGATTTTGAGAAGCTCTGTGTTGCCATTTGTCAAAATATCAACATATGTGTGTGTTGCATGTGTTGGTAGACCTCACAATTAGCACCATTAGCATCATTAATGCCTCTGTTTCCCATGTTTGCAAAAAGGTGAGTCGTTTTGTCTGTTTAATTTAGGTAATATAGGAAAGTTTGACTGAATTATAAGCTTCTTGCATTAAAGTACTGTTTCATTTAAATACTTACCAAGTCAAACGTCATTATAAACTTTGCTGAACCATCCAAATCTCTGTTTTAACCACATTATCTAAGCTACCTGTCTAGTAACTTTGTTAAGTAGACCAAGTGAGTAAGCAAACCCATGTCAAGCCAAGTAGAGCCCATCAATATCTGTGGGAATGTATAATGAGTAAAGGGTGTGGCAGTATCTCATATGTCTTTTATGCAAGGCGCCCTGGATATGAATAATTTTAAACCCAAAAAAGGATATTTAAATCTGTATTTGGGAGTACAGTCTCTTAGCAGTCTTTTCATGCCCGTTTTCTATACCACTTCTGTCTGTACAAAACTTTTCTGAAAACTTAGTTTTTTTTCTTTTTTATTTGAAGAACAAATTATTACATTATTATAAAAAAACAGCTGCCCTTTCTATTCTGTCAAAATGTCATAATGACCAAGCCTATATGGTCCAAATGAGGGGTATGCTCTGGCAAGATAATTCCACAAATAATCATTCATTTTTACATCTTTACATCTTACATCTTTCTTTTTCAATCTATTTTTCCTCTGCATCTCTCCTTTCGTAAACCTTTTAACCCGGTCACTTGATCTGAGAGGGCCTGTGATGGCCCAGAGGATGATGGGACAGTTTTGTGGTTGTGAACTGAGAGATCCCAAAGGAGCTGTGGTTTCTTGCCATCTGAATTTAACCTTCATGATCTTCATGATCCCCCACTTGCTGCCACAACACTCAACCCTTCCACATCTTCTCTTTCACACCACTCAATCCTCAAATCATAGCTAAAAAAAGATCAGTTTCTACTGAATGTTGTGACTCACTTTTTAATTAGCACTAAACCCAAAACTGTCGTTGGTGGCAGTTTTTTGGACGGTCTGTGCTACTCTAAGTAAATAATCAAAGGTTGTAGAAAAAGTGACACCGATTTAAAAGTGCATTTATATTTCTGAAAATGACATTTATTTCTGAATTTTCCACCATGCCACACTGCATACCTCTCCCCTGCACTCCTGCACTCCCCCCTAGCATTTAAAAAATTCTGCTGTGTTGCCAAAGTGCACAGTGATGTGGCAATTGTTTTAAGTGCAGTTTGGGGACAGAAGTACGTGGGTACATTATTTGGGACAGGGCCTTTGCGATGTCATCAGAAGGAGTCATAGGTTCAAGCTGTCAGGCTTGAACTGAAAGTGGCCCTGAGAGCAAAAATGCTGCTGCTAAAAGTTTGACTGCATTTTGCTTGGTGGATAATTGTGTGTCACTTTAGCAAGGAAAAAGCAGAGGCATATGGACATGGTGAGACAGGAAAAGGTAGGTGTTTGAAGTGTGACGCGTTTGCGTATGTGTTCCTGTGTAGGTCTGAAAGGTGGAGATATCTTATGCTGTTCGTAAAGGAACAGTGCTCACTTCAAAAGCATTGAGTCAACCTCGTCCAAAGAAAGGCATGCTTCTCATATCTTATTTTCTAAATCCACTTAAGATTTTCTCGTGGGTTTTTGTACTAAAAACATGTATATTTTTTGACATTTTCCAAACCTCTTTTGATTTCTTAAGCTTAAGCTTTCCTAAACTTTCTGTTTATGCTTTTGTTCTTTTCATATTGACATGTGATTAGCTGCCTGGTTCAAAAATCAGTCTGAGTGAAACAATCCTTATAGCTTGGAAGAAGCATTACTGTTATAGACTGATTAGGCAGAAGAAAGTGAGATCATGAAATCTTGCAGGCTAGTTTCAAAATGGACCAAATGGCCTTAAGCATCTGACTCATGATGCTCCAGGTACCCTTACAGCATAATTTTCAATACATGCAGAGAAAAGGAGAAATGAGAAAATAAAAGGGCTGCTGACACAACTAACTGCTGTGGTACCCGTTGTGCTTCTGTTCCTTGGCTGGATCCTTTCCCAGATCTGGAGTCTGAAAAGTCTGTGTAAAAACAAACAAATAAAAAAAGCAAAAACAACCCTCCCCCTCCAAAAAAAAACAAAAACCTGACCTCTGTCCCATTGGTAGAATTCTTGCACATCACACAATAAACCCAGATTTTGGTTGTCAGGGCATAGGGTGAGATTGTTTGATGCATCAGTCTAGTTGTTTTTGGTTTTGTCATCACCTGGAAGTGACGAGGTTCTTCTCCGGCGTCAACCCCATCAACCCGGAGGGAGCAGGAGCTTCCGCCGTCAGCCGCTGCGACTCGGAAGTGGCGGGAGGGGTTCCAAGCACTGCCTGCAGGTCTGCGATGATGGCACGCGGCAGCTCCACATTGATGACACGCGTCAGCTCCGTGTCGGTGGCACGCGGCAGCTCCGTGTCGGTGGCACGCGACAGCTCCGCATCAGTGGCGCCGCGATCCCACTGGGGGATCTCCTGCCCCCGCGGGGTCTTTTAATATTGACATGTGATTAGCTCTCCTTGCCCGCCCGGAACCGCAGCCCCAATCTACGAGCTGCGGCCTAACTGACGCCAGCACAGCTACACTGCGCTTACCCCTCGAAGCTCCTCCCTCTGTCTGTGTGGAGACCTCCTTGTTACACATGCCCTTCGAAGCGCGGTTTCCGAGGGGGTCTCCACAGCACTTTCTGGCCCGGCGACTGACTCGCCGCGGGCCCGAGTGGCCAGGACGAGTGGGCTGCGAGCAGGGACGACCCCGCTGGTGCACAGAGCTGGACACCCGCCACTTGGGACCTTTCCGGATAAACTCACTTTTCAGAGAAAAGAAGATGAAGTTTAAATGAAGTGTATAATAATATTTTGCAAAAATTCTTGAGATAAGCCACTGTACAGGTAGATACACTTTGTTTAGAAAAGCAAAACTCTTATTCAGTGAAAAAATCTTTGTTTATTCCTTTTAAGATAAAAGAAATGCTGCAATACAGCAGTGGACAAAATGCCCTTGGAATGTGCAGTTTAGATAATTTGAACACATACAGAACATGCTACAAACTACTAATGCAGGGTGAAAAGACACTGGAAGGTCACATATGGGTACAGATATTGGGATGCTGTAAATAGGTAACTTTTACCTTAACAACCTTTAGCATTAATAAACTAAATAAACTTTGTAAGCCAAAGCATAAACAAAAAAATGTACATGATATAAAAAGGAAAAATATGTTAACATAGTACTTATCTGGATTGAATAAATTTTGTCTCTGTTAGTATGTTCTGTAAAGTTTACGCTGTCATACGTCCAGTATGATCGGCAAACACTTCTGGATCTACGTCCAA
>JBBPDA010000132.1:19980196-19994546 GCA_037974385.1 Arnoldichthys spilopterus | reverse complement strand
CAACACATTTCATTGTACTGTTGACCCAACGTTAACATACATATGACCAATAAACCGAACTTGAACTTGAACTTAAATGTCTACCCCTAAATGTATTTAACTGAGTCTTCATTTGTTTTGCTCCTGCTGGTTCTCTGGCAGAGTGTTGTTGCAGCTCTAATCACATTTTCTCAGCTTCAGATTCTCACATTTTCCAACCTCATTTATTCCTTAGAATTAAACAGTTTTTGTTTCTGTGCTTCTAAGACTAACATGTAAAAAAACTGATAGGCTGTCTAGTTCAAGAAGCAGTTTAGGTTGAGACACTCCTTATAACCTAAGATAAACATTACACCACAAAAACAGGAATTCAAGTTCCTAGTGTGCAGTGGAGGGTACTTACCAAGAAAGGACAATAGGTGGACCAGTGACAAGACTTAATGATCTGAATGGGAAAGGAAATGAGACTGTCTGGTCTGATCTCACAGAGTAACGGTAGCACAAAATAATAAAAATGACAGAACACACAATGCAACACAGAGCTGTTTTGGTGGCATGAGGTGACTTTCACAATATCAGGCAGGTGGTTTTAAAATTAGGATTGGGTGATCAGTGTAAGATGACTATAGGTCTGCACTACAGAGCACTTGTTATTTACAGAACTGCCCCTTAAATGTGTTTTCTTACAAAAGAGTTTTCCCAATTAATTCAAAAATAAATGATTCATATGAAGCCTTTGGGTAAAACTGTAATTTTTAATTGATTATTGATTTTTACAGACAGATTAACTTCGAACACTGCTGTCATATTTTAAAACACTGTTTAGCTCTAGTTAACAGTAACTGGTATATTTTCATAACAGCAGTGAGCACAAATACCCAATGAACTTCTCAACTTACCAACCAATCAACATTCTGTAGCCAGCACAAACACTCAACACTACAAACACTACAATGATGCACTATTCAACATTACTAAGTGTTATTGTTCAAAAGTTTATCACATGAACCAAGAAGTACAATCAGGCCTTTAACTCAGCCTTAACCATCCTCACAGCTTTATCAGTTATTTAAAGTGCCACATAAACAAGTCTAACTTCTATGAAATCCTGAAACATTTTGAAATCACGTTTTGGCTTTAAGTGTCATCCAGCTTTTCAACATTTTGCAGGGCTGAATTCAATGCCTTTGGTGAAAAGCAATTGCTGTTTGCCATTGTAGAGCAAGGGACTTTAAAGCTAGGGTCAGATTTCTAAAATTTAATAACAATATATTATGCCCAACAACAGTAACATCAAAATCCAGCATCTCTTATATCCTAGTTGATGTTAGTTTTATCCATATAGCCATAGATAATAATGCATACACTCATAAAAAAAATTCTTTCAATGACATGAAGACATCCTGCTGCTGAACTCACAACACCTCTTCTTCTCCTCTTATTTGTTTAAATGGGTGGAACCCATCACTGTCACTGCCTTTGCTTAAATAAGACAGGGCCATTGTGTTTGTCAAGCTGGGTGAGGATAGACTTATGACAGAAGCTGCAGAAACAATACATGAGTTTACATATTTAAATTAACTGGGATATACAAATGAATATAGCTATAGTCAAAACCAGCTTAGTTTCATCCAATGCAGAATTCAAGAGCAGGGCTAGTCGAGGTCAAGTCAGGATCCAAAGAGATGTGAGACCAATTCAAGACCAACTAACTTTAGATCAAGTCCAAAGGAGTTAAAACCAAGACTGAAAAAAGGCTCCTCTTTGAGACTTACTGACTTGTTTATAATATTCTGGAGTAATGTGAAACACAATTTAGTGATTTTTTGAAGAGTTTGAAGCCATATTTGTTGTGGCAACAGCAGGAGTTCAGGGTCATTGGGCTAGTTCTTTTATTGCCAGTTGATTTTTCTGCCATGGCCATCTAGTACAAAGAAATGTTCTAGCAGCAATGCTGTTTTTAAGGAAATGTGGGCCATTTGAGACCAATTACAATAATAGACATGACCAATGGCCAAATGTGAGATGAGCCCTAGTCAAAATACCATTGAGTTCAAGCCTGAGACCATAGAAAAATCATCTCAAGTCTGAGACTTCAGAACTACAGCCCTGTAAAAGAGGTCTCATGACTTGTGATATCACTAAAAAAAACCTATTAATCAAATTTACAACTAACAGGAAACCATGCACCATCACAATCATCCTAAGTGAAAAAGCCTTAAGTCTTTAGTGGTTGTCAAATTAACAATTACATTTTGATCCATTTTGACTTCTGTCCCAGTCTGATCGTCACTTTCAGCACTCTGTCAAGTGGTATAAAACATTTTTCTTTTAATAATGCAAATAAAAAAAAAAGAAATACTCAATTTGTCCACAAAGCACTAGAGCTCAATGTATGATAGTTCTGAATACCACTTTGCAGAAAAACCTACCTTCTGTGTTAAAATCTTCAAAAGAAGCCCCTGGAATCTTGATATACTTACTTTGTATCATACTGCACTTTTAAAATCATGTCGCTTTAGAAAGTGCTTGTATATAACAGCTAAAAAAAATTTGAGGACACAATGACAGGGGAAAGAGCCCTACATTAAACCTGTAACTGAAATGAAACCTGGAATCTGGAGAAATCTGAACAAGTTAGTAAGATCACGAACTTGCAGAAGTCAGCTCCATTAAGCTTTTCACACTTACTTATTTCTTTTTGTTTCATTTATTTTGAATGCATTGCTTGTGTAGTTCTTCTTATACTTACATAGATATTTTTTTTTACGCGTTTACGCTGGCAACACTTGGGACATGTCACCACAAGTTTTGTCGCGGGCCATTTCCTTCTCACCACTTTTTGATTGGTAGGATCAGTAAAATTTGTCCCCTCCCCGCCCTGTTCACTTTAATTTTTACCACTATCCAACCTAATGCCCACAGTCCACCCTGTCTCTGGCTGACAAATATGATTGCACCCCCCAAAAAACCTATTCCTGTTGTACAAAATACTTTTGTAATTTGTAGACATTTAGCCCCATTTACCCCCATTCAGTTTTCACTGACCAGCAAATTTTATATAAAACTGTGGTGCCCAACTCTAATTCTGGAGGGTCAGTGTCTAGGTGATTTCTCTGCTTAACCACATCTGGTTCTACTCACCTGTTTGCCAGGTATTTGAGGTGGAGAACTACCAAAATGTGCTAGACTCCTGCACTGTAGGATAGAAGTTGGGCACCCCTAATATAATGCGAGTAAAAAGAAGAGGACAGGATTCTCATAAACTGACTTTGGTATAACTGATTAATCATTAATTTTACGTTTTGCTCCTGGTGATTCTCCTACAGAGTTTTATTGCAGCTCTTGTCATATCCACAGATACTCACATTGCTCCTACAGCAGGCCTGACTAAGCCTTCCTGAAACTAGGCTTGCCCTAAAGGCTAGATGAAATTGTAAGGTAAAAATCGAACAGATTGATCAGAGGACTGTTATCAACAAGCAGCTTAAAGATTTTCTCTATATGATTTGCCAGTGTAAGAGTTCATCAGCAGTACTGAGTTGTGCTAGATGCTGACAAACATAAAAATACTGTTTGCTTCCAATCAGTTCCAATGTTATACTGTACACTTTTTGTACAAACATGTATTAAAATTAATTTAATATTTTTTTTCAGAAGTATGCAACGTTGTAAAAAAGATTATAATAAATACTATACTGGAATTTAATATTAATAGTAATTTCAAGTCATCTGCCTTATTCAATCATAAGGCACTAGGGAAATTACTACTGAGTCATCTACAGCTTTCATATTCTGGACACTTTTTTACAGGTTCTAATTATATCAAACCTAAGTTGTAAAAATACAACCATAAGGGAATTAAATTTTAATATTATTGAAACCAGGGATTTCAAACTTTTAAATGATTACTCCAAACTTAGGAACAATTGTGTGTCATCCTGCCTATTTTTATAACATTGCTATAACAACCATAAAACTAATCTTTCAGTTAGTGCTTCCACATATTTTCTTACACAACCATAAAAATCATCCTAATGATTGAGGGTGGTGTGCTTCATAAAATGTGACACAAAATCCTTAAATCACTGGAAAGCTGCCATTTAATAAAATAAATGCCATATCACTCACTAAACCTTTACAAGATGCTGGAATTACCTTTGGGCTCTTTTTTGTTTTTTTCTTCTTTTTTTTACAAGGATGCAAAGTTTAAAGAGTGAGTAGGAGGATAAGAGCTAAAGAGAGAAAGAAAAAGAGAGAGAAAAAGTGTTCGACCTTGGATAAGTGCACTAAACAAAAAGCCACGTGATGACTTTGTCCATAAAAAGAGACTATGTATGCATTCACCTACCTCCACCAAGTCAAAAAAAAGCAAATATCTCTCACATGTTCTTCAACAATGCTCAACAATTGTCTCTTATTATCCAGGCCCTACTGCTCTGCACTACTCTAGAAGAATACAATTATTGTCCAGGCTATCTGTATGAAATTTTGAGTAGGGATGCTATTCTTCCTGAAGAAGGACTATTCAGTGGGCATACTAATGATAGACATCATGCTTTTAACCTGTATTTATCTGGAAAAGTGTATCCAAAAGAGACAAGGCCATGACGGGTTACCCGACACATCAGGTTACACTGAGGAGAAAATAAATGCCAGCAGCCTTGCCCTAAATCTGCAAACCAAATTACGTCTGGGAGAATAGCTCGGGTGTGACAACATCCCATTAGGCTGCAAATATGGAGTACATGACCCTAAATCAACTGTGTCCAATGGGCTAAGATACTTTTATTTCATATGCCAAAATAAGATTAGGGACACAATGGAATGACCCAGAAAAGACCCAGAGAAAATCCTCCATGCTATGCAAGGCTATAGGCTTCAGACTTAATTCAGTCAGAGAAGAGCTTCCTGCTTCTTTATCATGATACTGCCCCCTCCCAACCCACCACTGGTCTGTATCATATTTCTGTTTTATAGTGCTCTGCAATGGATGCCCTAATATCACACAAATGGGTTCTCTTCTTCTTCCTGCTCACCAAATAGCCTGTGTACTGGTCACTGATGGTTGCTGTCACATTGTACTGATGTGTTCTATACAGTGACTGAGATACGTTCAAAGGCCATATGAAGCTTTAGGTTTGCAAAGAGCTGCTGTCTGTTAAATCATATGTAAAATGAAAAAGACAAAACTGTCTATTTCTTCTGATGTCCCTACAGTTCTTGGTCACACATTCCCAGTCACCTTTCATGGCATGGAAAAGGACTAAAGGTGTGTACAACGACAGCAGTGGTAAAGTTAGTGCACCTACTACCCATTCAGTCACTGGCTGCTATAATCTGTCACTGGCTGGCTCACTCACTCACTCTCTGGAAGACACACTTTATCAGTCAATGGCTGGCTCATCCAATCACTGGCCAGCTCACTCACCTTTCCCAATCCCTGGACTATTAGCTCACTCACTTAGCTGGCTGTCTCACTCACTCACTGGCTGGCTAATTTAAGCACTGGTTGGCTCACTCACTTACTGACTGGCTCACTCATGCACTGGTTGCCTCATTCACGCACTGATTAGCTCACCTGCTCACTAGTGGGCATGCTCACTCACAAGCTGGTTCACTCTTTAACTCACTAGTTGGCTCACTCCTGCTCTGCCTCACTCCCTCTGTTACTAATTCCCTCACTTACTCAATGAACGGCTTCACTTACATATTGCTCTCACACTTACTGGCTGGCTCACTCCCCCAATGACTTGTTTACTTGACCAGTTCCTCACTCACTTGCTGGTTTATTCAAATGCTCGTTGACTCTTCCTCCCTAAATCCCTCCCTCCCTCATTCATTTGGCTCATGTCTTCCTTACCTGACTTATTTATTCACTCATTAATTGGCTTACTTACCCAGTTACTTATTTATTCACACACACTCAGTCACTCAATCAGTCCCTCATTTGGTCTCTTATTCTTACTGCTTCAGCAGTCTGTGGTTGACGTTGTCTGATTCTCTTCTTTATGACGCTCCATGAATTTTCAGTAGGAGATAAATCTGCACTGACAGCAGGACAGCCACAAGTATCCACTTTGTTTCTACAAAGCCACATTGTTGTAGCCCATGCAGTATGTTGTCTAGCATGATCCTGCTATAATAAACATGGATATCCCTTGAAAAGACATCTTCTGGAGGGCAACATATGTCTCTCTAAAATCCTAATATACCCCTCAGAGTCCATTATACCTTCACATACTGTACATGCAACTCACTCATGCCATGGGCACTGATGCACCTCCATGCCATCACAGATGTACTGTATATTTTGCTGATAACATTCTGGATTATTTTCATGATTGGCAGGGAGTGGGATATGTTAGGCAGCAAGTGAACAGTCAGTTTTTGAAGTTGATGTGTTGGAAGTAGGCAAATGGGCGAGCATAAGGACCTAAGAAACTTTGAGAGAACATCAAATTTTGGTGGTTAGACAACTCCAAAAAACATCTTTTTTAAGGACCTCAGGTTTGCAGTAGTTAGTACCTACCAAAAGTGGTCCAAGGAAGGAGAACTGGTGAACCGGCAACAAGGTCATGGGCGACCAAGGCTCATTTATGCATGTAGTGAGTAAAGACTGGGTTATCTATTCCAATCCCACAGAACAGCTAGCACAAAAAGTTACTGCTGGCAGTGAAGAAATGTGTCAAAACACACAGCACCAAACAGTCAGGGCTGTTTTGGCAACTTTGGGGGATCTACACAATATTAGGCAGGTGGTTTTAATGTTACGTCTAATCGGTACAACCCAAATACTAATTTAGTGTTTCTTGTTTTATGTTGGAGCAGTTTCACAGCTCTGGGTTAAAATTTGTGCTCTTTTTCTGGGCTCTCACCTCCAGTCTTGACTGCAAATAGTCAGGTTTGATAGTCATACACAACAAGCATCATTACATAATGTCTTAATGAATATTTTACTGTAAATATTGCATGTGTACACTGATATTTAAAAATGACATCAGAATATACATATGGTTCATTAATGTGTTATTGTGAAATATTGTAAACCATGATAAAAGGTTGGGTAAGTATTCTTATACAGGGAAATGCTTTGTTTCAGTGTTCAGTGACAGAATATGCAGTTTGTTCATTTGCAAGGTAAACATTTTTTGATGGTTCAGACCTTGGACCAAATACAGGGAGTTCAGATGTAAAAATGCCCTAATAGGGCTCAGTCCGTGAGATTCCAATCGAGGTTAAAAGTGCTCAAGTTATAGGATGCCAATAAAAGTTAATAATAAAATACACATGAGTGAACAGCTGCCTGGAATCACAGGATTGTGATAGAGGTTAAATATGCTTGAGCTCAGGTAAAATGGTAAATTCGCTTGAGTAATGGTATAAAATTCCAAGCTTGCCACATTTCACTATGTGGTGTAAAAGATGAATACAGAAAAAAAATTTTTTTTGGAATAGTTGGGTAAGATGCAATTACAGCTAATAGCTGGATTTCTCGAACAACAGAAAAGTTTGTTACAGTGACAGCACACAACATGATGGATAAGTGCAACGTTAAATAATTACTGCTCCAGACGTGTGAAACTGATGAAGCCCACACAGCAGTGAACACTTGGCTGATGTGCTGAAAGAGGCTGTTGCTGAATGAAAAATGTCACCAGCTGATGATAAAAGAAACACTGATTCTGTGCATATGATTGAATTTTTAATTTTTTTTCAGAAACATTTTTATGTGTAATAAAAAATCTGAAGTGTAAAATATGTTTACCTTCCAACTGAACTGTGAACCAGACTCAACTGTGCCTCAGAAACTGAGGACCAAGGATTTTATCAGATGGCTGTCATGTGGACAAAGCCACTTTTTAAATGCCTCTATAACCTACTTTCTTATGGATTTCATTCTGTTCCACTCTTCCGCGCACTATGAAAGAACAAACGGTCCATTAGAGCATTGCAGCCCAGCACACAGCCCAACTGCATGCTGATCATATTCACGTCTTCCACTCAGCAGTATGGCATCCCAGGGTTTTTCTGCTCAAGGCAACATTTCTGGTTGTTTTTAAGAGTTTCACGTGAGATGTCATGAAAGTTGAGCATTTCCAGCTCAAACCCGAAGGTTTATGTGAAGCAGGCAGTTTTCATTCTAGTATCTAGGGTGACTTAGAGACTAGGAACACTGAAACTCCTCTGTAAAATATAAATAAATAAATGTACTTTAAATAAAAATACAAAAAAATTTAAAACCAAAGATCATTCAGAAAGGACCAGCAGCAGGTTTTAACTTTGGCTTTAAATCCCATTTACTCTGTACCATGTACATGTGTAGTGTAATGGTCCTTGTCACACATGTTCCTGTCAATGTTATATAGTTTCATGTATTCGTGTAACGTGTCCTAGCCACACCCTTGTCCCACCTCGTCAGCTGTTCCTTGTCATAGTCACCCCCCATGTCAGCTGTTGTTAGTTTGTGACCCATATACGTATATACCTTGTGTGTTTCCCTCTGTAGTCATCGGTTATTTGTAGTTATCACTGTCATTATCACCATGTTGTTCTCGTGAGTACTTAGCCCCATCATATGTTTCTTAGCCTTGTCATGTCGTTTCCTCATGTTTTGTTTAAACAAGTTTATGTCTGTAATGTTTGTCGTTTTGTTTCATTTAATTAAAACTCTTTAAAATTCAACAAGAGCTGCACTTGCTTCCAAAAACCCCTTACAATCGTTACATGTAGAATATGTGTGGAGTTTTCTGAGTACTTTTGATTATGTTTTACCTTTAATTTAATTCTGTTACGTTAATTCACCTCGCACACTGCTTTACTGAAGCTTTTAATATTTTAATTTACACCAAAATGACAATGATGAAAAAAGCCTATGTTCAGTTCCTGTGATACAGCCAGCTCTATAATTACATTTACATTTACAACGTTTAGCAGACGCCCTTACCTAGAGCAAAGATCAACAGTGCTTTGTAGTCCATGTCTGTTCTTCTGTCTATATGGCTAAACCCATCAACAGCTGTAATTCTACTAAGATACTACTAGCTAAGTTACACACCATAGCAAACCTTGCCAAACCTGTATACCCAAAAGACAATAAAGTATATAAGAGTAAACAATAAACAGTAACAATAAATGTGCAATAAATATGAGGCTAGTTAGTTTCCAAGACTCCTTGGATTCCTTGGTAAAGAAGGGTAAAAAAGGTGTTAAAATAGTGTCTTTGGGGGTAATTTTGTCAGTCTGACACAGAACCTATGAGAAAAGAATTAACAAAAAACAAAATGTTTACAGCATAACTGTGATGAGTCTTCATCTATAGTGACGTATTAGATTAGAGGAAAATACAGGGAAAGCAATACAGAATCTTGCTCGTTCTTCCAGGGTCATAGATCCATTAGAAACTTGATTTTGTGGTCACTGAACCATTTCTGTGTGGATTTAAAAATGTGTGTTTGGAATGGTTTTTAAAATTCATTATTTTTAGTAGCTACTTAAGTACAGTAGTCTGTTGGGTCAATTGCTCTACAAAGAGCAGTAAAAATTTAAACAATAAAAAAGAAATAAAATGCAAATAAATAATTGGAATGAAAGTTTTTAATAATATAAAACCAATTTGGCTGCAGATACAGGTCTAAATATAATTCAGTATTCTAGTCCTGTGCAATTTCATAGCATTCAAATAATAAGTAGAATGCTGAATGCTAGGAAGCTTTACAAAACCTGTCTAGAATGATAAACAGAGGTGATTGTTTACCAAACCTTCTCTTAAAGACTCACCATGCTGCATATTTTAGGGCTTAATATATACAAGATCTAAATCTTTACTGTATAATTTAAACATGATACTGTTATTAATGTAACAATTAATAATATAATAATAATAATTCAAAAATTTTAACAGAGAGGGACACTACTGCTTAAAAGTTTTAGATCATCCAACAAAAAACCTCAAATGGTACAAAAGTAAGTGGTTACAATAAATAAATACATCATAAGTAAAAAGTTTAGGTAACCAAAAACTGATATATTATGTAGATTTCATAGACAACAGGCTTTTCCCCAAGCATTAAGAAACATACAGCTTTCCTGCAGGAATGGAAGTAAATTAAGTCTTGAAGGTTAACACAAACAATTCCCACAGGTACCCCAACTTCTGCTGCTGACTTACAAACCTCTTTGAATAAAGGCAGAGCTGGAACACATTCACCTTTTTACATGTTCTGATGCATTATTAGCACTATATTGTAGTGCAGGAAATAGTATTGTATATCACTATCAGAATGGTGATTAAAAGGCAAGAAACAAAGACAGACAGTAACATAAAGAGCCAAAAAATTCAAAGAAGAACTTGGGTGTAGATTTAATTTACTGAAGAGCAGCACATTTGCTTTAAGCACAAATGCTTAAACTTGTTTGGCATGAACTGAACAGAAGGGGATGAAAGCAAAGCAACAAAAGTTAGGGCACCTCTAGGAATTCTTTGCATTGATTTTAAGGGGGTAACTTATTTCTGTGCTTCGAGAAATCTGTACTTTAACCAGGTGCTTTATTCCTGAAAAATTTTCCATGACATTTGCATGATTTTTTTTACCTTTTTTCTGGAGATGTTCAAAATGTTTTGAGCAGTAGTGTATGTTGTATGCACAGTGTTTAAATACCTACTAATGATGTTGGCTCATTTGTGTGCAGTAATGCTTAACATGCTTGAATTAACAACTTTGAATGTATTTTATTGTTGTGAGCTTTGCCCTTGTGGGGCAGTATTGTGGAACTGATTTCTATGTTTCTATTTTTCTCAGTGTTATGCACTTGCATGCTTTTTCTGCACACCTTCAGTTTCATCGTTCTCCTTCAACATTAAACATAGCCCTTTAGCTATTACACCTCAAAAAAAGCCTAGCTCCTGCTCTTCAGATTGTGGCTGAGTCTAAACGGCACAGGGCTCCCCTGCTTTGAAAGGTCAGAGGGAAGCCGTGGATCAATCGGCAGCTTATTGGAGAGTAACTGAGTCAGAGAGAGAGTGATTCATTTGGCTCAAGGGGGGGGACGGGTTAATGCTTCTTCTAATGAGATTCTGCCTCGCGCTCCTTATCTCCAGCCAGCACCGGCATGCCAGTAACATACGTCCTCAGGTTAGAGTTTGTGAGGGGATTTGAGTTCATTTCCTGCCACGGTTCCACTCCTACTCCTCTTCGGATGGCAAATACTAAAATGCGAGGATGGTGCGTTGTGACTTCCTGCAGTTTGTTTTTTAACACATTGAAAAATGGAGCTCCATTACACTATGGAGTGTGTGTGTGTAATTAACACTTCCTGCTGAGAATGCCTTGGACTGGAGAAGAGTGGATGGGGGGGCAGATGGTAGGTTGTGAGTAGAGAGAGTCAGAAAAGAGCAAAGTGTGCCAGGAAACATTAGTTACACTCATTTCTCGGTGACCCGCTCTGCTTGGCACGTTGAGACCCAGCAGACGTCTTCATACTGGGGTGGCCCATTAACAAATGGGACTGGAAAAGGATGATGGTGTGGGGTGGGAGTGAATGAGATAGAGGTGGGAGTTGAGTAATGGAGGCCAAACGATGCTCCAGTTAACAAAATATGCATGAGGCTCTGGTTTTTCCAATACAGGAGCATCCTAACTCATTATAGAATTCATTTATACAACTAGGTATCTGAATAAAGCATGTGTTTATAAAAAGCATATATAAAATAGATGTGCAAAATCCTATATGTAAGCCTTAACATCATTTCAGGCAAAACTAGGGATAGATATAGTGTCACTAGCAGTTGATATGTTTTATGTCTAAGGACATCTCTTTTTCTCCACCTATGTTTTTGTGGTTTTATCTACCAAAACCAATCATATTTCATTTCTACATGACCATTTTATTGTATTTGTGGATATATGGAAATGTTTTGGCTTTGTTGACCTTACAAATGGTGAATTCAAGCCAGGCTGTTTTTGCAGCTTAGCTTTCAAATATATATGCATGGTGTTTACATCCTACATCCACAGATTACATGTCAAAAATGCAGTTTTGGTTTTCCATTATATGGGCCCTTTAACCAAAATTGCAACCTCTAAGCACATATATACAGTTGCTGTAAATACAAGATTTTGCATCTCCAAAGTGTTACTTTAATAGAAAAAAGTGTGTTCCTACTTTTATGTGCATTATTGTAATGAGATTTTATAGAAGTTAAAATGTAGCTAGATTTCAGAAGGTGTAAAAGGTCAACACCATGACCATGGACACAACTATATTGTTCAGGCATTGCTGGGGATATCCACCTTTTTAGGCCCTTTCCAAGGAACAGAGCTGTCAGCGGGCATGGCTGATGTTTAACTGTAAAAGGATCCCACACACTTCAATTTAAAGTTGTTAGTTTGCTCTGCCCATTTTGCTCTTGTTTGTTTCTCATACCATGGACAAGGATTTGTGCAGCATTTGACACTGGAGAGAGGCTGCCGTTTCAGCTTTATTACCATCACAACTGCAGACTGTAAGTAATTTGCCATGTAGTGTCATTTTAACCACTTTTGATGGTTGATGCAATGTCATCTTAACTTGAGCTAGCCGAGCTAACAACTTTAGCTGACTAGTTTGGTTAATTTGATTGCTGTAGTTTTATACAGGGAGTACTCATAACAACACTACAAGCATACTTATTGCCTTATAATATCAAATTGTTAAAATAAAGAGCAAAATTTACCACTCAAAAATGTTCAGTTCCAATCCTTAAGAAACTGGCCATTTCTCAGTGGGGATTTCGTCTCCTGATTCAGGCTAAAACGTATAAGGTTCTTTGCCTAAACTCTTCATCTCTTTGTTTTTTCTATTGCAATACACCAGAATAAACCAGTCAATCAAACAGCTTAACAAATATTCATGAGCACTCCAAATAAGGTAAAACACCCCATTTCATTCTAAGCCTAGATCATAGGTTTGTGAATGTGCCTTTAAAACCATGTCTGGGCATTTTTCTACCCAACCAACATCAACAAATCCCTGTATATAAAAGGTAACAATTTGATAAATAGGATAAATGCATTCTATGGTACAGGCTCAGTGAAAAAGGACAAAAGACAAAAGGGAAAATAAAATAGACAAAGAGTGCTTGACCAGCAAGAATTACCTTAAGAGCAAGGCTTTAATAGTCTGCCATTGTTGAAAAAAACACCACCACACATTTACGCCCGATTTTAAAAGGTTGAAAACATCGGCTGCCACTAGCTGCTCAGATTTAGTAAATGGAGCAGAATATATGTGATCAGCCTTACTTCCACTATCTCTGCTTATTTTCTGTGTGGTACTGCCAAATGCAAAATACTTACTCATTTGGATATTCTAATGCTTTTTATTCTAAAATGTGGTGGAACCAAAAATTGTTAAAATATTCATTCTCAGCCAACATGCCACTAGACACACCCAAAAGTATTCCCACCCTCCTTATAATCAATGAATTTAGTTACATTAAGGTCCACTCCCTGCTGACACAAGTGTTCAGTTGAGCACACACATGTTGTAAAACATTCATAAAAAAATACTGCCAATAGTATTGAAAGGTTAAAAACCTTACACTCTATGCTAATTAAAGATTACAGATAATGCATGTCCAGTATTGATTCAGGTCAGAGAAGATATTTATTAATCCACTACTATATTTATTACCCCACTAACTGTAGGGTATTTTTTAACTGGTTGGAAACTACTTTTTTTGGCCTGTCCTGCCCCCACCCACAGTAAGCTGATGTGAATCTGCCCAACCTGCAGGTTAAGGGGCGGCTCACGCATCACTAATGTTCATGCCAACAATCCTTTAAAAATCTTTATTTTCAGAAGTGTACTGAGCATGAGACTGTAGATAATTAACACTCTTTTTTCCCTCTTGCCTTTTCCCCCCACAACCCTTCTGCATTAATCTGTGGACAGCCCCTGTTTAAAGATTTTATCTCCTCAGCAGACTCTACTTTAGAGGTCTCCACTTTTAATTTCCCCTTTAAGAAGCCAGTTAATGAAATCACAAACAGGCTGACGCGCTGGGACAGTGGAGTGAGTTCAGGGGATGGAGGGAAAAAAACTTGAGGCCTAATTGGCAGCGGCCCGTGTTTCCAGTGTAATTGCGCATTATCTGGCGAGTCACCTTCCAGGGTCATTAAGACCAGAGGAGATTAATTGAGCACAGCTCGCTAGTTCTGGAGGAAAAGCTCTGGAGAGAGGTGAAGATATTTGTCCCATTACTCAAGTGGCAAAAAAACTTCCCTATTATACTCACTCACTCAAACTCTCTCTTTTCTCTCTCTTTCTCTCTCTTTCTCTCTCTCTCTCTCTCTCTCTCTCTCTCTCTCTCTCTCTCTCTCTCTCTCTC
>JBBPDA010000132.1:19960257-19980096 GCA_037974385.1 Arnoldichthys spilopterus | reverse complement strand
TCTCTCTCTCTCTCTTTCTCTCTCTCTCTCTCTCTCTCTCTCTCTCTCTCTCTCTCTCTCTCTCTCTCTCTCACACATACACACACACACTTTTGTTCAGCCTGTCTGTCTCTCTCTCAAGCTTTGTCAGGTTCTGTAATTGTGACTGTGGGTGTTTGGCCTGTTTCTAAATCTGCTCCTCCACTCCACTTTTTTCCATTATTAGAATGCTCCTGACCTTATTTGTGAAGTGCTGAGCATGAAATGAGGTGTTTTTTGGTCCCTACTGATGGGGATTGACAAAGTTCAGCAATTACAGTCTCAAAGCCATTAGAAACATTAATGGTTGAGCAGGAAAACAGAACCACAATGAAGTTTTCTGAAACTGGGATCAGTGATATTGGCTACTCTTCTGTAGTTTAAAGCAGTGGTTAAGCATAAAAAGTTTGGGCCAATAGAAAAAAGTCCTCCTTATTCCAAATGTAGTCAAAAACAAAAACATGCTCGATGTAGTCCAGACTCAAATAGTTTTTCTATGATCTCTGACTTTTCTTGGACTTGCTAGTACTTCAAACTTGTCTCAGCTGATGAAATATTAATGCACTCTCTTGCACCACCAGAATTTTTGCTAAAGAGCTTCTTGTCTACTTTTAACTGACTGAAGGTCATTTAAAGTTCTTCAGTTTGAACAGTTCTTATTTAGATTTATACATACCATGCATCAATGGTCATCATTTATTTTATGATGATGAGCCAAGTTAATCAAGTGAAATGACCCTTTTTTAAGTAAATAATATGCTGAATATGATCCTACAGTGTTGTTACACCACACTTGCTTTTTGATCATTACGGATAATATAACAGTGCATGAAGATCATCTTATAATAAAAGAAACACTGTCTCAGGCAAAATGTATAATAGGTAAGTAAGTGGTCTGGTAGAGCATTTGTTTTTTCTGTCTTTCTCTCAACTCTATCATTTGTCTTGACGTAGACTCAGTCTTTAGACTTGGTCTTGACTTGAACTTTACTAGTCCTTGTCTTGAAGTTGTTTTGGACTCAAGAAAGGTGTTCTTGACTTTAGCTCTGGTTTGGTAACTTAAATGTGATTCTTTATGTAGCAAGTACCAAAGCTTTGAGCTTGCTGTGTCAAGTGAATGGATCATGTTTCTCAAAGATAAATAAGGCTAATTCTAGAGGTGCACATACTTTTGCACAGCTTGTGAGGTAGGCAGCCCTTTTTTCTTGTATTCTTTCCCCTGTTCATTTGTCTTTGTTTACATTTTGTTAGCCATGTTTGTGTTTATATAGTCCACATGCTCTTTAGCCCTGCCCTGTACTGATTGTCAGTGTTTAGTCTCTGTGTTCCGCCCCCTCCCAGGTGTCAGCCATCTTGTTTGGGGTATTTATACCCCTGTGTTTGCCCTTGTCTTTTGTTTGGTCTCTGTTGATGGCTCTGTTGAGTTCATGCTGTTTTCTTCCAACAATGTAAGTCCTGGTTTTGTTTCAGCCCGTTTTTCTTTTATCCTGATTTGTTAAATAACCAGTTTATCAGTTAAACTGACAGTTATGAAATATTGATTCATTTTATTCAATAAATAACTACATTCTAAATGGTTTTAAGCACTACTGTACAGTCCTCTCTGGTCACCTGTATTGTGTGAAAGACATGGCACAAAAACAAATTGAAGAAAAATGCCCATCCCACCCCAACTTTATATATACTTATATACAAACCCCCATTTCCTGTAGAGTTGCAAAATGCAATAATTTTTTTTTAGTTCTCTTGAATCTTCATGGTTCAACTAACAAAAGTACAAAGAAAAACGGAATAATGTAAAAAAATAATTATAGAATTAAATTAAAATATGATGCCTACATCCTAAAAATGGACAGGCACATGGTTTATTATTTTTCCTCTTAATTACACTTTTTAATTGCTTGGGAACTGTGAGAATACTAATTGTTGCGGTTTTGCAAGTAAAATTTCTGCCCGTTCTTGCTCGTTACATGTAGTTTTAAAAACAAAAGCAAGCCTGTTTGAGAACACTAAATATCTGTTTCGGCATAGTTTAAGGGATTAGTGTTATGTTAGTCACTCACTTGGCATAGTGCTAAGTAGTGAGTACATACTTAAATTGCTTAGCTAAATTAGCAGATGTTTTATAATTTATTCTGACATATATAAATATAAAATGATAAAGGTTTCACAAACTTTTAAGCACTACACAACTGCATGTCTGCAGTTTTATTCTAAAACTTTTAACACCTTGTCTATAGTTCCTCTTGCCATCTTCTCCCTCCCTGCTTTTCTAATATGAGTTTTTATTTATTTGTTTGGCTTTTTATTTATTTATTTTACAGTGACAATAGACAGTACATCATTAGTTCCAGACTTTGCTGCAAGCTAAATTTCATCTGCTGTCTCTGGACAGGTGCTGTGTTTCCAGCCAGCAAATTAACAGCTAGGCAGCATAAATCACCACTACAACCCAAGGGTGGCACGAGCAAGTAGTCACAGCTAAATTAAGTGAATGTGCTGGACAGTTCCAGAGTATTTCTCAGATGGTAAGTTACTGTAGGTTGCCTAAAAAGTCATAAAAGAAATGACACAGCCTGGGGAAAATTACAGCAAAAATACAGTGAAAACCCAACCACACGATCAGAAAGTGATTTTGGATGAAAAATCAAAACTGTTCAACACTAAAATGATCACCTTAAGAAATCAAGTTATTCCACAATAACAAAGGGATGATGTACTTTGATATGAAATGATTCTCACCTGTAGCTCATTAAAAAAAGATCAAAGACCCTTTGAAACAGACAGAAGCAGTTGGGCACACCTCACGATGGATAGCTTCTATGACAAACTTTTTCTTGCACCGAGGCTGTTCGGGCCTACATTCTAGCTATTAGAGTGCACCTGCTGTGTTTGAGATTGCAGTGCACCCAACGCTGCAGGCCACAGGAGGCACTATTTTTCAGCACATTTATGAAATTTTGGAATAATTACACAAAGGCATTTTTGTGTTTTAATTGTCTCGTAGCTGTTGTGCTACGGCTTTGCTGGACTGTTGCGCTAATGCACTAGTGTGCAAGAATGCTGAGAGAAGCGAACAGCACATCCACTCGGCAAATGTCAACATGATAAATCCAGCCTTTACAAGCAGCTCTGGTGGGAGCCAGCCCGTGTCTCTCGATTAATAATCACATCTATCAAATTGTTTTTGGAATAATTAATGTCAACGGGCCTGTCGTATATATCCCCATGCGAGAGTCTATAAATCCACTCCTTAAAAACGAGTTATAGAAATTTATTGCTGGCTGGGTTTGTAAACCCTTGGCTTGTTAACCCCCTATTGGCTGGTGTTCTGCAGGGACGGCCTAAAGAAGGTAGCATGACAAAGTTGCACTTGTAGAGAGAGAGGTGCTGAAAGTGTTATTTGGATGCCTCTAAAGAACCCCCAAAACCAGACAGACCCATGTTGCTAGGGTTTTGCCCAGTAGGAGCAAACATGCAATTGATAATTCTAAAATGTGCCATAACACAACAGTGAGGGTATTTTGAAGGGTAGCTTCTATGAAGCAACACATGCTTCTTTGTCCTCTCCATCTTGCCTATTTTGAGAAACAACAGGATCTGCACATTTTCATTAAAAAAAACATTACCGGCAACATTGCTTTTCCTAAAGTTGGAATTGCGGATGTCAGTGGCTGTAGGAGGGGCTACTGCCAGAAATTTGTTACTATTTGCTAAAAACACTAGACCTACAAGCAGTGCTATTAGTGGCAAAAAGTCGCAAAAAAAAAAAGTTGTAACGTCTTTAAAAGCATATAGCAGTAGTGGTGTAGCTATTGAGACCTGAAGTTTTAAGGTTTAAGTCGCAGATCGGTACAAGTACCACTGAGGTACCTGTGAGCAAGGTACGACCCCTGGGCGCTACCCATGTCAGCTGCCCATGTCAGCTGCCCACTGCTCCTACACAAATAGGTTAAATGCAGAGGTGGTACACTGTGTGATGTGAGTTGTTCATAATCACAAATAATCACTCACTTCCACATTATGTTTGGTTCTCAAACCTACTGAAATCCTGGCTGCGTGTCAAAAGGCATCAAGGCAGAACTGGCTCTGCAACGAAACCAGCCCTAACAGCACCAGCAATGCCCCAGCTGCCTCTCAGCATAATACTAAAGAACAGGGGGTCTTTTAACTCATGCAGAACTGGCAGTTAGTATCTCTGAGCATTTGATGTGTCCCACTGGAGGTGCATGGAAGCCCCCCAAGCTTGGCAGCATCATGTAATAGTACAGTAGGTGGTCATACTGGCTATGAATAAATTGGATGGGGGAAAACCTGAGTCTAAAGGTTTTTCTGATCTTTTAATTGTCTAAAGTGTTATATATAGCATGTAACTGTGTGCTACAGATGCAGCAGATGGAGACTAGGTTGATAAACAGTAAGGTTTTCCATAAAAGAACATTGAAAGGTACTTCAGGGAACCAGAGCTGGTTCTTCTATTGCATTGGTCCAAAAAGCCTTTCTGCCATATTTATTCTTGAAAGTGTACTTCCTGCAAAATGTATGCAGTTACTTGTTTTTTTTTTTTAGCTTTTCTTTGGAGCCATCAAACCCCAACACCTTTAAATGCATATTTCATAAACCTTTGCTGTTTTATGGTTTACGCATGGTATGACTTTACTCTGATGTGGTTTACAGTCTGGTGTCGCAAATGCTCACAACTCACTGTGCAGGTTGACACGAGCAAACAGCAGTTGACAGTTTTCATTACTGCTGATTCCTTGTCTGTGTGTGACGGCCAGATTGATGGCTGAGATAAAGGTAATCTTATTACAAGCTCATTAATAAAACATATACTCCATTAAATGTCCTATTAAGAGTTAAATGAGAGCTGTTATCTACTTTATAACTGTCACCTCGTCCTATTTAGTTGCACAGTGTTTATGCATTGTTTGCTGACTGTTTATAATGTGCTTGTCTCTACATGATGAAGCTAGTTCTCAAAACTGTTCAGGTGTCTTTAGAGAAACAATTGTATTAGGGCTGAGTGCTGGAATCGGTGCATGAAAATGGTCTGATCCTTGAATCTCATTCAAAACAGAAGCTCACCCAAATATCAGTCTTTTGAAATATTGTCAAAAGTGGGGATTTTTTTAAAGACATTGTGGGAAAAATCAACATTTAACTAAAATCATATTTAATTAGTGTTTTCATCATTGAATAGTAATCGATAAGTTACACAAGCTCTAAATGAATGGGATCATATACGTACAGTATACATGGGGTCCTGGCTTGATTAGTCTTACTGAGTGATTTTTTTTTTCCATCCAGATCTGCCATGCTATGTGATTTTTCCATTTCCTTACTCTGAGAAAATCACAGGCCAAGTTGTCGATTGTTTTTTATCAAGGTCAGGAGCACTTAGATTATTTTTGTCATGTCTGGATACACATCTTCATGATTTTCCAGGCATTTGTCACCTCATGTTGAAGTGGGAAAAAGGATTGACTGCTTCAACTCACTATATATAGTCTCCTAGCATGTACTTCTAGTAAACACTTCCCAAACTGAGAAACAATGGAAGTTTTGGACATGTCCCTCACCTGTTTACTTGTTTTGGATGGTAGAACTCCATATCTCTTCTCACTACACTGAGCATTAGAAGGAGCAGAAAGAAAATACATCGGACCAGAAAAACAAGTGCCTGCAGGCTAATTAAAGTGGCAGCTTAAGGTACAAAGCACTGGTTTATGTTCACAGTATTATCAGTGTTTAGTCTTTCTGTGATCACATGATCATGCCTGACGCAAACATTGCTAAAGAAAGTCTCAGTTGATGATTCCTTTGCACCAAAAAAGATCTTAATAGGACATTACTCCCAACCTTTATATTAAATAGTTTTTGTTAAAGGAACATCAATAACACCCCTGAGCCCTACTTCTAATGTCTACTTTTCACATATATGTTGGTAGAAATGACATATATATTTTAAAGCATATTAGGAATAAGAACAAGAGTCCCTGACTTACCCAACCATTTGCAAATAGTGCTATTCATATGATGACAATAATCCAGCATTCATTATAGGAAAAAGAATTGTGTGCCTCCCATAAACAAAAGCATCTGGTGACCACACTGACAAGCTACAATATGACACATTCAAAACATCTGTCTTCAAAGGTTTCCCTTCACAATTGTCCATATATCCACTTATCTACAGTTGTCCCTGATGGAACATGAAGATTCTGGTCACTGAACACATGCTTTTGTTTCTTAGGGCAATGACATCAAATCTCCAGATCAAACTGTTGCACTGAAGGATTAGCTTTAGGAAAACATGAGATGCATATTAACCAGCTTACACTACAATCCCCACTTTTGAAAAGTTGGATGTTTTGGAAAACGTAAATTAAATAAATTAATAAATGATCCATGAATGAAAACAAGATTCTATCCATTGATTCTTTATTCAACTGATAAAAGTACAAAAAATATTTCCAATGTTTTCACTGACCAACATAAATGTATTTTGTAAATATCTAACAATTTTAGAATTCGATGCCAAAGAAAAGAGGCATATTTAGGATGGTCCATCATGTGTTTGGCATTGAGAGCAAACACTTTGCCCAAAACAAGCTGAAATGTGGACTCATCTGACCACAGCACACATTGCCATTGTCTTTCAACCCATCTTGATGAGCTTGGGCTATATTTATCACAGCAGTATGGTGGTTTCTCATGCAATGATTTCTCCAGATTCCCTGAATCGGTTTGCAAAAAATGTAGGTCTTTCACCATCAACAGCACATAATGTAATCTTGTGATTGACAAATCTCTGACAAAGTCTGGCACGAAGTGATGAGCCATGACCAGTCTTCACTTTTAGAGACTGAGCCTTTAGTGGATTGTTTTAACTACGTTTTACAAAATGTCCCAGCTTTTCTGGAAGTAGTGTTTGTACTTTCTTTCTTTTTCTTTCTTGGTTAGAGTTGCTTGCGAGCTATGACATTATAACTTGGTCAGTAAATGATGTTAGCTAGCAATAATGTTCAATAATATGTTAACACTTTGTCATAAGTTTCTCACATTTTCACTCTGTTTTTCTCTAATGTTTCTTGTCTTTGTGCACGTGATTTCAGTGCTGTGACTTGTCATAATGATGGGAAACTAAACATCTTTTACCAAAATAGGTGGTAATGCAAACCAACTGTGAAATGGTCATATTGCTATTTTTTTTACCTATTTTCTTTACTAAAGAAACAGACAGTAAACAAAGTAAAAATACAGCCAAGTAATTCATCAATTTCTCTAAGTTTTTTGTATTTAATTTAATCCTGGGCCATCCTGTACAGAGTCTGGGTTAGTGCTTTTTCTATAAAAAAGGAGCTTTGTAAGAAGGAAAATCTATGCAGATCCACCTGACGGGTCATAAGTTAATGACAGCAATGCAGTACAACTGAAGAAATGTTACTGTGAGAGGTTAGTTAATAAAGGCCTAGCTCCACTTTTCACAACTTCAGAATAAACTCATTCAGTTTTTTGTTTTGCTTTAACCGCAGTAATGGGTAATTCATGTTTTTGCCTGAGCATATGAATATTTCAGCATGCTATAAAACTCAACAAAGAAGCAAGTAACCGAAGTTCCGGTTGCCAGTCTAATTCTGGAAGATCCGGCTTGGACCTTCGTTCTTCAACATGAAACAGTAGATATCAGAAAGTGGTTAATTGCTCCATCTAAGATAATGCACTCCGTTGCTTGGGGAGAACAGGATTATTATCAAAGAGAAGTTGGGGTTTTTTTTCTGCCCGTCATGCTATTGATCTTTTGAGGGTTATTTCCAGGGACTTATTTCCAGCAAACTTCCTTCTATTTGTAGTGAAAAAAGGTTCCTAAAAAGTTCTTGGCTTGAATGTACAGTTCTAGAAAAGCAAATCGTTTGCAAAGACAGCTCTTTTTTTAAACAGTGAATTATGTGATCTAAGCATTATGAATTAGTGTTGCAGGTAGTTCAGTGCTACAACTGGTTAACAATTCAATAATCCAACTTTCAGGGCTGCTTGATTTAAAAGGGTCCATATCATGGAAAACCAAATTTACTTTGCATTTTTAAAATAAAAATATGTAAAGGAAGATGTAGATGTATTGTACACATTATTAATATTACCAGTCATTTCTCAGTCTATACAATTCATACCTAGAAGCTAAGCTGCTCTTTTGCATCCCTTGCTTTATTAAAGGCACACAAACCAACACATATGCATGTTCAGTATATTGGAGTTTAGCCCCACCTATTTAAATGAGCTTATTTAGATATAGCAATTATAAAGGCACAGTAAAAAAAGTCTGTTTAATTAGTTGAGGAAGGGTTGGAGATGAACATTTAAGAGGCTATGACTGGTTTTGGTGCATAAACCACACACTCCTCATAAGGTAAAAGTCAGAGAAAGCTATTAAATAACAATGTTGATTTTACATTATTATTTTTTAGTTTTCAGTCTGATAACACGGGTCTTTTCTTTTTCCATAGTATGATTTTGGTATGTGATTTTGGTAAAGATTTACTACTGGGGAACTACACTCTGTACCAGCATCAAAGTCAAATATCTAGTATTTTGACCTACCCTTCATTAAAAGAAATTAAATGCAGTTCTCCTATGGCGCTGCTCCAGTGAACCTTAACTGGCACCTTTATTTACTTTTATTTTTTTCACAGCACATGACATGTTTTCCCAAAATGAATGCCTTTTGACTTGATTGTTAAGCTTGTGATTTTCCTCTGGCAGCCTGCTTGTCATCCCCTTCACATTTGGCATTAAAGCAAGAGCTACAAAAACAACGTTTTGCAAAGAAATAAAGACATTCTTGCTGAACAAATCCAGATCCAAGTTCTGGAATGTTCCTCTGGAAGCTCTAGGTTCAGTTCTTAGGATCCATAGCATTTACTGCACTCTTGCATTTGTTTTTTGAGGCTACGCTGTGTCTGTCAAGAATGAGTCTGTATACTGACTCATTCTTGTTTTCTTTGTCTCAGCCCATGAACCATGCTGTGCTTATTCTTAAGACTAATACACACGCCGTATTCGTTTATCATGGGCCCACAGAGCTGTGAAAAATACAGAAATTAAAGATGGTTATCACCTCCATTAAATTAGGTGTCAAGCAAAAAAGAAAAAAAAATGCTTTGCCCCTCATTTGACATTAGTATGTAAATTGGCTTATTGTGAACTCATCTTACTCTTAATATAACTCCCAGGCCTGTGCCATTTTAATATATTCACATAACCGAGCTACAAAACATTAATTTCTGTGGCGAATTTTGACCCGACGTGGCATCGTGGCTGGGGTGTTGATGTTGCAGTTTGAACTCAGAGAGTGAGAGCTAATGAAGTGGGAGAAAATTCAACTTTTTTTTTTTTTTTTTAAGCAAAAAAAAAACACATCCACAGGAGTTCTCGTAACTTCTGAGGTCATGCTGCTTGAAATGTACAGTATGAGTGGAGAAGGGAGGAAAAAATGTGCCAATTTTCATAATGGCTCCTCAATCCTGAATGTGTAATGGAGGTCGAGCAGACCCTGGAACAGTTTGTGCCTGAGAACGAGAGTTCTTCAGCCCCCTCACTTTCCTCCTCATTCCAACCATTTGGTTGCACTGCTCCAGCACAGTGAGATCCATTTGGAACCATTAGTCGTGCTAGGGTCTGTGTAACCTTTAAGCTAAACCCAGTACCCCATTACCCCACTCTCATCATTAGCTAACAGAGCGTCTCTCTTCCCACCCTATGCTAGTAAAGAGAGAAGGAAAATGGTAAGATAAAGATAGTAAGGAAAAAGGAGAGCGAAGAGAGAGGGAGAGGTGAAGAGGTGAAAGGGGATGGAAACAGCTTAGAGTGTTGAGAGACGTGGATAAATGAGCTGTGGGGGTTTGTTCACTATCTGGTTAATGGAATCAGTGAAAGCGTCTTCGTTTGTCAGATGTAACTATAGGTTACTGAGCCCTACTCCAGTGTCCAGCCTGCGACAGACAAGAGAATGAGGAATTACACTGAATTTTCAATAAGTATTTTTTACCCTCCCATAAATGCCTTCTTTTCTAGCCACTGTTGCAAACTTCGACAAAATGTACATAAAACATATGACAAAAATCTAAAACATTCTAATGAGAAACCACCTACATTCACTGTGTTGAATGGGATTTTTGACAACATTCTGTAGCCAGTCCAACAACTACTGTACAATACTGGTCAAGTTTTAGAACACCTCCACATTTTCCAGATTTTATTGAAATTTAAGCAGATTAAATCTAAGTTTATGTCCACTAAACTGTGGTGAGATATTGATCACCAAAAACTGAAAAATCATGTAAATGTCATTGAAATATAGTCTATTTCAGGAATTAAGGATCTTGTGAACTTCAGCATTGTTGCAGCATTAGAAATAAATGAACCCTTAATATTAACCATTCCAACAGGCACCCTGGCTTTTATTGCTTTGCTTTTAGCTTTCTGTCTAGTTCATCCCAAACAAGGTTGATTGAGTTGAAGTCTGGAGACTGCTTCTCTTCCTTGAATTAAAATTACTGCCAAGGTCTTTTCTTCTAAAGTACTGGCTCATTCTGCTTTAGGATGTTTGTCTTGCTTTTCTGCAGTATAATATGTCCAAAATATGCATCAACTCTGCTTTTTTTTTTCAGACAGAGGGTTTGTAAATAATCAAAAAAATTTGGGTCACCTGTGGGAATTGTTTGCATTACCTTTGAAGGCTTAATTTATTTTCATTGCTGCAGGAATTTCTTAATGCTTGAAAAGGCCTGCTTTCAATGAAACTTACAAAGTTTTGTAAATTTACAGTTTTGTGGTGACTTAATAAAAGAAGTTTAACTACCTACATTTTAAGGTTATTCACTAGAATTGAAATGCTTCAATTTGGGTTTTTCTAAAACTTTTGACTGTAAAATAATGCATTCGTTGCAGAACATAGATACATAATCTATTACCAAGCCCTCTAACCTAGAGTAATGTATTGTTTAATCATGTTACAGCTAAAGAATTTTAATTGGTATAGTGAGTTGTACTTGCTGGAGTGGGGAATCCAGTCTGGTGCATGGAGAGATTACCCACTATGATAAACCAATAACTCTGCCAAAAAGAAAGAACCAGCACTATCCAATTAAGTAAAGCAAGTTTGTTTACTAAAATCAAATTAAACCTATTAGTCAGTTTGACCCCTAGATTACTGGTTATCTCTCCAGTGTCAAACCGAAGACACAAAATAGCAATTCCATGATTTTTCTTTTCTATGATTCCACCATAGTAAAAGTATAATTTTTAAATGATTTTTTGGACTTTTGATTTCCTTCCCCCCTTAGACATAATCTTATGAGCTGTACTGCAATGCCACTGAAAAGATTCTGAAGAAAAGTGTTTGTTTTATTACTGATTACGGCTCTGTGTTTTGAATTGATTTTTTTTTTGCCTGTTCTATATTGCCTCATAGGCCTACTAAGCTGAGTTCAATCATGGATGATACAAGCACACATAAAAAAGTGATAAAAGTATGATTAATCTGTAAGCTTAGATAAGAAAGATGAAAACTGTCCATCAAAAGCCACGTTCATGGCCTCCGTCTGTGTTTTTCTTAATGTCACTGAGAATCAGAATGAGAATCACACTGCAGAAACGCCATCCCAGCTGGCGCCACATCCTTCATGAACTATAAAAGGTAATTTGCACTGTCAGCCATCTTCCTGCCCGCACATTTCCTCAACATTAACTGCGCGATTAAAAACTCATTGGCGCTCTTAATTCCACACTTAAACACATTCTCCCTTCTCCCTCGTACTTTTCCGGCCGTGGGAAATTCTCTTAATCTGTGCCTGCTGACGTATGTGTCCACTTCAGCTAATCGTTTCAACTGCTGCCCAGAATGGTTTAATTAAAGGAACGAATGGGGGGGGAATAAAAGATCAGTATGAGTTATGGAGTGGCTGTATCTGGAGGCTTGGTGCAGGTTGATGCTGATATTTGTTTGTGCAAATGATTCCATATATTAAATATTAATTAGGCCAGCTCAGTCATGCACATCAGTCTTATATTGGAGTACAGCTCTCTCTTGTTATTTGAGCTGGGGGGATGTACATAGCAACACACAAACACATTCACACAAAGTCTTGTTAAGCTATCCTTGTGGGGTATTTCCAGTGCAGGTCATTGGTTCAAATCCCAGACTCCCCGAGGTACCTGTGATCAAGGTACCATACCCGAGCACTGATCCCTGGCCTGTGATGTGTTCACAATGACACTCACACCACCTTTATCCCCACTGTATTGAGTCAAGGCGTGTTTGGGGTCTGAAGCTTGCTCCCTTATGCTACAGTTACATGATTGATAAAGTAGTATGAATACCAGGTTACAGAACTAAGCTAGTAGCGCTACCTTCACTCCTATGCTTAGTTGCAATAAGTGTCACTTAACGCTTGTTGCTGTTGTCAGCTCTGATTGAAAACGAATGGCAGCTGGTTGCTCCATCGGTCTTCTATGTTCCTTGTGAGACCACTGGGTTAGTTTTGCACGGTCACTACAAAGCTAATGTGGTTAGCAAGAAATGGATCTCATTTCAAACAATTACAATTATATGAACTGCATTACACATTTGCCTCAAATCAGCAGCATTTCTAGATGATTGATTATTCTGGGGGCAGCAGCAGCACCAGGATTGCCTGTTTGGGCTGGCACAACAAAATTGCAGTTGCTCCAAATTCAAATTTCACTCCTGGGTACAGGTGAACAAGGTGCAAAAACTAAATAACTATACCTGAGACATTTGCTAAGTGTTAATGAAACCTTATAAGAAATAACTGCAACATCTAAACAGGGCAAGTGTGCAGGTTTTCATTCCAAACAAGCAATTGTTCTATGACAGCGCTATTCTATGTGAAAGTAGTTTGACCTTGTGAACACTTCCCATCACACAAAGTGCAAAGCAGCAGTATGAGACCTTTGCATTTAACCCATCCAGCAACAGGTAGCTATCAACACCAGCCAGGGAGCAGTGTAATAGGATGGTACCTTGCTCAAGGGCACCTTAGTGGCACCTGGGCTGATCCTCCAACCTTATCACAGGTGCAAGTCTCTTACCACTAGACCACCACTTCCCATGATGATCTCAGCTACACACAAGCCATATTCATAAACCTCCACTCCCTAAATGTGACTTTCCTTGCTACATTTCTATCCAAAATGCTGAGATCATCATGCTAATGCAGCAATTGATGAACTCATGCTCATAAACTTCAACTTCTCATAAACTCATGACACTGGGTAGATGGGCGTCAGCAGTGTGCATTTGCTGCCTTTCTCTCTGTGTTCACACATTGCCATTGCAATGCCATCATTCAGTGCCTCATAGCAGAACTGGGGATGGTAGACTGCAGCAGCATGGCAAGAGTTCCACTGGCTGGGACACACTCTAATCTAATTATGTTTGGACACATTTTGGTGTGCAAGTATTCTCACCATCATTCTTTCATGCATGCATTAAAAAAAACATACATGTAAAATAATTGATAACATTTTGTGTGAAGTTATCAAGGGCCCAGTGTTCTTTTATTTGTAAATGAAATACAATATTTTTGTGTATTTTCTGTTACACTACATAAAGCATTAACTTTTTTTTGCGGTTGTGTTTATAATAAATAAGTGGTTAGGATTTAGCATTATTCTGCCTGCTCCATGGTTGACTTGCTGTTAAATTAGATGATCAAGTGCTTCTATGCTAGCTTTGCATCAAAGTATGCTAGTGCATTATGGGGAATGGAGAGTATGTATTGAATTCATACGCCCATTTATGTTTGAGTAGTTTAACCCAGCAATCCAAGTTACAACAGAAAGCTTTATTAAACTGGATTTGGCCTCAAAACACAAGATGTTAAGTAAACGTTAAGTTGCTTATTGCCACTGTCCCAGCTCTGCCTTCTACATTCCCCTTCCATGTCTCTTTCCTAGCAGCAGGGGTGCCCAACACCGGTCGGCAAATTTTTCATGGTCCTCACAAAGGGCTAAAAACATACACACACCCTCACACACAGAATAAAGTGGACTTCACTATTGTCTCAAGTCCACTGTTGCCAAACCCCTTCATCTTAGGCTGTACTAGAACCTAAATGAAGGTCAGAAATGTTGGATGGCTCACAAGGCTGGGAGTCCTGGTGCACCTCTCCTTTAATCATCAGCTTTAGCCAGACTGATGAGAGAGGGAGCACCTTTCCCTTTAATTGCCCCTGACGGGGTTCATTTAAGCACACAGAACAGGGCTGGGAATTTCTCTTCTTTTGGAGGAGAGCGAGCCCGTTTCCACAGCTGAGGACAGTCATTAATGAAGCGTACATCGGCGCCCAATGGCTCGGAAATCAAATATTAATGAAAATTGGTCTGCGCTTTCCTCGCCATTCTTGAAAACACTTTGCTTTGGAACAGACTGGCACCCCATTTTCAGGGGCTGTTTTATAATGCATGGGCTTTGAGCATAGGGCACTCGTAAAGAAACAAGGTGGACGACGTAAGCGAAAAAAAAAGAGAAAATTGTGCTCTGGCTGAAAAGGCGAAACGAAAAAGAAATATGAGCTTGTGGGAGCTGCCCACCAATCACATGTTGCCACAAGGTCTCTGAGGATTGACCTATCAAGGGCTGACTTCCCTCTCATTTGATGTGTTTATGATAAGGCTAAGGGTCATTCAGAGCTGGAAATCTCTCTCTCTCCCTCTCTATCGCACTCTTTCCACACTGGGTTGGTGGAAGGTATTATGAGTGGCCATGAAGACGACCTTGAGAATGCTTTGTATCATGTTCCTCCCACTTGTCCTACCCCCCCCACCCATATTATAATATATAATATTTTGCCCCTCATGCCTGCCAAAACAGCTCTGACCCTTTGAGGCATGGACTCCATGAGACCTCTGGATGTGTGCTGTAGTATCTGACACCAAGACATTAGCAGAAGATCCTTTAAACCTTGTAAGTTGCAAAATGAGATCTCCATAATAGGACTAGTTTGTCCAAGATGTCCTTCAGATACTCGATCAGATTGAGATCTGGGGAATTTGGAGGTCCACACCTTGACCTCTTTGTCATATTTCTCCAACTGTTCCTGAACAATGCTTGCAGTGCTAAAAGAGACCACTGCCATTAGAGAACACTGTTGCCATGAAAGGGTGGGCTTAGTCTGCAGCAATATTAGGTGGTGGGATGTGTCAAAGTAAGGTCCACATGAATGCAAGCACCCAAGATTCAGGAGTATCATGGTGCCTTCACTAGCTTGCCTTCTTCTCATAGTGCATCCTGCTCTCATCTTTTCCCTAGATAACTGATGTGTACACTGCAGTGCAAATGATATAAAAGAAAATGTTATTTGGGCCAGATCTGTTGTTCACATGTCCATTGTTGGTGTTTTTAGGCAGTGTACAGGAGTCCGCATGGGCATTATTTTAATTACTCCAGGCTGCAATATGAATACATATTATCTACGAGGTACTTAACACACCACAGAACAGCACAATGAGGCACAAAAGCATCAAGGCCTCAGGTAAATGTGTTGACACCTCTAAAGTGTTTCAGATATGTTATAATGTCCCTCATATTCATCAGTCATTCATGAACACAGAGAAAAAAGACAGAATAAAGACCACTGATGTTTATGACTTTTATGAATACAAACATTTATGAATATGAATGTTTTGCACATTTCTTTCCGTTCTTCTTTGAGTAATTTAGTAAACCAAAATGGGCGATGGTAGCCTAGTGGTTCAAGTCCTGACCCAGGTACCACTGATGCACCCTTGAGCAAGGTACTGTCCTGCTACACTGCTGTTGATAGCTGCCCACTGCTCCATGCATGGATGGGTTAAATGCAAAGGTAACATTTTGTTGTGGTGTACTTTTTGTGATGGGGATTGTTCACAATGACAATCATTTTCATAAAAGCGACAACTTTAACGCAAAAAAAAAAATCAATACAATGATTTAACTTTAACGTTTCTATTCCAGCAAAGCCACTAAAATGTTAAATGTAAGTTGGTTTCACGGTTCAGTGCAAGATATTATAGTCAAGAATCTCTTCTGCCATTGGGTTAATTGTTTCTCATGTCTATTACACTAAAATGGATAGTTCTAATTCTGAAATCTGACTGGCTAAACCTCATATAATGCTACTGTAAAATTCTCAGTACACACACATGACAACTCACATTAACCGAACTGTATGAATGCACCAAGTTAACTGCATCTTTTCTCACTTGGCAACTGTTTTGTTATGAACTATGGTATTTGATAGAAGCTTTGATTATTGTGATTCATTTTTGATTCATTTATTGAACATGTGAATTTTGTGACCATTTATTTTCTTGTTATTTTGTAATTTACAGCCCTGGAGAGCTTATTGCTATATTACTTACAGGTAATCATTACTGAATGAATACTGCATACTACACCTACAAATGCATGTGTATGTGTGTGTGTGTGTGGGGGGTGTATAAGTGTCCTGTTACAAGCTTTCAAATGACTTCTGAACCAAAATAATCAAGAGTTTTGAGAAGTGAACATTGCTTCTTTGTTCTTTTAATGTCCAAGAGATTTACGGTATTGACAGTGTGTATGTGTGTGTGTGTGTGTATGTTGAGGGAAGGGGGTGGGGGTGCAATATCGATCTGGCGCCAGGACCAGCTATCACAGCCAGACTCCCTGCTCTTTCAGCTCCGATGAATCAGAGTGGTTAGTGGGAAATGGCCAGTGGAAGTGTCACTTGTATCCTGTTGTCTGATGTTCTTTTCTCCCTCTTTGGAGTGGCCTGTAGAAAAAGGAGGTAATAGGCCAATAGACCTGAAGGTTATTGAGTGAAAAGAGCAGAAGTGTAAGCTAATGTGCACTTGAGGAGAAGTCTTGCAGAATGTACCCTGACACTGTACACCAACTGTCCACACAAGAGCAGTAGAGCAGCTCAAAGACAATACTTCTTCAGAGTAAGAAAATTCCATCAATATTATACAATTTCAATCAGCTGCATCAGAACCATTTAGGATTCATTAAATATGCCACCAACATTGGTGCACTTCCTATGTTTATTGTATTTACTTCAGTGGTGGCCTGTGGCATAGGCGACATTGGCGGTTGCCTAGGGCACAACATGTCTGGGAGGGTGCCGAAAACTAAAGTTTTTTTTTTTTTTTTTATCCCCACAAGTGTGACTAGAGGGAGTTCAACTCATGAAAGCTCTGTTTCCCTCACATACATTCAGAAAAGTTAAGTGAAAGTGACTATTTGTCATTGTGAACACGCTCAAACACAACAACAAAATGTGACCTCTGTAGGACTATACCTTGATTAAGGGTACCTCAGTAGTGCCCGGGCTGGGACTTGAACCTGTGACCTTTAAGGCCCAAGGGCAATGTCCTAAGCACAAGGCCACCACTTTACCAGAATTGGCTAATGTTCAGACACACAAGCAGCTTGCCGAAAGCTGATTAGTGAGCTGCATGTAAATATAAACTACTACCCCATCCAAGAGGGACAGTGCTAACCAGTCCTAGCATAGGAGGCAGGATTTTGTCAGAATACGAGTGGGAAAACATTAATTTGATTGAAACTCGATTTTATTTACTTATGGTTCTTTCATTAAAAATAAAAGCTTTTGAGAGAAAGATTAGTTCCCACAGTAAAACCTTCCCTTTAAACTAAACCAGTTTGCTAATGTCCTCTATTGTGGGTCTGTCGGTGGGTGTTAGCGATTTGCTTTGCGGAGGCTGGGTGTGTATGTGTGGGAATGGGGGGGGGGTGGTATATGGGATATGGGGGTTGGGGTGATGCTTCTGGAAAGCTTGCCTAGGACCTCCAACATTGTCAGGGCAGATGCTGATTTATTTTGCAGCAAATTGGAATGACTAAGTATAGTGTTTTGGACAGCAGTTGTCCAAACTTCCATTGAACACTACTCACAGAGACTGAAGAACAAGAGATTTCTCTAGCTCCTTACATTGAATCCTACTCACTCTACTTAGAAGGAAGGCAATCAAAACTTATTTTTTTCATCCATCAAAAACCAATGATTTAAACAAATGAGAAAAGCAGACTTTAACTGTCTTCTTTACAAGCTGCTGTTATCCTAGATGTTTACATACTTTTGCATTTTAATGTCCCTGACTGGTTGTGCCCGGTACTTATTATAGAGATGGTAATGCAAGATGTGTGTTGGTTAAGTAATTAATAATGGTCTGTATTTACTTTAACTAAGATAAGATTATAATTTATAAATTATAATTTATGAGTCCCACAAGTGGAATATTTGCATATGCAAATGATCATATATAAGGAGTCAATTATGCAGGGAACTCAGAAACATTTTCATGGAACTGTACATACAGCAAAAATTAGGTTCAGGTCTTGTTTTTGACAATAAATATACTTTCAACAGCTTTCATAATTCTTGCACTTATTTTTATAGTAAATATTGGCTGTTACAGTTATTTTGCAAAAGGACACATATACACTAGTGGTCAAACGTTTTAGAACATCAATTTTTCCAGTTTTTACCAGTAATTAAAGCAGTTTACTATAGTGAACAACCCTAAATGGTACAAAGGTAAATGGTAACAATAAATACATCTTAAAAGTTTAGGTCTCCAGAAGCTGAATTATTATGCAGATTTCATGTACAACAGGCTTTTTTTCATAAGCATGAAAATGGTTAACTTACAACTTAAGTTAAGTAAATTAAGCATTAAAGCAAACAATGCCTCAAACAGCTGCTAATGACAATTGCAGAGCTGGAACACATTGTTCCTGGACTCTCTAATCCATTGTTAGCACAGTACTTTAGTGCAGGAAGTAGTAATGTATACTGCTATTAGAATGGTGTGAAAAAGGCAAGAAACTCAGTAAGGTTATGAGCCAAAACATTAGAAGAAAAGAACCTGGCAGTAAATGAAATTCATTCAGACCTAAACTCAATCCAGCTCAAAACAGCTCTCCATAATAAACATGATTTTAACCATCCAGATTTTTATCAGCAAAACGTGCAAAAGCCAGCATGATGGTATGGGGGTGCATCTGTGTACGGCATTGGTGGGTTGCATGTATGTGAAAGTACCTTTGACCACATTTTGCTTAGGCTAAAACAGTGTAGCTTCATTGACACTGGGCATGTGTGCTTGCCTGGCTTGCTGCCAGTCATGATCTATCACATATTGAAAATGTAAAGCACATCATGAAGAGAAGAATCAGACAGTGGTGACCAAGGGCTGTTAATTAGCAGAATTCCGATATTCTGAATTTTTAAAAAAATTACACAATTTAGCACTGAATAGCAGTTTGATGCTAATTTCAGTAAAAAAAAAAACAACCCAAAAATCATTTTTTTTAAATTTGTCTCCATCAAATTTCTCTTGAAATTGCAGTTTGATTTTGTGATTTATGCTGATATGCATTTAATCTAAAAAATTCAGTTATGGAATTGCTGATAATTCCAGTTTTAGTCCAACATAGCATGTTTAATGCACATATTGTAGGTACATGTTAGCAGATCCTTGTCTCTGTGTATGCATTGGCAACAATTCCTCATTTGACCTTTAAGTGGCATGGCTTAATGTCCTTTCAATGATAGATGTGTTATTTGCTTTGTTAATCAAAGTCTGCATCAAACTAATCAAGATGAGTTTGCAATGAGCTTCTCTAATTAAATTCCATTATTAATTGAACATAATCAGACTAATTAAACAGATGATGAGGGGGGGGGGGGGGGGGGGGGGGGGGGGGGGGGGGGGGGGGGGGGGGGGGGGGGGGGGGGGGGGGGGGGGGGG
>JBBPDA010000132.1:19942141-19958323 GCA_037974385.1 Arnoldichthys spilopterus | reverse complement strand
ACTAATTCATAGCATTGAACTAGAAGATGGCATTAACAGTCAATGATCCAGTTAAGACATGCAGGAGTTATTAATACCATTTTACAACACTTTCAGTTTGCATTACAGTACATTAACTATTTAAATGTTTACATAATGACCTAATTAATTGCATACTTGGTTATGTCTAATTTATTTTTCTGTATTAACAGGTTTTAGACTACATTTATGTTCATGTTTACCTCAATGTCAGAAATATGGCAAAAATGTAAAGTAAAATGTTTTTTCCTTCTGCGACACAAGGCTATTCACAAGAGCATATACAATTTCCTGTTCAAGTGGTACATATTGCTTAAAGCCTCCAAGTCACCAAAGACCCTGGAGTAGGGACGGGGTGCTTTGAAAGACTAGGAGGAAGAGAAGTTAGGAGGCCCTGGCCAAATACAGGTGGATTACCCATCTGCTCCCCCGTTATCTGCTGCCACAATATGTAAACACAGCACAATGGTTGCTTGGCTAGATAGGTATTAGCCACAGTGCTCCAAGCATATAGTTGGCACACCCACTGCCGAGGAGAAGGGGAATGGATCTCTAAAAGCAGGCATGAGCTCCATTAGCCGCTTGCCGGCCGTATACAGGAGCCCACCTGAGCTAGATGCAGACCACTTTCGTCCGCCTAATTCCAGAGAAAAGAGCCACACAAGCACCAATCACTGCCTGTCTGCTGGGCTAACCAGGAATTGGGGAGAGGACAGGGAGACCCTGAGTTTAGACCCAAACCCAAAAGCGTCTACCAAATTTACCAGTGGATGTCCGGTGTGGCCAACCAAGATATCAGCCAGTCCTGCCAATAGGGACAAGGACTTTGCACTTCCTGGTTAGAGATTTATGCTTATACGGGCTTTGGCCCAGGTGAAACACATAAGCATGATTGACATAACCATGGCAACGCACCAAACGCCCCCACCCGGCCTGACTCTTTTTGGGCTCTCTTTGTAGATGGTATATCATACCGAATAGACCGATAGAAATGATCCAAATTTACTTAAAATGAAAAGCAGCTTCCTGTAGTTCAGATTCTCACACAGTTGTTGGCCTCTGCTGAACCTTCCTCTTAGAAAAAAAATCATTTTGTACAGTTTTAGAGTGGCGTGGTCTTTCTGTAGTTGTACCCTTTGATAATTTGGGTGTTAGAGAAATTAAGGCTATTTAGATTGCTTAAATGATCAAAGAAGCTACATTCTGACTTCTCCTGCATACATACTTGCAGAAGAGATTAAATAAAAGGCTCTGAAGTGCTTCAAGTTGCTAATTAAGAGATGGTTTGGAACTTCACTTTCTCCAAAGGATCTCTTATGTGAGTTCAGTGCAGGTTCAATCATAATGAAATCTACTAGAATTCACAGTCAGAGGTAGTTTAGAAGAAGATACGTAGGGAATTGAACTGTTTGAGCGAGTCAATGTATGAGTGTGTGTGAGCCAGCTAGAGAAAGCAGGAACAGTTAATGCCACTTTTACACCTTGCCCTAAAAACCTGCTATTCTCCCTGTAATTAAATGAAGACAGTGGTATAAAGATGCCTAAACTGGCAGAAAGGACTGCAGCGAAACACAGAAAACGAAGAGTTTGCTTCTCACCTCATTAACCCATTAATGCCTACAGAAAGCACACCTGCGATTTAATCTAATCCTCTTTTATAATGATGTCTTGCCATGCTCTCCTTTATCTGATTCATTACAAACACAAACTTAAGTCAAAATGTGTATGTTCTTATTTTGTGTCCTAGAAATGCATTTTTAAACAAACATAAACACAACATTTCCATAATAAAGTGAATTGCATTGAATGTTTGTGAACAATCCAACAATAAAGGCAGAACACAGAACTATGATTCAACTGAAAGCTTCAAGAGATGGAATATTGCAATGGTTGCATTGATTAGTCAAAATGAAGGAAAGTAGAGAATACGTGGTCATTTCTTAAACTGTCTAGAGTATGACTTATGCAGTAGCATTCAGTGGAGATTAAATAAATAAGTAAATAAATAAACAAAATAAATAATCAAATCCAGTGTCATATTCAATCAAGACCTTACACAAGTAAATTTAGTGTAACATTTTGGGTCTCATCCTGTCCTTGTTCCCTACTCTTTGTCACTGTTTCCCATGTGCGCCCAATGTGTTTTCTGTTGTTGTTGTTAATCTTTGCTCTTGCCCCACATTGTATTGCTTACAACTGTGTCTTGTTCATTTCTCCTCACTTGTTCAGTTGTTATTTACGTTATGTGGCTATATATAACCTTGTAGCCATGTTAATCTTTGTCTGGTCGCTGTTGAGATACAGTTTAAATGCTGGAATTGCTATTAAAATACTGTTTCCACCACCCTGCCATGTTATGTCTTGTTTTATATGTAAATGTAATGTAAAGGTTTTATATCTTAGCATTGTTTCCCAGTGTGTCTTGTTCCTTGTCTTGTATCTCTTTAATGCTTCATTTTCCACTGCACCTATGTCCAGTCCACGCTCCATTAATGACCAGCAAATGCTAGGCAAAAAACAGAAGGGGTTGTTCAAGACTAAGCTAACTTGCAAATTAAAAAATAAAATTAAGGATCTCTATTTTCTTTGCATAATAAATATGTGTAATAAAGGTTCATTGTAGGTCATTTTTTCCATTATCTCTTCCAAACTCTTTAGTGCCAGAATAAAACACTCACTAATTCATTCTTGTTAGAGGCTTTTTTATTTGGAAATTCTCTGTTGTGATGTGGTAACCTAAGCCCACCCAGCTTGTCACATCTCTACTGTTATATCTCCTACCACCATTGAGCAGCCAGATAATTTGGCAACTAAACAGCAGCTGTAAAACATGTTCCAAAAGAATTCTTTTGTTTCTGCAGTAATTGCTGTGTGAACATTACAAATTCATTGGTGGTTCAGGTTTTAGATAAGGTGCTCTTAAACCTAAACAATTTCAATCAGTTTTCTTGAACACCAAAAATAACTGAAAACTCATTGACTCTAAACTCATAATGCAAATCAATGTGCTTTTTCTGTATTCTGCAATTAAACATCTGGAATATTGTAAGAGCTATTATAATGCAAATTTAAAGATGCAAATGTTACGCTGTAATCATACAGGTCTTATCTATCAGAGATAGACATGAAGTAATTTTCTGTGAGAGAATTCCATTCCATTTCTTTTTCAGATTTTTTTCTATCTGAAATATATATAAAGTCGGGCAGTGGTGGCATAGTGGTTAGGACCCTGCCTTTGGGACCTGAAGGTTGCAGGTTCGAGTCCCGGCCTGGGCACTACTGAGGTACCCTTGAGCAAGGTACTGTCCCACTACACTGCTCCCCGGGTGCAGTTGGTAGCTGCCTGCTGCTCCACGTGTGCATGTGTGATGGGTTAAATGCAGAGGTCACATTTCGTTGTGGAGCTTGAGTGTGTTCACAATGACAAATAGTCACTTTTCCCTTCCCTTATATATTGTAGCTTAATAATTAGAACAAGCTCTTTTGGATTCCCACTCATGGATGACTGTGTCATCAGTAGGGGTTGAACTTGGGACCTCCCTTTCAATACAAGCAAGTGATTTAACATTGTTTATGTATATATGTGAGACGTACTCAATATAATTTTTTTTAATTTCCAGAAAGGATTCAGGGCATTTTAAAAATGACCACAGTGTTTAGGGTTACACACTAGCTCAGACCCCCTCCCCTGATATTTTTCATGTACCTCCATAATCAGCTGGAGCCTGTGGAAACTCCTCTCACATCTCTATACTTGTAATGAAATACAACAATCTTTAGTTCAAGCCAGTCCTATCTCATAAAAGTCCCATTAATTTTACAGTGACACTATTACAAAGACTTTTGAGGGTTCTGAAAGTGTCTGAAAATACATGTTTCACAATAGGGTTGCACACAATATCGTCTGTACATCGTTATTGCAATATCAATCTCTGCAAGACTGAGCCTGTAACTAATCATAGAACTTCTTAGAACTTTTACATGAAGGGCTGGGGTTAAATGTAAAAGGGTTGGTTTTGTGACATCACAAAAACAATGATTTGAAAATGAGCTGTTTTTTAAAGCTTAATTTTCTTATACAAACCGTATGGATGATGGTGGGTGGTGGTTGGGGGTGGGGGTTTGAATGTACTTTTTGTCTTGTGTAGAGAAATGGTATGATATTGTGCCTTTAATACATTGAAAGGCATTGCACTAGTAAAATGTTGCTGTATAACTGCAACGCTGATATTTCGTCTATATCGTGCAGTTCAGTTTCACAGTTTTTCATTTGGCAGGTGCCCAATGGCTTTGTTTGTAATTATTTTGAGTGACATTTTTTTCCTTTTTTTCTGTGCAATGCAGAAATTCTGGTCCCAAATTATCAGCTGCATGCTACACACACAGCAGATAGAGATTAGGTTGAAAACACTGCAGTGTTCTGTTAAACATTATTGAAATTTGGTTTAATTACTAATGAGAAGCTATACAAGGACTAAAAGGTTTTAAGAAACAAAAGACAAAAAGATTATTAACAGAATTACTGTTAGTTGGACATGCCTACACATGATTGCAGGATTATAAAGTGGCTCCAACTTCACACACAGGGCTTTGGAGTCACATTGGAGATGGTTCATACACTGCAAGGTGACAAAACGTCCAGACACTGTTCAGCAAAAGTGGCAGCGTGGGATGTAATTTGACCTCAGCTTGCCGTCCCATCATTTACATCTCTCTCAACAGGCTATACTGCCAGGGTCAGCCAAACACACACTGGAAAGATAGGCCTGCTTACACTGCCCTTTCAAATTAAAGAGTGTACAACACACACACTTGGTGTAGCCCATGTACCCTTTGGTGTCCCCTCTATCATGAGGGCATCCACATAATGGAGTGAACATTAAGGTGAGTGCACTTAAAATGAATAGCAGCTTCCTGAATAACCTTATTTGTGCAAGGGGAAGGTCATACGTACTGTTGTTTGAAAATAATGTACACATTACTGATTATAATCTTGTAATGTTTATGCATATCTGATAAAAATATATATATAATAATAATATATTTATTGCCTAATGTTTTTAAATATTATTCTTGACTTTTATATTTTGTAAATAGTTCATGATGAATTAACCATTTTACCAATTGCTGGTGTTACACTGACGTATATTAAATGTAACAATTTTCCCACTTTTCCAGTAAGATTACATATGAGATATGGGATACATATGAGACATGAGATATGAGGTTTTGTGGCATAAAGTGACCCTATCAGACCTCTCAAGGTGTTGTGCAGACACTCATCTGCTGCTTTCAAAAGATCTCAATCTAAAGACAATATACTCTCCCAAAGCAAGAGTGAATGATGCATGATATTTTAATACCTCCTGCTTGTAATTTTCACTGTCCAAAATGGCACAAAGAACTTGAATGTAAGAAGAACTCCTGAAGTCAAAACAAGTTCTAAAATACATAATATAATAATCTCAGAAAAAAAACTGCATGCATGCATGCAAAGCAAAATTCCCACATCACTGCAGGAAGACTTTGCTGGCATGGGAATATGAATTCACTGGCCCACTAAGTTTATGCACAAACATCATTTACATAGGGAAGGCCTTTATATGTTTCTGCACAGCCTGGTGAGAAACACCATCTTAATGTAATTGAGGAATGTGTAAAGGACATTAGACAGTGGATGCTTCTAAAATTCCTACTAGTCAACTCTGAAAAAACAGAAGTACTCACAATAGGGCCACCTGCAGCTTGGAGTAAGCTGTTCAATTACACAGTAACTCTGGAGGGCCATTCTGTTTTATCTTGCACAGCAGTGAAAGATCTTGGTGTGATCATTGACCCCAGTCTTTCATTTGAAGCCCATGTAGATAATTTTACTAGGATTGCCTTCTTTCATCTCAGAAATATTGCTAAGATAAGAAATATAATGTCATTAAACGATGCAGGAAAACCAGTTCATGCCTTTGTTACCTCTTGGTTAGATTATTGTAAGGCTTTACTGTCTGGCTGTTCTAATAGGTGCATAAACAAGCTCCAGTTAGTTCAATAATAATAACAATAATAATATTACGAATATGATTATGATTATGATTATTATTATTATTATTATTATGATTATTATTAAGTTAGATTTATATAGCGCCTTTCACAAACCCAAGGATGCTTTACACATGCACAGGGGAATGAAAAAAAAAACTTTAGGAAGAGGAGTAGGGAGAAGAAGAAAAGTGGTGATGAAAGAAAAAGATTTTTAACTCCGTTCTGAAAGAGGAAAAAGACGTGCAGTTGCGGAGAGATTGTGGTAGAGAGTTCCGTAGTTTGGGGGCAGTAGCACTGAATGACCTGCCACCCATAGAGTTAAGGCGGGTACAGGGAACCTTCAGATTGGTACTAAGAGATTAGTACCAAATGACCTGAGGGAGTAAGGTGGGGAATAAGGTACGCGAAGATGGCTAAGATATGGAGGGGCAAGACCGTGTAGGGTTTTAAAAGTGAGTAGTATTTTAGAATGCAGCAGCAAGAGTTCTTACTAGAAGCAGAAGATATGATAACATCACTCCTGTTTTATCTATTCTGCATTGGCTCCCGATCAAATTTTGCATTGACTATAAAATACTTTTATTGCCCTATAAAGCACTGAAAAATCTTGCACCACAGTATCTGAGTGAACTCTTGGTCTCTTATGATCCACCATGCCTTCTTAGATCAAACAGAAAGACAAAGGCATTCAACAAAATATAAACAAATCCTTGAATACTCCAAAGTCAGTGAAGAAACTCAAGATGAAAAGTTGTTTGGTTTTATAAGACAATGTCATTTTTCACCATCCCCAGACTTTAATGTTATTGTAAAACTTTATTACATTTAAACATGCTGAACATCTCAGACCTGTGATTCGAGCTAAATTCAGAACTAACTGAAAGGGTGCCCAAATTCATACCCTTATACCTAAGTGGTGCACTATTCTATGGCCTTTTCAGCAGAATGTTCTAGAATGTTCTTTGTGGCTCTTCTATTTGCAATTGCCCACACGTTGAACTATATAACACCACTCATGCCCAATCGTTGTCAAAAAAAAGTTGTGCTAACAACCTGGGCTGTGTTACCGCAACTGAAGGTAGGCAAGCTGACATTGGGCAGTGGTAGCCTAGTGGTTAGGGACTTGCCCTTGTGATCAGAGGGTCAAGGTACCCTAGAGCAAGGTATTGCTCACTACACTGCTCCCTGGGCGCTGTTGATAGCTGCCTGCTACTCCAAATGTGAACGGGTTAAATGCAGAGGTCACATTTTGTTGTGGTGCACTTTGTGAGATGGGGTTTGTTCACAATGACAAATAATCCCTTTCATTAGTTATATCAAAAATCTATCTGATCTGATTTTGATCTATCCTGAAATTGTGATACAGGCAGATTATAAATAATTTGAAAATAAAAGTAAATTGGATTGTACATAAGATTTAGCTACAAAATGACATTTATATTAATAGTATGTATCACTTTGAATATCAAACTAGTGCAAAATGAAGTTGAGTGTCACTTTCCTCTAAGCATATGTACTGTCAGGCCATGATACACATATAAGAAGGGATCATTTATATAAAGGGCAGCACTGGATCATGTGCAGTAGTGTTAGTGGGAGCAATATGACTGCAGCTAAGTTGTGTTGAAACACGCAAGCTGATTTTCAGTCACTGTACTCACACACTTGTGTTCATTGATCGGGAAAAGTAGCCACTGAGAGAAACTGAGGGATTAGCCTGTGCTGCAGGCCATCTCCTCCATTATCCTAGATTTCCCCCCCTGAAATCAATTAAAGGAAGCTACAGCACATTCAACTGCACAGTGAGATGAGTGACCACTAAATCATGTCCAGTCACTCCAACAATTCTTAATAATAATAATAATAATAATAATAATAATAATAATAATAATAATAATAATCTGATTATTTAAAAAAAATATATATTTTATATTTGCAGTGGTGGTGTAACAGTTAAGGAGTTAACCCTGTGACCTGAAGGTCGCTGGTCCGAGCCCCAGACCAGTATAAGTACTACTGAGGTACCCTCCCAGAGCAAAGTACCGTCCGAGTGCTGCTGCTCTTTTCGTTGTGGTGCACTGTGTTGTGCTGTGGTGTGTTTACAAGGACAAATAATCACACACGTTTTCTTTCTCTCTCTCTCTCTCTCTCTCTCTCTCTCTCTCTCTCTCATATATATATATAGACTTTAGAGTTAATAAAGTATGTCTTCATCTACATCTTGACATCGCTGGTGCCTGAGTAAGCTTACAATATAACTTGGGGCGTATAGAGGCAGATAATGATCTATGACAGTGCTAATGCATTTAATACTTTAAAACCAATAAAAGTACTTTAAAATCTCCCCTAAAGAAGACCTTTTAAAGATGCTAAAGCACTGGCCCCAGATCCCATCCAGGGAGGACTGACAGTTCTCTGTCTTTGGATTAGCATAGTGAACGATTGAGCGCTCTAAAGGGATGAATAACACGCATCCATTACAACTCGGCAAGGAGGCCAAAGCGAAAGAGCCTCTCTTGCCTTTTTAATGCACTCCTTATAGTTAGACTTATTCTGCTGGGGCTGAGCCCTGTAATTAATATTTGGACGATTACTTCAGGAAAATAATAACCCAAGATCCATCGCAGCTGTCGGATCCAGGCCCCTAATGGTGAGCCCTTTCAGAATATTAATTAAAGAAGCAATAAAGTTTGCAATAGTACTTATTCTTTACTGTGGAGACTGTAGAATACAATCTGGCTTTTTGCCAAAAAGAGACGCTGCTGCAGAGAAATCGACCCATCCTAGGTCAATCCCATACTCCACCTACAAATGTGTTCTTGAATAGCAGTTATTGGGTGGTTTCACAAATTTGACAGAACTTTTGTTTCTACGAAACACTGAATTCAGAGTTTAAAATGCTGCACTATGAAGCTTGATGCTAACAAACGATGCTGTCACACTGCTAAAACCATTGTTTAGAGATGCTAAATAGCATTGAATGTCTAGGTTGTTGAGAAAACATGATATAAATATTGTATATTGTAGTAGTAGCTGGTGTTGGTTTGTAATAGTATTAAAGTTTAATAGTTGGCTAACTGTCATCGAACATCACTTCCATATATAGTATGTAGCATGCATGTAGCATTTCATAAGTTTGTTTTAAATCAAAACGCTAATAAGCCAGATTCAATGATTGCCCTGTGTTGTTCTTGTGCCTTTTCTCATGTGCTTTTTACCATGTGACTTTGTTGAAGTTTTAATTCCTTGTTTTTGCCCTGATCCCACCTTCTTGTTAGTGTTGTCACCTGTGTTTTATTTGTTACTCCTACTGTTCCAAGCTTTTCTAGCCTTGTCTAGTGTTAAGAAGCCCTGTTTTCATCTTCGTTTGGTGTTATGTCATTATTCTTAAGAACAAATTTGCTACAACATTAATGTTAGACTAGTTGCATGACTAAAAACTTCATGAAATATTTTGTTAGTGTGCCCTATCGCGTGTGCAGAATACATATCCTTCTATAATATATACATTAAGGTGTTTTGACAAAAAACCTGTCACGTCTGTTTGTGCCACGTGTCCCGTCTGTGTCTTTGTTTTCCATGTGCTTCTTAGTCTGGTGTTATGTCCTGGCCCCGCATATGTCTCCGCCTTGCACACCTATCCTTTCGTTCCCTAGTCTCTTCCCTTGTCAGGTGTTGCTTGTTTGTCTGTCTTATAGTCTTGTGTGTTTGTCCTAGCCTTGTTCGGTTCTCTGTTGTGTATCACTGTTGTGTCTTTGTGATATTTCTGTTTTGTTCGTGCTAGACCCTGTTATCCCTAGTTTTTGTATGTAATGGTTTGTTATTTTGTTCATAGCTTAGTCTGCTTATATAATAAACTCCCGTAAAATGCTACACACCTTAGCATGGCAGTGTAAAATGAAAAATAAAGCTTGAAGCATTGTTTGTTAGGAAATACTACATAATTCTGAGTTTGCAGTTTTCCCATATGGAAGTTTTATCTTCCTAATGTTGCCAGATTCTCTGAATATCAAGGTTTAAAAAAAACCAAGGTATGAATACTGCTACTGTCGTTATTAACACTGCAATTCTTTAAACTGACATTGTTGCATTTTGTATTGTTTTAGTAAGTAGTAGCCTAGACAGTAGTAATATCCAATCTGAGTAGCCAGAGCTGTTTTATGATAATGTTGAGATTTCTTGAAGTTACATGTAATTTAAAAGTAGATCCTGCGTCATTTTAATGAAAAGGGTAAATATTTGGAATGCTGTTCCATGTTTAGGAAACGAAGGAGCCGAATAAGCTGTAGACAAAACTGTACAGGAGATGTCAGACTGACTCCTCCTACAGTGCTCCTCTGTCAGATGATCATGCTTACACCAGTAAAGGGATATCAACTGAGATGTCAGCGGTCTTTGCTCAGCTAAGCAGATTCTTGAATATACATCACAACACACAAAGATTTGAATTTGATGTTCAGCCCATCCTATCTGACACCACCATGGAGCAGCCATCATTGGACAGTGGTTTTAACAGCCAAATCCAGCTGCATATTGGAGCCTGTTCGAACAAGATGCGAACCTCCCTGACCACACTGGCCCTTTTCGGGAGTCCTTGAGGCATATAGTCGGCACCCATACTGCTAATTCTAGAGGACCCTAACTCAAAAAGTGAGTGTGGGCAAACAGACCTCTACTGGCCTCACTCCCACTCACTGGGAAGCCATGAGAAGGGGGCTCCCTGCTAAACTGTGCCGCGTCCATTGCCTATAGGTTTAGGGTAAAAGGAATAATCCAGCAGATGGCCACACGAGCACCGCTCAAGGCCTGTCTGCTGAGGAAACTATTAAAGGTGTGTGTGGGGGGTGGGGGGGTGGAGGTATACTCTATTGCCTGTAATTTGGTAAAAAGTTATTGCCTTTTGGCTCAGTGTGGTGTGGCCTAGGCACCATGCCAGCCATACAAACACCATGAAGACGCATCGCTAATGCCCTGGCCAGCCTGACATGGCACGGCCATGAAGGTAGGGCTCTTGAACGTCCCCTGCTGGCCCATCTGGGTGCTAACCCTTACACCACCTTAAAAATGTTTCAGGTAAATGTGTTGATAGTTTTACTCCAAAACAAAAATTCTCTTTTTAATTAGGCATAAAGTTGAGTTAATGGATGTCGAGGTGGTTTTAGACTGTTTCACATTTGAGACTACATTGTGATCCAGTTTGACTATAATAGTGCTGACCAATTTTTCTGTAATTACATTGTCTGGATAAATATGTACGATTTTACAGGTTTAATTATGTTCTTTGAGAATAAACTACATTTTTTATATTTTTCCTATTAACATATCCGCAATTCTGGAATGAGCCATATATAAAACCACTAATGCTCTGTCCTATTCTACTTCCATAATGGTGCAGTGAACAGTGAAAAGTAGTCAGGTGCTACATACATTCTCACATTATCATAGTGCTATAATGGTGCAATAGGTCCCAATTGCACTCTGCAATGTGACAGCTCCTGCATAACTAACCCTCACCTACACACCCTGTCTGAGGCTCATATATATGACTCACAATGTCATGTCACATATCAGAATAATATACATGTGCAATTAATTTAATGGAGAGAGCTGATAATGAAGTGAAAACAGGGCAGTGATATTCTCATACTGTCTGGAAAATGATCACCTCTGGGTGTCTGCTATTTTGCTATTTTTTTCACCCTGTCTCTCTCTCTTTCACACGCAGATTGTTAGCAGAGAGGTTGTTAGTGGTGGGGTCATTAGAGAGGACTATCTGTTCCATGGTTATGGACTCTCTGAAACACGGCAGCTCTTTGGGAACACAATGCTCGACAGCACACAATTAAAGAAAAGTCGCAGCGGAGGCCGCTTCACTTCGCTTCAGCTCCGGGCACCGTGCCTCACCAGATGTGCTTATAATGATTCTGATCATCGACACATATCTGGGCAAAACCCTTTCATGTGAGCACATATGGTGCTGCAGCAAGCGACAGTGCGACCTCAAGGAGACTGACATTTGTTTATCAAACAGAACCCATTTTTCTGATGCAAACAGCATATGGTAATGGGAAAAAAGGGATCCCTATCGCATCCCTCTACTCCATGAATGAAAATTTCACTAAGCATAAGAACAATAATTTTTTTTTTTTATTATTTCAAGGTTTGATGTAGAATGTAAATTTTTTAACATTTCAGAATTTACCCATTCACTCCTCAGCCAACAGTCCATATGTTTTAATGCATTGTGTTTGTGATATCACAAAAAGCACATATTACACAAATTAGCTCCGCCTAAACACATTAAAGTTATAAAGTGTTTCATCCCTGGAATGCCTTCTGAATGAGAGAAATCAACCTTTTTTTTAAAAATATAAGCATTTGCACAGGCCACATTTTATTTTTTATTTTACTAGAATGTTACATTTTAGCAAATAAACAATACTTCTGCATCTAAATTAGCAGAGTGTTATGTATGTGTAGAGGACAGGGTTGGATAATTAGGTTCAGACCATTCAAATCTCTCTGTGCATTTTGTGCATAGGAGAAATGGTAGACTAACTGTACCTTACAGAGCTCAGATATAACTCACTCACAGCTTATCTCAAGGTTCCACCACATAGCCATCCATCCTGACCAAAATCTTGTGTGTTTCCAAAAGGGGCTTTTTGGATCACTCTAATCCCTCTCTCTGCGGCCGAGTTGTGTTGTAATGTCGTCTCCATTGTTCATTCATTTCAGCTTGAGAGCGAGAGTAACATTAGGCAGTCCATTCAGTGCAGCAGCCCATGAATTTGATAAATCTTGTGACACCCTAGTGAGCTTCAACACTGCGTCAACCACTCGTTCGAGCTGTTGCTTTGCACTCTTCTGCACAAATCTTTAGGTGTTGGCATTGTAAATTGCTCCCAAATCCATTCTCTCCATCATTCATTTCTTTCTCTTTACCCTTCATGATTTATTATTAATTTGATCTTTTTTGCACTTACCTTGATATTTATGCCCTTCTGCACCAATCCCCTGTTAAATTAACACCTGCAGTGCCGAATTAACACATACAGTGGACACATAAATGTGATAGGACAAATATGAACACTGTAAGAATTTTTGCACTGGTCATTTTGTTGTGCAGTTTGCATGGAAATGCATTTTTTCCTGATGAAAAGATGATAAATAAATAAATAAAAGAGATATAAAAAGGATGCCACAAGCCCAGCCATCCCTCATCCTCCCATCCAGAGTGGTGTGTGTAATGAAAGTTGTTGAGCCTGACCAACTGCTCATAAATTAACACGCACTGCTCTGTCGCTTACGGCGGCTCGGGATGCTCCACTGAGGCAGGTGGGATGGCGGATAGTTGCCGTGGAGACGGTAAACGGCCCATGCAGCGCTGGGGAACTCAAGAATAAAACCCTGTAGCTGAAGCAAACAGCTTGGAAACAGCTCCCAGAATCAAGAGCCTATCAAGAGAAAAAAGGAGTGTGAGGCTCATACTGAACAGAATAACATGCTGCATGTTTCTTAAAGGGGTCGTATCACAGAGTAGAGAGACATTTCTGTTCTTTAATGATTTTTCATTGCTGTGATGTCATAACCCTAAAGAGATTTAAGTTTCTGCAATCATTTTTTTATAGCAGTAAAAAAAAATTCCCTGAAAAATTCTTTTTTTTCCCAACATATTTGAACAAGTAAGCATTTTACTGTCTTTGATGCAGTGGCAAAAGAAAAAATTGTACTCCAACAAAAAAAAAGACTAACATGCTGTAGATATTTTAATGTTTCAATAAACAAAACAAAACAACAAAAAAACAAATTTCAACAGGTCATGGAATTTTTATAATTCTTTTCCAGAAGAAAAAGTCTTGGAAAGTCATGGAATATTAGAGAATTTTGTTTGTAGCATATTTACATTTTAGTTGCTGTTTATCAAAATACAATATTAATGCAAAATGTTTCCCACCTTGCTCATCAGCAACTAGCAATTGCAAACATATCAGAAAAGTAAGACAAACATCTCAAAAGCTATGGAATAATGATGATATAATAATGAACATAATGGCAAACAGAAAATCCTTCAGAGCATTTAACTCCTGAAAACATAAACATGATCAATGAATTTCTGAACAAACAGTAAAACATCTAAGCCCATTTAATGGGGAAAAAGCAAACAAACCAACAAAAATTAAGTGAGCGTGTGTTTTTCTGAAGGGATTGTTCTATTTGTTGTTAAAGGCAGTGTTATCAGAGCTTCATGTGTTTATTCATCCAAAGCATTTGATAGTTTAATGTACAAACCCCATTTACAGAAAAATAGGGATATTTTTCAAAATGCAATAAAACCAAAAAATGTTTTTGTTAATTCATGTAAACTTTTTTTTAACTGACAGAAATACAAAGAAAGGATTTTCAATAGTCTTACCAACCAACTTAACTGTATTTTGTAACTATATGCAAATAAAAAAATTGATGGTTGCAACACACTCAACAAAAGTTGAGAATTAATGTTTACCATTGTGGTACATCACCTTTCCTTTTAATTACCTTTTTTAATCACTTCAGAAAGGAGGATACAAATTGAAGTTTTGTAATTGGAAATTTTGTCCATAATTGTTTATGTTGTTAATAATTTTTTTCCAGCTAATGTCTTGAAGCTGAACTCTTGTCTAATTCTCCTTTTCAAGATGTGCTATATATTTTCAATAGCAGGTAAATCTGTACTGGCATCAGCTCATCCAAATACACATGCTCTGTGTAAACATAGTCACTATGTTGTACCCCTTGCATAATGTGGTCTGGTATTGTCCTGCTGAAATAAATTTCTCATGGACTTTCAGGGATAAAAATCTCCTTGATGTTAACTTCATATCCTTGATCTTAAATCCTGCCTTCACATACCTGCAACTCACCTATGCCATGGGCACTGATGCCCCCCACCTTACCCTTTAAAAACTGATATGATTCCAGATTCTCTGAGTCTTTTCACAATATTATGTACTGTAGATGCTATAAGACCTAAATTCTCTTCAATCTTGCTTTGAGAAATATTCCTTTTGATCTGAACTAATTAGGCTGCTTAACGTGGAGTCTTCCAAACCGGTGTTACTTGAATATTCTATGCATTTTTGTTGAGTGTATTGCAGCTAACAAATTGTAAATTTGTGTATATTTACAAAATTTAATTAAGTTGGTCTGTAAAACGATTGAAAATCCTCTTTTGTGTTTATGTGAATAAACATATCACATTTTTTTTATTGCATTTTGTTTTTAGTATTTTTACTGTTTCTAGACAATGCTTATATTCAAATTTTAATGATGATTTGGCCAATAAAAACTTTAAAATATTAAAAATGTTTTAAATAATTAAAAAAATGTATCTAATTTTCTAATTTATCTATAAAATTGCTATATAAAAATATAAATATAATAATATAAAAAGCTATAATGGCCTGCAGTTAAAGCAAGCTCCTTTTGTGTCATAAGTCACATAAAAGTAGGGTTTTTAAATAAAACATAGTGATATCTTTAAATACAGTGTCCAGCTGAGTTTGCCTTGAGACATCTTTTAAAATGAAATAGCTTCTTTTTTGTATTGACTGGATGTCTGAAACGGCCTTCGAACTGTGTTTGGGGAAATGAAAGATGCTGGCTTTACTGCAAGCTGCAAACATCTGCTGGGGTGTTATGAGCTAATGACTACACTTTAAGTTCATCAGCCAATTTGTGCTTTAGTGCAGTTACTGATAGTTGCATGTACTGGAGAGAATCCAATCAAATTAGCAGGGAAATGATGGTTTAGCACATTGTGGGTTTGTGATTTTCCTGACACTTTCCTTGTTGTAGCAGCTGCTCTTCAGCAGATCTCCAATCTCTTTAAAAAATTGTCTTTCAAAGTTTTCAATTCGTTCCATATGTATAAATTCCTGGCCATGAAAAGTCTAGAAAAAAAAATCTAGTCGGTGCTGTTCATGAATCTGTAGACGGTTCGTTTGGCCTTGAATACACGTGAAATGTGCTGCAAGTAAATAGGAGTGTTTGCTTGTGCTGCTCCTACTCATCCAACAGATTCAAACATGATGTGCTGATGGGGTCTGTCTAGTAACAGTGCTTACAAGACTTTTTTTTCTTAAAGAA
>JBBPDA010000132.1:19909527-19935115 GCA_037974385.1 Arnoldichthys spilopterus | reverse complement strand
TGGATGGGTTAAATGCAGAGGACAAGTTCACTGCTCATTGTTTAGTGTGTGTGAATGCCACATAATGTGAATAAAATATAATACAAGATTGTTCATTAGAGACTCAAAACATACAAAGTTTCTCTTCCATTTAAAGAAAAAGCAGTTGGTATTCTTAGCCCTGTAGCAAATATTAAATAATCAAATTAATGACAGCCCCAGTAAATGGGAAATATGGTAAGTTTCACCTACATAAAGAGTGCCCATATCCCCTATAAAGAAATATCTTGAACTTAACAATGACAAATAGGAATATCAAAGGGGTATGCTCTCTTCAGGAAAATGAGATTGATTTTCAAAGGGTTGCATATATCAGTGCTTTAAAATCTGTTGACCAGGCCAGACATTACCTTTCATCTCAAGAGCTTCCCCTGGGAAGAACGAATGAGGAATACTTAGTTTCTAAATGCTTCAAAGCAGCATGCAAGTTCATGCAAGGAATAGTAATACACTTGCTCTTGGTATCCCAAAAAGCAGCAGTTACTTTTCAAGCCAATGAATGACATCCTTTGTAACTGGCAGGTTTTCACATCAGCTCAGATTTTCTTTAAGGTTAAACTACTTTCTCCTGTGTATTTCTTTTTCACAACACTGCTCCCACCTCCGGTTCATTCTGGTGAACTCTACAAAACCTGCTCAAAGAGGAACCATCAGAACTCATGGTTCTAGTCCTAGTTTTCCACCAACATAAGACAAAAGGAACAGTCACTGCTCTAAACAATCTAATTTGGCTAATTAACTATAGTGCTTGCTAGTTAGATCAAACTACTGTAAAACTGCAATGTTCGACGCTCACACTTATTCAAATGTCTACATGTACACAGCATCGTGTCAAGTCAAGCAAAGCTTTAGTTTTTCTTTCTCTTTAGACTGAACTGACACAAGGGTATGAGCTACATGAGCTACATCCATTGTAGTTTAACAATAGCTGTACTTACAGAAAATAATATTGTGCATTCTTTCATACACTCATACAAATGTTTACAATTAAACACAGACATGAAAAAAAAAATTTCTCTCATGAGTGAAATTACAAGAAAAAACACTTTCTGTGGAGTTTAGCATAATGCTAATAGTAGTGTACCTCATTACCTCAGTAGTGTATCTCTTTACATAGTCATCTTTACTGTACAAAACAAAAGTTAACAAAATAAGAGAATTCTCAGCCCAACTGGACCTTCTCAAAGATCAAAAGATCAAGACTCCTCTTAGTTTTAGCACCTAAGTGGTGGAATGAACTTCTAATGATAGTTAGAAATGCAGCGTCCCTAACTGTCTTCAAACAGCAACTAAAGACCAACCTTTTCACAGAGATTTTAGGACAACAACTATGTCCCAACATGACTAACAAACCTACTAAGTATACAGAACTGTTTCTTAAAATGTCTTTTCTATGTAAAGGATTAACATCAGCTCAGGTAGAATCTTGGTTGACTAGCAGCTCTTAATGAAAGTCTAGCTTTACTGGTGTGACAGGTTTTTTTTTGTAGACTTGCACATTGCTGTGGACAAGAGTGTCTGCCAAATGTTGTAAATGCAAATAAATATTAATGCATTTTAGTTCAGTCACATTCCTATATATTAAATAAATGCAACAAAATGATTTTATTAATAGAGGAGAGGGGATTAATGATATGTTTTGACATATGTTAAATAAATAGTTGGTGTAGAACATTTACATTATGTGGACTTTAAACAGGTTCTGCAGAGCTGCACATCATTTAAACAAATAGTCCTTTAAGGAACCATCAATTAACTCTTTAAGGACCCAAAATGGTTTTTTTTTCTGTGTGTTGCTCCAAAGAAACTTTTATGTGACCTTTATTTTTAAGAACCTACTATACAGTTTAAAACTTTGGTTCTGGAGAGCTGGTGTTTAAAGCAGTTTGATGATTTCCCTGCACAAACACACTGGGTTTAGCTCACCTGTTAGCTGTAAGGTTTAGGGAGCATGTTTGAGGAGAAAAATTATCAAACTGTGCTGAACACTGTTCCTCCAGCACTGGAGCTGGGGAACATCTAGTGAAACTTCAGGCACCTTATTATATCCTTCAAGGGTAGAATGAAGTGTGCTGGATCATACAGCTGTCAGTTACAAAAACTTTGGACCACCACACAAGCCCTCAGTTTCTTGTTTTGGGATTTGGAAATAATACTAGAATTTTTGCTGAAAACTAGAAGACAATTTGGTGCCTATAACAGATCATTGTCAACATTGCCAGTAAAATATTCGTTTGAACATTAGCCAACACCCCAAGAAAATGCTTCAGGGAACCACATTTCATGTATCAAAACACCATATGGCTCCATGCATTGTGCATTGAGCTTCCCATGAAATAGCAAGCAACCTACTTGTTTGACCTGCCCTTAAAAGACTACTTCAAGGTTTCATCTCATAATCTGGGAATACTCTACAGCTACTTTCACTTATTATGTTCTTGTTTTTTAAAATTTAATCAACTTTAGTTTCTCCACAATATTCTATATGGTGTGTTATGCTACTTGAATTCTTTTGTGTAGAACACAGAACCATATGTTGTCTTATTCAAAAGTCTTAACCTGTACTTGGCGCAGTACAGTACATCCATCTTGACTTGTCTATGTTGTGATGTTTTCCCCTTATTGTGGTGGGAGAAATGCCTTAGCTTTCTTCATTTCACCCTGAAGAGAAAGGTACTTGGCAATAATGAAACTGTGAAAGTGCAATAAACATTTCTTTAGAGATTATTTTCCAACCTGCCCAAAGCCATTTTGTTCTCTGCTCCCTTTGTCATGCAGAAGTTTGGAGCAGTGCATTGTTCTGGCGGGCAGCCTGTATAGGCCGCAACAACAATGCTGATGAAAATGGAAATGATAGGAATTTCTTTTATGAGCAGAAACTTGAATATGTTGAGTCGAAGCCCACGGAGGTACTTTACCATTCCAGAGGCTCAAGGCTGAATCCTTAAATAGGTAAACAATTGTTACATTCAGAAGAAAAATAGAAAATATGCATAAAACACAAAAGCTCAGAATGTTCATTATGTGTTCTTACAACACAAAAGGTACGTTTTAACCCCCCCCCCTTCCTTGCACACGCACACAGCTTACATCCCCCTCTCTAAAGTGAATAGTATAGGGGCATTCTTTAAACACTCTCTCTCTGCTTCCATCCCTCTCTCACACACACACACTCTCTCTAAAGTGAATGCTGGAGGACCCCTTAAAAAGTTCTCTCTTCACCATTACCTCTCACTCTTTCTATCTCTCTCACTCTCAACTTAATGATAGAATATCTTTGAATAGTACAGCATCCTTTAAACATCCCCCTCTCTCTTTCTCTCTCTCTCTCTCTCTCTCTCTCTGTCTCTCTCTCTCTTTCTTTCTTTCTTTCTCAACAAAATGAAAGAGACTCTTGAACCTTTCTCCTTCTCATTTCTCTCTCGCTCTCTCTTTCTTGACTAAAGGATAGACACTCAAAGTTTTCTCCTTTTCATTTCTCTCTCTCTTAGAGAAACCTTTCTATCTCTCTCGCTCTCTCTGTCTATTTGTTTGTCTCTCTGCCTGTCTGCCTCTCTGTCTCTTTCTCTCTCTCTAAGTGAATGTTAGAGGGACCTTTAAACCATCTTTCTATCACTCTCTCTTCTTTCTATTTGTGTGTCTCTCTTTCTCGCTCTCTTCCTCTCTCTCTCTCTCTTTCTTTCTTTTTTCTTTCTTTCTCAACTATACCCTTGAACCTCTCTCTCCTTCTCATCTCTCTCTCTCTCTCTCTCTCTCTCTCTCTCTCTCTCTCTCTCTCTCTTTAAGTAAATGTTAGTGGGACCTTTAAATCTTTTTCTTTCTATCTCTCTGTCTATTTGTTTGTCTCTCTATCTGTCTGTCTGTCTCTCTGTCTTTCTCTCTCTTTCTCTCTCTCTCTCTCTCTCTCTCTCTCTTTCTCTTTTTGTCTTTCTTAGACTAAGAGTATTTGCACCACACTTCTATTCACCCTCATCTATTAAACAGGCTCAGAATGGGAGATGATTGCAAAGGCTGGGATCATCCTGCTCTGGCCCTGCAGCAATCCTCCAGCAAAGGCCCTGGAGCAAGGTACCAGCAGATAAAGCTGTATCCACAGAAACTTCACAGGCCCCCCTTTTGTCTGGATGAGGGCTGAGCTGTTTTTTTTGGGCGGGCAGTTAGGCACATTATTGATCATATTTTAATGTTTACTGTTTTATGTTTTATTTAGGCTGTGTTGTAATCAAGCTTACATGACAGGCAGGGAAAGCGTGGTTTGTATAGGCAGTGCCCCAACTAGCAGTTGGATCTGTGAGCTGCCAACTGTAGTCTGCTGCTCGATCCATCAACCGACTCTATAGGCCGGGGCCATTTTCACAACTGCTTGATAGATGCGAGCGAAAGGAAATAAGTTAAAGTGGTCAAGCACACTTCCCGCTGTAAATGGAATTTCCTGTGCCAGCGGGTAAGAGGATCCTGCTTTCGTATTGGCTGGGTCAGGCATGAGCGTGGATCAATTCAGTAATGTAAACCAATCAAAAAATGGACTATTGACACCATTATCACCGAAGGCAGTGATGTAATGTAGCTACATTTCCATGCACACCAGTGGTTCAATATTAGCCTATTAAGACCACTAGTTTAGCAAAGTTACGGTCATGTAAACACAACGGTTCAATTTGTATGGCTTTTCTAAGGTATTATAGTGTGTAAACATTGGCAGCAGCTTTTTGCTCTGGTCACCCAAATCATTGATCACTCATTACATGTGGTCGTTTCTGAACTTGAGTTTACCTTTAATTACCATTGTTTACAAAGGTTATAACATTTTCAAGTAACTGATTCCTAAAAGTGATTAATGATGATAAATGAGTGAAAAACAATGAGTTACAGGGAATGATGTTATCACAAGTGGATTCAGCAGCTTATTTAACCTTACCTACCTACATAGGAACCAAGAAGAGGCATACCATTACACAGTGGCCCACTCTATTGGTAATAAGTTCAAAACCAATAAAAGGTAAATAAGCTCAACTTTGTCACATCACTAACCCCACCCACTTCACTTTAAGTGAAGTGAAAGTGACTCTTTGTCATTGTGAACACACTCAAGCACCACAACGAAATGTGACTTCTGCATTTAACCCATCACACGTGCACACGTGAAGCAGTGGGCAGCTACCAACAGCGCCCAGGGAGCAGTGTAGTGGGATAGTACCTTGCTCAAGGGTACTTCAGTAGTGCCCAGCCTGGGACTCGAACCTGCGACTTTCAGGTGCCAAAGGCAGCATCCTAACCAATAGGGCACTACTGTCCTACATACTGCAATACCAGGTCGATATGTGGAGCTGACGGAGCAAGCCCCTCTTCCGTCTTCCTGTTAAAAAAAATCAATTTAATATGTGGTCCTCATATAGAGGACGTATCAGATATTAAACTGATAAGAACAGATACTTTACCAACATTTATGCTGCCATCTGTCACTGGGAATTGCCAGGCTCTTATAGAAACTTTTGTGAGTGTTTACCTTGGGTTATGCCTTGTTCACACTATGATTTTAGGGCTTTTTTTGAATCACCAGCAAAAGCGCTCGATTGGGCACAATTTCACGTTTGATCAATGACCAACAATCGCTATGTGTGAACATTACAAATATTCAATCCTAACCAATCACCAAGTCACCAACTCCAACCAGGTATCTGGCCTGCTAAATATCTGAGTCAGTTGCTGGCAAACCACAGCCAATGAAAGTGCAGGACACAATTAGACAGAAAAAGATGGGGGTCATTCACCTCGGCTCAAAAACATGTACACGTGTATGAACTTTTGATTGCATAGCTTTCGGTTTTTTTTTAATTATGTTTTGTGTAAGGGGGGAATCGGTTCTCATGTAACTTTTCATGAAAGAACATTGCTTTGTAGACCAGACCAGTCGTGCTGAAAGATGGTGTAGTTTGTGACCCCCTGTCACTGCTTTGTTCACACTACAATGCTGTCAAACTTGTGACTGGGTCTCAAGATTGTATGGTGTGAACAGTACAGTTATCCGACCACATTTAGAATCGTGCAGTGTGAACAAGGCATTAGTCAACCTAAGACTGGCCCAGGCAAATTTGCTGAACTAAATGAGATTACTTGGATACTTATGCAGCATTTACATGTTACTGCTGAAGAAAATGTCCTTCCGTGGCAGAATTGGCTTAATCAGCGATGACAGGCAACTGATGGCAGCATGCAGCCATGTAAGCATTGCCAATGGTAATCACATTACTGGCCACTATTGTATTCTAAAAATGGGTTTCAACACACTCTAGCAGTTCAGAGTATTTGTTTTTTGTTGAGGTCTGGCATTTGTTGTGCATAAACGAGACTAAGACTTATGCGTTAACAGCAAAAGTTGGTAAATTGTCAGAAATTGTTGTGAAATGTTTCACTGCTGCCGGTGGCACAGTGTTACATTACTGCTCCATTAAAAAACATGGAATATCTGGTTTGTCATCCATCTACCACTACTATGTAAGTGCAGCATCTGTAGAGTTTTCTTGATATCCGGCCATGCTAAAAGTGTGACAATGGCTTTATGACACTAATCACATGATGACGGCACTATGAATGAAGTAGCCTATAATTCACATAAGTCACTTTTGGTCTAGTTTCTTAGCCTAACTAAGAGCTTGGTTGAGCTATACTGTGCATGTAAAATGTGCATAAAATGTACTTTCATCTTTCACTGTGGCTCATACTTGTTTTAGAAGATGAACCTATCTGCTTGTTTACTGAAATCTTAAATCGATTCTGACTTTCATACTAGAATTCATTGCTTTTGATGGTGAGCACTGGCGCTTCTCCACTGGAGATGGAGTATGAGTCTAATGCACTTTGAATATAAGCTGTTAATGTTGGAATTAGGTCTCCTCTCCTCAGCCTGATTTCGTTTGAACTGGCTAAGACTAAACATTAATATCAATTCATGCCTTATCGATTTCTCTTCCTCCAAGCTCTGCACTGGCCTTGGATATCCTGGACGAGTGGCAGTGAGCTTTGATTGCAGGTTTGATCTAATCTCTGTTCCTCTTGCTGGCACGACCTCAGAGGCTGATTCTGCCAAAGACGAGATCGATCTGCTTCCTCATCCGTGCGTCTCCTCCAGAGTTCCGTCTTTCCTCTGAAAGAGAAGTAGCGAGATGCCTCTGTGCTGCCGACCTCCGGCTGGGTGGACAGGTTTACTTTGACTGCCTACAGCAAGCATGTCAGTCTGGGTTTCTTCAGGCCACAGCTCTGTGGAGATCAACAGTGTCAATTGTTGTTTATCTGAATTCAGTCCATGAAAGCCTTGCTAACTACCTGATGAGTTGAATTAAGTGCATTTAATGAGACAGAAGACTGAAGTGTGCAGGGCTGTGGTCCACCAGGACTAGAGTCTAACACATGTGGCCTGCAGCAAGTGTCCTCAGTCATAGTCGTGAGCTCACTGCATATTTTTAACACATTTTCTGTTCTTATATGCTTGATTAAACTTATTACACAATTATGAAGCCATTTATGACTTGGAAAGCAGGCAGGAAATAGCGATTCCCAAGACTGTGAGTGAGAATCACTAGAGTACAGTATGGGACCTCAACTGATACCCTTGAAGATTGTAGTCTACAGTAAAAACTGGATGGGTGGGTGGGAGGGTGGAGGGTGGGAGGGGGGGTTACTAAAGGAGGGGAGAATGCATGTTAAATTCTGCAAAAGGTGGGGGAATCTAAAATTTAAACCTGATACATGCTTAAAAATATGTGGGGAAACTCAAGTAAACCCTAATTAAATAGATGGCTCCTGATTTCTTCCAACCATACACCATCTGAATTCCTAAAGAGAGCTCATTAGTGGAAAGAGGTGCTGGTGGTGTAGATGGTTGTATAATATTTCTAGACATTTCTGTCAGCTGTCATTGAATCTCGGCAGTCAGACTCCTTTGCCTGACCACAAGCTTAACCACAAGTATGTCCTCAGGAAATTGCTGGGATTTAACCTCCCTTTTTAGATCACTGTAGCTATTTAGTCACTATTACATCCAAAGAGGTTTTCAGTCTTTAATAGCCTTGTAAAGTTTTTAACTTTGTCAATGCTGTATCGTATTCCTGAAGTGAAATCCTTGCAGTTCAATACCCACTAAAATCCCTTCTAATAAACCCTGCGTTATAGCTTAATCACTACACTGAGTCGTATTCAATATGATTATTCAGCGTTAATCACACATTAGTGTAATTGCGTACTCAGGGGCTGCAGTTTCACAGAACTGCAATAAGAGGTTCAAAACTCTCATGCCATTTTTACTGTGGGCCTATGCACATTGTGATGATCTCAGTCCATTGATGTGCCTGGACAAGCAAAAGATAACAAAAAGATAATCACACAGGTGTTTATTCTGTACAAGTCAATAATGGCAGAAATCTTCAATTACACCCCATTGGGAGTGAGCATGGAGCGCTCGTCTCAGACAATTGGCAGGAGATTGAATTGATTACCTGATTATGAAGAGACAAGTTATTATTGCCATAACTCACTCCCCATTAGAGCTCCCCTGCTCGACAGACAGACCATAAACATCTTTATGGCTCAGCAATGTGGATGTGGAGTTTGTTTACCACCTGCTCTGGCAATAATCGCCTGGTCTGATTCAGGCGCGGAACCTGCCATATTTACCTTGCATCGTCAGTGAGATGATTACGTCTAGTTTGTGAACGCTTTCTGTAGTGGTGCAAACTCACAGGAGGAGTTGGATTGGGTAGGCTGTGCTAAAGGTATTCTTCTAATGCATACTTCCGTCTTACTTGAAGCAGAATTGTCAATTTATTAGCATCTGGACTGAAGTTTTAAAAAAAGCACACGGAAGGATCACGTCAAGACCATTTAAAATATATTACATTTTCCAGAAATCAAAGCAACACATGCTGGAGACAATCTCAAAATAAATTTACACAATGTCCAAATCAAATGTAGTCAGAACAGACATATTAGATAGCATATTTCTTTCTAAAAATCATAAAAAGTATAAGTAATGAAAAAAGACAAAGTGTATATTTAAAGGAAATACATACGACACATAAAGGTTATCTGTACTTCTCTATCATCCAGTGTCAGAAACCACATAAGCAAGTCTGTGTGTGTCTGTGTGAATTGTTGTCTAGGTGTTGCCCAGTGATGGGTTGGCCTCCAGTCATGGGTGTACCCCGCCTTGGGCCCGCAGTCAGCTGGGATTGGCTCCAGGTTCTCTGTGACCCGAAATGGTGTAGAAAATATTAGGATGGATAACATTACATTACATTTGTGATGAGTCAGGAATGCAGTTTGCACATTTCTAGAAGTCTCCTTTATGTGTACATTGGGGGATGGAGAAGGGATTGTGTAAATTGTTATGTTTGGCTGAACCATTGCTTTAAGTGCAACCTTGAAGTTCACAGTGGTGTTCCTTGACATTAGTATTATACCTACATGCATATTCTTTGGCCTGCATTTTATTCTCCTTGTCTTGTATGTGTTTATGTGTAGTACAGGCTGTCAGGAGTGTTCCTCTGGCATGGTTTACAGGCCTGAAGGGTGTGGAAGGAGGGTGGAAGGGCTGGCTGTCAGCTGGAGGTTAAGCGCTTCACACTGACAGCTCCTGCTTCTTTAGCATGCCCTGTCTCTGGGCGTGGGACATGGACAAGTGATAATGGTAGGGTGTGTGAGGATACAAGGAGGGAAGGGTGGGGAGAGGAGGATAGAAAGATAAAGGGAAAAAAGAGATGAGGGGTGAGCTGGGGAGAATGGAGGAAGGAAGGGGAAGGCATAGTAAGCAATATTGACTGAAAGATCTAAAATGCTTGCATAGGAAACCCTCACCATTGCTGTAAATATGGCTTTAAGGGTGAAGCAACCTTGCAGGACAACGGAGGCACGCAAAGCCAAGAGGCACAATATTCCTCTTGGATGGAAAAAAGACGAAGAGAGGGGATGTGATAAGAGGAAAAGAGACAGGGTACGAAAAGGGGAGAAGGAGGGGGCTACACAAGGTGTGTGTATATGTGTGCATGTGTGAGAGAGAGAGAGAAAGGAAGGTGCCTTTTTTGTGAGGTTGTTGTTGTCACACTGTTGACCCTCTACATTCTGACAGGCTGTCCCCTGCTTTACCTTCATCTCTCCATCCCAGACCCTCTGTTCTGCTTCTCTTTATCTGACAGGTGTGTGTATGTGTGTGCGCATGTGTGTGTGTATGTTTTGTATATTTTCAGGGCAAAATGTTCTAAGTTTACAGGAAAACCTGTGCAAAACAGGGCTGACCTACATCAGGACAAACTAAATGATTCCGATTTTTAAGCTGCTTTTTACAAGAGCTCCATGAAAAGGGCTACTGTACAAACCAATTATTAGAAAATGAGGCACATATTCATAAATGCATTACATATAGCTACTTTAAGTGTGTTTATATGTGATTGGTAAATTCTCCTGAACCTTTATTTAATTGATGAAAGTACAAAGAAAAGTTTCCCAATCTTTTAACTGACCAAAGTAAATGCTTTTTTTTGTAAACAACAAATACAGATTTTGAGGCCTGCAACACATTGAAAAACATTGGAACATAGACATGTTTACCACTGTGTTACATCAGCTTTCCTTTTAACTAAGCTTTTTAATTGTTTGGAAACTGAGGACACTCATTGCTGTAGTTTTGCTAGTTACATTTTTCCCCAGTCTTGCTTCATAGAAGACTTTAGCTGCTCAACAGTTCATGGTCACTGTTGTTGAATTATCCTCTTCTATTTCACATGCATTTCATAATGTTAAATACATTAGAATTGGAGATAGACCTGGATTGCTGGCAGGTCATTCAAACACTTGTTTTCTGTGTCTATGAATACATGCTGTTGTAGTGCATGTAGAGTGGCCTGTCATTGTCTTGCTGAATTTGCCTTCCAAACTTCCAGTGTAAAGATTCCTAGTATAATTCAGAAGTCATTGTTCTATCAATGATGATAGGGTGTTCTGGCCCAGATGCAGCAAAACCATGACACTATCATCACCATGTTTCACAAATGGGATAAGATTCTTATGCTGGCATGCAGTGTTTTTCATTCTATAAACATTGACCTTCTGCAGACACGTACTTAAATAACACTGCTCCTGCAGGTTTCAAATTTTCGAAGGTCTGGACAGTTCTCACAGTTCCAGAATATTCTGGAAGCCTGCTTAGCATTTTACAGGGAATCAAGAATGTTCTTGGAAACAAAAATAAAATAGAATTCTACATAGTGTAATAGACCAACCAAGGTGCTTTGCATAATTATGCAATGTTCATGTGAAGGAATGTGACTGCTATCAGAGTGTGAGGAGAAACGGTGTGTAACTTTAGCGTACCAAATAATTTTCTTGAATCAGGAATCTTCTTCCTTATCATCGTGTTCTACACGGTGCTCCTGATTCTCCATAGTAGAGAATGGTGATTAGGGGACCATTTTGAATGCAGTTATTGTGATCCATAGGCATGATCACCCCTAATTTCATAGTATTACAGCTATGCATGCTAGTACCCAATCATTCTTTCTCTCTTTACCCCCCCCCCCCCCCACACACACACCTCTGCCTCTGTCTCTTGCCTTGCATCCCTCTGCCTGTCCGAATAATTGGGTCTGGAGTAAATGGAGATTTGTATGGAGATCAGCGCTTACTGAGAGAAGATGAGAGGGAGGAAATGTGCCATCCGCACCTCAACACACTTGAGCACACATGCGCACACACGCACGCGCACACACACACATACACACACACACACACACACACACACATATACACACACACACACACACACATATACACCCACACACAGACACAATGGCCAGCCATTAGAGATTAGCCTGTTGCCAGGGAAAGCTTTAAATGAGGGATCGGGATAACGGAGCGCCAGGCGAGACAAAAATCTGCCGCTCCGACACACAGTCCAAGCAGCAGCCACTCTCTCTTTTGTATGTTGGGGCCCGCAATTGTCCTGCTATCAGATTTAATTTGACTTTTTGATCAGTTTTACCCTGCAGGCCTGCCCCTTCCCAACCTGAGCTCTTTAATCTTCAGAGAATGATTAACTCCCCCACTCGACCTTGCTGATTCTTACTGGGGTGTGAAATATTATGTGCACTGCTTCCTGCAGGTTTCACATTTCGCACTACATTTTAATGTTTTTTTTACTATGTAAATATACCCTATATTAAACTTATCTGTACTTGAATGGTAGCATACTGGTTGCACTCTCACCTCACAGTGAGAAGGTCCTGGGCTCAATTCAATACTCTTTGTTATGTTTGTGTGTGTTCTAGCTGTTTCTGCTGTCATTTCTGGGTTCCTCCCACAGTCCAAAGACAAGTGGATTGGAAATTAATAATTTTTATTGATAATTGATAATTTGCCCATTTGTTTGTGGGTCTTTCTGGTGACCTTCAGGGTATTTATCTGCACTTTGCTCTGTAAGTGCTGGGATAGGCTCTGGCATCCCCTCATGACCCTGGTTTGCATAAGTGGCTTTGAAAATAAATGAGTAAGTTGAATTATTATTTTATTTATTATATTAATTTCGTTTTATACTTTATTCTCTGATATATTGATTTCCTTCCTTTTTCTTCCTCCTTTGTGGTTATTTTATTATCTGCTGGTTTAATTGTGATGTCTCCTGCTGATGATTGGTTAAAAAAAGGTCAGTTCACAGCAAATGTTACAATGATGCAGGCAAAGTGGCAAAATTCATGAAAAGAAGATTGCACCACTGAGGTACCCTTGAGCAAGGTACCATCCCACTACCCTGCTTCCCAGGTACTGTTCATAGCTGCCCGCTCTTCCATGTGTGCATTAGTGATGAGTTAAATGCAGAGGTCACATTTCATTGGGACAACTGTCACTTTCGCTTCACCTCAAGTTGGAGCACAGAAACCAAGTGTATCTACAAATCTCTGTACTGACCTGAGGTGAGAAAGGGGTTAACATTGTCCAAACACAATGCACCAGCTGTGACCAAATGTAAGTAGTTTTAGGGTTTTAAAGCTTCTTGGTGCCAAGAAGTCTGGTCATGTTGTCTAGCGATGTAATTTTTGTGAATTACAACCATTTAGCCTTGAAAAGGCAGGTGACAAGATTGTTTTATGCACAGGCCTTGGCTTCTCTGAGCCACTGGATTGACCTTATTTGTAGTAGCAGGGTTGCAAAATAGTGTATGTCCAGAAAAGCAGGAAAACAGCTGTACTTTAGGGCAGGAAGCCTTATGTTGCCTTAGGAAAATGTTTTCAGTGGTTTAAGGCCCCTAAAATTACCAATTGTCTGTATAAAGTATTTTGAACTGAAACTAAAATTTTAACTGATGCAAAGGAGCCACATCCTACATTTGTTTTGCACTTTGTTTTTTTTTCTTCCATGAGGTTCACTGTGTGTGTTTGTGTATCAAAACAGCCACTATTTCTTTTTTACATGCTCATTCTCCAACCTCTTTTTATCCCTTTAGAATCAGGCAGGTTATCTTTACTGTTACTGTGCATATAAAACTGCTATATGCAAATGTTCAGATTGTTTTGTGCCTTAGAAAGAACAGATCAGGCCAAAAGAATCCTTATAACTTCAGTGTGATCTTCCGTAACTGTAACAGGTGAGTAAATGTAATCAACATTACAAAAATAGTGATTTTAGTTTAAAACTTCCATGATATGGGCTCTTTAAAGATAAATCCCTTGAGAAATAATAAAGACCCCTGTTTTGGGGCCTTTTTCAAAAACAGAAAGCTGAGGGAATTACATTTAGGGGACTGTAGCATAAAATTTTCTAATGTTAATTATGAGAGAATGGAAGCAGTGCATTGGGGCTCATGATGACAAACTCTGAGGATTAAATTGGACTCCAGGGACTTTGGGGGCTTTATAGTTGTCTAATAAATAGCAGCAGAACCTTTGGCCTAGCGTTTCATTGTTAGAATCTATCGCCCCGTTTCCATAATGATCATTACGTTGTGTGGGTAAACTGAGATGCTACTGTTTGCTTTCCTCAACCCCACCCCCATTATCCCCCCTCCCCCACCCACTAAAGGGTCATTCTTCTTCATTATCCTACAAGGAGCCCAACCATTATAGCATAAACCGATTTGCTGTATCATTTTCTACAAATCGCTGCGCGTTCCTTCAGCTATGGCAGGAGCTTTCACCAGAGAATGCATTTCCACTCTTCCGTAGTTTAATACCTACCCGAGATGACATACATCCTTCTTGTCTGGCTTATGATTATACATTTACGTGCATGATAATGTGACATTATGCCTCTCTCCTTTTCCTTTTAGCCTGAAATCCATTATTATTAAACTTCTCCTTCTTGAAAAGTGGCGGTTTTATTGTTAAAGGCTGGTTTTAATTGGCGTGCTAAATCAAGACTCCAGGGATGGAGCATGGCCTCACTAATGGAGCTGCACATCAGTGCAGGTAAAGCAATTAGCCTTATTAAAGCAAGCTCGCAGCCAAAGGGTGACCTGTGGCATCTCTGAGGCGCTCGCTGACCCAATGTGTCGTTAGTGCTGAGAGGCACAGATTGGTTTTCAGTGCACCTGGCTTGTCCTCAGATGCTGCTGGGATGATATTGTTCGTCATAGACTGCTTACCACACATAAAGGAGGGAAGCATTTTAGCTGTGGTGGTTTGGGTGAATGTAAATCTGTGTGTGTGTGTGTGTGTGTGTGTATGTGTGTGTATGTGTAGAGTTTAGATTTGTTTTTATCACCATATCAATATGGGGTGCTTCGTAAAGCAACATTTCAAAATTAGCTTGGATAACATAGGCTAAGAGTTGAGGGTTCTCCAATAGGAACATGCCTTAACTCCTGTCCTATTGGAAATAACTTAAATTTAGACTTAAATTTGGGCTTAAATCAATAACCTGGCAAAACACAAAAATAAATACTTCCCCTTAGCTCTAGGACATTTTTGGTGTCATGTTTAAATTCCAAAGACTGATCCTTTATTTTTTCTTTAGTACACCCATAGTTCCAAAAAACTGTATTTTTTGCTGTTTTTTTTTATTTTTTAGAAAATATAGCATGTTTATTTGAATAACAACAAAAACAATGTATCAAAAGCTGAATGTCAACATTTCACTTTCAGAACTTCAGCAATTGGTCTCCTCAGTTCCCAAACATTTACAGGGTCTTAAAAGAAGAGGTAAAAGAACACATACCTGTTCTACCCTATTTTTCATCAAATTCTAAATGAGCATATTTTTTTCATAAACCAATACAATTTCTCAGTTTAAACTTTGGATGTATTTGTCAACTTTGTTCTATTTTCAATTTAATATGGGTTTACATGATTTGCAGATCCTTGCATTCTGTTTTTATTAACACTTTATGCAGTGTGCCAGTTTTTGAAAACTAGGTTGTGTGAATGGGAACATGATCATTCAAGAAAAACATTTAATTGTTGTGAATATATAAAACCTTAATGTCATATACGACTGAATTAAAATAAAAACTTAGCAGATATCAAAACCATACTGGGTTTTTTCGTATGGTGTGGATTATCAAATAAAAAACCTTATTTGACCAAGGTCTGTCATACAGTGTCCGAAACCACATAAGCAAGGCTTTTTGGGATTCTGACATTGTCTGATGTGTGTGTAAAGTTTGGGCAATGCTAATTAGTGAACATAAGGTTCTGTTACAGGTTAGCTGCTTTAGCGTCATCGTTCCAGTGCAAACTTTAGACTCTAAACATTGTTTACATACGGGGTGCTAGATCAACTCTAACTGCTAACTGCTTTGCATAATATACAGCAAGTTCAAAATGCTCAACAAAATTCATGTATAAATTCTTGACCGATTCCTGCAGTCTTTCTCTCTCTCTCTGCCTGTCTCTCTTTCTCTCTCGCACGCTCTCTTGCTCTCTCTCGTTCTCTTGCGCTCTCTCTCTCTGTGTCTCTCTCTCTCTCGCTCTTTCTCTCTCTTGTTCTTTGGCTCAGGCCGTGTTTAACCTTGGCGGTGAGTGTGAGGCAGATGGCAACCCCTTATGTGAGTCCAGTGGAGCGGGCGTCTAATGAAGTGATGTCTCCATAAGCAGCAGACAGCGCACGGGCCGGTGAGCTGCTGTGGGCCTGGAGAGGAGCAGCTCCTGCTGGGCCGGACACGTCTCCAGAGGGCCGTGTAATGAGCTGCTCTCTGCTTCCCACTAGCCTTCTTCCGCCAACACATCATCCCAGGGGAGATGACCAAGATAGACTAAACTTGCGCAAACCTGTACACATGGTGACAGACTCGAATAAATACATGTATTGGTGGACATTTAAAGGGGGAGCACTTGTACTGAAATTCATATCTCCACCTTCAGTTAAAAAAAACAAAAACTCCCACATATAAATGTGCTTATTCAACAATTTCAATTTTTCCCCACTTTTCCCATCTCAGAGGCTTCGTATCCTTATAACAAAATTATAATATTATTGCACCTATCTCAACTGCAAAAACAGCAGGGATTTTATATGTAGTATAAATTATATTTAGCAAAGAATGTATTTTTATATGTTATATGTAATTTTTAAAAATATTTTTGATTCACATGCAAAACAATGATGTGATATATCCTGATGCCTGCACAAAGCATAGGTGATGTAATGGATAAAAAAAAAATCTAAATTTCATATTTTTGTTTGTTTGTTTGGGGTTGTTTTTGGACAGACTCACATTACCTGGATAAAGTGCCACACATTATTTTCCTTTTCTTAATGTGACCCAGATCAGATGTTTTCAGAACCGTGTGGACAATTTTTCTAAATTGCATCTGTGTGATCCTAAAAACAGAAACGTCCAGATGGGAGGTCATGTGTTTTTTTCTGTCTGCATGCACCAGTGTTCATCCTGCTATGATAAACAGTTGAGTGTTTTAGTACAAGTTATATTTACAATGACTTTTGCTGCCACTCAGAAAGGCTGAATATGAAATGGCTCTCTATTCACTACATAGACCACAACAAAGATCAAGAAAACAGGGTCGTCTGCACACAAAAGTGCATTATATGTCTAACAAAGGGCCATTTGAGATTCAGTCAGTGTGCACAGATCTCTACTGGGTGTACAGTGGCCAAATTGCAGAAAAATCAGTATAGAGTAATAAGATTTGTAATGTGGATGTAGCCTTTAACAAATGAGCCTAGAGAAACATCCACAAAGTCATTCTAATATAATTTTGGAATAAATTGGTCTGTTTTAGTGATTTTCTACAAATGTATAGGCTCCATGCATGACAAAGAGCATTTTAAATTGAAATCAGTTCCATATGACCTAAGTGACATTAGGCTGCTAACTTTCTTTATGAGCTTCTTTGCATGTAAATGGAATTTAATGTTTGTTTTTAGTAGGTTTTTGGTTTATGACAGCATTTTATAAAGTGGTATTTTGAGACCTCATTTCTCCCCCTTTTTAACTTTACTGCACCAAAACCTCTAATATACTCTAATAAGCCCATATCTTGGAAAACAACAATTTTATCGGTTATGACTCGATAAACTCTATGACCCATAGAGTTTGGGGACCCATGGTCAAAATTTCTGTCTTTGTGAATAGTTAAATGAGTAGAAAAACTGACCTCCTTATAAACAAAACAACATTTTTTTCAACAATTTACAAAGGATTCGAGTATTATCTTTGTTTTGTACACTTTTAGAGTCTATAAGTAGATAGCAAAGAGTCTTCAGGTAGCTGCTTCCTCAGTTTTTAATGTAGGTTAAAAATGGCAGTTAAAAGAAATGGTGAAGGTCAGGTTTAGCTCTAGAAGACCAAGAAAACTTTCCAAGATAAATACTCATAGGATCGTTAGAAAAGTAAATGAAACCCCCTGTTTGACTGACTGAAAAGACCTTCAGGAAGATTTTGCAGACTCTGGAGTGGTGGTGTACTGCACAAACATGACCTTCACAGAAGACTTATCAAAACAAAACCTTTTCTGAGTTCGACCCACAATATTTAGCATCAGAAGCAAATGAATCTCAGAATAAGCCTTGTGGATTTTGGAAAAAAATCCTGTGGGCCAATGAGACTAAAATTTGAACGTTTGCCCACAATGAGCAAACAAATAATAATACCAATAAATAATAAAGGTCAGAGAATTTCATGAAAAGAACACCTCTACAACTGTTAATCACAGGGATGAATTAATCATGCTTTGGGCTTGTGTTGCAGCCAGTGGCATAGAATTGATTCAATTGATTCAACTGACAGAGGTAAGAATTGATTAATTAAAAATACCAGCAAATTCTGGAATCAAACATCATACCACCTGTAAAAAAGCTGAAGATGAAAAGAGCATGACTTCTGCAACAAGATAATGATCTTAAGCATTCTTTAAAGTCCACAATGAATGACCTCTAGAGGCATGAGCTAAAGGTTTTGACCGCTAACACCCACCGACACACTCACCATAGAGGACAATATTATCAAACTGATTAAATAAAAACTGAAAATTTCAAATTGAATTTCTAAACACATTCAGAAATGTTTTTTCAAGAAATAAATAGCAAACAACATTTCTTCTAAAATAATATGGCTGTTGTCAGAGGTCAATGAGCAGTTCTTCTCTTGAAAGTGTGTATTTTTATTGACCTAGAGTTTCTATTGAATGAGTATTTTACCAACTGTATTCCGACCCCTCCAGCCTCCTGCACAGCTCACCAATCAGTTTTCAGTGAGCTGCTTCTGCATCTGAACATTAGCTAATCCTGTCACAGGGGGCGGGCCTTATCTGAATGTAGGTGGGAAAACATAGAGCGCTCATAAGTCACAGATAATCATTTGTTTTAGTGGGCAGTGGTGGCCGAGTGGTTAGGCCGCTGCCTTTGAGACCTGAAGGTCATAGGTACTTCTTTTCTTGAGCAAGGTAGCGTTCCACTACACTGCACATGTGATGGGTTAAATGCAGAGGGTGCATTTTTTTGTGGTGCTTGAGTGTGTTCACAATGACAAATAGTCACTTTCACTTCACTTCATTTAAGTTTCCATGTGGGCGTCCATGTGGTAGCAACCATTGCCTCCCACTGAGGGGCACTGAAAGTTTTATACTTTATACTTATATTTATATATACTGCCCCCAGCAGTTAAGCACCACCCTCTATCAATGAAGTTATAAGCAGTGTTTCAGCTTGGACTGCTTTTTGCGCAATAACTAAAACAAGCATAAAGGAGGGTTGCAAAGTATATTAAATATTAAATAAAGTAAATATTAATTATGAGTGGTTAGTGCATAAGCCCACACAAATGTCATAAGTAGACCTCAGGGAAAGCAATACAGTAAAAGAAGAATGTAGAATTTAGCAGGATAAATAATAATTTTCTTCTGCAGCATCGTTTCTTCTTCCCTGCACAGCTTGCCCCACTTTTCCAGTGTATGATCTTTGTATTGTGCATCATTGTTTTTTATTCTCACTATCAGGCCCATGACTGTTCCCTATTCTTACCAGCAAGGTCATTTCCGATAGGCCTCCATAGCTAATCATCAAGATAGCAGTTCGGGATCTGAAGGGCTGGCTATTAGCAGTCACGAATAGACATCTAATGAAGAGGTTTGTTTAGATGTACTGCCTCATTTTAGCAAATAATGAAGTCGGAGCTGGAACAGTGTGCCTTTTGCCTGGTTTGTAAAGTGCCAGACGAAGTGCTTGGTTGGACTAAAGGGTCCTTCACTAGGTAGCTAGTGCATCTTTGGTGCTCTTGTGACACTCTTGAGGTGTCCTCTGGAGAGACAGCATCCTTCCTAGTAATGTTATGCTTATGGTACTTCAGGGCAAACATCTTAATGCAAGGTGTGAAAACAATGCTCCAGGACATGCAAGTGCTGCTTTATTGAAGCTTTGATTTTCTGTTTGGATTGTGAACTGCTTTTTCAGTTCAAGATCGTCTTAATTTTTTTTCGAATACATGAGGCTTGGCCAATTTGTCATATGGGTAATAAAACTGGTCAGTGGTACAGTGTTGTCCCCATTGTCGAGAGTTTAATCCTTGGTAATGTCACAACCAGATGTTTGGTACTCCTGGGTCTACTGGGGTGCAAAAGCATGCACTGCATCCTCAGTTTGAATATCTCTTTTCCTGATTGAGCTTAGGAGAAAATTTCTCCAGGAGTATTATTTTATACAGTGCAGCATCAACATAGCAGCATAGGCAACACAAGTGATTGTGGTGTGCATGTGCACCTGCCTTGTTTCTAGACTAGCAACATTACTGAAAATATTACAAAACTGTGAAGAAAAATGGAGCTTCCCAGTATTTTGTCAAGTAAAGTCAATTTATGCTTATAACATGAAGATATAATATCATTAGCATATTCATACTTGCCAATATTGGTGTTTAAAAAAGGGAGATTTTCTGGCACTATTGCAGTGTGTGTGTGGGGGGTTGAATTTGTCTGTTGGTAGGGGTTTTCCTTGTCAGTGATGGGAGGTTAGTTTGTCAATGGGGGAGGGGAAAAGGTTAAAATACACGGAAATATTCAAATGGGAAGACAAAAAAGCTACAATACAAGAGAAACCCTGAAAAAATGAGAGGGTTACCATATCTGTACATGTTGTCTTCAAGCTACAGATGAGCCAGCACAGTGGTAAGAGCTATCCCCTCACAGCAAGAGGAGATTCCCATTTGGTGGGTGCAGTTGGCATGTTCTCCTTGTGTTTCTGTGGGTTTCCACTGCGAGCTCCAGTTTCCTCCCACAGTTCAAAGACATGCAAGTCATTTGAACCTGTGATGCTAAATTACACTATATGTGAACATGTGTGTCTCCCCTGCAATGAAAAGGCAACCTTTCGGGGCAGCATCTCCACTGTTTGCCCAATGAGTGCTAGGATAGGCTCCAGCCCCCACTGTGACCCTAGTTAGGATGTATGAAAAATGAACGAGCAACAGCCCCCTGATTAAACTGGCATAAACACTAAAATCTTTAGAGATCCCCTACAATAAGTAAGTCTAGATGTGTTTTAGCCAATTGTTTGTTTTTTAGGATGCTTACCAGTCATTATTCCAAGGTTTCCTGTGATAATATTCATACTGCTGTCTGACTGCTAGTCAAACTGTTTGCATATCTATTAAAATTGCATATAATTTTTTTGAGGTAGTGGTGCTCAGTAAACAGAAGTGTAACTCATGTAATTGAATGTTAGTTGAGTGAGTGATCCATTGTGATTTCTGAAGTTCAGATTTTAATATTTGATGAACTGATTGCTAAGTTCTGCTTCCTTAAGTGAGTTCACTGTGTTCACTGTGAAGGATCATTCTCTCTTGAACAGGCATTGTCAATGCAAAGCCAAAGCAACATATTTGTGTAAATGACTAAATGGGTGAATGGATGTATGAACAAAGGAGTATGTGCTTGAATGTAGGAGTGAATTAATGAATATCAAGGGTATGAATGTGTAACTGGGTGAATGATGACTGCATTGCTGAACATTAGTAAAAGAATGAATGTGTGTGTGAACAAGTGAGTGCATAATGGATGAATGAACTAGTAAGCAGGCAAACAGTCAAATTCAAGGCGGTGTTAGGGTCAGTGGACATCTGAGGCTTAACCCACATGGTGCCACCAATGGAAAACCAATTATCCGTAGTTTTTACGTCAGTAAATTACTTTGCCAACATACTTTATGGTCAGAAATTTATTTATCAGTGAATAAATTAGCATAGTCAACCACAAATTATTTTCTGACCATAACAAGATCCTCCTGGCCACTCCAGATTTGAATGCAATACAGATGCAAGTATGTTTTTCGTTCCTCTGGGCTTCCAGCTTTCATTGAGCTTTAATAGGAAACATGTCGATCACTCTCTTCCTTTACTTCCTCTTTTTCTCGTGTTTCTCCTTCTCTGCGCTCTCTCTGATGCTCAACCACACTCTTGTCCGGGTAAAGATGTGCCTCTACTGCATCATTCACACTCTCTCTTTTCTTTTGCATCTGTGACTGCTGCTCATTGATTTCAGTTCAGGGTCTGATACCATACACCAACCAGCCACAACATTAAAACCACTGACAAGTGAGGTGAATAGTACTTCTGGTCTCGTTATCTCATTACAATGACATTTGTCAAAAGATGAGATATATTATTTTAGGTTCTTATAAACAGTCATAACCTACATAACACACCCTATTTTTAACACTGCATCTTTTTGCAGCTTAGCACCTTAATAATGCAAAGTGCTTATATCTTTACAAATGGTTAAATGCCCTGTATGTAGCTGATATTATTAAGTTTATACTAAATACACAGTCACACAAGGTATGTCCCGCTACACTGCTCCCCGGGCACTGCTTATAGCTGCCTACTGCTCCATGTGTAGATAGGTTAAATGCAGAGGTCTCACTCTGTTGTGGTGCACTTTGTGTGATGGGGAGTGTTCACAATGACAATCATTTTCACTATATACTCTGTTTCTTTTCCTGTGTGTACTGTAGCTGTATCTTACACCAATACATTAGCAGCATATCCTTTAAGTCCTGCAAGCTGCGACCTTCTCTAATTTGTCCGACACATCCCACAGATGCTGGACCGGGGGAATTTTAAGGTCAAATCAATGCACTGAACTGTTTGTCATGTTCCTTAAAACTTTCCTGAACAATGTTTGCAGTGCAGCAGGGCACATTGCCTTTATGCAATATTGCTGTCATAAAGGAGTGTAGGTCTGCATCAGTGTTTAGGTAGATGGTATGTGTCAAAGTAATAACAGTAATGCCAAGACCCAAGGTTTCCCATGAGAACATTGCCCTCTTGAAATCATTTCAATCTTGACATGGCAAAATAACAAGCTTTATGTTCACTTTAAGCAATTTCCTCAGATCACCATGGTTCAGTAATGCTACATTTCATTTGTAGGGCAGTGGTGGCCTAGAAGTTAGGACCTTGCCCTTGTGAACTGAAGGTTGCAGGTTCAACTCCTGGCCCGGGCACTACTGAGATTCCCTTGAGCAAGGTACCATCTCGCTATACTGCTCTTGCTGTGTATATGCTGCCTGCTGCTACATGTGTGAGGGGTTAAATGCAGAGGTCACGTTTTGTTGTGGTGCTTGAGTGTGTTCACAATGACAAATAGCCACTTTCACTTCACTTCATTAACACTAAACAAGAAAATTATCTAGATTTTTATAAAATATGTAAGTTTTTATGGGCTTCTTGGACTATATTACAGCATTACAGGATTTATATTATTACTATTGGTATTTTATAATGGCCATTTTAACTGTAAGATTTCTGTTGTGTTGTACTGTGTATGTAATATTCTTGTAGTTCTTTCTTCTAGCAAATAATTCAGTAAAATGCTCCAGTATGTCTGTGATTAGAATTTGTTTTTATATTTTGACTTCAGCCACATTTTATTCTGGAAGAAAACATGAACGTTATACACACACAGACAGGCTTTATACAGACACGGCTGACTGAAACTTCCATTCCCGTCTGTGGTCCTGACTTTATTCATGTGAATCCACATGCTAATCAACTCTGCCAGTAAATTTAGTGAGGCCATGGGTTTCTGGTCTGCAAAACCTACAAAAGCAGAACAGAATGGAATATTTGGATGCAGCTTATGTTTTGATGTTGTCTGCTGTCACTCTTTTCTCTGCTATATGGTCACTAATAAAATTAGACAACTTAATGCTAGCTAGAAAGTAAGCAATATATGGCAGTAGCATAAAGAGGACATGCATCCTAACATGCCAATGAACCAAAGGTGAAAAAAGATTAGGGGCTTTGCTTGGAATATCCAGAGCTTATGCAATGTAAGCCCAGCCCAGGCCCAGCCCATGATCAAAGAGTGGAAAAGTGAATCAATGAATATTGAATGAATGCAGTTATGTGAAAAAATAAGTACATCCCATGGAAATTGTTGGTTTTGAGCATATTTGAACAAGCAAAACATTTCAACCATTTAATACTGTGTCTACTGATAAAGGTGTTGTACTTTAACAAAACCACAAAGAAAAGTAACTTTTTAATAATTTATTCAACCAATAAATCAATAAATGAAACATTAATCTGTAAAGAAAGTAAAACTATTTTTGATCTCAGAAAATAGTACTGCCCTCTCCCATTGAGCCAAAGCAGGTCAATTTTGTCCAGTCTCTGTCTGATTGTAGACATATGCACTTTTATGCCAACAGTTGCAAGAGTTACCTGTAGATTTTGTTAATAAACTCTGGGGTTCTTGGAGACTTCTTCTCACTTTATGCAGTCTACCCTTAAGCTGAATCTGTACCACTTGTTGGTGATTTTCCTTACAGTATAAAAGTGTATTAAATTAAAGTTTAGACATCCTTTAAAACCCTTGCCAGACTCATAGGCAACCAAGGCCTTAGAGAGCTCTTTATATCTTGGCATGATGCCACCACATACATTGATAGAATTGAAAATGTAAAGGTGTACTTATTTTTCCATGGGATTTATCTATTTTTATGTTTAGTTAAATTATGAAAATGATTTTAAAAAATGTATGAGTTATTGTTGAAGTATTATTACATTAATCTGTTGACACTGTATAAAAGAGGAAAACATGTTTGCAGGTTCAAATATGTTAGAAAAAAGCATTTTCCATTGGATGTTTTTTTTGTGTGAATAAGTGAATGACTGAGTAATTGAATGCATTAGTAAGTGAGTAAACAAGTGAATGCATAATGGATGAGCGAGTTAGCGAGGAGTTGAATGATCAGACTGTGGAAGCAGTGGGAAAATGGATGAATATTGAGTGAATGAATGCATGAATGCATGAGTAGTCACTGAAATGGTGAATTCATACTCTTATGTTTTTTCCTTACATATCCAATAAATGCATAAAGCTCGTAGTAACTGAATGTGCTCTTCTGACCACAATTTCAAAGTTTGCAGTCTGAATTATAGGTTTCTACAAATTGGGAAGGTTGGGAAAAATTGAATCCATAGGCTCTTTTCTTAAAATGTGATCATAACAATGATCCAGTTCATCTTCACTCACTGTATTTTCCAAAATGTACTACCTCTGTTCAATGTTTAGCTCCTCCCACTTTGGGCACAATAATGTGGTGTTATATTAATGAAAGTCATTTTCTGTACAAATATATCTATTTTCTTTGTACTGATGACCCCATTAACATAAGTCATGCATGTTCTCTGAAATCACAGTGGATAATTAGGTTCTGAGGCCAGTTCTTCAAACAATGTGTTTTTAAATCAGCTTTTCACTACAAAAATCTCAGCTTCTGAGTGCACTTAAATTCGTGAAATTTTACACATTCATTCCATCCCAACCAGTCCTTTCCAACATTCTTACTCATGCCATAGAGCCTGGTAGGATGTTAACTGCATCTTTCAGTACACCTCATATGCAGGTTTCTCCTTTAATTTGTCACCCTACATGGATCAGCCATTACATTAACACCACATACCTATATTGAGTAGGTTCCCTTCATGCTGCATTCACTTTTTTAAACCACAGTAGCTTTTATGTGGGATCAGACTAAATGGGCTAGCCTATTCCAAACAAGCATCAGTGAGCCTAAGGTGTTTATGACCATACTGCTGATTCAGCAGCTGTCC
>JBBPDA010000132.1:19886820-19899024 GCA_037974385.1 Arnoldichthys spilopterus | reverse complement strand
AAGCTTAAGGAAGGTTTTGGAAAGTAGCAAAAATATAGTAATCTAGTCTAACCACAAGAATTCCAACGTAAATATGCAATAGGTGTATTAAGTTAAGGTCTAAGTGATAAAGTTGGTTATATTAACATTAGTTAAAAGTGTCGTACAATGTTCAGTTATTTGATAGTGAGAAATTGTATATACGTATTTACCTTTTCATTGGATAATCTAATAAGCATATACAGCTTTTTCCTACCATTTAACCTTTTTAGTAGCCAGTTGGGGGAAAGGATTCACTTCACTCTGAGCCTGCAATGTTTCACATTATTCATTTTACATTTACATTTACAGCATTTGGCAGATGCTCTTGCACAGAGCGACTTACATGGTGCTTTGTAGTCTACAAAAAACTTATACCAGTAAACTTTGACTTGGTTTAAGAGCTGCTAGTCAACCAAGATTTTACCTGAGCTCATGCAAAACCTTGACATATAATTTTTTTTTTTTAATAAGTAGTGTGATACTAGAAGGCTATAAATGAAATTGAGACATTTTACATGGAATGATGAATTGAAAGCTGTAGATCATTCTTAAAAAAACTATAAGATTATAGAATAAACTTTAATAGCTGTTCTATTCTATTCTATTCTATTCTATTCTTATAACATTGCTCTTTAGAATTCATTATGTTTCAAAAGTGGAATTTAAAACTCAAGGCATAAATGTAACAAATGAATGTAAATCATTGCAGTGTACTATTTATTAATGTCTTGATCTTTCCTGAAATATGAATAAATTGTTATTAATATTGTAAAATAAATTAACCTTTAAATGAACAACCTCTATTTTGTAAAAAGTTGGAGAAATTCAGTAAATCCATGTTTAATGCTGTGTTACGTGACTTTTTAAATTATCCTTTTTAATTCTTTAGGAACTGAGGACAGTAATTGTTCCAATTTTGCAACTGGATTTTTTGTCCGTTCTTGCTTGATAAAAGATTTCAGCTGTTGAACATGTTTCGCCATTGTCTGATTCTCCTCTTTATGATGTGCCACACATTTTCAACAGGAGACAGAGCTGGACTGCTGACACTGCACACACACTCTGGTTCTACCAAGTTATGTTAATCATGCATTTCCTAATACAAAATGTCAGCCTGATGGGAGCAAATGTCTATCTAAAATCCCAGAATTGGCCTTCACATCAATTGTACCTTTACGCATAAGTCACCCACTCTGTGTACACTAATAAACCCTTATATCCTGACAGATTTTGGCTTTAGCACCTGTTGCTGATAACAATGTATATGGTCCTTGTTATCCTTGGCATGGATAACTCAAAAGTAGTTTTTCCTGAAAACATGCTGAAAGCTGGATTCTAACCACAGCATGTTTCCATTGTCTTTCAGTCAATCTGAGGTAAGCTTTGGCCCAGACAACTTGGGAGCATTTCTGCACAGAAATGATGTATGCTTATCTTTTTGTTGAATAGTTTCAGGTTGCATTTTTTAAAGCAGGCTGAATTAAGTTACAATGTTTTTCTGAAGTTCTTTTGAGCCCATTTGACTTTATTTATTACAGTACGATGACAGCCGTTTTTTGCCTTGTCTCACTCAAACTAAATATTTCCCCAAATCCTTTCACAATATTTTGTACTATGAGAAACATTCTGTTTGAACTAATGGACTATTCTCTCACAATGTTTGGCACAAAGTGATGATTGCAAAGACTGAGCCTTTGGTGGAAGATCCTTTTATATTTTTTTTAGGTTTGCTCTATATAAGATACATTTTAAATTGGCAAGTGAATGGTAGAGCAAGTAATATCGGGTTAGTGGTGCTTTTTTGGCAGATTGACAGGCTAAAAGGGAGGCAAACAAATTATGCAGTCAATGTACTGTCAGTAACTGCACACCTGTAAAGGTAGCATTTCTGATAAAATGGCTAATGGTTATTAGATGTTTCTAATGAACCGAATTTGATCTCAGTTTACCACTTTCACTCCAGAATGCAGATGCAGCCCAGTCAGAATATTACCACATTTCTGTCATTTTTGACCATTCAAGCAATTCACATCCCAGCATGAACATGAAGTGGCCAGCTATGACAGTTTATTAAGGGAACCAAAAGGGAGAGCTGAGCACAGACAGACAGACAGAGTGCTGAACTGCATACTGATCCTTTGACCTGTGCTCATTGACAACCAGCTATGATCACAATTATTATGAAAGCAGTTTCAGGAAGTTTGCCATACTGATGCATATAATGTTGGAATGGCAGTCAATGGGGATTACCCATTACAGCCCACAATGGTGTGTGTGAGAGAAGGTTCCAAGGTGAAGTGTCAATCATGAATCAAAGGTGGTTATGCTGTAATTTTGCCTTTGGATGCATGTGACAAATAAAGCAACTGACCTAAATGGCCTTGTGTTAAACGGAGTGTAAAAATGATGCAGTACACATTAAATAGGAAGTACCAAAGAGCATAGTAGCTGATAAAAACATGAAGAAATGCATATGCATTTTTAACCACATAATGACTTCTTTAACACCTCCTGCATTCTAATTCGAGGAGGTCCCTGAGGTCATTTTAAATGGTGGGTTACATAATCAAACGTCCCCCTCTGGTTCATGGGGTAAAATCGCACATCTCAAAGGTGTTGATGGATATCAAAACAGCAGAGATATTTTTAAGCACAATTATTTTTCCCTGCCGCCCCTGACCAGAGGAGTTGTGTTATGCAACCTCTCTGTCCTCCATATGCTTGTGTAAAGACAGTGTGTGTGTCATTTCTCAGGATCCTATGTCAGTCGTTGGTAAACTACTTTTTCTTCATAAATGACATGTTATTTGTGCCTTAAAAATTAAATAATATGCAAGACCTTGTTTAGAACTCAGCATTTGGGAGAAAACACAGGCTATTAACCACACTCATGGTATGTAGTCATCATTTGCCATACTCAAGGCTGTTTAATGCATCGATTTGCCACTATGGTGCTATGACTTATTACACCACAGTTAGGTCTGACCTCACATTGTGATTGGCTTAGAGGCCTTTATAAACATCTTCATCATTCAAACTTATTCACCTGTAGCCTAGCAACAGCCACCAGCATATGGGCCTAAAATAACTTTTTCTTTAAGGGCATGCAAATAACATTCATCTTCACTGTCAATAAAAAAAAGTCCATAAAACTGTCAATACTAATAAATAGAGTCAATCATATAATGTGGTGTAATCACAATTATGCACTCAAGATTGTGCTATAGTATGAGATATTGCCTCTGGTGTGCCGGTCAAATAGTGCATGAACAAAGACGACATGAAAATGCACATTTTCTGGCATCGACCTGAGCATGGCACTGAAATAGCAATTTGTTAAAGGCTTAGGAAAGAACCCATGTGATCCCCATCCACAACAACATTCACCACACCCATATATACATGCATATATATCTCAGTCTATATACGCAAGTCTGTCCATTGGGTGACCATCTGGGTAAATGGGTACTCATCCAAGTCCAGGCTCTTTAGACAGGGAGAGACCAATAAATAAAAAAAAAAGCTACATTAACATTTCATCATATGCATGTGTGAAATGGCTAGTAAAATCTAACAGAAACTGTTTGAATATTTCACAGATGTCAGAAAACAAGCAGAGACTCAGATGTTGCATGTAAAAAGTTTTTTTTTATCCAAATGAGTCACAGAAACAGACAGGGTCAAAAATCAGAAGAGAAAATAAGTGAAACACAAGTACTGATCCACTAATACAGCTCAGATTAAGCTAAACTGATATAATAATAATAATAAAAATATTGGAATTTTGGGTGAACTCCTGGTGCTCTATAGTCTTTAGCACTAGATCCTGATCCTGGAGCTTTGCAGTAATATTAGCAAAAAACGTTTTTTTAGGTGGTTTTGGTTACTTTGGTGTCTTCCTCAGGATGAGCTTTTTAACAGTAACTAACTATTTTTACAGGAGGATAGGACCTTTCCTCATAAACAAGCGCCATGTTGATGTATAATTCTCTCCTCATTCAAAGAGATAGTTTGGTATTGTTTGACTGGAAATAACTGCCCAGGTGAGTTACCTGCATGGCCTCAGATTAGACATGTTATAACTATTGTGTAATTAGTCTTCACATTACTGAACAGTCTCCTTCTTTTTAATGTCTCTAGAGTGGTGTTTGAATGTTTGTGAACTATTTTGCCATTCACAGACAGGTGATATTGGATGATGAAATAGCCAAGCATATTGTTTTTGAGGATCTCATTTATTTTTTGGGTTCTGTTTATCTACGTTTAGTACTTGTATGAAAATCTGATGATGTTTTTCATACAGAAAAAAAAAATTCAAAAGAGCACACCACCACCTTTCAAGCACCACTGTACAAGATGACCAACATTTCCCAATCCTGGTTGTAGAGGCCCATTGCCTTTCCTTGCCCCCAACATACCTGATCCAACTAATTAACAGCCCCTTCCTAAGCTAAAGTGGATGTGTTTAAAGCAGTGAACCACTAAAATATGCAGGTCAGTGGCCTTCCATTACCAGGACTGGGAAAAACTGAACAGAAGTTTATTCAGCCCTCTCTAGAATAGGTTGCTAGCTAAGCAGATAACTTACCTAGAGTCTAAAAGGCTATACAAATACTTTAGCTGTTACATGCTTGAAATCTCTGCATCTAAGCTGATTGGCCATTAAATATGAGAATAAACCACTGCTGGCTCAGTGCTGATATAATGACATACCTAATGGAGAACTTTGCTTCAGCATAATGCAGATACAAGTGACATTTCACTTGGAACATTCTTATGTACTAACGTATGTGGCTGCCATGTTCATGATTTAATGATTATATCTGGCTCTCGGTGTAAACAAAATTATTAAATACATGTGAAAAGACTGGAATGTCACACATTTTTCATCACTTCAGCAGTTTCAGTGTGCTTTCAGCCTGAGTGCCTTCACATCTTCCGGTAAAGGTCGCAGATTATGTGTTAGCTTATTGTATCACAGGAGTGTTTCAGAACAGCTGATTTACATACCTTATATCCGTCTTAAAGGTGCAGTAAGAAATATGGCTTAATGAACTCTAAGGGATACAAAGAGGTTGGAAAATAGTTAGGTAGAAATGAATTCAGACAATCCACACAAATATTACAACTGGACCTACTGGGAGATTTAGGAAATTTTAAGTTTTAATTTACCCTTATTATGAAAAAGTGAGCTTTTCTCTCATTACGTTGGAAACAAAGAGTCTGATATACTACATAAGCATTGTTTCAAAATGTGCCATTCAGTCCCAGCCCATACATAGCAACAAATAGTCCATTTTGAATTCAGTGGTTTTGTGATGTCAGTAAAACCAATACATTTACATATACCCAGCTGGTTTAAAGAGTATTTCAGCCAGTCAGAAAAGAGACTATTTACATATTTCACTGTTAAGAGCAAAAGTGAAAACAGCCTGCTTCTTTACAAGGAAAATGAAAGGCAGGGAAATGGGCATTTTCACACCTGCAATTTGCTTGTTCTGATCCAGGTCACTTGATGAGTTTGTAAACCTTCATTTTTCAAAACACCTCACAACAAACCGTGTGAGACTGTTCACTTTACTTATTGGTCAGATGTGTCTGGAATGGGAGTAAGAAGGTTAATACAGGAAGGTCTTGTGCTCTGGACTAATGCATATAACTGTGAAACTCTGCTGTGCAGTTTAACATAGAACAATGACAGAGCTGGCATTTGCTCATAACTGTATGCTAGGATATGATACTGCTTCACACTTTGCAATGAAAAAGTGCTGCCTTCACACAACTGAAATCAAAGGCGTTAATACTGAGCATGTACGACATGCCACTTGTCAACGTGTTGAACCACGGACTCATTTGATAGGTGTGATCAGTTAACAGCAATTTTCCACCATCTGAATGCAAATCCTGCCTGTCTACAGGAGCTGTTTAGCTCAAACTTGTATACCTGGTAGTTGTGTTGTAAGTGTGGATCTCATTCCCACCACAAATTAGCTGCTTCAGAGTTCGTTTTGGACTACACTGAGACCATTTTCTCTCAGTGGTCTTGGTCTGGTTGTTTTAGTTTGCACCTGAGGGTAAATGCTGTGTTTACACCTGCTCAAATGAACTAAACCATAGGGGGTTAAACACACTCAGCTGAGACAAACTAAAGTGGACATCATGGGTGGAACACAACAAATGAAACAAATTCTACTCTCTAAAAAGTATCAGGGAAACATGACATAAGCTGCTTTTGGACCAAATGAACTTTATCCTAGTTCTTAAAACCCGCACTGCAGAGATTGAGGATGATTACAGTTCTAGAATGCAGTTTTTTAGCTCCTATTTTAGGAAAGGTACTTTCTGGCACCAGAGTAAACCATGGCTGATGTGAGCGTAGGGTGACTGGTCCAAATGAAACTATAAAAAAAATGCCCATAAAAGTGTGAGGTTCTCAGGGGAGTGCTCTAGTGGGTTCTTCCTCTCTAAATGTCCCTAGAATCGTTTGGGCCAAAAATGTCTACAGTGGCAAGTAAAAATATGGGACACTTTGGCATGGTGGTTATTCATATAAAGGGGACACAGCTAATTCCTTGACCAAGCCAAGAATACTGTACACTGTGGCTGTTAATCTATGAAGTGTAAAAGATGTGTGTTCAGCAGAGAGTATTTCCTAGCCCCCACGAGCTCTACATGAAGTGGAGGCCCACGGTGGGGGAGCAGACAGAGAGGTTAATTAAGCAAAGTGTGTTCTGGCGTTATGGTTCAAGGGAAAACAAAATGACATCTACCGTCATTCGTCAGTGTCTGGGGCTGCGCGAGCCCATCAGGCAATCATTGCGTATTGAAGCTGCAGCCTAAAGGTCAGGCAGAAAGAGACTGCGCCCGGCACCCATTTGTCTCCCGTTAGATGAAATGCACAGCACGCCTGACAGCCTTTTATTTATGGCTGTGTCTTGTGGGAGAGGAGCACGGGGCTGCCGAGATATCGTTTGCTTATTCGCTTCACATTTTCCTTTTTTCGGCATTGCAGCGGCCCCAAAAAAGCCCCCTGTGAGTGTCTCTAGGACTCTGTTAGCTCCGTAGCATATTGCGGCGTGTCGTGCGAGGTGAGTGCACACAAATAAGTGCCCGTATCACTGCCCCCGATTCAAACAGATCCCTGCTCTTATTCATGGATGAAATTGCTTTTTCATTCATAATTCACATATGCAGTTTTCGTCCCGCGGCAGTGAGACACTGGATGTGGCTTTTCTTCTTTGTTGCGAATGGATAGCTGTTTTGATCCAGGCACTTTGACAAACTGAGGAGTTTTGCATGGTCCATTAATTCCAGCTGTGCTCTTCACAAGACGCAACATATTAGCAGAAAGTTGGTGCTGTACCTGTGTGTGAGTGTTGTGAGTGTCTACGTTGTTAAAAGTAAGGTGCAACCCCTTAAAACTGTGTGTAGGTTGCAGTTCAAACCCACAACCTGCTCCTGCTAATAAATGCCTTCAGAAGTCCTTGCTCAGTGGGGTCAGATGCATTTGTGCCAAGTAAGGGGCACAACACAACAGGAATGGAGCAGGACAGTAGATCTCCAGCAGGAGGGTTGGTGACCACTGCCATAGGAGAGCAACTCTTAGTTCTCTTAGCATTGTTTCAGTGGATGGTCCTTAAATCATATTTTTAGACTTAAGTGATCAAATTTTAGAAGTTAACCAAATCTGATTTGTACAGTTAAACTGTAGAGGCTTTTGCTTACACATCGGTTGCTGTTGTAAATGTGGCCTTTGTATGTTATCAGAAACATCCAATATGGTTAACGAGGACACAAATGATCAAAAAGTCATAACTTTGGGGCAGCCATGGTAAAACGGTTAGAGAAGTGAACTTGTGACCAAAGGCTTACTGGTTCTACTCCCTGAACCAGCAGGTTAAATGTGGAGGGGCAGAGTGAATGAATGGCACCTACCCTTCTCCTACACTCATGGCTGAAGTGCCCTAAGCCTCAACAGTAGTACTCTGCTCTGGGTGTGTGCCCATTGCCTCCTACTGTGTGTGCTAACTGCACACAGCTCTCAGTGAGTGTGTGCTCACTGCTTTGGATGGGTAAAATGCAGAGACTAATTTTCCCTCGGGGATTAAGAGTATATAAATGTAATTACTAAGGGGAAACTTAGATTTTTTGACACCCAACTTGCCAAGCTGTGATGTAGAGAGGGGGGTGACACTAACAAACATGGCCTAAAGCAAGGCAAAGATAATGGATAAACACAAAGAGCCACAACTTTCCAAGTGGGAGGGGGTGGCAACAAAAAAAGCAGTGGTAGTGTATGTAATGTGTAGATGTGTGTAACTGGATAACAGCATCACTCATGCACTGCACACCCTCTACAAAATAATCATACTAGAGCATACTATTCTCAACAAATCCATATTCTGACCAAAATGACTTGACTTGAATCAAGGTTGGGTAAGTGAGGTTGAGGTTGACACTTCAATGCAGCCTATCAAAAGCGCTGACATCATCTGACATCAAGAACTGCCACCCCCCAGAATGATGGAAAAGTACATAAAAAAAACTCTCTTTTTGAAAAAAAAGAGGCAAATTTGGTTTTCCATGGCTTGGGCCCTTTAAAGTAGGTGGTTTATCTCTGCAGCATGGTATGGAGTATTAATTGTAAGTTTGGTCTCTTAGCCATGGCTGTTAAGGACGATAGCGTCACATTAAATGTAGCTAACAAAGTGACAGCTACAGATTTGAACACAATAACTTCATTTAAAATTAGGATCCTCTACCCTTCAAGCGGTTCAATGTTTGCTCAGCTGGGATTTGATGAAATGTAAAGTATGGCTGATTTTGTATGGAGCTGTGATGCTAAGGGCAGTAGTAGTGAATTTGCTTTAAAGCTGCATGCTTAGCTTTTGGATGGATAATATTCTGCCTTTGGTTAAAAGATCTTTCTTTCATGACTGATGAGGCGGAGGCATTAGTGAGCATGGAATACTTATTTCACATGAGCTAACAGTTACAAAATTGCATGGTTGGGTGGACTCGTTTTTTCTCATTAGTTAATTACATACCAGCTTGTTCGGATAGCACTGGAAGCCATTACTGTTTACTTATAAAAATATTTTTTTCATTACCGTACTCCCTGTACAACCCTGCACAACCCTGCAGACTGTAGTATTGTTATACTTAGTCCAGAAATGTAATTACCTACTTTAAAAGCTGTAGGACAAGGCAAGCTGTAGGGGCCAGAGACTCTGTTTTATTTCCCTTTTTCTGTCTGTTGCTAATAAATTGTCCTGCTCTCTAAAGATGTTTAAAATAAAGACAGATGCATTTGCAATGTTTTCATTGAGGTGAATTTCTGATGCTTGATCAAAGCATTGAGGATCTTAAGGTGTGTGATAAAGAAAATGTTTAGGTTATACAGAGATCTAGATTAATTTGCAACAGTCAAAAAAGTGGTTGGTAGCAACAAGCAAAATTTTGTGATTTTGTTGTGACCTTTACACTTAACCCATCCACACTTGAAGCTGCTATCAACAGCGCCTCGGGAGCAGTGTAGCAGGACAGTACCGTGCTTAAGGGCACCTCAGTAGTACCTGGGCCAGGGCTTGTACCTGCCACCCTCCAATCACAAAGGCAAGTCCCTAACAACTAACCTACCACTGCTCCTGTTATACCCTATTATTGTAGGAAGGACATGCACTAGATTAAAGCATTTATTGGTTGATTTTAAAATATCTAAAAGAAAAGGCTATGTTTAAGGTATATTTCATATTTTTCATATATTTTGAAGGTAAAATTCAATGTAAGTGGAGTTTGCGTTTTCTTCATTAGTCTGTGTGGGTTTCCACAGGGAGCTCCAGTTTACCCACAGTCCAAAGACATGTACTGGAGTTTACCTCTAGGTGTGACTTTGTGCATGAAGATGTTTGTCTCTGAGACTCGTCTCCCCCTCCCCCCACAGCCCTGGTTAGGATAAGCAGCCCACAGTATAAAAGAGTCTTTTCCTATTTGCTTATTTATTTCAGTTTGTTGATTGTTTTTATGCTTGTCTGTTAATATACCCAATTTCTCATTGTAGTGATGTATGCTGTAATTGTTCTGAACAATTGGATTCATAAAAAAAGCCGCTCTGCACAAAAGGCAGCCACCCAGCATGCAAAAACAGCACGCACAAAACATTTATTTGAAAACAATAGGGAACAAAAAGTGGCAGAAAGGGCTCTTTGAATTTTGCCATGTAATTACATTTCTGTTTCCTGAACTGAGATATGTGAGTGTGAAGAACCTTTTAAAGGTATAAAGCATTTTCCCATAATGTACAGGTTCTTTCAAGAACTTTGCAAAGCTTGTGAAGGTTCTTCAAATATTAAAGAGGTTCTCACACACCTCCTTTTAGGGGGGCAGTGGTAGCCTAGTGCTTAGGAGCCTTCCCTTGTGATTAGAAGGTCACAGGTTCAAATCCAGATCTAGGTGCAGCCGAGGTACCCTTGAGCAAGGTACTGTCCTGCTACACTGCTCCCCAGGTGCTAGTGATAGCTACTCGCTGCTCCACGTGTGGATGGGTTAAATGCAGAAGTCACATTTAGTTGTGGTGCACTTTGTGTGATGGGCTGTGTTCACAATGACAAATAGTCACTTTTATTTCATTTGCAAAACCTTTATTTTAAAAAGTAGGGCCTCAAGAACCTGAATTGAACTGTCTTCACTTGTCAAGTCACAGTATTGCTGGGTTGAATAGCAACAATGTTGAAGATGGAGATGAAGCTTATTTCAATAGCACATGTCCAGTCAGTCAAAAAAATGTAAAAGACATGATGAAGCAACTTCTCTGTTGACTTCAACCAATGAGGCATGCTCCATTTCTACCTCACAGTGAAACAATAGCAAATTCAGGCGTCATTTCAGAACTTATAAAGGCCTGGCTCACGAAGACCAGACTGAGGTTAATGATCATTGCATTGTGAGATATCTGGCACCCTTAAATAGGCACCTGGTCATCACCAGACTTGGACACAGTCTGCTTATGAGTAATGAGGGTGTGTACGAATCATAAACACTGATAATGATTAATATACTGTGCTCAGCTTTGCAGATGGTTAATAAAAGTGTTCATGATTCAGTGCTGCCCCGCTAAGAAATCCATCTCTGTGTGACGAGAAGGAATCATAATCAGATTTATCAGTATCTGATGACTTGGTTTATGTATCACATAATCCACATATGGATGACAGGGAACACACAGACAGTCACATGCTGTGGACAGCTTATGACAACATGGCGTGTCTCTCTATTGTCAGGTCATAATGTTGCACTGGCAGATCAACTAAGAAAGAGCAGTAAGACCAGGCTTAGTGTCACCCCAGACTAAACCATGTCGCGGTTATCTGGGAAAAGCAATTTAGATAAAACAGCTGAATTCTGGCTTTTGCTTCCAAACACAGCCAGTCTGAGAAATCTACGGTGCAAAACTCATAACTCTTCCCTTCTATAAAAACGAGAACTGGGGCCCATTTTGTGAGATTTGTTTAATAATTTAACACAGCCTTAAACCAATTCCCTTCAAGTGCACAGATGGTATTTTTATTAGGCAAATGCTCAATACTCGAGTAGAATAATTTACACACCTCCCAAAACTGGCAGACTACCCTCCGAGCCTTGCAAGCCACAGAGCGCGGAATTATTCACACTCCGCTCTGGGGTGGAAGCTCAGTGCAACAATAAAAACACAAAGGGAACAATCAAACATTTCAAGAATATTTTCTTTTCCTCTTTCACAGAAAAAAAAACATTAGTTTGAGATGGCTTTGTCAATAAAGCTCCTTCAGTAATTTGTTCATTTAAACATTGCTATTGGCAGAGTGAGTGGACACTACAACAATAAAAACAGTAAAGCACATTAAAAAGCAAAGTTTGATAGTGAACTTTATATTGGGCTAACTAAAACATTTATGTTTTACTGAAGAATTCCTCTCTGGGTTTAATTCTAACATTTAAGATAAGAGAGCACCTCAGGGCACTTTTCCCAGTATTTGGGAGGCTCCACCCCATCCACCCCAATCATAGTCTTTTCTATGCAATGATTAGAGAAGAAATTATTAATAATAATGTAAAAATAAACAATGCTCATCTATCTATCTATCTATCTATCTATCTATCTATCTATCTATCTATCTATCTATCTATCTGTCTGTCTGTCTGTCT
>JBBPDA010000132.1:19868709-19886720 GCA_037974385.1 Arnoldichthys spilopterus | reverse complement strand
CTATCTATCTATCTGTCTGTCTGTCTGTCTGTCTGTCTGTCTGTCTGTCTGTCTGTCTGTCTGTCTGTCTGTCTGTCAGTCAGTCAGTCAGTCAGTCAGTCTGTCTGTCTGTCTGTCTGTCTGTCTGTAAATCTCTCTGTGTGTCTGTCTGTCTTTCTATCTATAATAATTCCTTGGGGATCTTAGTGGGCTTGAAGCACCTCTGTGACCTCTTGTACCACCTATATAGCTAGAAATAGCACTTTAATCAGGTTGGTCAATCATTCTAAAAAAAAAGGTCTTTGAGATTTGACATTTAAAAGATAAATACTTGCCTATAATATATGCCTGGTGATACAAGGTTAGTATGTGAATTAGTAGTAACTACAACAAACAACAATAATAATTTTATATAGCATTTCTCATACATCTGCATGCAGCTCAAAGTGCTTTACAGAAATTGCAAATATAGAATAAAACAAGTCATAAAAAAATATAAAATTAAGAATAAAATAATGATACAGAAATTAATAAACAAACTAAACAAATGTGTATATATATATATGCAAAGCAACAGAAACAGAGCTAAGATAAACAAAAAGCATGTAAAGAAAGAGAATTTAAAGTAATTAAGTAAGTATTGAGGAGGGAAAAATCAAACTAAAAGCTTGGGTAAAACAGTGTTTTAAGCTACTTTTTAAAAAAAATAAAGAGAAAAAGCTTGATGAATATCTAAGGGCAGGTGGTTCCATATATTTGATGCATAAAACTAAAATGCTGCTTCTCTATATTTTTTGTATTTTACTTTTGGATTGTTTAAATCGTTAGGATTAGCACTGTTAGAGGAAGAGAGAACACCAAAAACAAGCCTGTCATTTACTTCTTGTAAAGCAAATACAGGGGGATAAGATTTATTATCGTTTTCTTCCCTCATGGTGCATTCAACCAATCCGTGCATGACTTCATTCACTTCCACAATAATAACTGTATCAAATTATTCAACTATTACAGATCTTTAGTATTATTGCTAGGCCTTGTTGACAGTGTTGGAGTTGTTACTTGATAAGACATCATTATTTGTGTAAAACTGTAATGGGGTTTCTTATCTGATTATGTCCTGTAAAAAAATGCTCATTGCTATATTTCAGTGTTACTCTCCTAGAATCCAAACAAATCTATTCAATCTGGAAAATACATAACAGTCCCCACAATTCAGGGCAGCCCCTGCTACGAAATCCATTTCAGTGTGATGATGAATAAACATAATCAGATTTTTCAGTGTCTAATGACTTTGTTTATGCATCACATAATCCATATATAGATACCAGAGACACACGGCTTATGACGGCATGTCTTTCTATTGTCAGGTCATCTTAAAGCATTGGCAGATCTCCAGGAGCAGTAAGTGCAGCCGATCAGTATTTGATTTCATTCACTTTCTCATTGACAACTGTGCCAAAAAAGTGGCCATCATAGAACTCTCATATGACAGAAGGACCTCACTGAGCAATGTTGGGGTAATCACACAAATAAGTACAAGTGAAAGCACAGGTACAAATCCAACTGTACGAATCCACCACTACTTCATGTAAAGCAATACTGTGATTTGTATTCTTGAGTTGGCTGGTCTCCTATGGCCATCTGAAGAACCACTCACTGGTATATTTTTATATTTAAAGCAATTATTGGGCTACTGGCTAACTACATTTGTACCTTAATTATGCTGAGAAGTGCTGATACTTACTTCTACCCTTCACAAAATCATTTGTTGCTTTCTGTTCCATATGCCCTATGTAGAACTGGGTTATATGGCTTTTACCCACTCCTGCATGGAACATGTAGCAGAAAGGCTGGAAATGAGTTGAGTTCAGCCCTTTTAAATCTAAACTGAGAATTCTTGAGGCCAACTCCATTGTATGCACTTGTTTTTACAGTTGTTTGTGTTTGTGCTTTAACTGTGTGATTTTGTAACTGTGTATTGTACAAGTTGCTGCCTATCTTGGCCAGGACTCCCTTGAAAAAGAAGTTTTTAACCTCAATAGGATTTTTCCTAATTAAGCAAAGGTTAATAAATAAATAAAAATAAACTGTTGAATGTCATTTAAACACAATTTTTTAAAATTCTTTAAAATCTTTACCCTGAACACATAGCCATCTTTAAAATGATTACAGTGATGTGATAAAGTGATTAAAAAAAGATGAACGGGTAAAACTATCTGAAAACCAATACAGTAGTCAGCAGAAACAGTCCAACAGCTGCCTCAAAAGAGTTTCAGACATTAAAATGTAGTGTTTATAGTGAAGTTTCTGTCTGGCTTGTCTAGGTGGGGTTGAGGCTCTCTCTTCTTCACCATGGGGATAGACATATGAGTAATATATTCTGATTAAGTCACACGGCAATTTGAAGAATTTAAACTGTAATTAGTCATTCTACTTCAACACAAGAAAAAGGAATTAGACAGGGCTAGGAAACGAAAGCAAATCGAATAAGTGTGATGGTGAAAGAGTGCATAGAGAAACTATGCAGATGTTACTGAAGAACTCATTAGAGCCAGTTCATTGACCTAACGTTTCACTAAATGCAGTATTGTGTCATCTGCCTACTATCATTTTTCTGTATAAATTCCAGTAATGAGTTCTGTTGAGTATATCCTGTGTCATAATGTCACAACATAATGTAGTGGGTATTTACCATAAGGCCTAAATTTAAAGGTAAGGTTCTTTAAGTATTTTTTTTACAACAACAGCCAGATGTCTATTTTTGACGATGCAGTTCAATACGGCTGTAATGTTAATGGCTCTCCAGGGGTTGGTTAGTGTAGGCACGAGGTGTGGAAGCTCTGCATAATCATGCTATGACTATGTGTTTATCAAACCCTTACTGTAGTTATTTCTAATGCGTTCTTAGTGACCTTGTTCTGGGTCTGGGATGTATTCTGTTGAAAAAAAAAAATAGACAAAATGCACGCATGTTGGCATGTAAAAGGGAAAGCGTGTACAGAAATAGCCATTGCCTGCTACTACATTCTAAAGCTACATATTCCATGGACCTTAGAATCACTATCCCTGGTAATATAAAAACATTTTTATTGCAGATACATGTATATAGTGATTTTGGTATGATGCCACAAGGTGTCAAAAAAATTGTATGAAGCTGTAAAAATGCAGAAATGTTAAATTTTAAACAATGCTGTAAAAAACTAAAAACTTACATTGGTGTTAACATCCATCTATCATCTCACTAAAGCAAGCACATCTCACTGTTTATATTACCTCTGTAGCAGTTTTGTGACGTGAAATATTGCAGTGCATTATAAAATAGTATTTGCAATTTTTTTTTTACCATTTCATACATTACAGAATTGTGAATATATTTATTTCAGTGTCTAGTTTATAATACTTCACTCTTTACTGAATTTAAATGTCCTTACCGTCTGAAGCAAACTATGTTTAGTGTTTCCCCTCATTTTTAATCTTTTTTCATTTTTCAACATTTTCTAAATTAATCAGCCATTTTCATTGTGAAACCTTCACAATGAACAGATTAGTTGAAAGTTTCCAAAATGAGATGTATTCACTTTAACGTACATTTAAAGTAAAGAAAGTTTTGCCATCTTCTGTAAGATGGGGTAAATGAGTTTACTGACTGTCATTAGGTAACTAGGTGGAATGGGAGACAGGGCCAAAAGCCACATTGTGGATCAAATGTTCTTTCCCTCCCATCTTTATAAAAATAATGATTTTAACTTTCGGGAAAAAATCATTTTATAGTTCATGCTGTGGGTAGACTGTGCTAAGCCGGAGGGCCTGATAAGGTAGGAATATGGCTATATATAGACATGGTAAACAGGATTTGTGGGCCCTGTGTTGATAGAGTAAACAGCATGATTTACAGATGCAGTTACTGGTTTCCATTCATATAAGGCATATAAAGCCATACTGTTACTCATCCCAGGTGCACTACAACTTGCATCATAGCCATTCATCCTACTGATACCTGCATGCAAGCACCAAGACAAGTGACATCATATCGTGACTGGCAATAAAGATGAACTGCCACTTTTTCATTGGATTACGGTGGCATCATCTTTGTGATATGGAAATTGAGCTGCCAATCAGAAAATGTCACCATCATTAAAATGTAGACAGCCTTTGGATTCAGTTTTTGTGTTGAGAAAACTGGATCGCTGAGTGAACAGTGTTCTGAAACAGGCAGCGGATAATCATAGGTCACTCCACACCATCACAGTGAGCTAGAGTCTGACCCTTTGTGATAATCAATAGCCAACGACTAAGTGAACTGTGAAATGGACTCCAGCAGATATGGCGGACTGACAACAAACCAAGAAGCACTTTCTCTCCAACAACGAAGTGGTCAACTGAGGCAACTGTCTCACAACAGCACATTTGGAACCACACATACACTCAACTGAGCCTTTTCATTCATATAGTGATATTTTTGAAAACCAATAGAATGACCTCAACTCTTTGCCTCAGTGTGACCTGTTAACCCTTTTCTTTTCACTCTTTTTTTCCCATAAACCCGGCCTCACAAGCTCAGACTTGCTGGAATACTCTCCACAGAAAGCCTGAATATACAGAATGAATAAATCCTAATTCCAAGAGGGCTAAATGGTGTACCCCAGCTGTGGATGATGCAGCTACAACATTAAATGTAATGTCATTCCATGCAGTGAACGGGTGTGGTGAGGATAAGTGGTGAACAGAATCAGATCAAGTGGTGAGGATCATCCATGAATAATGTAAAACTGACTGTTGGGAATATTCAAAAATGTTATCTATTAGCATCATAGTTATAAGAGAATTTTTACAAACACAATTTCCAGCAAAGTTGGGACATTTTCTAAAATATAGTATAAATATTTGCAGTTTATAAATTCTCCTAAATCTCTGTTTAACTAAAGTACAAAGAACTGGCTGAACAATTTAATTCCATTTGGTAAAAATTACCACATTTTAAATTTGATGCCTGCAACACTTTAAAAAATCCCACAATAAGCTGGCGAACTGGAAACCGGTGAGGGGCTCATGACTGGGTAAAAAATGAGATGGTCTTGGATTACTGCGTTGTGTCAAACTTCATGAGAGAATTGTTAGTCAGTCCAAAAGGAACGTTTCTCAATGCAAGATAACAAAGAATTTAGGTCTTTCATCATCTACCGTGCATAATATTATGAAATGATTCAGGCAATCCAGAGGAATCTCAGTCTGTGTAGGGCTAAACCAGAAACCACTGTTAAATGTGTGTGACTTTCAAACCCTTAGAAAACTTCTGAAAATAGTTGTTTTGTGTTGGATGTAGCCAGTGGTGTAGCACAAAATTCTGGGCCCTATACACAAGTAGTCTTGATGGGCCCCCCTACGAATATATTCAAAGAAAAATAATATTCCAGACTTCTCAAAGGCCCTTTACACACTTTTCACCCCACTATGACACCCATGGATGAAGCAGTGACCTCCATAGTGCATTTTTTCACCTATGTCCCTCAGTATAGTTAAACAATACTGAGCAATAATTATACATATATTGTTAACATGTGAAACGTCTTGATAGCAAGTTAAAATTAGCACGATGTTGGCAATATCATTATATAAAATCCCCTGGTAAACAGAACGGCACACATTTCAACAATAAACAAAGGAGAGAATGGTGCACATTCTGACATTACAGGTCAAAACTTTCTCTGTCTACACAACACTGAAAACTCTGTTTCTGAAAATTTACACCCTGGAATTTCTAAAAGGCCATTTTCAAGGGTCTGATGTACTGTTTGCTGGTGGCAAAACACATAGCTCAGAGCATGGCAAATGGTAATGGAACTTTCATTTAGTAAATACTTTAGACAGAACTATTTTTTTTACTTTAAATGTAAAAGTTACACATTCATAAATGTTATTAATAAAACTATAATTAAAAAATATTAAATAAAAAACAAGCACCATGTCATTAATAATTAATTCAATAATTATATTAAACTTGAAGCAACATGTATTAGTTATTTATGCTAATGATTAGTATAAATAATTAATACTATAATTATTTATACTTTTACATTAGGAGTTCACTTAACTGGCCCGTTTTTTACAGGGAGTGACTCAGCTACTTTAAGCATTTTCCCTCATTGCCTGGCAAACTGAAACGGCAAAATTTGCGGGGGATTCACATTTGAACGTAGATCACCGAGCAAGTTTCCCAGTCTTTGAACCGCACAATCCCTCCACCACTTATCCTTGATCCCGAAGACCTGAGCCATCTACACGGACTGTGAAACAACGGATAGCTGGAGAATATATACTACTAGCCAATCGCAGCGCACGAGGGACGAGGCAGGGGGCTGCCAAGCCAATCGGGGCGCTGGGGTAGTATACGGGGCGGCGAAAGAACCGCTATTCTTCTGAACGAAGGGAGGGGGCTAGAGTGACGCGCCGAGTGGAGGAGTCGCGCGCGCGGTGCTGAGCCGAACAGCGCCGTTATCTTCCACCTGCCGGTTGGGCGCGAGACAAGCCAGGAGGAGGATCTCTCGCGCTCACTCTCTCTTCCCTAACGGTCACTGCGCGTGCACGCTGACTAAAGTGTAGTGGGGGGAAAAAGCGCGGACAAAGCGAATCAGGCAGCGAGGAGCCAGCGCTTGGCCAGAAGAGGAAACTGAAAGCAGAAAAAGCAAAAGCAAAGATGAAGCTGCTTTCGATCGTTACTCTGGCGTGCGCTCTGGCCGTGCAAACCTCCGTGGTGAGTTGAATATTTCCTTTTTACCGAGTTCAGGTCCGATCAGTTTATCACTCTTTACGGAACTAGAGCAGCTCTCGCTGGATTTACGTCAAGTTTTTTTTTCTTGTTTCTGTCGCTCAGCATTTTTCAGTAGCGCTTAGGGGGTGGGTTTCATGTTTGGAGTCTCTTTAAATGAAGCTAAAAGTGGACTTGTCGGGCTGTAGGGTCGATTTAGAGCTTGTACGTAGATAAAACAGGTGTGCACCATGAAAGCCCCCGTCTTTAGTCCGCTAGCGTTGCTGCAGCAGTGGGTGATGCGCGCGTCTGCAGCTGCACTTTCCTCCCAGCCTCATTGCAGAGGATGCGGCGGTGCTGTTGCTGCTGCTGTGTCTGGAGGCTCTGCGCTTCCCATTGGTTCAGCGAAGAAGCATGAACGCATGCCGCAGCTAATTCTTGCCTTCTAGACAAAAGTGTTGCATTGCAGATTAAGTGTTAAGTGGTGTAAAAGATCCAGCTGAGTCGATTCCATGTCAGCAGCGGTTCCTTCTTATGGACAGGACATGTGGGGTATGGAGGGGAGTAGTTTTTATTAGAATAGCGTAGAGGTACATCTACCCCCCCCTCCACACACACACACACACACACACATACATACATAAAATAAAATGCATCCCAATATTAGTGCCTAATTGAAGAAGAGGTTTATTTAAGTTGCGTATAGTTAGATTTGATCAAGTACAAATGCTTTATTAGCATTAGCGTGTAAAATAATTATAACACTATTCAAATGTTTAGAGTAGTTGTGCAATTTAAGTCTATGCTTACAATAAACGTAGGTAACAACATCTTTTCCAGATATACAAACTGTCTATATCTCTCTCACACACACAGACAGAGGTTGGTATTGCTATCTTTGTGAGTTCATTGACTTCTGTAATGCTGTATATCAGTAATACTACATCTAAACCTAAGCCTAACTGAAACCTTAGTTAACAAAAGTCTTTCTGGTCTTTTAGTTTTTCCTAAAGTTTCCTTTTGAGGACCAGATCATTTTCCTATGTCGACAGATTTTCCTGCATACTTATCATTATAAGGACATTATATGGTCCTCACAACGAGTTTAATACATGTACCCACACACACACACACCACAGTAGAGCACAAGCTTCCCCAGCCGTGTCCAGTAAGTATTGAACGGATATGAATCACCCAACGTTGGATGTGGATGATATTAATTCGTGCGCTGATGACCCACTTGGAAATGAGATCCATAAAAAAGATGCAACAGCAACAGAAGTGTTCATCTTCATGGTGGGTGGGCATTCTTTATTCTACGGTTTTGGTAGCGTGCATGTGGGAGAAAGGGTAGAGCTGGAGGTAGACTGATAGATTTAGTAATGGATCAGTAAACTGATTGATCAGTCCCCGAAGGTAGTCGCTTCAAAAAACTTGAGCTTGACCCTCAGACCATTACAAAGCCAATCAGTGTGGGAGTGGAATGACCTACATATGACCCGGCATCTAATTATGCTAAAACTCCACAGTGACTGTTCTCCATTCAGACGCAGATGCAATTATACACATACTCATGCACTGGGTCACTGTCCTAAAATAGCTGCGCCTGTTGAAATGGACTCTTATCCTCCTGCTTATTTTAATCCACTTTCAGAAGTCCAGCATATGCAGATTTAGCTGATATTTCTCTAAAATGAGTGGGCCTGACCTTTTCAAAAGTAAGATCTCTCAGGCTGATATCTTACTTGACACCTTGTGGCCACCTGTTCATTATGCCATATGAAGGAACATCTTTTAATTTTCCTGAAGAAGGATGCTTGCCAGCATGAATTGGCATTTGCTAACTAACAAACAGGCAGATATTCATGAAAGGTTCGCAAGCAGCATAGCTAAGGCGGGGTGCCCAGTTCCAGTAATGGAGGGCCAGTGTTCAGAACAGTTTGATAGTTCTCCTTTTCAAACCCACTCACTATAATCCTAGTAGTTAACAGGTGAGTTGAACCAGGTGTGTTTGAGCTGGTCGTTCACCAATGAATGCTGGACACTGGCCCTCTAATACTGGAATCTGGCACCCCTGATCTAAACCTGATCCACTTATTGTCTGGCAGTTGGAGTTTGAATCTTGAAGGAGATGGAAGTCCAAGAGAACCCCATTAGTCTTGTTTTACTAGATGTAGAGATGTGCAATGAGGGTAATGTATAAATAAATTGTGCTTATAGTTACTGAATGTTTTAAATGTAGCGCTACTGTTTTGCAAGCACATTGCATCTATTTCAACGCATCAAACTTCAGACAATTGGTATATGAAAGTGACTGTTTGTCATTGTGAACACCACAAATAAATGTGACCTCTGCTTTTAACCCATCACATGTGCACACATGGAGCAGCGGGCAGCTATCAACAGCAACCAGGGAGCAGTGTAGCGGGACAGTACCTTGCTCAAGGGTACCTAAATGCTGCCCTGGCTGGGACTTGAAGGGCAAGGTTTGCAAGGGCAAGGTCCTAACCACTAGGCTACCACTGCACATGCATACATAGGCTTGTGAAAATATTTCCAAATACCATCATATAATTTTGCAGTATTGTCCACCCCTAGATTTACTTACTGTGTTATGTATCCACTGCAGTCCATAGCTCTAACCTTAAGGCTTTATACTGGTTTCAAAGCCCTAGACAAGAACTAAGACCCCTGTGCTCTCAAATCAGTTTTTCTAACTGGTGCCCATCTTCAGCATTTCACAGCCAATAATGCCTGTCTTCCCCAGGGGAGTCCCGGAGGTCCAACTGCGGAACCATGCAGACCTGGATTCTCCCAGAGCTTCTACACCGTCTTCGTCTCGCGGGAGATGCTTCACGGGCAGAGCATTCTCAAAGGTAAGAGCCTGCAGTGCATTTAACGACTCAGGCGTGCTTGTGTATGAGTGTGGCGCTCTCAACAGCGCCTTTTGCAACAGGTTTGTGTTTTTGCATATGTTTTTTTTCTTTTTGCGTCTCCTCTCTGCCTTTCTGTCTATTCCTCTCCCTCCCTCCTACACAATGTGAATATGTTGCTCCTAAATGGAGCCATTGTTTCTCACAAGGTCTGTGAAATCTCTGGTGATGATTCTACACATTGCTTAGAAGATTTCCACACGCGTTTTAGTCTAGTCAGTCAGTAAAGGCATGTCTCTTCGACTGATCACAATGAATATTCATATAATTCTTCTTTTATTCGGTTATTGAGTAAAACGAGGCTGTATATAAAAAACGTAATCCACCTTAAATGAGCAGTCGAGTAGCACAGCTGGCTATAGTGGAGCAATTTAAATCTTTCGTTTGTCTCCTGCTGTGTATATTTGCTGGCGAATCCCCCCCACCCCACCCCACCCCACCCCCACCCCCTTCCCACATCGCCGGCGTTCTGCGTGTAATACAGTTGCTCTATTCTTCTCCCTTCTTTTCAGTAAGACTCTAGCCTTCCATTTATTCACCCAATCTCTTTTCAGTGTGGTGTTTCTATTGTGTATGCTGGTGTGTTGTCCCAGTAACACTGGAATAAGCTTTATCTTGTGGATTTGCTATGCTGGTATGCCTGAAAAGAGACAGATGAATTTAAAAAAATAAATGAAAAAGGAAAAGAGAGGGAATTGCAATGGCATATAGCAAAACTGTCCAAGCTAATTACATGGTCTGCCATCCGTGATGGAATCAGTTGATGGCCTGGTCATTTGAATAAGGTGCGCTCCAACTTTGAAAATAACTGTTATTAGTGCAATCAAACGATGCATGTTGTTTTTTTGCTCTGTTGTAAGTATTTTCATGAAAGTGTAAAGTTTTGTAACCAGGTTAAACATCTGCAAATGCTGGTTTGGTCCAATATCTGTAAGGACTAGCATTCATTCTCCATGTTGTTAGATGACAAATGGTGCTATTGCTAATGTTCTGCAGGGGGAAAAAAAAGAAGAAGCAAAAAATCAATAATTTGGTGCCAAGAGATTTGTCCAGTATGCTGCAGTTCTAATAAGACAGACTGGACAAGCCATCTGTTTGAAAGGCTCTTTAAATATTTTTTCTGAGATAAAGGACAAATCTCCCCTTTCTATTGGAATGTATTGGACAGTAACTGTAGAGATCCCACTTAATACATTTGGAACAATGTAAATGCAGAAAGGAGGGTGACACAGTACCACTTTTCATTTCCAACACCAGAATTTAAACTGGAAGTGTTGTGTAATGTGAGTGTGTACTGTTTCAGCCTAAATTTGTTGCAGGATTGGTTTTGATTCTTTTTTTTTTTACTCTGATTACGATCCAGCATTTTCTGCTGATGTCAGCTGCATGTTGGATCGGTGCCACCTCTAGCAGAGAGTACATAAGTGGTACACTGGCATATATGTCGGAGCCTTCCATATATTCACTTATTTTATCTTCTCTGGATCTGGATGTTTGAATATGGCTGTAAGTTATAGCTATATAGCTATAGCTTCCTTGAGCTAGTGCTCATGATCTTTAATGCTCTCTTTATTCTCAGTGTTCAGTGGTGACCTGTCCTCAAAATATACAGTGCAGTCCTTCTTGAAGGCTACTCAACGCTCTGTATAGTAATTTTAGGCCACAGTGTTGTAGACTGGGCCCCTCAGGTCTTTGATTAATGTCTAGTTGTTCATCTGGGGGAAGGGGGTGTTTTCAGGGGAACAGTGGTATTAGGGGAAGAGGGTCATCTCAGGGACTGTGATGATAGCAGCACTGCATAACCCAGAACCGTCACAGGGGAGAGTAATGGGCCTGATGGTGTACAGTGAGGAAACAGGCTGAAACTTGTGAGCTCATGCTCTTGTACATCAGAAATTAATACAGAATCAGCAGGAATGGCATTTGAAAATGATTTGACTTATGCAGTGTTTCAGAGTTAAGTTAAAAACACAGGGGGAAAATTGCATCTGTTTTAATACTCCAATAATTTTAAGCTAATGTTAGTGATACCTGACTCAAATAAGTGATATAATAATAAAGATGCAGATTAATGTTAAGCTATTTTAGCTGGAGCAGCATTTAACTGGTTGAAGTAACCAGTCTGATAATATTTGTTATTTCGTAAGACAAGCTTCATGTGAACAGGTTTCCAGAAAGCTGATTTTTTATGTTGTGTTTACAGGGTGAGTTGTATTTGAAGCTAATTAACCAGTTTTATGTAGCTAGATAAAGCAATTTGCGTGTTCGAATGGCATTAAAAAAGGGTTGCATGCAACTTTTCCTTGGCGTGAATTCCTGTGGAAATGCCTTCTAAGCGCAAAGAAACTGCCTTTATTGCGTTCAGTGCCATTAGGTTAGCGCTCTGGAAGACTGTATCCATGCTATGATTCTTCAGTCATAGCATCAACCCAGTAGCGACGACAATATTTTCATCGTATCAGGAGGATTTGTAACATAATGACATCAAGGTTCAGGTCTAATAAAGACACTGATCCATATTTCACGAATACAGTGAAGAATGAAACTCGAACCTCACAGGTTAGAAAAAAAACACTGATTACTGCCCCCACAGGTAAACACACAGAATTACAATATTGGGCTGCAGGTTGGCGTTAAATTGAGCAAAACAAATGTGAATGTAATGTCATGTTGAAGTCAATCAAATGCCATGACAAAGCGCATACCTCCATCAGAGTCTGTTCACTTATTCAAGATTTAAATGCCTGTGTGGACTAGGCCTAACATACTTTAGAGGAAAACCTATACAGGCATATGTTGTATGTGATCCTTCATTTTAAGACAATGCTCCCAGACTTGACCTCTTTTTGAGCTTTCAGACCTAACTGACCATACCTTCATTATGTGCTCATATAGGTATGACCCTGACGTCTCAAGTTAAGTCATTAAGTTTGAAAATGTTGAAAACAACTGAAAATGGAAAAATTGCACAATTTTATTGTACAAATTATGAATAGTGTCTAACAGTTGTTTTGTGTCTCATTGGAAGTTCTTTTCTATTGAGATGACGCAAGGTGTGTGAACATCTGTGTCAGCAATGGGTGCAACTCAGTGTGTCAAATGTGTCATAAGTTGAGTGAGGATTGATAAATTAGGGGTACAAAATAATACATTTTTTTGTTTTTTTTTTAGAAATATTTGGTAAAAAGAACTCAAGAATGCCTAATTACAGACGTGTTGTCAAGGAAATTCGTAGCTATCTTGTGAACTAACTAACTTAATTTATTTAGAGTGGAACTGTGGTTGAGCTGATTTTTAAGCAGTTTAGTCAACACTTGTGATGAGGAGATGACACTTAGCCAAGTCAAGCCATGCGGACAGAATGGGAAATAACTGTTCCGTTGCCATCAGCCTGGTCAGGCTCCTATCAAGCTGTTGGACCTCATTTGCGTAATATATTCAGGCTTTTCACCCAATTCATTATTCTGTGTTCAACAGACTAGAGTATGGCCATACGGCATGTGTATATACTGTGTTCCTCTTTAAAGATGCCTGTATGTAGGTATGGCAGATGCAAAAAGGAGCCTATTATTTATTAAAGCTGTGCAAACTGAAATAAATGAGAACTGTCCCCCTGATGTCTTTTATTCTTGTCCTTCGTGAGCGTGCCTGAAGAGATTTGCTTCTGGCTTCCAACTTCATTCTGAATAGCCCAGTGCCATTCAGTGTACAGCGATCCTTCTGTAGAAGTCGCAGAATGCACAGTGTGACAACTTTGACCTCATTTGAGATTTAAATATATTCTTTACAAATAAACTCTCTGCATGTGATTGTTTGCCTTGCATTGAGTTTTGCTAAATCAGCGAGAGAAGCCAATGTTATCCTTGTAGTAACATACTTTATATGATATTACTATCATGATATGAAGCATTGTTGTCAGGGACACATTGTCAGGAATGCCTAATCACAGACATATTGTCAAGAAAAACCTGAGGCAGTTCACTTGTTCCTCTAGCTAACTGTGATAGATGAAGTTAATGATGAAGTTAACAAGCATAAGAACAATGATAAAGTATTTCTCATTTTTGAATGTTCCCTCGATAAGCCAGCGTCTTGGCCACCCACAGAGGAGAAAATACTTTTTTACCAGTCACGGCTAGTCTTAACTCAAGTGCTGGAAAATCTGACAGGGCTGCTTCCTTCTCAGCTGACACAAAGATCTACTGATTTAACCCTACAATAGGTAAAAGATTTCCCTTGGCTTTTTTATGACCAAGCCAACAAGGTTAAATTCTGTTAGGACTGTCAGGAAGCCGGTGAAATGCTAGCAGGCAAGACGCCCTACATAACCTGCAAAGCAATAAAAAATAATTTTTTTTATTACAATTTTACATAAACTGTATAAATTCAGTCCATATATATTAAACTTATATCTATGTGTACAAACCATCATAAGTAATTGTACATCATTAATTTGTGAACATGTGAAAGATAAACTCAGAATTAACCTTAATCATAAAATGTCCTGGCTTTGGAACAGTACATCCATGTGCTGATTTTACTTTTCCGTTTCACTCAAAATCACCCTGCGGTCTGATTCTATTCGCCACTAACGCCTGCTATCATCATGATGATAGTTCTGCATGCACATAGTACATAGTATCTTGGTGCCATTTTGGGGGTGGGGTGTTTGAACAAGTAGCAGAGCCAGCCATGCACTGATGTCTGGGCCTCTTTTAGTGCCATTTCCCACTGGGGAGAACTAAGGTGTGAAAAAACAAGGATATTCCACTGATTGCGCATTGGGGTGTAAAGCATTACCTTCTACGAAGAACTGGATCAGGCCCCTTGGAGTTCGATCGAGAGAGAGCGAGAGAAGGAAGAGTGAGGGAAGAGTGAGGAAGAGAGGCACACTGACAGTCACTTTGGGACAAATTGATTTGAGCTGCACTTCCTCTCTCCTGGATAGTGGCGTTTAAAGGCTGCTGTCAGAACAAGTTCAGAAGAATATCAGTGATGATTTTTTTTTCACCAATTAACCCTTCAGTCCCTTCTATACAGAAACTAATCGTAGGCCATTTTCAGCCCCAATTTCTTGTGCATATGTAGCATTTTTTATTCAGGGATGTTATAGGAAGTAGTTTAAAGCAATTCAGTATTGCTGATTAGGGTTCCTACATAATCTCAGCATCCCATTCTTTACATCTCTTGGGCTTCTGGCAAAATTATCTTCTCCAACTATAGTGATGTTTAAAAGAATTTCACAGTCCTGAGACAAGAAAAGGTCCTGCTGTTAAAAGGACCTGCTCTCCCCTCTTCTTTTCACTTTTCCTCCTCCTTACTCTCCCTCTCTCACTTTGTCTCTTCCCCCTATCCTGCTGTAGCTGCAGACGTATCCTAAGAGCAGCCTCATTAGCCAGGTAACACATCCCTCTCCATAGCTGTGCTCCACACTGTAGCTTCACATGGTCTGGGCCTCTCAGAGATGCTCATTAGAATGACATTGCTGGCACCCCTGTTTTCCCAGCATGTACAAACACTGCAGGGTTAAGGGCCTTTTTCACCTCAAGTGACTTGAGTAGGAGGAGTTGGCCAGTTTGTCTTCCCAGGCTTATTGTTATTGTAGATTCCTTCTCTTGTGAGCACAAGGGCTAAATGGAATGGAACAGAAAACTATTACATTGCTCTCCAGCTGATGAATTTTCTTATCCAGTAGTATGCTTTAATCTTTTCCATATTAGTTGTGACATAATAGTTCACACCAATGACTTACAGTACTGTGAAAAAGTCTTAGGGCCCAGAGAAAATGACCATTAAAAGTTGTTTATCTGGGCAATAAGTGTTTTTGTTTTTCCAAAAAATACTAATAATAGCATACATATAAATAACAGTAATACAGTAAAAAGTGATTTTATGTGTCAGTTTGTTGGCTTGACCATTACCAGAGTTCTCCTAGTGGACTCACAGTTTTACTGTCAAATTGCTGGTTTGGGTTCAATGAGTTATAATCAGGTACTGTTGGAACTGATGAAATAAGCTACATTAAAACAAGAACAATATTAATTGTTATACCTAATTTTTACAAATCGTTCAGGCCAGTCTTTATCTATCCCACATGGCTCTTGTAATGTTTTTTCAGTATAAAGCAGTAAAGTTTTGTGTTTTGTCCATATGGTGCATGCGTAACCTGAATATTGAACTACTGCTTTAATTTTCCCTTACAACTTTTTCACTGCTTGAATGATAATTGGCTCCATATGAGAAGAGTTTATTATGGATGTAAGTTTGACTTTCAAACTGTATATATTGCAGTGTTTCTTTTGCTCTAATACCAAGTTTAAAAAAACATCTCTTGGTTTAATTATGATCATTCTGAAGTCTGTTCAGAAATAACAAATCAAGGATAGTGTCACATTTGACATTAAGTATGTATGCAGTCTGCTGTGAAAATCATCATTGCTTCTGCAGCCTTCCTCACCAGGATTCTGAGGTTGCTCCTAGAATCTTGCAAGCTTAGAATTTCAATCAGCAAGAAGGCTTCCTCTTCTGGACAGGTAATTATTTTTTGAACACTTTGACTGACAGGCCTAGTGTGGATTAACAACCCAAAAGGACTATGTAGTATTCCAAGCACTGATGGTATATTGACGAATATTTAAATTTGTTTTCGGTACTGTGTTTTTTTGTGGGATATATAGAAAGTAAAAATATGGAAGACGTGTTTGCCGTTACTGAAGCAGGAATAAAATAAGTGGTTTGTGAAATGTTTTAGTCCAGTGGAATTGAAAAAAACTACAAGATCTGACCACATTTCAAATCCAGTTCAGTTAAAATATTCCCCCCAAAAAATTCACCTATAATTATCCAGATAGCAGTTTAGTCAGGAGAACATTTGGCTAAAATGGGAAATAAAAATGTTGAATGCAGAGAAAGCTTAGTACAGGAATAAAGACAGTATTTTCCTTGAATAAAGTCAAGGCCAAACAGAAATTGATATTCAAGATAAACCATTCAAAGGACTGCAACAAGGTCTTCCGCATGTCCCAACTGGACGCACTGTTTAACCAGAGATAACCATACATAAGGTCAGTCAGTGCTTCTCTCTCGTTTTCTCTTTCTCTCTATGTTTTTCCTCCCAGCCTCCACATTACTTAGAAGCCCATAATCGTGTTTTATCAAACCACAGCCTTATAATGTAGCTTGAATTCATGTCAAATTGGATTTTCTTGTTAAAACCAGACTTTTTTCACCTCTTTCTCTGTCTGTGTTTTCTATTAGCTCAGGCTGTTGAGGTGAGCATCTCTGCACTAGCCTCTAGGAGTGAGCATATTTTAAAAGAGAATTTCCTCAAGCAGAAGCTTCAGTTTTGTTTGTTCTTCTGACCAAGGCCAAGCTGCTCCATTAGCTGCGGTAAACTGCATCGCTAGCACTCCTTTAAATTTATAATATTTTTTTCCTGTTTATCCTTAGCTTCTTTATGCAAATAATCATTCAATATGCATTAAACTACTTTAGCCAGTTTACAGCACTTTTGAGCAAGGACCCGATCAATATGTCCGTTTTTAATACTGAAGCCCTGCAGAGTTATTGGTCGTAGTCAGTAATATAGATATATATATTATATATATAAAATAATTTCAATAGAACTAGCTAGAATTCTATAAAAGTGCATAGGCCAGTATTATATACTGCATTATCAGAATATGTAGTTGCTTAGTCTTCAGTCTTTCAGAAATTTCTCAGCAAAGGTTGGGCTCAAGCCTTTAGCATGTTCTCTACTTTTTCGGTCAATAGACATTACAAAATTACATAATTATGTGAAGCAGAAAAGTAAAGTTGGCAACCATCCATACACACTAGTATGTTTCTTCCTGTCTGTGTGCCAGTGTCGTTTTGTTCCCCATAATCTGTACTGTCCCAATCTTTCCCCCACTTAGCCCTGCAGCCCAATTTTAATGACTATGTCCTCTAGCTCTGTGGCTCTTTTTTAAAGGCAGATCTATCTTAAACAGCCTTTGGGGATGAGGCAGTGACTCGGTTTGCTTTCTGAGTGGTTGCAATGAATGGTATGTGAGGATGAAAGTGAGGTGAGCTGTTGTGTTTGTAACATGTAAGCTCAGTTTAAACCTCTCTGTTTCTCACTCTCTCTCCCCCCCCTCTCCCTTCTCTCTCTCTCTCTTTGATTTAGTCAGCTTCATATCCACAGGCTGTCTTCAGAACACTTTAACAGAAGAGAAATGGGTGAACATGAGAGTTCTGGCTGCTAGACATGCGTTTATTCTGCTTGTCTTTCAGAACGCTCACACACACACTCACACACACACACACACACACACACACACACACACACACACACACACACACACACACACACA
>JBBPDA010000132.1:19825420-19868609 GCA_037974385.1 Arnoldichthys spilopterus | reverse complement strand
ACACGCACACACACACACACACACACACACACACACACACACACACACACACACACACACACACACACACACATACAAACTAATTTTTATATAGGTTAGGAGACTTGGCTTTCCTCCAGAGTTTGTGGTTTGTGACACTTTGCACTGATTGACAGTAGCCACAGGAAGATGAGGCATCTCTCCATTCACCGGGTGATTATCTTAAATGGAGAAATTAAAGGATTACAAAGGAGCCTAGTAATCCAGCTGCCAATCGCATGCCTCATTAGAGAGAGAGAGAGAGAGAGAGAGAGAGAGAGAGAGAAAGATTTATATAGTGGTGTGGATTAGTTTTAGTATCTTCCTCAGTGGCTTGTCTTCATCATTAAAGAACTTTGTCTCACGGCAGTGCATTTTAACTGTTTGATGGAATGGATCTGCATACAGAGATGTCCATGCCTAGCCCCAGCACTTTCTGCTGATAGTGCCCATTGTTCATATCTCTTTTTGGGCCATTGCGGAGAGACCGACACATTTAGAATATCTGGAGTGTCAGAGAATGCTTTCCTCTGGGAAAATGAAAGATTTAAATGAAGAGACATACCATAAGCCATCTCATTATTGATTCACTCCAGACCAGAACAGTGGCTACATTTCTCAAAATAGACATTTATTTGTTCTCTGTCTGTGAGAAATGTCAAATCCTTGGGAACACGCCGACCGTTCATATATTGTCTCCATCTGCTTCATGACTTACATCTTTAATTTAGTTATTCTCATTGACTTTAAAGGGATGGCTCATATATTTTAATATAAACTCAAATAGACAGACACATCTAGGGTACGGAGGCTACTTGGCTGCCAGAATCATAGAATCAGGCTTCTATTCTCTTCTGTTAGCATATTGACTCCTATTCTAGAAAAAATCACAGCGTTCTGTATGCAGTCTTTTACTCGTTTTATTTTTATGTGTGTATGTCTGTGTGTGTATGTGTGTAAGTGTTGAAAAAATATATATATTTGAATACTATACTCCTTGAATCCATAATGTTGTAAAATACAAGCAGTGCATTATGGGTAATGCAGGTCTAGACTGCAAATACTGTGGAATATGTTTTGGGTAACAAGACAGAAAGAGTGCTGGGAAGCAAATATTTGTTTAGGAGTTAGGTTCATAACAATAAAAAAGTCACTAAGCCTCAAGGTGGTCCACACAATGATGGAGGTATTTTCTGCTCACTGGTTGCAGGGGGTTACAGAATGGTTTGGGTAAGTTACCACAAATGGGCTAGCCAACTAATTTACTTTTCGTGTACACACAAGGGGACAAGAGGACAAGAAAAGTTGCATAAATACAGCTGTCCACTGTAGCTTTGTAAACACGATAGAAGCAGTAAAATTAGCTCCTAAGACTATTGTGAGCAATCGGTCAAGCCACATTTAAAAAGGCGTTCAAACACACCCCACAATCCATTTGAATTCTTACCGCAAATATTGATTATTTAAATTAAATGCGATTTATTATCGATGAATTAACCTCAAATCTTGTAATTAGTTAGATTTTATTTCTAATATCATGAATGTCATGTGTATGTATGTGTTCACCTAACAATTTCCAGACCTCTCATTGTGGAAGCCCAGTATTACTTGTAGTCACCATCAAATATCTTGGTTCAATGGCATTAGCATTCATGCAAGCAGCTACCCAAACACACCTCAGCTGCCATTCACATTTCAAAACAGGAGTCCAAAGGAGATCTTTCTAATGATATTATAGATAAGATAACAGTTGCATAAGGAAGGTAAAAGTAAATTGAAAATAACTGAATTGAATTGTGCAAGATCTGCTAGACTGTCACCATCTGATAAACAGCACTTTCATCTTTGAGAGACAGGAGAAATTCAAGCTCTGCTCATCAGATCTGAAAAAAAATCAACAGGTGTCTCTGGCCATCCTTCCACTGTGTGTGCTGTTCAAGAGGCCATTACTGAGAAAAGGAAAGAAGACAAAAAAGAAGAAAATCTGCACTAGAACACTGATCTGGACATCTGAGATGAGGAGGAAGGGTTTATGCACTAGAGTATAAACTTGCAATTGGGATTACAAATCATTAAATCATGAGGAGCAGAGCATGCAGCCACTTTCTCCTTTTTGAGGTTAACAAGATGCATGGAGAAATATGACTATAGATTTTTTTTTAATTAAATCAAGACGTTTCAGTAAAGGGTGGACTTACATTTATATTTATATTTTAGTTTTTTATATATCTATAAAATCCAAGGCCTCTGTTTATTGTTGACCATTCAAAGGCACTAGCAATTCATCTAAATTCCAGTGTATTGTCATCACTTTTTTGTGCAATGCACTAGCTCTGTAGTCAGCAGAGTTTTTAAGTCTTTGAGAACTGGTGAACTTGGATTGGACTTTGGACTGCAGTAGTTGATTGTATGGCTGGTGATTGTACTGCTGTGTTTTGAAACTCAAATAACCTATAGCACATAAAAGATCTATCTTTTAACTGCTCAGCAATGTAAAGAATATACCTGTGGGTGTTTTCTTTTGGAAGGGACTATTCAACTCCTATCACAGGCCTACCAGCAGTGTGATTCACAATTCTGCACTTTCATACAAACTATATTATCGCCTTATGCAGCACTTCCATATGAAAAGATGGAATTTGCAGACGGACGCTGATCTGCTGTTATTTATTTATGTGTATGCCTTTATTTATTTATAAATCCTGAATCTGGTCAACAAAAGATAGAGCTGAGATGTGCAGTGGGCCTCGAATATAAATTAGGTTAAATAGTATGCTTTGGAAGATAATAAACATTTGAATGTCCTGTGTTGCACAATCAGTCCTATTTCACACTGCATAATGCTTGTGTGTCCCTCATCAAAACCTGGAGCCAAATACCACAGAACCAAACCACTGGACTTTGACTGCACTTCATTTATACATATCTGGTCACAAGATTAAAGGAAGGTTTTTTGATGTCTATGTGTGCTGTAAAACATTTGGGGCTGTTGGGCCAAGTGTTTTACAGGCCAAATAGTTGACATGTGGAACAGGACCATACAGCAGTGCAAGAAGCCCTCCTGTCTTGTTTAGAAAACAAGCCTTTTTGCCAATATTTGACCTGGAGTGATTGATTCTGACAGTCGAGAGGTGGAAAGTTTCATTGACTGAGGTCCAGATTTATTGGCAACCTCAAACAGCTTCTGCGAGAAAAGGATTTCAGTGTTTCAAAACATGTTTTTAGTTCATTGTTATGAGTATAATCATGTAAAATGTATTTAAACTCTGCAGGTAATTTCCAATCTTCGTTTTGTCTCTTTAGTATGTGGGTAGATACAATCAAGCTACCCTCCATTGGTTAGGTCTTCAGAGCTGGTGTCTTAAACCCTAACATGTCAGATTAAACATCCAGCATAATTAGAAAGTGACGGTGGAATCAACCAATCACATATGGGTATATAATGCTTCCTGTCTTGAAAAACAGGATGTAAATATGAGGGTTAGCCTAACCAATGCTTTCAGAAATATATTATATATGGAAAATGGCAGTAGCTTTACAAGAGGGCTTTTTACTGAAGTAGCCACTGTAAACCTGCAACATCCAGTGTAAAATATATATTTGTCTGCATGTTTATTCCGGAATGGCCAGAAAATTTTTTTATGCCATTTACAGTTAGCATAATGCTAATATATTCCCATATATTCCCTCAGAAATCCACAGAGGTGCTAGCAAACGTTCCCCACTATTGTGTATCTCTGATTGTAATGGTTCACCACTGACTAAACACAGCTAAATGTCATGACAGTGATTGAAAACATTATTTTTGACATATTTTACAGTACTGAGCAGACCTCCAAAGCCAATTACAGTGTTGAAGGTAGCTATAAGTGTTATATCTTTGTTGGAAGGGGAAATGGAAGCCAACCCAACATAATTATGCCTGCACCAGTGTGTTCACATGCACCAGACCATATGCAGGCTAAAATGTTCTAATGAGTAACAGTTTATCATTTAAAATTATCAGCTGTAATTTAATATGGGAACAGTAATGATAATTGCATTAATTACATTTTGCAAATGTATCATGTGCTGCTTGTTTTTGCCGTTACAGTTCAGTAACTGGAGGTTTAAATGAAAGATTGATGCCACGAATATTGATTTTCTAAATGAGCATCTATGTGCGAATTAATAGTAGCAGATTTCAGAGTCACCAGAAAAGCCTTGAGATACGGGATTGCACATGTTTTCTTGTGCTTTCAGCTGTTGCTTGATGAATGAAAGAAAGCTTTTGTGTTTAAAGACTGAGGGGTTTCATGGTCAAGTAGTTTAACGGTTCATCCTTTGATTTTTTTTTTTGCTTCTGCTATTGCAATCCACATTAAAATGTTGCATGGTTTCAGCAGTCGAGTACTTGGACTGATGGGCATTTAATAAGACTGTAAAGATTGTAAAGCAGAAAGCATTGTCAAATAAATGTTCTGCCCTCACTAGATGACAAACAGATATACATACAATCCATAAATCAAGCCAGCAGTTAATCTTACTTTATAGGAATTAGGATGATAATACACAAAACCTGCTCAACACTGACGCTTAAATGTTCGTTTTATTTCATTTGCTATATTTCACTGTCACAATCAGACCCAGTAGAAGTTGTTCTGCAGCCCCTATGGAGCAAGTCACATACTCGCGCACATACGCATACACCTACAGAAAGAGCCCCTAAAGAGCTACAATGCTAAGCCTCTGTCACGGTGCCTGTGAAGGCTGCGTTTAGGTTTTAGGAGAAAGCCTCTCCCCACTGTGCCCGTGTGCTCTCTCTCTCTCTCCGCACATCACTGCAGGAAAATACCTGGATTTTTCTTCCCACTGCGAGCTGGGGAGCTACAATACTTGAGCTTTTCCTCACCACTTTGAAGCTGGAAGGCTTACATACACATACAAATGCACACATAGACACAAACACATCCAGTATATAAATATGGACTCGCATGTACATGCAGGCATGCACACACTGACACAGGAAACACATTCTGGCAAGTAGAGAAAAAGATTCCAGAGGGATCTTCAGAGGGGATAAGGATACAGAAAGAGGCATCATCACGCTTTAGGGCACACAGATCAGCAGGTCTGCTGATGCTCCCTCAGTCTCTGGCTTTATTTTTTCCCCTGTTCTTATGGGGTTCCTCTTTACCTTTCTCTCCTTCTTTCTTTCTTTCTTTCTTTCTTTCTTTCTTTCTTTCTTTCTTTCTTTCTTTCTCTTTCTCTCTCTCTCTCTCTCTCTCTTTCTCTCTCTCTCTCGCCTTCTTTCTATTTCTCTTTCCCTGTCTCTCCCCACGTTACAGTTTTTATTTACCATTACTATTGTTTGATAACTTTATTCCTAGAGCATGTTAATTGCACATATTATTAATAAAATTCAATTTTATGATATATTTGCAAAATATATCATGGCATCACAGTATCAAATGATATTTCAGATGGTATCTCTACGGTTTATGAGCTTATGCCTCCAAGCAATGTCTTGCACATCTGCCATAGCTGGTTTTGACTGGACTGGACTTATACAGTACTGTAAACAATAACCAGACATAAAATACTTCTTCGCTGAATTTCTCCTTTTTATTAACTGAAGTATCCATTAAATGGCACCACAGTTAACACACAATAGACATATGAAGTGAAAGTGACAAGTTGTCATTGTGAACACACTCAAGCACAACAATGAAATGTGAACTCTGCCTTTAACCCACACGTGCACACGTGGAGCAGCGGGCAGCTACCAACAGCGCCCAGGGACCAGCGTAGCAGGACTATACCTTGCTTAAGGGTACCTCAATAGTGCCCGGGCCGGGACTCAAACCTGCGACCTTCAGGTCCCAAAGGCAGCATCCTAACCACTAGGCCACCACTGCCCACATATATACATATAATCATATATATACTACTTTATATGGGATATATTAGACAGCAAGTGAACAGTCAGTTCTTGAAGTCGATGCGCTGGAAGCAGGAAAAAGCAAGTAAAAATGAACCAGCGTAGGGATTTGAGTGATTTGATATGGACTGAATTGCGATGCCTAGTTGAGAGGATCAGAACATCTCTAGAACGGCAGGTCTTGCTAGGTGTTCCCAGTATGCAGTGGTTAGTACTTTCCAAAAAAAACTCCAAGGAAGGATAAAAAGTTAATGCTGTCTATGATTGAAAGGTGTCAAAACATACAGTGTATTCACAAGGGACTGTGTAGGTGCAGCCAGTCAGAGTGCCTTTGCTATATGAGCATCAGACCTGGACCATAGGGCAATTGAAGCAGATGGCCTGGTCAGATTCGTGTCACTTACCTGAGCAAGAGATGGCACCAGGACATGAGAGTAGAAGGCAAGTTGGCAGAGGGAAGAAGAAGGAAAACCTAAATAAAATAAAATAAAATAAAACTGTGATATTAAATATTAGACTGAATATTACAGTAATGGTTTTGCATGTAGAAATTATATTTTTCCACGCCCTGATAGCTCTGCACTTTGCCCCCATGAAACCACTAGATGAGCTTTGTCTAGCAGCAGCAATCAATACTGTGTTCATTAACATAAGGTTTCCGATACCATGGATGATTTGTGGTGTTTCTTGTTGCCGTGTGCGGCGTGTACTCATCTGATTGGTGGTGCAGCACAGGAGACTGCAGCACAGAATTCTAATTAAAGAGAAAGCTGCCGGAGGAAGCCGCATGACAGAGACCCAAGTGTAGCCCTGGATATTTTGCCGTCGACGTCAGTGTTGCGATTTTGGTTCTGACATCAGTATCCACGCCCTTTGACCTCAGGTGACAGACGGAGGTTCTGATGTTGTGGCCCCCGTGCCAAAACGATCCCTCTGTCGCTGAAGGCAACCCTCGTCACAGCGGCAGTGATGACATTCAGGGTCTCTGCCTCAGTGACAGCTGATGGGGCCAGCTCTGTGAATAACAAATTGCCACGTTATCTCTCTCTCTCTCTCTCTCTCTCTCTCTCTCTCTAGCTGCAGGAGCTGTGGCATGTTACTAAACAGCCTTGAATCAGTGTAAGTGTCTCAGACAGCAGCTCCCCCTGACAGAGCACCGAAGCAGGCTGGACCATGTGGGTTCAGACATATTTTATCCCCATGAAATGTGGTGTACATGTGTGTCGCTGGCCAGTGACAACTCAGAGAATTGTTTAGAGCATAAAGTGCTGGGTACAGCTTGGTGCTAAGCAATAAAACCTTCTTGATATTTACTGCACAGAAGTGCAATTTATTTGATAATGAAGATAAACTTGAGGCAATAACTTCTATAAATGTTTTCTCATTTACACTGAAAGAGGAACGCTTGCAGCCTTTTGAACAGCCTATAGGAGCAGTGTCAAGACAGAAAAACATCCAATTAGGCCACTCTTCCTTTAAAGAAGAATTTATTCTTTTCGCCCCATTCTTGTTGACTGCTGATTGTTAAGAAGCAGGTCTTCAAGGTGTTTTCAAAATGTAAATTTTTTTTAAATGATGTTTAAAAAAAGGATAATTTTTTACTTATTCTGGTTTCTAAATACAGTTTGTCTAAAATTGAGCATTACAAAGTGAAAATTTGTTATTGTGAACACAGTCAAGCACCACAACGAACCACTAACCACTAGGCCACCACTGCCCACGAAATGCAACTTGTGAGTATTCGTATAGTTGGATCTTTACTAGTGTCTCAAGTGTTTGTATAGTCCCCTGGAAAAGGTGATTTATTTCTTCACATCGCTGGGGCTCCCTAAGGGTTCTGAAGGAATTGTGCTGTTAGAGGATACAATACAAATGTTTAATACACATTTACAATATTGCAATGTTGTGCCTCACCCTCTTTGTAGACTAGAAAGCACCCATGTACGTCGCTCTGCCAAATGCTGTAAATGTAAATGTGAATGTAAATGTACGTAGACATAAACGGAGCTGACAGAAGTGAAAGGATCCCACTTCTTCATATCTTTTGCTATCCTTTTTCTCACAGATTGCCTAGTATTGGTATGAGGTGTCTCATCTCTCTTTGTTCACTTAAGACGGAAAGAACAGAACAGAATGAGAAACTTTAAGAGCCACCGAAGAGGACGATTTGGCAGTGCTGTACTTTTCCCTCCAATCATTCACTGCAGACTTTCATCTTAGAGAAATATGAATTTAGTGATTAGTGCAAGATCTACTCCATCCACTTCCTGGCTTTTTTTCTGAACTCATGGGGGAACAAGGCTACTCATTTTCTTAGATCATGCCAATCTGATGTGTTTGATTACATGCTCATAGTAGCTAATGCGCTAATGTGCTCAGTATTAGGGGCATTAAAAAATGCCTTTTCACATCCTCTCAGATGCAATTCTTTTCACTGTTGTCTATAAAGCAATGCACCCCATGAATAAAGAGTTCTCCTCAGTCCACCTCAATTTGTTTTGTGGTTTTAAATCAAGTTTACGTTGATGAAACTATTGAACAGCATAAAAAAGCACTATATGTCATTGCTGCTGACCAGTCATGAACGTTTTCTGTGGAGTTAGTCACTCAACCAGCATGTAGCAAAACCCAGGACTGTACAACACTCCACATTGTACTTTTTTCTACCCACCTTTGTAAGGGTGCCAAAAATAATTGAGCAGACTAGAGATATTGTCAAAAAACTTTTATGAAAGTATTGAGTTTGTGTTTGTCAAAAATCAAAACTTTTATGCCAATACCAATGTAATTAAAGTTCTTTTTCAGTTTAAACTTCTTAGCCACACCCATATCCCCCCCACACACTCTTACACCCATATGCCAACAGCTATAGTTCCAGAAGACAAACTAGGAAGAGTTCCAAGTGGAACACTTTTTTCCAACAGTGTTTCCAAAATTACCAGGAGCAAAAACAGAAAAGGGCAGAAATCGATGAGATGGACCAGTACGTGCTCCGCCTAGCGAAACACAGAATATCAGGAAGCAAAAGGCCTGCATAGTCATCAAAGTCAAGCACCTTTGCTTTTTAGATCACAGTAGAAAAACACTTGGCTCTTTTTGTGCTGCAAACTTTTTTTTTTTTTTTTTTAACTATGTGCCTTTGTGATCTCATGAGAAACAGTATTTAACAGTACACTGGGCCACAAGGTCATAAATAAGGGTCATAGTGACAGTCAAATGACAAAACTGGGTTTGCGCTGTATATTTACTTAGTAATTAGGGGGAAATGATGTGGTGAGCAATTGAAACGCTTCAACACACCCTTTATCTTAACAAGTGGGGTGTGTTGATGTTTCTCCTGCTTTTAAAAAACCTGTTATATTGAGCATAAAGCATAAATCCAAACTACCATACGTAGTTTCCCTAGCGATGGCTGCTGCTTCAATTATTAATGATTCGGTGGATTTGATTGACTAGTTAGTTTGTGTAGTGGAAATGCCTTTTCAGAGTGGTTTCATATGTATTACACTGATGTCAGTGTCTTATTAACATTTGGGTACTCAAAATGCTTATGCTCCCATTTGCCTGGGGGCAGTTCTTTTAGAAAGCACATTTAGTGCCAATTGAAATGTTTGTAATGGCTATTATAACGAGACATCATAGTTTACTGTTCATTTCCGGGTGGAATTAGACCAGTGTTGTGTGAAATACCATGGAAAACGTTGCGCATAATTTAAAAGACTTTCAAAGTTAACAACTTCAAAAAGCATAACAAACTCACATCTCAACGTGTTACATAAGCATTTCAGTAAACATTTTCTAATCCTCCAGTTTTAAGAAGTGAATTTGCAAGGTTTCGAAGGGTGCTGGAGTTGGAAGGGGAGGGTGGAGCAGTGCGTGACATTCCTCTGAGCGAGTCAAGGCTGTAGCAGTGTGTGTGACAGGCCCGTTCATCATGGTGCTGCACTACTGATAGATCTGAGATTGGCTCAGTTTGGCTTGTTTTAGCTTCAAGGAGGCTTAGGGGCCTTAGAACACACTGACGCACACACGCACACACACCAACACACATTGAACACAATTACAAACATATGCCCACGCATATGCCCCCTCCCTACACATGAACATTCTGTTCACATAGCCCTCTGTGTCTTCCCTTTGTCAGCGGCCGAATCCGGCTGTTTACCCAACAAGCGAGCAAAGTGAATTGAGTTAGTGTTTTTCTCCGTTAGGCCACCAGGGTTTTCGGCATGTCCACTTTGATGTGCGGTCGGCCGTGTTCATTTGCATCAGTGTTAGTCAGAGCTACACTTTGGCCCAGGGTGGGGATTCATCGCAGTCATCCAGCGTTATCATTCACACAGACAGCTACCGCTAGGTACAAGAGAATGTGTGGGCTGGAAAGGCATATGCCACTATTGCAAGGGCAATAATGGAGAAAAATAGCACTCTTCTTCAGATTTGACCCATGGCTTTTTGTTAATATTCATGAACACATTGCTGCATTCTCACATGGAACCATACTGTGACCTCAAATGCTCCAGTGCAGTTAATATGTGAAAAAATTGGCACTAATTTTGAAAAAGACTTATATCTCTGGAATATACTATTGGATGATTTTGGTCAGCTAGCATCTGTTCTATAGTTGGAATTAAGATATGAATGGTTATATTTAGTCCATTCCTTTAGCATATCACTACAATGAAACTGTATTAAGCAAAACATTGGCATATGTTTTATCTTGGGAGCTGCTGTCATGATCTCGCATCAGATATGTATCACAAAATAATGCTCTGTTCCCTGTCTTCTGATGGCCTCTTTATTTGAGCTAAACCTGGCTCCACCACTGTTGTGACACTGGAATAATTGTTATCACATGAACTAAATGGAACGTGTTCATTATTTTTTCATGACCATTTCACATTGGGAATCAGTTAATAGTCCATTGACTCCTGTTTTCAGCAGAACAAACAAATTCACAGCAATTACCGTTGTTGAAATATGGTCATGTGCCCAGTGTGGTTCCATCGCTCCGGTTCCTTCGAGCTGCTTAAACACCGCTGCGTCTGAAATCTCAATTACTGCATCCGAGGCTAGAACAAAGCAGCTCCATAAGAGAGAACTGCAATCATTGCTCTTTAATTGAGTTTGAGATGTAGCATTGCTCACTCCCTTTCACCAGAGCAGACCCATCACGTCTCATCAGGCAGCCCGTGTCAGAGAGTGAATGAACGGAATGCCAGCGCCGCGCGCCCCTCTCGCTGAGACCTTAATGAACGAGCCGAATTCGCCTGTCACTCTAGAGCTGGAACGCGCTCACAAAGGCCTCCCTGCAGCATGCTGGCAAAACAGGAGGCCTTCAATCTACCTTGTTCCCCCTGGAGAACCTGGCACCCAGCCATGCGTTACTCATTCAGCGAAGGCATTTAGGACTCTGCACAACCATCTGGCTCAACATTCCAGTCACAACAAAGACAATTATCAAGTTTATTGGCCTAAGCCTCAGCAAACATTCTCTAAAACGACATAATAGAGCCTCAACTGATTGACCATGATTGAGAAATTTCAGAGTGTTGGTGAACAAATGATGTTTATAGACTTGGAGTTGTTTGATTTTTTCATTCTGTAGGTGTGAAGATGGGAGTCATGTTCTTAAAGAAATGTTGTATGTGATTTATGTAAGCATTTTCCAGCTTAATTCATATTCATTTCCTACATAAAGCCCTTATACACACAATGTACTTAGATCAGAATTGCAGGTGATGTCAGAAGCACCAGAAGCGTCTTTTGTACTTTGAGCATGCGTTAGTACTTGTTGATTGTTGCTATTCTTGTGAGGAACAGCAGATACAGTTGAGCTAACGATTGCGTCCCACAAGACTGGGGCATATTCCCAATGGGTTCTGAGGCTAATTTTAGCATCGTGGTGACACCAGTTTGATAATCACTAGGGGTCTGACAAGCTCTCATTTCACTTTGCAACAGCTGCAGTGAAACAGTGGTTCCTTTATCAAGAACACGCTGTTCATTAATCAGACATTGTATGTGCACATTGACCAAAGAATGGCAAACTGTATGAGGTGAATTTCTGAAGGTCTAATATGCTTCCAGCATCATAAGCATAAAGATAGCATCTCTGCTAAAACTGTATCAGTCCCATCTAAAATTGGTCTCTCACTCTGTGCATTTAGCAGGGCTGGATTAGCCAGCATAACAAATTTTACCATTACAAGCCCCGTCAGCCAGATTGAAGCATAATGGTCCAAGAGAATGGTAGAAAAACACAGAGCAAAGGATTTTCTCCTCAGTCAGTTATCTCAGTCCCTGTTCTATTCACGTGGCTCAGTGCTGCCAGGAGGGATTGGGCCCGGTTCTGAGACCAAACAGATGGGGGGATTTAAGTGTGAGTAAAAAGAGAGGAAATGACCATCACTCCACAGAAGAGGACTCGTCAGAGATAAGGATAGAAAAAATGAAGTACAATTTTTTTTGCTAAGCATATCTTTGCTAAAGATGCTGAAGTGAGGCTGGGGGTAATGGCAGGGATGGAGCTTTCTCAGAGGCAAAGAGCCTTTTAAAATTGAAGAGATGCTTTTAAACTTTCGTTCTGACTTTGCCTCATATACTTAAAGACACAGAATCGAACACTTACAATAAATCTGTGTAAATGAACTTCAGCAGAAAAAACTGACAGAGGCAATCAATTCTGTGATTCGAGGGGTAGTTTTGTTTGCTTTTAAAATTGGGAAGGGGCTTATGTCCTGCATTGTGTGTATGTAAGTGTACACAAGAGATTTTAATGTCGTTTTGGTTATTTACAGAAGGATGTAGACATGTTTGCAACCAGTACGCTTCAAAACTTTCCTACAATGAAGCCTGTACTTTTGGGTTTTGATTTTGTAGTGGGCGTTCCTGCGTTGTAAAATTTGTTCCGCAATGACATCTTTATGAGCTTATAGATGGTGTCTCACTGATGGTGTCTCACTGATGGTGTCCCACTGATGGTGTCCCACTTTGGTTTTTATTTATTCTTGGTATGAAATGAAAGTTGCTATCTTTGTTTCTGGCGTGATGGTTTGTTTGTTTCTGAGAGATTCTTCGCCTCCCACACAAAACAGTGCCTGTCTGCATTTCAGTCTGTGCCATCACCACTACTCTCTCTGTCTGTCTCTCTCTCTCTCTCTCTCTCTCTCTCTCTCTCTTTCTCTCCCTCAGACCCTTTGGCCGCCCTTCACAGAGCTGTGCTCCTCTGATGAAGTGTGGCATTGTGTGTGTGTGTGTGTGTGTGTGTGTGTATGTGTGTGTAGGAGTCTGGCTCTCAAAGGGCTCTGTGATGCATGGCGACACCTTAATTTGATATTTTGGGGAGTGTGTGTGTGTGTGTGTGTGTTTGTGTAAATGAGTGAGTGGATCCAGGAGAGGTATGGAGAAGAGTGAGGGGCTGCAGTTGAGTCAGCAGCATATGTCAGATTGGGAGAATAGGACCTAAAGAAAAAAGCTTTTGGGGGGGTGAGGTGTCATTATTACGTTCATTACTCACTCTGGTTTCTATTAGGATCCTCTCTGACCTGTCTCTTTCTCTAGACTCCACTCTGCCTTACAATAGAGTGACATGATGAAGACTACACTGAGGATGAGGAGGATAATGACCAGGACTGGAATCAACTTAGCGCTGTCCCAATGTACCCAGACAGCAGAGTTTCCAGTTCCATATTCAGAGGTCAAAGGCTGTAAGCGTAATGACCAAAATGAAGCAATTAATGATGGCGTAATTTCAGCCACCTCCCCACCTCTCTCCCTTATAATGGATTTTAAATGACAACCGGTTCGTCTCTACTGGGGGAACATTCCATTAAACCCTTCAAGATGATGATGGTAATTCGTCGCCCTCTGGTTTCTTGCTTTTGTCTGCCTTTGGGATAATTCTTGGAGATTACAGCTGTGTTGACTTGAAATGACTACTTTCGAACGCTGACCTTTGCAATAAGCACCTCAGAGACACTGCTCCGAGAGAGAGTGCTCGTGCTTTTTCAGTCAGTCTTCTGCAGGAATTTGTTCAATCCACAAATATGTACCCGGTGCACAAAACAAACTGTGCTAATAGATCAGGGAGTGTACTGTGTAGGGCTGATGGATATATTTCCGTTGGCTGATCAGATCGACTGATATTAAAGCTGTGTGGCTGTAATACGTGTATGACCATACCCAGTTTCATGTTCTGTGGATTCTGCAGATTTCATACTCTTAAACTAATTTGTCGCTCACCTTTTTTAATAGAAAATACCAAAGCATCATGAAGTTATAAGTGAATGCATCAAGCACCTAAAGTTTAATAAAACGTTTATAATAATATGAACTATCAACTACAAAAAACAAGAATACTGGAAAACATCTCCCACATAGTTACAATATTTATATTGTTTAAGAATTTTTTAATTTGAGTAAATATACTTGACTGTCAAATCTGACAATGTACAGTTGACAACTAACAACCATTTCAACAAATTTTCTTCTCTGAATTATATCATCTGATATTAAGTCAAGTCAAGTCAATTTTATTTCTGTAGCGCTTTTTAAAATAGACATTGTCACAAAGCAGCTTTACAGAGTCTGAACTCCTGATGAGCAAGCCAAAGACGACAGAGGCAAGGGAAAACTCCCTAAACTGTATGAAGAAACCTTGGGAGGAAACAAGGCTCAAAAGGGGAACCCATCCTCCTCTGCTCGACACCAGAGAGCAATAACAAACAAAAGAAAAGAAAATAGTATTAAGATAATTTTAATCTCAGTTTAGGAGTTTGCAAGCCCTCCCCATGTTCGTGTGGGTTTCCTCCCAGTGTCCAAAAGCTTGCAATGCTGTAGGTTGACTGGATGCTCTAAATTGTCCATACATTTGAGTGTGTGAGTAAATGGTTGTCTGTCTATGTGTTTCCCTGTGATGGGTTGGCCTCCTGTCCTGGGTGAACCCTGCCCTAGGCTGTAGTCAGCTGGGATTGGCTCCAGCTTCCCTGCCACCCAAAATGGAAGAAGCAGTTTAGAAAATGAATGGATGGATGCATAATCTTAGTTTAAAGAGGCGCTGTGACTTTCGATCAGTTTGGTGGAGCATAGGGCTGTCCATGTTGGCTCTCCTCAGTAGGAGTGAATGGGTTAAAAGCTGTGAAAACCTTAACCAGAAATAGGCTGGGTCAAGCTGGTCTTGACAGCAGAATGGGACAGGATCACTGGTATCAGAATGTTAAGCGCTTTAAAACCAGTATTAGTGACAAGCAGTTCCTATCTGTTAGGTTTCTTTTGTGTAGTTTGCTCACATTCGACTCAGTGGAAAGCAGTCCAGGTCAGGGTAGCTTAAGATAACTGGTTACATTTAGGCATTCAGCAAACTCACTAGTAAAATTCAGATTCTTAGTGTACCCCACTGAGAAGGTCTTCATCGTAACACAGGGAATTAGGTTAGGAAGAGCGCAGTGTAGACGTGCCTTCTCTTGCTCTCTCGCACGGCCCTTAGCCCGCGGCCAGTACTGAAGCTATGCTGTGGGAGAGGAGCTGCTCTGTTGTCTTTCTGAAGAGTCCTCAGTCTGGGGCGGTTGACGTATGCTGTTGTTGTTGTTTGAAGTATTTCGAGTATTTTTGGGGAGGGCTGAATTGAAAATTTCATGAAGAGGGAAACGCAGCCTCTCTTTGAACTTAGGGACAGGATTGTTCTGAGGGCTTGATGGGAGTAGGTGATGCGAGGGTGCCGTTTGGGGTGAGGGGGCTGCTGAATGTGTGGGTGTGTATGTGTGTGTGTGTGTGTGATTTACCCCACAAAGCCTTCTTTATTCTCCTTTTGCCCTCTCAGGCAGGGAGATGCTGAAAGAGGCTCTCCAGGGCCCAAACGCACTTATTCATTTATTAGAAACAGCTATTCATTTATGAGAATAAGAAGTGAGTGGGAGAGAAGAGAGGAGTGGGCACTGGGAAATTGGCTTTGTAAATTTATGGTGTTCTGTTGCGGAGGCCCAGGCAGAGCCAGCCAATAAAAACAGAAACACTGCCACACACACACACACACACACACACACACACATACACACACACACACACAAAGATTATGGTGTATTCATTTTACACTAACTCTCCATATATGCCCTATATGAATGTATAATATTTACATGCAGGATTCCTTTATAAAAATCTTTGTTTTCCTGTTTTTCTGGATCTTGTAACCTGTATGTTCCTTTCAAAGGTTTAACACTGTTTACCACCACAAGAGAGATATTTTTGTTGTTTCATATGCCTCAATTACAGTTACAAAAAACTACAAGAATTAATGCCTATACAATGTTAATAGAACCTGAGTTGACAGCTGTGGGTTATGACCTTTTATTGGTAACATATTTTGAAACACAAATTCATACATATTCAGTGGCTTCTTTCAAATGACAGTGTTTATTCCCATAAGGTTAGCTGGTGTACAAAACATGAATTATTCTCTCAAAACTCTGAGCATCAAAGACTGTTTTACCAATTAATTTTTTTATGGCTTCTGGACATATTTTTTTCATTTTTTGTTTTTATAAATCCCATATGGCATTTTCTTTGCTCTTTGAAAATACTGTAATGTGAAGGTTTTGCGTTAGGTCATAGCATACCATTATCAGTAGTAACATGACAGCTTCATTCTTCCTATGGGTATAGTTGTAGTTTCAATGTCACCAGGATCCAAAACACCACAGATATGGAATTAGTGAGAGAAGAGAGCGTTAACTGCCAAAATGTAGCTTCACAGTAAGTTTACAGTGTCACGATTATGCTAATGTGAGGGGGATTTTTTTTTGGTTTTTGTAAAAATATGCTACCAGAACTCTCTCATCCTGCTCAAGTCAGTGTGGGTTAGGACACAGTATGAATTGCTATGAGCTATAAATATGAACAAAACACAGCAAGAGCTCCAGTATTAAGCTCAAAAAGCAAAATTTCGACATTGTTGTTTACTGTAGGATGAGGCTTTCCATATGAGAAATGTCTTTTTGAGAATGACAGCCCCTTCCTATTTTTATTCATGGAACTGACCGCTTTCATAATCTCTCTGATCTTTCCCTTTCACTATCTGTAGCAAACAAGACTACATTTTTTTCAGTGGCTTGAGGGTAGGGTTAAAGTGGACTTATTTTCAACAGCATGGCTAGCAGGTTGCCCAGGTAAGATGAGGTGGCTGGTTTAAGCCTACCTGTGAACAGGCAAAAATGCTCACAGATGGAGGCTTGCTTTCCCTGGAGAAGCTCCGGCTCCATCGTTTGCATCTTAGCCTTATAAATCTTTCATAAAGGATGTCAGTTTTGCTTACACAGAGGGAAAGCAACAGCCCCACAGGACAGAGATGTGCAAAAGGCTTTTGCAACATGCACCCATAAATGTGAGCGTGTGTGTGTGTGTGTGTGATAGCGAGTGCCTAAAACTGTTGTTTGTGCCAGTTTTTCCACTACTCTTCCATTTACCACTGAATAACCATTTCTCATGCCTGGTTGCATCCGCTACACAGTCTACGCTATCTGCAACTGATATCTCTCATTGCCAATCTACACTAGCCTGTCAGCTGTATTTCAACTGGTGTCCTCTCTTTACAAAACAGGTGTTCAAAGGGACTTAGTCTCTCCAGTCTCTCTTCTTAGAGTGGTGCTTGTTTTTGGTGGAATTCAAGACATCAAGACCCTCCAGTCCCTTTCCACCCCACCTTTTCTCCCACTCCTTCTGTCTCTCTAGTATAAAGTGCTATATAAATGTAGACTTTGTTCTTGCTGGTGTTAAAGTGGATGCAGTAGCAGGGGTCTGGTGCTGCAGAGAGCTGGAAAGGCCAAGACGCTGCTCTCAGTCCTTTCATCTCAGCATCTCCAAATACAGACAGCTGCAAAATGCAGTGCCCCAAAGTGTGCCCTGTCATTTTATCTGCCCATTTTTTCAATGATGTGGCCACAAGTGCAGCACTCCTTTGTAGAACCTGCACACACATCATATATAGATGTTACTTTTGGGTCTTTTTCATCATAGTGTTATAATAAGTGTGTCTTTATCATTGTTCCTCCATCTTTGTTGCATTTTTCTGGTTCTGGTGACAGTATGAGAATTGTAGAAATTATAGAATAAGTGAATTCTAGAAGTTAATAGAAGAATAAGATAATTCTAGAATTTTACAGAATATTTATGTAACAATCATGCCTCCCTGTTCCACGTGTCTATGTTGTTTTGGTTTCTGCCACGTGTCCTGTCATCGTGTTTGTGTGTAGCCACGCCCCCCAGCTGTGTCCCATGTGTTGTAATTAGTTAGTCAGGTGTTGTCTGTTAGCTGTGTCTACTTAGTGTCCTCGGTTTGGTTTAGTGTTGTGGTTTGTCTGTTGTATCTGTCGTAATTCTGTTCATAGTTCTTGTGTACGTCAGTCTGCTCTGTGTTCATGCTTCGTGTCTTTTATTTAATAAATCCGCGTTCATTCCTACAACGTTTCCTGCACTTGCCGTCAGAACAACCAAAACGTGACAATTAAGAAAATTCTAGAATGTGACAGAAGGGTGTGAGAGTTCTAGAGTGTGACTAAAGTGTGGGAATTCTAGAACTTAAAGAATATAAGAATTCTACAATTTGATAAAGTTTATTGATTTTTTTCTTATAGTCTATAAATTAGTTGGTTTTCATTGTTCTTTTCCATCTCAGTTGCATGTTTTTGTTGTGGGTGATGGTGCCTAAACTGTTAAAACTTTATTGGGTTGTTGGAGGAATAGAATAAAGCAAATTGAATGCAGACTGAATAGACTTTTTATGCATATGACTAATATAAGATATCAAAATTATTTTTCAAATTTGTATTTTATTCTACTGTATTGGTATGTTTCCTAGCACTACAGAAAATTACATTGATGCAATTCATACAAATACTAGAGGGTTCTGTTACTAATTTCATGCACTTAACATTGTTTAATGCAGCATGTTCATTTTGTCCACATCAACCACTTGTTTGATGCATTCATGGGTAAGAAATAGTGACTGTATTTCTCAGTTTGGTGAGAAAGGAGGGGAGCAGTCACTAATGTGTCTTGGCCTGAGTCGTGTCCCCAGACCCAGAGCCACAGTAAATGACTATTGATTGTGGAGTCTTGAGAGTGAGGGTTGTTGGCCCGCTAAATACTAACCCTGTTTTGGGGCTATTATTAGTGCTTTTCTTTCTCTCTCTCTCTGCATCGCTTTCTTTTTTTATGTTAGTCTGTCTACCCCCCCCCCCCCCAGGGTTCTGCCACTATCTACCTATTTTTCTCTCTCTCTCCTTCTCTCATACTGTTTCTGTGTTTCTCTTCATCTTTCTTTCTTTCCTTCTTTCTTTCTTTCTCTCTCTCTCCCTTTCTATCTCTCTCTCTCTCTCTCTCTCTCCCTCTCTCCGGCTTTTTCCTTGTCCCTCTCCCCGGTAGCCGTGGAGAAGGTAAGTGGTCTGCTCTGACAAATGCAGTTTGCTAAGGCAGTCCATTATCTAAAAAAGGCAAGCTGACCGCTGTGGCTAGACGCTAATACGCAACGAGATGCTTATCAGTTCAAATTAAGAGGAGAACGAGGAGAGTTGCTGGCAGATAATTGTTTTTGACAATCCATGGCTGGCTATGATGAACTCTCCCAAGAGAGGGTAGATACTGTGCTCTTTTCCCTGGAGAAGTGCCTGTTTCTATGTGTGTTTGTGTGTGTGTGCCTTCAAATCTCTATAGGAGGAATTAGCAGAGTGTTGTGCTCATCACTTGTAAAGTAGGAAAAACTCACAGCTTAGATTTATTTTATCTCACCAGCCAGAATGTCTATCAGTTTGTGGCTCAATGTGGCTACCTACTGTGATAGGAAAGAGCCATTGGACTGGCACATATAAGCAACCACAGATGTCGTTTTGGTGTGACATGTAGGGCCAGGTCATTGTCAAAATAGTACAAAATTGCTAGCAAAAAAGCAGACCTGAGGAAAACAAAATGGTATGTGTTTGCAGAGATCTTTATTCCTAACTACCAACTGCTAGTAAGAACATATAAGTAATTTCTTAACATGTGATGTGACTTGCTATGATAGTATAAAGTGTGGCCAGCTGCTTGCAAGTGGTACATGGAAATGCAAGTACAAAAAAAGTGGAAGTGACAAAATCCCAAAGGCCGGTTTAGCATGCAATAGATATAAGATGCTCCGTACACCCTTGTGGGCCGAGCCCACTTGACATTGTTCAGCCTCCTGCTCCAGACACAACTAGCACAAAGGAAAAGACAGCCTGTGTTGTAGTCTCCTTATGTTTCAACTATAAAGGGCTTGGTGAAAATAGGATTATGTTAATATTCCTACATCTTCTGTTTCCATTCACACACACACACAAGGGACACCTTTAATGAGCTGTTATTCTTTGTTGTAGCCCTGTCATACTCAAAAAAACAAACAATACAACACGGAAATGAATGAAAGACTTTCACTCATAACCCTTGTCTTGTACCACTATGCCTCAAAGCTCAGTTTACACCAAACTATTGTTATGAGTTATAGAAGGATATAAGTGGTATTAGAGTCTGTGTTTCAGCAAAGGTTTGGCTGCTGAAAGGTAACTAGGTGTTTTCTGTGCTCTTGTAGAATCCAGAGTGACCTCTCAAACAGTGTTTTCCACCAACTATTAACAAAATACCAAGTGATGGATATTTTCAGCAGATATTAAGACTTGTTAATTGAGATTTGTTGCCCTGAGAAATTCCATCATACAATCTGTTGATGGTTGGTCTGTAAGATAACGACTTTTCTTGGATGATGCATTGTTCTGGAAATAATTACAATAAACAATATTATTTTCATTTTAAGACAATTTTATGCTATGCAATTTTTGGCCACTTTTTGCCTTTAAAATGTCTTGTTATTAATTTTTTATTAAAAAAATAATAAAATACAAAAAAAAGCAAAAAAAAAACATTTAAACCTAGAAGCAGTGTGATTGACTACAATGGCTGTGGCTGTTTCTCTGGCCAGCTATCTTGACAGAATTATGCACAGGTTTTTAAGGTAATGCACATTTATTGTGAAATACGTCAATAACATTGTTATTGTGACAAGCCTAGTTGATAAACAGTCACATCGGCTGCTCTTTATTCTACCATGACTGTCATGATCCAGTGTTGTTTCTTGTTAATAATAGTTACATAACTTTCAAGCATAACCATCTGAGCCAAAGTCATTTGAAGCAAAACAAACAAAAAAATCATCCTAATATTAAACACTGACATTATTAGGTTATAAACATGTTGTCATGAGCTGTTATGACACATTATAAAAATACTGCAACTGTACCATGACAGTTATATTATACAGTGTTTATATAGTATCCTGAATATAAAAATATTAGTCATGACAACTGGTGGCAACAAATTGCGGTGCCATGGTTAAGAAAGTGTTATTATGCATGTTTATAATGATATATGAATGTATGCATGCTCACTTAGAAATGATTGCGATGAAAAAACTAAAGACTGAGTAAAAGGGGTTTCTGAAAGTATGGCTTGCAAGTCATTATACATTAGAGGAAGAATAAATTAAAAAATATGTTTGCCCCATATTGTTTGAAAATTGACCTCATGATCTTGTAAACTGTAATTATGATGGAACCTGAAAAGTGAAGTGAACATCAGTGAGTGTTACATGACATAAAATATTTCATTGCTGTTGTGCATATGCTTGCCATGGGGCAATTGCATAATGGGCTGATGAAATTAGACGCTTGTTATGGAGTAGACGTTAGGGGAGGGCTGGTGCTACGCTTAGCCAGCTTCCTGTCTTCTCTCATTATGGATCTTTGGCCTGACATACAGTGAGCTCACTCAGGATCTGAGTGTAAGTATATATGACAAACACGCAGATACTCACAACTGAAAACGCACAGTGGATAACATTGAGTAGCGCTGTGTTTCTATAAACACGACTTTATTCATTCTTGTTATTTTACTGAGCATTTTATAGCATGTCTCCAATTATTTTCCATTCTGTCTGAGGAGGAGGGGGCACTCATGAAATATCAAGGCAGAGGAAGGGAGAGAAGAAGGGAGGGGCTCATAAACAGAAGAACAGTAGATGGTTTCTTACGTAAGCTAGAGTCATAGCAAATCAAGGTACTGAGAGGTCACACTGAGAGAGTTCAACAGTCAGTCTGTCCCCTTGTCATATATAATATAGCAGAATTTCCAACAGTTCTTGAGGTTTTAGATTCACATTATAATGTTTACATGCTTATCAAAATTAAAACTAGAATCTTCTGGAATAAAAAATTAGGTTCTTTTTTAGTAGGTTCTCTAGTCATGCTTAGTTCGAGGCTGTAATAGGAAATTCTTTAATATGCTAGCTTGTTGGCTATTAGCTAGCTAATATGATCACTCTGTAAACATATAAAACAGCTAAAAGCAGTAGACAGGACACACAGTTATTTGACTGTTACTGTTCTGCTACAAGCACATCATGCTGTCCAGCAATGTTGCATTAACGGAAAAAGATTATTAGCAAAGACTAAACATTAAACTGATGATAAGAACTATTCTGTTTCTGATGCTGTTTTGTCTACGTTTTCTCTGTGTGACTGCAATCCAGTGTGCCAAGACAACTCACTGCTTCTTATATAAATGAATGTTTATTTCCTGACTGTTACTGATAGCTATGCATAAAACAATAGGTGGTAGATGGTAGCCCTGTAGATGAAAGTTTTCTTCTTATATAGTTCACATCTATTCTTGTGCAATATCTTTTAAGATGAGGTGATGCGGTAAAGCTACTAGTCAATAGAATTTGAATAAAATGTGCAGGTTCTATCCTAACATAGTCAAATTCCAGTGCTGCTTTACTGATGTTGTGGAAGAAACAATCAAATGGGATCGAAATTCACATTTTAGTTAGACCACAAGAAATTAGACTTCAACTTAATTTTTCCAGTCTTGTCTTTGTAAGATACTAATAATATAAAATCCATTATTTCTGAAGGAAATTAATGAGATTGCACTAGTGATCAGGTAATTAAAAATAACTATTATATTCTGGAGTTTAAAGTCCACGGGCAGTTCATTAGACTGCAAATATGCCAAACCAGTTTGTCCTAAAGGCTTATTACTATTTTGGTCTATGGAACCTTTGTATTATTAAAATTAATTTTATTTGATACTGCTTATTCTACATCCAGAGGCTGTAATGGCTTATCATAAAACATGTCTTTCTGTTATGTGGCCCAGTTTATTGTAAGTCCCTGCCATTAACCAGTTCAAGTTGACATCAGAATCCCAATGCTTGTATAAGTAGCAGGAGTCATATTGTTCTTTTTGTAATGCTTGTTTGAGTGGAAGTTATGTTTGTGCAATAGCTCAATAGCACAACCGTGACAGTGACATTAAGTATTCTGAGTTGTGTTCTGAGGTGAGAGGTAGACGTTAATACTCTTCGTTAGCCAGGTTTGATAGCAACAAATAGAACAACTTTATGACTCATTATTTACATTTCATTTGTCTCAGGTGCACGTGACCAATAAAGCTACACATTAAGCATTGTGTGGATGTCCTCTCGGTGTGTTAACGATATCTTGATTTATCCATTCTGACACTTCAGGAGTGGAAATCCACTCCCCCGTGCAAAGCAAGCCGGAGCACAGGTTGTCAGCAGTGGCGGTCTGTGACAAATTTAATGTCTGTCATGTTTGGATAATGATCAGAGTTAATTAAGGGCTCTAAAAAGCCTGTCGGTTTTAATTAGCATTGTGCTACACTGCTCTGCTCAGCCAGACATGCAGATAAGGCTTTCACAGATGAACGCTGGTCTGCAATCTGCAACATGAAGATTCTAGGCTTTATGTCATGTCCTGTATAAAGTCAAAACGGGGGAGGGTGGGGGGTGTTAAAAGAATAGAATGTGTTATTCATGCATGTAAGATGAGCTTAAATTTAAAAAATCTCTGGAATGCTGGAGTCAATACAGTTAAAGTCTCAGGCACCGTTTGACCACTTGTTTGATAAGGTGGCATGCCCCATTCTTTATCTTAGCTGATGTTTCTGATGACAATGTCATTATCTGTTATACTCGCTCTTTAAAAAATGAAGAAGAGGACAAAGAGGGTGGAAAAGAAACTGAGATGGGGAGGGTTGAGAGACAGAGGGAGAGAGAGGACGTAATCTCTTCAGGCGATAATAGGAAGCAGAACGTTGCACCTCATTAGCATCCTGCTACACATATCCATATCTTCTTGCCCAATAGACAACTAGCTGAAGGAACCACAGGTTCTTGAAGCAAAGTGTGGAGTAGGAACTAAGACCATTTTATTAACTTCCATTCCAGCCAGCTGTATCTAAAGGCAGCTCTATAATAGTGATGTCAAGGAAAGGGAGATTTGGCCCACAATGGACAAGCCAGAAAATCTTCCATGCAGGAAGCAAATTTTTGCAATCGAAACTCAACTTGAAATTTAAACTCAACTGCAAAGGTAATGATGCATCAACCCTGCAAAATGTTTGGATTTTTAATTTAAAAATCTTGTCCTAAAATACTGGATTCATTTAATTTAAAATAATTTAAGGTAGCATACACAACTCTGGAGTTGATTTAGAAGAAATATAACAGCTAAATCCCACCCAGTGAATGTGCACTGCTTAATTGCTGCAGAGCACAAGAGCCTAATCTAAATTCTACTACCACTTGGTTTATGGCTGTGTAAATGTTTTTTATGTAAATGTGCTGTTTTTGTGTGCCTCTTATTTATTTTTTTCATTCCACCTTAAATGGTGTAGTGGCTCCTCAGGTTAAGGTGGAATGTAATGGATTTTTCATGTTAGCATTCGATAATGTTCACTCTTCTTGCTGTATGCAACCTCTTTTTGATTCTTCTTCAATTCTGTCTTGATTTTGTGAATGAAAGCTGCTGAAAGCAGTTTCTCTGCCATTGGGTGATTGGCCCGCTAGCTTTAAATAATGTGTCTGCCTGACTAGCCTTGCACATAGTGCGCCCAAGTAGGCAGGTATGTAAGCAGACAGGCAAGTAAGTAATCCGGTCATTTCATCAGGGACAAACAGGATGATTGAACAGGCTTTTTATAGCTTGTGGCTAGTGTGTTAGCTTGTGGCTAACATTAAACAGTGGCTGGAGAATGTGACTCTATAAAACAGTGGTTTTCAGACTGTTCTGGTCTATATTTTGCTAAAAATTTAACATACAGATATACAGGAAAGATGTGAACTGGATGGGTGTTCTGGGGGACTTGTTTGAGCACCACTGTCACAGTACACAGATTTTGTTTAGTTTTATAATGTTGAAGGCACCAAAGAAGTACAAAAATAAGCATTATGAATGCTGAAGGCTTTAATAAAAAATAAAAAGTAAAAAAAGTAAAATATTAAGACATTTTTTTTTAGCTGTATTAAAAAATCACTTTATTGTATTGTGTGGAACTATGTTATACAATTACATGGTCAATAAAGGGTTATTTTCAAAATCTAATCTAAATCTAAACTGAATCTGGTGTCAGGTTTTACTGTAGCTCTTGTTGTTACACTTTCCATCTGTTACCTATTATGCAATGCTGCTTGCATATTTTGTCTTGTGTGCTGTACCTTGAGTTGTCTTTAAAATTTGGGTAGTGTTTTGCTGTTATGCGTGTGTAGTTTAGGGATCATTTTCAAGGTTTTTTGGGTGGAAGGAGAAAGCAGCACACATAGAGGCAGGTATTGAGAATCGTCCCGCCTGGCCTAAAGGGACAGCTTTAGAAGGTCAGTGGATATGAAGAGCACAGAGGCAGAAAAATGGACCTCTACAGCCCCACCTGAACCCTGCAGGCAGAAGAGAGGGACAGGTCAACAATGACAGACGTCTCCATGTCTGGCCGTGCCCGGCCACAAATGGCTGATGGAGAAAAGCCTGACAATAAATTGAAGTTGACGTCTAATGTTAAGCAGATTTAACTAAATCTGTCCATTTGCGGTACTGCTCCAAATGACTGACATACATTCAAATTCACTGCTACGAAATGTTAAGTGTTGTTTTAGTTATTTATGTTCAAGTAGCCAAGAAAGCAAAACAAAACACAAATATCAGAAAACTTATAATAGAAGTCACACTTTTCTGCAACAAATCATTTGTGCTTTGTTCCAAATGTTGCTTGTCTTATTAAACAGCTCAACAGACTTGGAGGAGAACACTAATCACCAATTAAGTTACATCAGAATACAGACGTCCATGCCGACTTGGCTCCTCCAGTAATGAGGAGGCAGGGCCATTGTACCTGGCATATTCATATATTCATATTCATAGACATATTAATAGTTTATCATGGTATTTAGTATTTTTTTAGTCTGGATTTCTCCTATTTCTTAACTTTGTTCATTCATTCATTCATTCATTCATTCATTCAAACCCAAGGCAGGGTTCACCCAGGACAGGAGGCCAACCCATCGCAGGGCCAAATATAATAATGGATGAATATAATTTGATTTAACTAAGAGTGAGAAGAAACTAAAGTAATCCGTCTTTGTTATGACCAAAGATAACAGTGACATCTGAGGCTTTGGTTGTGATTTAAGATGAATAATTAGCTGATCATGATTTCAGTTTGTTAGAAAGAATGATTAGCTTATTTCTGTAGTAAGGCTTTAAAACGTAGCTTCATATCTGTGCCTTATTTCTGATAGAGTATTTAATTAGCCTGTGCCATACGGATGTGTTCCTGTTATTCATTCATCATTATGAAGTAATGAGAATTGGAAGCTCGTTATCTTTATCTCAGTGATTATAATTGGGGAAGCAGCGCTTTGTGACTGCGTGATGATAGTCCAACCTGGGGCTGAAATGTCAATAGCATGACGTCTTCTGTACTTCACAGGTCTTTAACTCACACTGAGATCCACAGACAGCGGTGCTCATTACCCTTTGGAGTGGAAGTCACAATCTGATACAAACACATAGAAGTAGGGCCTGGAAATATGATGGTATTTTATCAATATCATCTTTATTTAATTACCGCATACCTAATACCTCTAGAACCCTGAACAAATCCACATATCCAGGTATAGATCAATTATAGAGAAACTTTGTCTAAAAAGTGTCAGTAAACAGCCTGTAAAAAATGACCAGTGTACAATAATTGCATTAACTCCACAGAACAAATGACCCATTGGAAATCAACCCAAAATGCAATTTTCTTGTTAATGTATTTATGTTATTGTTCCCTTCTGTTACTTATTAAATATGCCTAACTTTTATTTGTAAATGTTAAATAAAATAAATCAGAAAAGTAAACCAGCTTGATGTTTCTTTTTGGTTTATTCCAGCTTGTTACTAAACCTAATTTTGCTGGATGCTACTGGCTGCATGGTATATGTGTCACACACATTTCTCTGGAGTCTTGGGGTCAGTTTTAGACACTGTTTGACCACTTATTTACTAAGGTGGCATACCCTGTTTTGTATCTTACTAAATGCTGATGTTTCTGATGAAAATTTCATCATCTGGCATGCTCTCTCTTCAAAAAATGAAAGAGAGGGATGAAAAAGGTGGGAAAGAAATAGAGACAGGGGTGGTTGAGAGTATAGGAGAGAGAGAGAAAGAGGGAGAGACTCATTATTATAATTGCAACTCATTAGCATCCTGCTACGTATATCTATATTGTCTCGCCCATTAGACAGCTAGCTGACGGAACCACCAGTCCATCACAATGCATATGGTACATGTTATAAAAACCCTTGCGTTAGCTTATTGGCTATTTATTATTACACTATCTAACACTTCCATGTTATTTTGTTCCTTGGTATAGAGTGTGTTTCCCAATTGCTTATGCCTAAAATAAATAACAAAATGGCTATTGTTCTACAAAATCCTTGATACTGTGGTCAGGACAATGACATTTTGAAATGTATCTGTTATGAAAAACGTTCTTGATTTACTTTAAATGCTTTCTAGAATTGTCCACAATTTTCTGTAATCTTTTAGAATGTTCTAAAACTTTCTGGGGCTGTCCAGAAAATCTAAAACATTTGCCTGTTTTGCCACTCTAAATATAAAACCTTTGTGTGCTGTGGTCATAAAATCAAAGTTTATGATGAATATTGACATTTTAACATAGGCTTTAGACATAAACAGTTGAAATATAACACTTAGAAGCCAGAAACAAAAATTTTGTAACACAAGATATTGTGTTACTATATTTGAAACAACAAATAACATGGTAACCAAGTAATAACATAGTCCTAACAGATGTACAGAGAAGCATGTACTTCAGCTAAACATTGGGAGGAGCATGCATTTTTACAGATAACGTGCCAAACTCACATTGTTCTTATAGCCTTTACAAATTCGAATCATAGCACCTTTCTAGTAGAGTTAGATGTATGTAGAATGTAGAATAACAGACAATGCACAAATGTTTGTTTGCTTGCAGTCAGATAACCCCTAGTAAATACCTTATGAATGAATGTGACTTTAACAACAGGCTAGGGGGATGGCTAACATGCTCCTTCACTACTAGTCAGATATAGGAAATATTTAAGGAATGACTCAATGCAAAAGTGCAACATACAAAGTAAAGAGCTTCCAACTTTCTTTCATTTAGTCAGAGACTCCACAAGAGTCAAATAGATAATGTCAGGGTCTAGCAGTAAATACTGTGATGATGGATGTATTTTGAAAATGAGTCTTCGTGCATTTTAATGTCATATTTTTGGCATTTCTCCCAGTCTTACTCACCGGTGTCCTCATACACACAGGCACTCATACATGCTCACTCATACATGTTGACACACACACACTTTATTGCGTGTGAAGTTGAGGAGTGTGGTTTGGAGACACTGGGGACTGCAGATTGCAGTTCAGCTCCATTATGAGGCAACTCTGAAAGCAGAGAGGGAAAAAAATCAATTCAACCCTAGAGCTCTCCTGTCCTCAATAACCATCTTTTCTCTTACTGCTGTAGAGGTGAAATCTCCCTCTTTATCACTCTCTCTCTCACTCTCTCTGCCACTTTGTGTCTGTGTCTCTCATGCATGTCTTGCTCTTTCTCACTCTCTTTCATGCAGTCTTACTCTTTCTCTCACTCTCTGTGATGCACACTCTTGTTTCTTGTCTTTTTTGTGACTCTTTCTTTGTCTCTCTCTTTCTCCACCCATCTCTCTCTCTCTCTCTCTCTCACACACTCTCTCTCTACGCCCACCCTGCCAAAACCGTCAGTTCACTTTCTAAAACCTAAAGAGTCAGAGGTCAGCATTTACATGTTGGCTGGACTGAACATACATTTCTGCGGTGTTCATTTGAGTTTGAATGTAATTTTAAAAATATCTACTTAAAAGAGCTGCAATTTTAATTATATCTTATAAAAACTATTCATATTGAATTTTTTTTTCCATAAAAAAGTCCTGAAGCTTAATTTATAGAAAATAATTGTCGAGCCCTACTTCAGTGTCTGTGCTTAAGTGAACACTTGCAGGAAGTGCTTGCTGAAATTAGCATATGTGTCTGCCAGCATACTTTAACATTATGCTAACCAAACCAGTACATGCACAAAACAAAGAAGAGACTGTTCTGAACCTCAAAAAGAGCCCCATAATAATGTGGCAGAATCAGAAATAACAGAACACGTTAAAGACTAGATGCAATAAATAAAAATAGATATTATACTCGATAAGTAACAAAATAAATATCATAGTCACTAAAAATAGTTGGTTGATGTGATCATTTCCCTGTAGTGGTATATTTTGACCCTGTTGGTTTTGTGTAATATTTTGAATAGGGCTCAAAGACTCTCTTCTTAACCCTTAATCATGCTAATGCTGGAGTCACATCACGACGTATCATTGAGATTTTGGAGGGGTGCATGTTGGCTCCTATATGAGCTGTGCTTACTCATAAAGCCCTTCTCTGCATCTCTGTAAATATGCATTTAGATGCATTTTCCCAAAAGTATAAATCAAGCTTTAGAGATGATTTGTGAGCGATTCAGGCCTTGTATCTACTTTCTGAGTGCCAGTCCTCTCCTCTCACAAGCTTGAGCCTTCCTTACTTATTCCCTTTGAAATGAAATGTGATAAATGAATAACATTAGGCTGTCAGGTTGCATTTAGAGCATGTCTGTGTGCTTGACTCATAGATAAAAGCATCATAGTTTCAGATTGACAGCCACTGAATACATCTTGGCTTGAAATTGACAACCAGTGAATACCTATTCAAAGGAGTTCAAATTTAAGAAGATTTAAAACAATTGCACAGTACAACAAGTTTTACATTATTTTTGACCATATTCATAATCAAAATACACTTTATGTCCAAATATGTTCATGCACACTTCTAATGAGTGAATTTCGCTAATGTAAGGTGGACTCTTTGCTGACACAGGTGCAAAAAAAAAGTGCACACAGCTATCTTCATAGAAAGGATAGAAAGGCATTGGCCATAAAATGGAAGCTGCATATGATCCTCCAGCACTGGTCTGAAGAGCAGTAAAATTGTGTTCTCTGGATGGATAGAGCTCCATCCAATTTCCTTAGGATGTGTTTGAGTGGTGTTGGGGATCCGGAACAAATCATTTGACATGATCTCTCTAATGCTATTATCCCTGAATGCAATCAGATCCTCACGCGATGTTCCAAGCTTTCACACAAGAGTGGAGGCTGGGGGAGGGGTGGACAGTAATTGCATTGATTTCGAAAGAAACATTGGGTGAGTAGGTGTATAACATTTTTGAATATACGGCATACAACACGTATATGAACAAACCTGGTTGCAGTATAGAGCGGGCAGAACCTTTCTTTGAAATACAAATGTGTTATTGCAGCTAAATAACACTCCTGGCACTACAGAGAGAACATCAATAATGACTGCTGCACCGCTGATTAGGCCATCAGGAGGGATAGACTATGCAAGATCAAAGCTCAGCACAACACCATCAGACCGGACTAAACGATCATCAAGGGTTGCGAGCACTCACCTGCTCAGGATATTAGCACTGTAAGACCAAATTAAACAATCATCAAGGTGTACGAGCACTCACCTGCTCAGGACATTAGTGCTGTTAGGCCAAACTAAATGATCATCATGATGTCTGAGCACTCCCTCTGCTCACGCTATTAGCACTCTCAGACCAAACTAAATGATCAGAGCAGCATGAGCGCTTCAAGATAATGGTGACGTTAGTGCACTCACCTTAACTGGGGTTTAGAGGCCTGGATGTAAACAATACAGGCAGAAGGTAAACAGGACAGTGCGGAATGGAGTCGGCTCATCTGAAATTGGTCTTCGGTCTGGTACCAGTGGCGGAGACTAGCCTACTGCATTGTAGTCATTGTAAACAGAGAGAACAGACAGACATCTAGGCTCTTCTCAGTTTTGGCTCCCAAGTGGTGGAATGAACTTCCCCAAACCTCAGAGTCCCTCACTGTCTTCAAACGGTGACTAAAAACTCACCTCTTCAAAGAGAACTTAGGACCATAACTACAGAACTAACAAACTTACTAACTGTACGGAAAAAAAAAAATTCTTTTATGTCAAGGTTTTGCATGAGCTCAGGTATAATCTTGGTTGACTAGCGGCTCTTAAACCAAACCTAAGTTTACTGGTATAAGAAATTTTCTTAGTTGACTAAAAAAGCACCATGTAAGTCGCTCTGGGCAAAAGCATCTATCAAATGCCGTAAATGTAAATGTACCTTTTTACAGAACCGCTACAGTACCTTTCAATGTGGAGAGTTGATGGCTGTGATTTTAGTTCCTTCTTGTTGTATTGAACTGTATTATTTTATTATTACATAATATAATAAAGTAAGTTTTATTGAATTAAAGGAGCCAAAGCTAAATGTCTGTATGTAAAAAGATGATTACTAATAACACATGTAGAGTTATCAGTGGCAAGGAAATTATTTTATATCCATAGGCCAATTTGTGGGTCATTTTTGTGTTCAGCTGAGCCTTTACCACACTGAGCAGCGTCTTCGTCTTTTACTCTGGAAAAAGTGTATGTTGCGATGCAGCTCTTCCCGTATATAAAAGATGAAGGTCGTGAGAGCTGCATTCACTGAAGTTCACAGCCAGCCTGCTGACTCATAGCAGCTCACCATTGCTTTGACATGTATCAACTCAGCCTGTCTCTTTCATAGTCATAGACAGATGGCATGATGGAGGCTGCTCTGCAGCAATGAGCTAGATACATTCTATATTCTAGATGCAGCTAGAGGTCTAGAGGAATTTGAATTAAATTTCTGTCATTTTGTTAAAATATGGTTGTAATTTTGACTATTTTTGCATGTGCACACCGGCACATGGGTAATCTCTAGTGAATAGGCATTTCCCTTTTTTTAAGATTCTTTCATGAGCTCTTTACTCACTGAAGTGGACAGCATAGTAGATAACACAGCACGCAAGAGCAACGCAATAAGATTTTATTTGTCAAACAAATGGGTAGAATTCCAGTTGTGAATTGGTGTTAGCTTCAAAATCTACATTATGTTCATTTGCATCACTGGATAGTATAGGTGTCAGCTTTGGCATATTCCCCAACAACCCAGAATAAATCTTGGCTGAAGAAAACATATTGCTGGTATATGGCAGCTTAAAACATTTTATTTTCAGTGCCTTCATGACTGTTGCCAAAGTTTTCAGTTTGAGATGAGTTCGAGCTTTACCCCTCACTCCTGGAACCCGTTTTAAACTGGGGTGATGGAACCTGTTGGGGAATTGCAGCATTGGCAGTAAAAGAAATGGAGATCTTAAAGTAATCAGAGAGCAGCAGCTTTATTTAAAATAATGGCTCTGAATGTAGATCAGCTCAAACTTTCTCTGATAAAACCTGGCCATCTATAGGGGTTTTCTCACAATTTACACAAATGCCCAACAGCAGGTAGAGGCTTGGTCAAGTTATTGTGTTTACTAGTCATTTTATAAGTACTTTGAGTGTCATTTTTCTCTCTCTCTCTCTCTCTCTCTCTCTCTCTCACACACACACACACACACACACACATGATTATTGTTATAGGTCCATACCTTTTTTGTGGTGGTATGCTGCAGTTGCAGGACCATGTTTTGTAGCAGTGTGTCATAGTGATTGTTAAGCAGGGCGTGCACTGCATAGTTTTACCCATCTTTTCCATTGGAGTCTTCCCAGTTGTAGGCACAGTGTGCAGTCTTGTAGCAGGAGTGCGTGAAGTTCTCGGAGGGTGGCACTTCTTACTTCTCAATGTGACTAAGAAGCAGTGATTATTTTGTGACATGGCAGACATTTTTGTCAGGTTCTTCACAGCAGTGGTGCTGGATTTCCAACGAGATGTTGGACTGTCAAGGCAGGAGTAGTTTTGTGGAATTGGACTGTGTGGTTTGAGCAGCCTGTGCCAACTGAAACCTTCCATAAGTATATCCTAAGCCTAAGGAGATAAGGGTCTGTGTGTGTGCGTGTGGGTATGTGTGTATGTGACAAAAAGAGTAAAAACCTGACCATCCACAGTCATTCACTTTATAGTCCCTGCAGAAAATGTAGTACAATTTAGTGAATTTTAGTGAAAGATTGGCTTGCAGTCACAATCATCATATATAATTATGATAAATAATGTAATTGTTGTTCATTTTAATGCATCGCAGTTGTTCTACAAGACTGAATGTATTCTGGTTAAACCAGCTGACTTTATTTTCCTTAATCTGTAGGTTGAGCATACATAGAATGTTGTTGTTTCTTACGCTTTGTCACTATAATCACTTGTAGTTTTTCACTGCAGGCACTTATTTGCCGTTCGGCATTAGACACTGATGTTAAACATGTGCACTGATGTTAATTAACCCATAAAATCTATAGGACTAGACTGTCTCCTGCTTTTATTTTATCAGTTGATCGTCCAAAATTGACATGAGTTATTGAACGTGATGCAGGTTCCCAGAATGTTGCCTGCAGCGTCATTATTATGTATGGATACAATAAAATATAATGCCCTCTGTGTAGAAATATGTAATCTGGTAGTATGACAGCAATGTTATTAATTTTCATGGGGAAAGTAATGCATTGAACTTTGTCACGTCTGCTCTCTCTCCTTATAATGCCCTTTCTCATAATGGTATTCAGCTGCATTCATCATGTTTTATTTACCAATTCCAGCACCTTTTCAGAGGGGGAAAAGTTTCGTAAGAGCTCTTTACAACCTCTGTGTGGCAGCGGCATAAAGATGACCAAGTTCACCTCTCCTGTTGCATGATGGTTGCTCAATAAAATCACATGGCACAGTAATCTTAAACTAAGGTAGAACCACAAGGTGAGACATAAGCAAGTTTAAACAGCTCTTACACACCAAATTCACAGTATTTAGCTGAGAACCTTCAAATGATATTTGAAGGTAATATTTGCTTGCAGTGCTACACTGAAGTGTCATCTCTCAGAGAGAGCGAGGGTGAGAGAGTGTGTGAGAGTGAGAGACATGCCGAGAAAGACTTAAGTATTCATGTCCTTGTATAATTTGTTCTTGCCCGAGGCCTTTCATGTTCGCTTTTTAAAATCAAGTCCAACATTAAAATCAAAGACATATCATCAGCCCCCTGCAGTGACCTAGCAGTCTCTCTTGATGGAGTGAACGTGAGAGAAGCTCACTGCCTCTCTCTGTCTCTTGCCTGCCCTCACCCTCTCCCAGCTGGGCTACTCATGGGTGTAATAAGGTAGAGGTAGTGGAGCAGACTGATACCCGCTCCAGCCAAACTGAGATTGACAGTGTCCGAGACTTAGTGTGTGCATGTGTGCGCGTGTGTGTGTGTGTGTGGTGATGGGGGTTGAGGCACTTGGGAGGGATTATTTCCCCTGGGCTATTAAATGTTAGCCAGTAGGGTAGGGGGCAGTTCAGTGGTGGCCCACCGGCACACTGCTGTGGAACCTTATCCTCACAGGGTTGGCTTTCTTGGTTCAAGCCTAAGGTGATATTTTTTTTACAGCAATTACAGCAATAACAAAGGTGTGCAATACGATATGAGTTGTGTACTGTATATATTACTCATTTTGTAGCCAACTGAAACAAGCATAGAAATCCTGTCAAACTATTTGTGAGGAAGTGGAGAGGTTTTATGATAATTTGAAAATGATGAAACGTTATGACAGTTCACAAACTAGTCAGAGGTGACAGCTCAAACCTATTGAGAAGTGTATGTGAATTTGTTGCATGTAAATAGCATAATGAAAGTACAAGCTTTCAAGTTTTAAAAGTGAGTATTTGTCATTGTGAACACAGCACGGCACACAGTTCACTATAACGAAATGTGACCACTGCATTTAACACAGCAATGGGCAGCTGACGTGAGCAACGCCTGGGGAGCATTGCTTGGGGACCATACCTTGCTCACTGGAACCTCATTGGTACTTGTACCTGTCTGGGATTTGAACCAGCTACCTTAAGGTCATAGGGGCCACGCCCTAATTATTACACCACCCCCCAAAAAAACACAGTTATTATTAATGAATTAATTGCATAATTGCCTGATTATTGGAAATATCTCAGTTAATTAATTTACCTTGCGCTCTTTGTTTTTAGTCGTTATATTTCACAGTTACTCATTTCCAATTCTTCTGGAAATCAAGACTCTGTTTATAGGCTTGCTAGTTGTGTGTAAGATTATTTAGTGGTGGTCAAAGTGTTTTAAAGTTCAATCAAGAAAAAATGCTCCTTTGTGAGAAACTAGGCCTCTTTACTTTGTATGCTAAAATTTCAGACCTGAGTGTAATTTTAAGTTCTGTTTTATCCAGCATGTGTTCAGAAACCACGCCCAGCTGGACACCTCCAATCTCAAAAATTGAAGACAAACATCAAGGCTCTTTTCAGTTTTGGCTTCTAAGTATTGGAATGAACTTCCCAAAACAGTCAGAACTGCAGAGTCCCTCACTGGCTTTAAATAGCAACTGAAGACCAACCTCTTCACAGAGCACTTAGGACAATAACTACACAACTAACAAACTTACTATTAACTTTACACAAAAAAGTCTTTTATAAGGATTTGCATCAGCTCAGGTATAATCTTGGTTGACTAGCAGTTCTTAATCCATGTCTAGGTTTACTGGTGTGACAGCTTTTCTGTGTAGAATAGAAACCACCCATGTACATGGCTCTGGGTAAGAGTGTCTGCCAAATGGTGCAAATGTAAATGTACAGTTTCAGATCACTTGAGAAAATTGCTAAAGTAAAGGCTTCTCTGTCCCAGAGCGATGAAGGGAAACATGTACATGCATTTGTTACAAGCAGAATTGATTATTCTAAAATTGTGTTTACTGGATTTAAGCCCAGTGGATCATACAAAACAACAAAATTCCCAACTTTATATTGGTGCTACAGCTAGAAATGGAACATGGTTATGTTATATGTAATAATGGTTGGAAATGATTGATATAAACTGATATTTAACTGATTAAAACAACTAGTAATTTACAGTAATGTAATCAATAAATCTAGGAGGGTTTCCGTTGGAGAGAGGGGGGTCAACAAAGCCCAAGGCCTTTTCAAGTTCACGTTTTACAGAAAAAACAATGACATAAAATTGACGGTGAATATAAAAAGCAGGTTTTGAAAAACACATTCAAACTACGCTGTCTTTCACATCAAGAGCTTGCGGTTTGTTTGCTGAGGCACACACACAAAATGCCGCACTAGAGCATGATCTGTGAGTCACTCATGAACTGTATTTTAGCAGCAATCCCTAACCTTTGCCCTCACCTTTCAATAACACCCTACATTCTAAACTCGAACTGACTAAACGTAGCTTAGCAACCTGCAACTATACTTGGCCGGACGACACTCCAAGCTATGTTTTTGGGGAATTTATAGACTGGATCACCTATATCTCAGAAGTTTGAAGTGGAGAGTAAAATGTTTTTTGTGTTGTCGCTTATTGTTGTAAATCTGCAGGGGCGGCACAATTTTATTTCACCTGGAGCAACACAATGGCATGTTCCAGCCCTGCACACTGACAGCACAGGAGCACTTTGCAAGTGGTAGAAGCGTCATGGTTACAGCTTCTGATCTAAAATGCATTTCACTAAGCTGTGCTTTCAGGGAAAAAAAATGCCTGGTTATGGTGGTGATGTACTCACTGCAGTCAGCATGCTACCACTGTGTTGCTGCAGTGAGCATTTACACCCTGCTATGGTCTGCAGAACTGACGTTCTTCTTACACCAAGTTGCATTAAGTAGCAAAACAAGATCCAGATCTTAATACAATTATTTGCATACAATTAACAAAGACAATGTTCATTACAATCATGTATCATTCATCAGCTTAAATTCTGGTCAATGATTATGGTATGTCTACCCACATGCCAACACAGTGCCATTAATGCAAAGCACCACTGATTAAATGAATGATAAATGTAAATTCATAGCATAACATAATGTAATTAAATATGTGATTGCATAATTAACATATGAGGGTAAAGTAAAAACTTCAAAGGGTTAAAGTTATCATAGACATAAAGGAACCTGTTCCCATGACGGAAAACATTCCCATGGTGAAAAGACAAACGCCATAATGGACTTTTGCAGTGTACAGTGTGAAAATAGCAACCTTTTTTAAGAGACTGTAATTAGTGCTTTGTAGATTATAAACAGTGAGCCAGTCACTGGGGCATCCTCGAGAAAGAAACAGTACATTAGGCCTCTGTACATCCCCTGGCTTTTAAAGTGTGCATTTATTTGTTACCCCTCATGTTCTCCTTCGTGTGGAGGTGGAAAAGGGTAATTTTGCGTTTCAGCTTTACTTGTCCTCCCCATTCTTTTGCAGCTCCTGGTCCCGGGAGACGGCCCATGCTAGCCTGTTAGAGCAGCCGACATGAACAATGGCACCATCTTCCTTGGTGAAGTGGAGGGAAGAACCCTAACAATTCAGTTTGATTGTTTTCAAATTGCCCGATTGGCTGGGAGAAATCGTTTTTTTTCCCCCCTTCTCCCTGCGTTTTAAAGTACTTTTGATCCCAAATGGGCCAACAATGTTCTGGCAGACTCTCTTCTCTCCTCCTCTCCCTCTTTATATTTCTGCGTTTTGAAGAGGGTGGGAAAGCGGCACCACAGCTGAAGTAAAAAATCTCCTTTTGTCATGCAAAATGCTGTTTTAAAGTCCTGCAGTCAGTGCAAAGTCAGTTATTTTAAATGGTGGGATTCTGCTGTATCCACTCTTTCCTGTGAGCAGGCTATCTACTCTTTGGTGCTGGTACTTTCAGCCACTAGCTAAGCTTAATCCCGACCCAGGCCCTAAAATTAAACTTAAGCTCCTTTTGCACATGCATTGAAAGCCAGATCTTTTACGGACATTACTCATGAATGGCGTGTTTGAGAACACAAATGTCCGAGTCATTCGGACCGAACGGTAAATGGACTCTACCCTGGCAGCCCCAAGTGCTAAGTCTGTGTAATGTCCATATTGCGTTCATGTGTGAAAATTCACTGCGAGCGAGTGGGTGTGTTAATGATGTTTCGAGGCGCCCAGCTCAAAACCAGAAGAAAACCTCTGAGAGTAAATAAAAGGAAAAATGGATAACTGGAGAGATTATGAGATTATAGGGAGCTTTTCTTGGTAAGGGCCAACGTCGAAATCAACAAACAAATGCAAGGAACGGCAAGAAACTCAGTGGTATATGACCAAACCATGAACTGGCTACGTGACTGTGGTGTAATCCATACCAAGGCCATATAATATGGAATCCACCATATAATAAACCTACAGAAACGTAAGCTTTAAGTAATGGGAAGCGTTACCAGAACTGTGCTGTAATTAAAGGCCGTTTTCTTGTCTCTGCATACAGTTGCTGGCACTTGGCACACCCAAATAGCAAGCCTAGTGTTTAAATGTGTGTTTGTGTTAAAGCTGAGTTTACAGAGGCTACTAGACTCTGACAGCATGATCATTACCTACAATATGATATGGCTCCATATATGTATACACTGGCTGTAATTAAAACCTGTGCGTATCCTCTGGCTTTTATCAGAATCATAGAAAGATAAAGGGATGGCTTATCTCAGTACTGCACTCAACTCAGAAATCATTGTCTTAACTACACATGGACTAATGGTGTGCTTCTGGCTAGGTGAGGGGACTATGATCATGTGTTAGGATGATCATGGTAAGTTAGAAAATCCCATTTCCTGCAGGAAATACAGAGTAATTGCACTGCTTAAGAAACTCCTCAGTAATAAAATTACTATGTTTTTTTAGGTGTTTGCTTGGTGAGTGGTAGGTAGCTTCCAGGGTCTTGCTAGGTAGTTTTTATGGTTCTACGTGGTTGCTTATGTGTTACTTGGCTACTTGGATCATGGTGACATAAGAGAGTTGCACTTGACATTTCATTTCTATGGGAATAAATCTGGACATGTTAGTGGAGAAATATCCAGTAGAAAATAAGAAGTTAATTTCTTGAAGAAAATACCCAGTACAGCTTAAACCAGCAGGTCTCCAACATTTAAAGTGCCACTAGAATGTTCTCATTCCATTAATACTGTTTACAAATGTTCTTCCACATTCACACTGTCCTAGAACTTTCTTCCCCATTCACATTGTTTACAAAAGTTCTTCCTTATTCACACTGTCCTAGAATGTTCTCGTCCCATTCACACTGTTCTTCCCCATTCACTCTGTCCTAGAATGTTCTTCCCCATTCACATTGTTCACAGATGTTTTTACACACTTACGCTGTTCTTCCTCATTGACACTGTAGTAGAACCATCTTCTCTGTTACACCGTTCTAGAATGTGCTGTCATGTTCATACAGTTCTAGAATAATCTCCACCATTCACACATTAAAAACATTCTAAAGACAACTGTCAATATTACGATGTTACTGTTTGTTTGTGCTCTGGCCTTAAGAGATAAACATTAAAGTGAACATTTTTCCATTTGACCTTTCAGACACCTACAGCTCATTATCTGTGTGTCACAGGGGATGTTAGCACTTTCCCCACAGCGCTTATCATCTGTCTCCTATTCTGTGTCCTGTTCTTGCACAATGGATTGAGAGTTGCGTGTCCCCTTTGACCTTCTCCTCACCACCTTTTTTTTCTCTCGTTCGCCCTATAAGCTCCTTCTTCCTCATTCTTTGTCTTTTCCCTTTTTTTGTCTCTCTGTCTCCATTGCCTTTCTTCTCTTGCTCTCACATTCTCTTTCTCTTTTCTGATTCTCCTGTCTCTCTCTCATCACTCTGTGTCTCTCTCTCTTCTTATCTCTCTCTCAATCTCTTTCTTTTGTGTTTTTCTTCAACCCCCTAATCTCCTTCTCCTGCCTGTATTTCTGTCTTCCCTACTCTCTCACTTGTCTCATGCTCTTCTCTCTCTCTCTCTCTCTCTCTCTCTCTCTCTCTCTCTCTCTCTCTCTCTCTTTCTCTCTCTCTCTTGCTCTGTCTCTCACTTTCTCTCCCATCCTTCTTTCTCCCCCTGACAGTGTCTACCTCTTTGACTCTCATGTCTGTCTGTCCTGATCTCTTAATGTCTTTTTCGCTGTCTCTGTCCCTTTCACTGTGATTCTACTTCTCTGTTTACCCTATACAATTCGCTCTCTCTCTCTCTCTCTTTCTCTCTCTGTCTGTCTCTCTCACCGTATGAGCACCCTGCCATATCTGCATTGATGTGTTTATCTTGCAGAGCAGTTTTAGAGTCGAAAGGAAAATAGAGATGTGAAATAATTCACCAGATCAATGCCACATAAGTTGATTCACTCTGGACGCTTAACAAACACAGTACTCAGCCTCCTGAATTTATACAACAAGATGAGCTTCAGGATAGTGTTTATTTGGGTTTTGTCATCATTTTAACAGAATATGCACTCAAGTTTGCTGTGCATCATCTTTTGCATCTTACACCAGATGCCTTCATCTGAATCTTTCTCTGGCCTTAATCGAAATACAATCAAGGGAGGGTTGTTTTTGTGCAATATTGCTTTTGATAATATCTCATCTCCATCTAATTTTCCACCGAAATCTGCCGTCTAATTTGTGTTTGCGAAAACTTGAAGTGTCCCAGTAACAGCGTATTACAATAGCTAATACATACACCAGGCGTAGATAATGCTCCCTTTTCCACACATGCTGACACTTTGAATCATACTAATGCATTTCGTTACTGCAGCAAATGTATTCAGGACAAAGAGATCCCAGTTTCCTCTTGTCTCTCACACAGGTAGCGCGTGTTCTGCGGTTTGCAGAGTTGCTGAGAGCGGACGAGCGTTGTCGGCCATGTTCTTAGGCTTACTGGGTGCATACGACAGAGGTCAGCTCTTTTTCAGATGAGCGAAAGGGGAACATTATAAGGGACAAGATCTGTTCGCAGCGTTCAGTTACAGAGGCAGTAAAATGAACCGCTGATGAGGCTTTTGTCGAGCCTCATCTGATTTAACAGCCCAAACCACACCTGACCGCGATCTCTAAAACACACAGCGCCTCAAGTAAAGATAATTAGTTCAGCTGTAATTGCAAGAAGACAAGTTGTCTTTTCTCAGCCAGCAGGACCTGTACTCATGTCAAAATAATCAACTCTTTAGTGCAACAAAGAGAAACAGAACAGCCTTTTAGAGGCTCCTCAGGGGGCTGTTGTCTCAAAATGGCCGCCGTGAATAGAACTCTTTGTGACATGGATTGTATTGATCTCTGGAAGTTGCCCTCATTCACAATTCTCTAAAGTTTGAGTTTGATTTGTTTTCGGCGCTCATCACTTCAGAAGTTAATTAAAACGGCTCCACGCTGTGATTCTGTGACGGCCTCGCTTGCTTGCTTGCTTTTTTTTTTTTTTGCTTTTTTTTTTGGCAACAATGAAACGCCTGCCCACTTTGAATCCCCTGCATTGCTGCCGTTGTGTCGTGTCTCCTTCACACACACATTCACACTGCCGCTGTAATTGGCTCACCCCCGTTTTGAATTGTTGTTTAGTGAGCATATTTGATTCTGCTTCTTCAATGAAAGAGCTGCACAACTTTTCTTAAAACAATTGAAGACATCGGTGCTCCTTTGTTTCATACTGAGGGAATTATCGACCTCCAAAGAATAGCTTTAAGAGTCAGGATTCAGCAGATTTTTTTTTTTTTCTTTTCGGAGCTATTCAGTGAATAAGCGTTTTGTTTAGACTCTCAACAGATGGCTTTGCTAAATAATTGTCTCTATGAACATTCTCTTTCTAACCATATAAACAAAAGGATTTCTGGAGGTTAATTGTCAGCTGTAATTTGTTTTCCCTCACCCACACCATGTTTAAATGTCTTTATTATAATTATCATTTATCTGCACGGATGCAACGGCTGAATCTTTTCATTCACAGTCTTAGTGTTCCTATTGGTCACAGGAGGTCTAACAGCTATTTCGTCCCTTATTTTTCCCAGCATATACAGGAGCACCTTCCACTGAGTGACAGTACGCTGTGTTAATTTGCACTCAAACGGCAATAAGCTGAAGCACAGACACCAGTGAATTAAACCGTGCATAGAGATCTTTTTCTTTTTTTTCTTTTTTTTTAGCCTAGCTTGATAAATTGGAGGCCCCTGTAGCTTCCCTGTGCGGATCCTTAATAAGGCCAGGGATAAGGTAAGGAGAGAGTGGGGGCTGGTGCAAAGCTAGCTGAGAGAGCAAGAGAACAGACAGTGATTTACAATACAGGAGAGGCTCCTGGACTCTTGCAGGTCCCCCTGCGCTAGCCCATCGTCCAGTGCATTAAAGCAATGGCCCCAGCGCAGAGGCTTCTCCATTTGGACACATTTATGCTGAAATGGACTGTTATTTGTTGGGTTTCGCTAGTGATAGTGCCAACTACGTAGCTGCCATTTATAGTACACATAGAATCAAGGGACACATTTAAAAGGAAGCAGCATAAGGACAAGGCACATTTTGGGCAATTGTTTGACAACCATTTTACCAAATAATCTGAAATGTGTATGGCAAGTTGGTCTGTAGGAGGGGCATGACCCAAGCTCATTACAACTCATTATCAAGTACACTTAGTGAATAATGCTAATACAAATCTCTTGCGCTTTAATAGCCAATTTATTGTGACATAAAGTTTCAAACTTTACAAAAAACATTACAGGCTTCATCACTATCAGTTTCTTTAAAGACACAAAACATTTTTTTAGACATTTTGTTGATGGGGTGCTGCAACTGACACATTTTAATATCTCAAGAAGGTATATTTATAACACTGCACACATTAGATAACACATATAATAAAAAGTAATAAAAACACGTATCATTAAATATCCATCCATCCATCCATTTCCAACCGCTTCTTCCGTTTCCGGGTCACGGGGAAGCTGGAGCCAATCCCAGCTGA
>JBBPDA010000132.1:19814164-19825320 GCA_037974385.1 Arnoldichthys spilopterus | reverse complement strand
CCTGTGGCCAACCCGGGGATCGAACCCAGGACCTTCTCACTGTGAGGCGACAGTGCTAACCACTGCACCACCGTGCCCCCCCTCATTAAATATTAGAAGGTAAAATAAGAAATCTCTTCTCTGTAAATAGATTTGTTGATCCAATTTATGGATTAAGTTAAAATTATTTGGTTTGGATAATGATAGGGTAGGATGCTTTCTTCCAATACTGTTGCTAAAACAACACTTTTAAAATGGTACCAGTTATTATACGGTGCCTGATTTGGCAATAAAGCACAAAATGAAGGTTGACAACATTAAAGAACAGCTTTTTTAAATTTTATAAGGCTAATTTGAACTTCAAATTAAAATAAAAACTATAATAACCTCTTTATACAAACTGCAGTTGCAGAAATGGTGGGACATTGTGTAAAATGCAATATGAGCTGTAATGTGTAGTTTTTAAATACCCTTGAACTTTTAGTTAACTGACATTGTACAGACATTTAAGTGGCAGTAAAATGAGGCACTAATCTGGCTCACGATTCAGTTAGGTAAACAACGAATGGTACTCAAGTTTCTCATCTTGCTGTGGGTGTGCATTGTCAATTTAAAAGCACATCCAAATATTGATCTACAACCACAACAAACCCTTCTCACATTTGTGCGCTATGATGAACTCACAGAGGGACCCAGATTAACCTCCTCCAATGGCGTCCCCAGCTCGCAGTCGTGCGTCGAATAGCAGGATGTCAAACAGTAGGGGAGGCTCTCAGACATGAAGGGGCTGTATGAAAACGCTCTTTCGGAAAATGAATGTCTGCTGTCTTAAGCCGATTGAATGAAAATCCATCTCTCTTAACGCCATGGCTGGTGGCAGTGGGGGTATTAAAGAGGGGTGGGACAGCAGGGGGGTGGGAATAAGAGAGAAACAGAGTAGGAAAGAAGCAAAAAGACAAGAAAGAATTGGATAGCTTAGGAGTTGAACTGAGGTTTGAATAGAAATTATTCATAATGGAATTTGAAATGAATGTTAGGGCGGGGCGTTTTTACATCTCTAACCTTTGTTGCCAGTCAAACTACCCAAATTGTAAGCTGCTTATATTTTTCACATTCGAAGCATGCTATCAGTCAAAGTCAGCAGTTTTCAGTGAATACACACTTGTTGCTTTTGATTTGTCTTCGATTTCAGTTATTTCTTGAATTAAGCTGAATTTAACTACATGCACTGTAGCTAATTGTCTGTCCTGAGTGGACTGTCTGTCTTTCTGTTCACATTTTTAAAGAGCACATGCTATGAAGTAGTACATGCTGAGAGAAAAACATAATGACATTTCAGGCAGTCAAAATGAAGTGACCAACAAATTGCTTGTCAGTCCCATATGCATAAATATTTAAGTAGACAACAATTTAATGAACTAGTCTAGTCTAGTTCAGGCCTCGTAAACCTATTGGTTCTGAACTGCAACATTTTGTCGTTAACAAGGATCTGTCCCCAATCGCTCACATTCAGTAACACGATCAGACCAGTACAATGCTATTTAAAACAGCATTAATCACATTTATCAATGCTTTGTTTAAAATATTGTATGGTCGAAAGTAAGAACATTTTCATTCTTCAAAAAATTTTTAGCACTGCATGTGATGTGTTCTCCAGGCACATGACAAACATCTACCTGCTAAATTAGTAGTTTTTTTGGAGATTTTTTTAGATTTGCTATCTAAACCCTATGGGTTATTAATACCTCTGTTATAATATATTATACAAGAGTACTCAAACAGTTCCTGAATATGTGGAGTCTTTGCTTTCTGTTGCATGTTATCAAGAATGTACATGACTCACAGCCGGAACTAACAGGCTGAGGACAGTGTTTGACACATGTGTCGTCTATCACCCACCATACACAACTGGCATATTTATGTGTCTGTCTGCAATAAACCTACCAAACAACACTAAAACCACTAAAGACCTATGACCCTGTAATTTTTTACATCAGCCAACGTCAAAGACACATCAGAAAACCGATGAAGAATTGAACAGGTTCAACAATTTTAGGCATTTATTATCATCTACTATTTTTAGTAAAAAATTACTTTTGTGAAGCTAAGACTTTCCAAGCACCTAAAACAATTATGTCATGAGTAAGAGTGTTTTCAGAAGAGTTTTAGAGAATCCTAAAGTCCGATTTCAGCTTTTTTTTCAGCTAACAATTGAGAAAATGTCCTTAGACTGCAGAGGGTTAAGCTGCATCCTTGTTGCATATTCCCATGCACAATTAGCCCTAAATTTCTTATGGTTCTCCCAAGATGTTCCAATTGTTAGAGTGGATCTAAATCAGCATATCATTTTAAAATCAAAGCAACAAACCATCATTGTCCAAATACGTTTGAGGTTGGAATATATTTAGTGTTTTCTTTTAGGTGAAATCAGTCTACATGTATGGACATTGTCATTGTTTAGTAGGGGCAACATACTTGAAGCACATATTTTGGATGTTCCTGACATGACTTTTATGACTTTTAGCTGTGCAGCAGTTTCTGAAAGTGAAATCACTTTAATAATGTTCTCCAGACAAATCCCTTCGCGAGCATCTGAAGGCACTATATCAACAAATCAGCACATTCCTATAGGCGACTGTTAGCCCATTTAGAAATAGCCTATATCCGCCTCTAATAACTGTGACCTCATATGAGTCCCCTGACATTTCTATGCTATGTTAGTGTTCATGCTCCTGATGGTGCCTCGGGAGTAGCCCACAGCTTGGAACCAGTTGCAAGCTGGCTGGGTTATTGTTCTAGTCAAAAAATTTTTTTTGCTTCTTTTGTTCTTTTCACATCTGCAGTAGGTTAATTATAGGCTCAAATGTGATATGATTTTTTTTTCTTTTTTGCACTTTATATGAGCTTCTCACTTTTCATCTGTTTAAGCTCTTTCACCCAAACCTATGCTATGAACAATCTGTTGATGACAATCTCCCACCTTTATTTATCTCTTAGAATTAACGTGGCTGTTTTTATTACTATGCCTTTAAGACTGATATGTGAATATGGGGTCTGTTGTAATTGTCTGCCTTGTATTTTGCCTCTTTTAAGATGCAGTCCAGTGTTGACATACTACATCAAGCTCTTTTACTTCAGAAGGCAGGGCAGTTTGATTTAGCACAATATGAACCTTTTAATAATAATGTTTTTACTTGTACAAATCTGCAGCCAAGTGGCATTACTGACCTTTTATCACCTGTTAAGTCTTTGGAAATGTCACAGTGCTGAGGCACTGCTGTTTCATTCTAATTTGTTACGTGTACATCAGTGCCGGGGGAGTATTCCCAGTGTTTTTTGACGTTGTTCACAGTCAAAGCCTAATGCAATGTCTGCCGTGGTTGTGTTAAATCCACCCCTGAATGATTCTGCTCTACATCGTGCTGTCCTGAGGCTTCTCAAAAAGACTTTTTGGCAGATCACATTCCAGCACGCTGTGTTTCTTGTTGTGAAGCCACTCCTCTCCACTGTTGTCCTCTCCATACCTGCTGTGACCAACATCATTCGGTGGAGCGCAAGACGATTAGGAGAAATGTCAGTGCTTTCATTATTAAAACCAGCAAAAACATTGCTGCCGGACATGCAGAGCCAGCCTCCTTTCTTAGATTGCTGTCATCCTTCAATCTGTTATTCCTCTCTAACTAGTAAAAGGGAGGAGATGTCCCCTTATGTGAGGGCATTCCTTCTTTCTTTGTTTTTGTTTCTTTGCTACTTTTGCTACTACTGATTTATTTATGTGTTTTTAAATTTTTGTTGCCAAATATTGTGTGCAATTTAGTCATTTAGTCAGTTCCCACACACTAGCTATTATGCCATTATTACACAATGCTACCAATGCTGGGAGATGTAAACTAGCACTACCACTACTACCATCTTCTCAAACTACTGCCATCACAACATCATTTAACAGTTCACCATATTTGGAGGAGAACACTAATTGCCAATTCTACTACATATGCTAACAGATACTCACATCAGATGACCGGGGGGGGGGGGGGGTATTGGGGGTACCACCCACCCACTTGAAGTCCGTTGTGTTCACAGATGTCTGAACATGGATGGCTTTGGGATTGCCAGGGATCAAACTTGTAATCTCCTGTTGATTGGGCAGACACTTGTTTGAGCCCCTTGGGACCCTAGTGAGATCATGTTTGACATTTAACATTGCAACTTGATGTGACTGACCAAAGGCCTTTTCTGTACTGCTTTCCATTGGCTGATGAATGGTTAGAGTGTAGCTATATTCTGTCAAAAGTGTAACTTCAGTCAACTTTTTCAATGAACAGCAGAGTCACTTTTGTCATTTGACTCAATCGCACATGAAATGCAACACAACGAAATGTGAAGTCTCCAGTTTAACCCATCCACGTGTGGTGGGACGGTATCTTGCTCAAGGGTACCTCAGTAGTACTCGGGTCAGGACCTTCTGTTCACAAAGGCAAGGATGTAACCACTAGCACTAAGCCAGCACCCTGTTTAGGACACTGTGCTGTGTGCCCATTCTGAGGGGAGGGGAAGATTATACAAAACTAGTCCACTTCAGTAATCTACACGGACAACTTCAGACAACTTCAGACAACTTTAGACATATCTGATTTGATTTACTTTGTGTAATAACATTTGTGTAGCTGGCTTTTCTCACAGCACACACTTCCTCATGCTTAGTCCTCTGTGACGCCTACAAACATATAAAATGAGCGCTTACTTTATTGAATGCTCTGTATGTGAGGCATTAAACCTGTAGTCCCTCTGTACTTCATCTCGAAACAATGGCAGCACTGCTGAAAGTGTCGATGTGAGCTGTTCAGCCCCATTGACTGAAGTGAACTACAGCTTAATGCACTGCTCAATAGAAAATGCATTCATCCAGATAGCAGTGCTGGGTTACTACCACAAACACTAAACCCTAAAGGCGTACAAAGGCCTGTAAACGGTTTGTTCTGTCATTTACATTATTTCAGTGTGATGCTTACATAGGGGCATTAATGTCCACATTGTCAGATATGAACATGGAAAACACCGGCTATCGGCACGGGCACAATTTCATTATCGGGGAACACCTTAATATACAGCAGGTGTTGCTATGCTATGGTAAGGGTGAAACATGGCAGAGAGTGGCTTATTGATTTTACTAAACTGCAAAAGAAGCAGTGTCATAAAAGACACCAATGTTCAATAAATAATTAATTTATTTATTAAGAATAATCAAAAAATAATAATTCTCACCAGTAATGTAGCTTTCTAAGAGAGAATATGGTTGCCAAGCAACATAACAGTCAGTGATAACTCCATGAATAGAACAATGGGTGACGCCTTTATTCAGAAATCAGTTAAAATGTGCAGCCGTATGTACACACATATCTCTAATATCCTTGCAGTGGCTTTAAATGTGTTTCAGCCAATCAGATCAAACTGCCTACCTTTATACTAATACTACTACTAATCAGGGCACAGTGTTTCCTCTTTAGCTGTGTGTCTCTGCAGTGCCCAGAGGAAACCTATCAACATAATATCTGTGTTCCAGAGCCATGCAAAAAAGCTTGAACCTGTTCACTATTACTGTTGTTAAAGAACCAAGTCCTTGGAGGTTGTGTGCATGTGTGTGTGTGAGAGAAAGAGAAAGCTCGCCAAAGGCTCCTGTGAGAGCTCAGCAGTACACAAAAGCTCAGTAGTTCACCAGTTTGCCTCTGTTCTGTTGAGTGTGTGCATGTGCGTTCGCCTGAGTGCCTCAATTCCCCCTTCTGTCTCTCTCTGTCCCAGCTGGAATTCCATTTGTTCCTCACCGGAATGAAACACCATTGATTGTTGGCTCAGATGCTGGAGATAAGAACGAGGGGGTAGAAACAATGGAGAGAAGGAGAGTGAGAGAGAGGGAAAGAGATGGCGACAAATAGAGGGAAAGCTAGTGCCTGAACTCTGGCAGTGTGCTCCAGATCAATAGAGAGTTTTAGGAGTGAGAAATGGAAAAAGAGAAAGAGATTGAGGCAGTGGCACATGTCACTTATTCCCTCTCAATTGACAGCCTGACACGGTATCCAAATGCTGCCCATGAAAGATTATTAGACACTAAAATAATGATTGCAGGAGTAACGCTGCATAAGGTACTGAATATGAATAATTCATGTGCCAAGCACCGAATATGCATTTCAAGCATTAATTCTTCCTGCTTTCTTTAGGGCCCGGTGAAAATCAGCTCTGGGATCGCGAAGGATTTGAGGGAGCCCATTAGAATACATGGAAATGGTTCGAAATTCGGACTTGTGCAACTCGGCAATGCTTTGGCTGTAGTAGCCGCTCTCCAGCACTTGTTCATGTCTCTAGTGGGCTGCCTGTGTTTGATGTACAGTTGAAGGTGTTGTCATTGGGAGGCAGACGCTGTAAGGACTTGCCTTGTGGAAATGGTAGGAGAGGAATACATTAGCAGTTTAAATTCAGGGCATGCTGGGGCTATGACAAAAAGACACACACCCACACACACACACAGACTGGAAGTGGGAGCTGACTACCTTCAACTATGTTGTGTAAAACTTTCTAGGCCAGCCAAAATCTGCCTCAATGCAGTTTATCTCATTTTGCTGTACATAATTGCACAAACTGTGTCAGGGCCACTGACTAGTCATTTAAAGAAGTAGCTGAAAAAATAGATAAATAAAAAAATAAAAAATAGAAGAATGCCTGTGTCAACTGCATGCAAATATAACCACAGAATTTCTGAATCTTCTCTATCTAGACTTAGGTGCCATTGTAACAAGATATGTGCCGCACATGTCAAGGTGTGGCAAATATGTATATTTCAATATTTTTTAAATGTAGAAGTGGATGTGTTGGAAGCAGGAAAAATGAGCAAGAATAAGGATGTGAGCGACTTTGACAGTGGCCAAATTGTGAGAGCTAGACGACTGGGTGGTCTTGTGGGTGTTCTCAGTATGAACTGGTTAGTACCTGCCAAAAGTGATCCAAGGAAGGATAACCAATAAACCAGTGGTAGGGTCATGGGTGCCCAAGGCTCACTGATCTGCACTGGCAGCGGAGGCTATCCTGCCTAGTCCAATTCTTCCACAAGTTCATGCTGGCAATGATAGAAAGGGGTCAGAACACACAGAGTCAGAGCTGCTCTTGCGACATTTACAGCATTTCTTTCTTTTCCCTCTTGCCGACCAGTACACCATGCTCTGCAGTTTGTTTTGGCTGCACACACATTGTCTGATTGGTCAGTATGCAGTTAGTCAGTCTTTCCTGTCATAGCAGGCAGTTCTCAAAACACAGTCTTGTTTAGGAGGCTGTATTTCTATGTGGTTTTGCTTACTTTATTGGGGTCCCAAAGGACCACTGGCATAGACTATTGAACTAATAGCTGGTCCATGCAACTCCTGCTTCTAATTGCACTGTACTTTTAAAGTGCCTGATTTAAAGGTCTCAGTGAAATCGTGGAGCTGGGAACAAGTCTGGAACACAAGAGAAGTTCAATAATAAAAAGATGTTTGCAGTATTAACAAAGTGTTTTTCCATAAACATTACAAAGGTGCAATTCTACTCCAACTCAGAGACTTTAGGAAATAATAACATTCACTGCAATTGCATATTATGGCCACATTAGAGCATATTTTCTGCTTTTCTTCTAATGTATGTATATCTGGTGCTGGGAGTAGAAATAGTATTATTCTGTTAAAATAGTGCTGTTTTGTTGACACATATTCTTCCAGCATATGTCTGTGCCTCCATCTTGCTGCTAATGCTGTTAAGAGAAGTCTCCAGACAAGAAAACATTTGAGATGTTACTAGCAATTTGCAGATGGTTTCTTGGGGCAGAAAAAGTCGCACTTAACCAGCCTCTGGTAATTGCCAAAAAGGTTAGTAAATCAAATGGAATATATAATCAGCCACACTTCTGCTTTACATTTCCAGTGCGATCTCTCAGATACATATATTCTGTGTTTAGGCTTGTTTTTGTACATAATAGATGGATAGAATGCATCGTATTTGCACCTGAAACTGCTGCAAAAGGCTTAGCAGCTCTCTTTCTCCATTGTCTTCCTTCTTCTGCTCACAGTACAAATTCACAACACACAATTTGTGATGTGTTGAAATTGTTGTAGCATCTGGAAAAGTGCTATTCTGCTGGAAAGTGCAATATAGACTTTCGCTGTGGCTTAAAAAGCCGTAATTCATGAGTTGATGTATGAAGGCTGATCTTCAGAGATGCTCTGCCGCATGGTGATTTGTAATACATGTTTTCTCCTGTCAACTAGGAAACAATAATGCAATTAAGGTGCTGAACTGAAATATAATAAAGAACCGCGGCTGCTCTACCTCCCTAGAAACACTGGGCTGATTATTAACTGGACCTGGTTGTCCATGACTTGGAAGACAATTTACCTTTCCATGCTCCTCCCACAAATGTGTTTGTTCTTGGCAGCTGGTATGAGATTGGGCAAGCTTTATGGAACACTGGTTGAAAAGTCATGTTGAACAACTTTGCCGTTGGCAAAACAATAAATTATTCAAATTGATCCACTAGAATGTGGCGCTAAGTACTGGTTTCTTGTTTGAAATACTTAGATGCTGAATTGCAGTGTGTTGTAGCTAAACAAAACCATAATTACAGATTTTACTACAACGATCATTTTACAATAATTACACAACAGAAAACCTATACCCACTCTATCCTAACAAAGTGAGCTGTCATACACATTCAGTGTAAGTATAATTCAAAATGAGCAATGCAATTAGATTCAGTTGTTCTGAAAAGTCATGTGCTACAACCCCTCATTAGGATGAATGTATTAGTGAGTGGTAAACTTAAATGGTAAACCGCCAAATGTAAATGAATAATTACATTTCATGGCAAACATGAACCTGTTTAACTTACAGCTTCCCTAAAGCATACGAAATAAATAAAGCCCTAAAAGTTCCATTCCGTTCTCCGGGTCACAGGGAAGCCAATCCCAGCTGACTGTGGGCCTAAGGCGGGCTACACCCAGGACAGGAGGCCAACCCATCACAGGGCAACACCACCCACACACACATTCACACCTATGGGCAATTCAATCAACCTACTGCAGCTTTTGGACAGTGGGAGGAAACCAGAACACCTGGAGGAAACCCACACGAACAAAGGGAGAGCTTGCAAACAGAAAGGCACCCGTGGCAGACCCAGGGATCGAACTAAACCAATATTAACCCAAAAACCTTTAGCTTTTCCACATTAACCTAAAAATCCAGAGAATGAGGAGACAAAACTATTAAAACTAAGTGTGCTGAACTTCTACACCGAGTATAAGTTGCTTCTTCATTAAAAGATTTGTCCTTGCATAAATCAAGCATTATTGCATTTGTTACTTCCATCCAGCACTTGCAAAGCTTCATAAAAATGCAAATTTCAGCGAGGTCTGAGTATGCGTTTGACCCTTTTGTGTGTCACAGACCCCGCAGGTTGATGATCTTGGATCTAATGACTCTTTTTTGTGTAGCTTTCCTGCTTGTGGGCACATGTGCACCAGCCTGATGTCACTAGCAACAGATCAGCTCTACGTGTTTGTGTGGTTTATGGTGTGTCTAAATGTTGCAGCCTCAAGCAAGTGCTGCACTTATTTTTGGTGTATTGGTGGGGTGGTAAATGCAAAACTCACACCTTTTAAATTGTATACAGGATGAACAGGTTTATTACCCACTGCTAGTTGATTGGTATAGTTGTTTGTCCAAGCTGGAAACAGCTGGTAAGAAAGAGAGCAGGTAGAACTACTTCTGTTTATTTGAACATAGAGTATGTGTGCTTATTAAAGTCATATAATGAGCTGCTGGTTGTATAAAGAGTTAATGAAGGTGTCATTTTGCCCTGCCTGCTCATTACTGCTGCCACCAAGTTCATTACTGATGCAAAGATGTAGTATTGGATCATGCTTTATTAGCCATTATCTGATACCTTAAGTTTTATGTTACGACATTAAAACATTATTTCTCTTTTTACGGTACCTCATTTGCAAATGTAGTGCTGTTGTCCAGATGGACTGCAACATTGAGACCCGTAGCCAATACTGCTCATTTATTGTAGGTGCTTTAAAAACAAAAAAAGACCAGATTGTGTCCTTTAAGCCCAAGAGGCCTGTAATAGTCCCCGTGGTCAGACTGGTCAAGCTCATTCAAGTGTTTTGTCCCCAGAGAAGAGAGCTGATAGGCTCTCAAATTAAATTTGCATGAGTGTGTGTATGTGTGTGTGTGTGTGTGTGTTTTACCTTCACATTAGATCCATTCATGCTTCATTAAACTGCTGTCACTATGGTCTGATTGCAGGAGATGTTATATTTAAATTAATTTGAGACCCAAACTGTGATGATAAAACGTGCACACACACACACACACACTTAAATGCATGCAGCACACGCTGACGGCGATTCAGCCACAGGGGATGAGATCAGAGGAAGGTAAGGCCACAGAGCTAATTAAAGTAGAGCGATGTCCTGATAGCACCTTACTCTCTCTGATGGTGGTAAGGGATTAGCAGTTAGCAGTTAGCACTCAGCCCAGCTTGATAAAATGTAGAGAGAGATAAGAGATATCAAATTAATTTGGGTTTGTACACCAACATTTATTTATTTATTTATTTATTTATTTGGTGAATGATAGTCAATGCACTGCAGCAAAAGAGAGTCAGAGTGAGTGAGTGAATGTATATCTGGAGAGGCAAATGCCATTAAGCGTTGTTCACAGCAGATCCATTAGTGCCCCATCCGCACAGAAGCAGCTTTCTCTGTGCCATTACCATCTGACTGACAGCTAAACCACAGAGTCAAACATTTAAGATGCTCATAGAGTTATTTGAGCTTTTAGACCAGCTCCATTAATGTGTTCATAAGAAATAGAATAGAATAGAATAGAATAGAATAGAATAGAATAGAATAAAACAGAACACAATAGAATAGAACCGAATGTAATATAATAGAACTGAATATAATATAATAGAAAAGAATAATATAGCATAGAACAGTATAGAATGGAACACAATAGAATAGAACAGAATAGAACAGAACACAATGGAAAAGAACACAATAGAATAAAACAGAACAGAATAGAGTACAATAGAATAGAATAGAAAACAATTGAAAAGAACACAATAGGATAGAACACAACAGAACACAGTA
>JBBPDA010000132.1:19795204-19810282 GCA_037974385.1 Arnoldichthys spilopterus | reverse complement strand
AGTCTTCTATTCTTGTTGTAACCCACAATTTACTCTGGGATCAAAAAAGTTTTCTGAATCTGAATGAATTACCAAGCATTCATGGACTTTGAACAAGGACAACAACTTTACCTCACATTGTAGGCTATACTGGAGGCATTTTATCTTTTTTTTTCATAAAATATTAAACAAATCATAATTTAACAGGGTTTAATGGATAAACCTTTATAAGCACTTCCACATCAATGTGCACATCTCTATGCTGTTTCTTGTCTTGTATTAGCATCAAGCTAACAGTGTTGCAAGTATTTTTTCACACACTGGGTATGAATCTGAAACTGCTTCCTACTCATGACATGACAGTGTGCTATGCTGCACCCAGGAGTGAGGAAAGAAGCCAGTATTGCTAACGTACAGAGCGAATAAGACATTTGGAATTCAGTCTGGATTTAAGGCTACTTAAGGCAGATCTTACTAAAGCAGACATTTGAAGTCTGTAGGACATTCAAGTGACATAGTCTTTTCTTTCTTATATTTCAGTTTTACAGTGAATCTTGTAGTAAGCTATGTAATTCAAAGTGGTTTAGTCTGCTAACTCTTCAGCCTAGTCGCAGTAAAGTAAGGTAGTCAGCCTCAAAACCTGGTTCTTACCTAATTTATCAGTTCACCGGGTTGTCCATGTAAGCAGCATAACAGTCAAAGATTGTTCCATTCACAGTACCGTGGTTTTTAGTGACTGAGTGCATTAATACAGAATTCAGTTGTTGGGAGGCAGTCGTAGGTGTGTATATTTTACGAAAGCTTTACGTGTGCCTCAGCCAGTCAGAATACAGAGCTAGAATTGTCCATGTTATAATGGAGCTTTTGTACGATGTTGCATAGCATTTTCCATATATTCAGAAAAGCCTAAAGTAACGTAATTTCACCCAGCCCTGCTTTCATTTCTCATCAATAACTCGCATAGTCACAAGCGGGAAAGGGACGCCTGAAGTACTGCATAACACTGTAGGAGCAAGTCTGAAGCAAGAAACATGAGATAGAAAGAAGTCAAGGAAAATGGAGAGATAAAAGGCTAACAGAACAGAGAGAAAAGGAGACAGAGAAATGACGAGTGAAAGACTGCGCGGGATGAAAAGCATGAGAGGGGGGAAAAATACTCTTTTTTTTGTCCATTTGATAATGGCCTTGTGCATTAATAAGCACCTCCGGCACAGACATGTGTAATTGCCTGGATGTTTCAATGACGGATCATATAATGACCCTGTGTTCCATCACAGTGCGACAGCATCCGCCATTGTCCCTCACACATGCGTGCGCGCACACTTGCTCACGCACTTTATAAATGTCTCTCATCTCCTCTTACACCCCGTGATCATGTCTAAGTTTCCAGCCCGAGGGTTTTATTTAGATGAAATGTCACTTTTAATGGAAAATGTGATAGAAGCAAAACAACACTGCAGAATATTGCTTGGGTAAGGAGCAAGCCGAGGGAGGTGGCCAGGTGCAGGCAGGTGTGAACGTGTGTACTTAGTGCGTGAATGCATATCATCTTTTCATATCGTAATGTATTTTATATCGTTGAAATTGCCACCTGCCCTTTATACCGTGAGCATTTCCTGACACAGGGACCACTGGAGTTGATCTGAAACGACTTCTTCAATAAAATATTATTGCGTTAATATTGAAAAGATCCTCTATGGCTACACGTCTTATACCTACTGGACACTGCATTGACTTTCAAAGCCTCGGAACCACTATACTGCTCACACTATGCCACATTTATTGCTTACAACCTCTTTGTGATCTTTGCGATTGCAGACAGGACTCTTCCACATGTAAAGGTCTGTAAAAAAAGCTCCTGAAGACAAAATGCCATTTCAAGGAAATAAATGTCTATGTTTGCGCCCTTGACGCATGTCAAACTAGAGCTTAATGAAGTTCTTACTGCTTCTGCACTAAAGTATATGGCAAAAGAAGTAAAAGAGGAGAATTAAGAATCTTTTTTGAATCAGTTTTTTTTTCCATAGCCCTGCTCTCTGTCCTTCAGGAGTGTGGCCATTGCCTGCAGAGAAGTTGAATCCATCAGAATCCTTTTACCTGTAAGGTTCATGCTTTGCGTCTTTCAGACAGGAAGACCTTAAAGTGTACCAGGATACACACGTTCATACATTCAGTGACATTTCTAGTAAACAGGACGCCATGTTGTCAGCATGTATAACCAAAAGATCCTTCATTTCTGAATCTGGTACAAAAATACACCTTTGCTTTGTCATGCAGTGTCACGATTGTGTAGAGCCAGCCACTTACACAAGCAGGGGACATTTTTTTGCATTTTTTTCTTCAAAATCATGTTAAAAATTTTTTACAGCCTTGCCAAATTTCACTCATAAAACAACTGTTAATATTAACGTCAAAGTTTTAGCTTTGTTGGCTGCAATCCAGACATCACCGTAGTTGCGGGGAAAATGTATCGGCTCCTGGTCACACGTTATCATAAATTGCGGCATCAACTTCACTGGAGTTTCAACTCGTGTTCACACTTAACCACTTATCATCTTAATTACTAAGCAAAAGACCCTGTAATCTCACGTCTCCTCCTGAGTTTTATTAAAGATCTCAATGAAGTCACACACTGTGCTCAGATTTGCCAAGATAATTACACTCGTGTTAATCTGCAGCTTATCTATAGACACGAATCTCCGTATGAACTCCACTTTTTCATCAATGACTAAGAGCCTTTTCAGTTTTGATGCTGTGAATAACTGTTATTATGTAGACCAGAAGTATCTTGTGTCTCTTCATTATCCTCCTAAGACATCAAACTATGGTGCCTTCAATGTATTATTGCTGAACATTGCTGAGCGATATTTTCTTCTGGGCAGGCTTGGTACACTATGCTTGAATTTGTGTCTTGTTTTTTTTTATTGTTTTTGTTGTTTGCACCTCCCTCACTGAGAATCATCTTGTGCTCTAATTCGCTGCTGATATCTGGACATCTGCGACAGCTCATGCGGTGGAAACATCCCGCCGCTGAATTGTTCTGACTACCCAAGCAGTCGTCACGGAGCTGGGTGGTTTGTCACAGATCCGGAATATCAGGGCTAAAATCACGTAGTCTGCACTTGACCATGTCTTACTGGTTTTTCAGTCCATATGCATAGATATGTGCATATGTGCGTGGGCATATGTTCTAGTACATGTGGAGGCATGCCTGTGTGCCACGTGCCCTCTGCATGCGCTGTGTGTGTTTATGGGTAGCAGAATTTTTTACTGGATGTTAATGAAGTCCTAAGCAAATCTAAGGCTGTCATATACATCCTCATCTTATTCATTTTTCGATTTTTCACGGTCAAGTTCAAGCCTGATCCTAATGCTAATGGTAGTTTCATGCGAATGCATTTACATGTGTGCAAATGTGTGTGGGCACACATATGTGCCACTTCTTGTGCTGCGTGTGTAAGAGTGTGTATGAGTGTGTGGCAGGCTGCTCTTTTTGGCACTGCTTCTTCCTGAGTGTGAGTTAATTCGCCGGCCGGCCCCTCTCCGCTCCTGCCTCCATGGACGAAGAACAAGTTGAAGGTGACAGCAGCAGCTGATCCGGCTCTTCCCAGGAGTACGCGCAGACAGGAACAAGCGTGCCAGGAGGATGGGGGCCCTATTGCTCTCTCTCTCTCTCTCTCTCTCTATTTCTCTCTCTCTCTCTTTTGCACTTTCCTCCAGTCCATCTGTTTCGCTCAGTCCTTCCCACATGTGCTGCTTAGCTCCCTTGATTGTTCCCTTTTGCACCTTCATACACCCGTGGTCATGGGCCTCTGGTCTCTGAAGCCTGAGAGAGTTTAGTGTGGTGCTCAGGCCCAGTCGTGGGGACCTCACACACTGCATAGGTCTGCGGGTTTGCTCTTCTTGGAAGCACAAATGACTTCACATGGATGAAACGGAATGCTGTTTATAATATGATATAATATAATATTGGTCTATATGTTAGATATATTATTGTAGTTGTGTTGTGCTAATTTGCCTTCCTGACTGATAGCCAGTGATTGTTAGTATGACAGTCTGTTCATAGCTATTACACTACTACACAAATAAACAGCAAAAAATATTTTCTGAAAGAAGGCAGGCCGGCTGAATTGTGTAGCCTCCCATGTATGGTGTTTGGTTCCAGTCAGTCAAACCGAATATAGATATGAATTGTGTTAGAGAAGCTTAAAAAACACCAATGGAAAGAACAAAAGCAGTGATACTGACTGAAATGGTTAAACACATTCATATGGTTACAGTATGGTTACTTTGTAAACTTTGTTTTGCATATATGGTAAATTTTTTTGACTGAATTTAACCCTATTTTTGCACTAAGTGTGGATGTGGACAGTACACTATTTTTGTTGTACTATTGTATTAAGTATGACTGTGCAATGACAAAAACAATCTTATCTTTCTATATGAAAAATAAGGCCTAAACAGGTATTAATTATGTACAAAATATGCAGAACTTCATGAGATGAATCTGCTAGAACTAGGGATCCCACTGGTAAGAAAAGGGTAAAAAAGATGGTCTGATAGGATAAAGGCCTCTAGCTTTAGCACCAGAGAAATGTATAGAAAAATTACAATCTGGATGCTTTCTCTCTTCCTCTCTGTCTCACTCTCTCAGCAGCTGTTTTTGCAAGAGGCATGAGGCTGTCCTCACACACACTCGGGGTATGCTCACACACAAGTTGACAGGTGTGCGCCTCCACACAACACTCACAGATAGCTGAAAGAAAGGAATAAGGTGTGGCTACACATTAGCGTTTTACTTAAAAACCCTAATGATACCCAATTAAATCACTACTCTCGGTGGAAATGGCACGGAAATCACACCAAAAGGCATCTGTTAACATTTTGCCAAGTGTTTTTAAATGGACTTAATCTTTTCTTGACATTTAACTGTATTGTTACTGTCAGAGTAAAGTCTCAGTAAAATCTCAAAAAGGGAACATTACAGGAGAAAGACAAAATATACTTACCTTCCAATGTAAGCTATTATACGTCATTTGGGGCTAGTTCTGTTGGTCCATTTGTCACCAAATTTGGGCACAACGTAAACGGAAGCTGGCATTTTCTGTAAAAATTAAAAATACAAAAATGTCACATATGGAAAGGTGGTGTTCCAGCAGGAACAATACATTTGTTTGTACACAAACAAGCAATACTGTTACTTTTAGCCTATACGAGAGTTGTTCCTCCAGGACAAACCAACCATCATGCACTTGTGTGTCATGCAGAACTGCGTTTAATAAACTTGAAACTAGTTGGGACAGGGTCAGGGATGAGCAGTGCAGTCCAGTGCAGCCCAGGACATGAGGCTGGGAACCATTCAATTGGTGTCAAGCTAGTGGATGATGTGCTGACTTCTGCAATGTGTAAATTCAACACATTTTGTGCTGTGACTATTTTAACTCTTTCTGCCAGGCCACAAGATGCCAGCGCATCACTGACATAGACGCATGTGTAGCTGTTTCATTTAAATTTCACTTTTTGTTCCCACAGTCTATTTCTCATTAGTTTAGATTGGAAAATGAAGAAGAACGAGTTGTTTGATATGTTTCCATCTATACTCAAAAAAATACTATCAAATACTATGATTAAAAAACTGGACACAATACTGAGCATACTGAGGCATAATATGATTATTCATGATATTGTCCTACATCATCTACAACATCTACTGCGAAAGGCAATGTCTGAAGTGTTAAAGATTCAAATCTTTGGATGGAAACAAAGCTAATGTGTCGAACTGAACACATTGCCTGAGGTTCAGTAAGATAACACCGTGGTGGTGTTAAAAGTAACACACTACGTGTTGCTTTTAACACATCTCTTTTGAGATTGATGCAAAGCCACTAGTAGTGACACCGCATGGATCTGCCTGCTGGCTATTTAACACTGACCTTTTTTCACAAAAACTACTGACAACGGAAGGAGAGTGTCATTTACACTTGGCCGAGATTACCTGCATGATGACTGGAAATGAGGACATTTTCTGCAGCTGTTTTCTAGCTGGCCCTGCTGCGGATACAGCAGCGCCTCCTATCCCTCTAAGTGTTTTCGCCTGAGCAGCTTTATCTTTAAGGAGAGAGGGAGAGAGAGTGCATGGAAGGATTCATGGAGGGAGAGACTCAGGGGTCCCAGTGGGCTGTGTAATAATTAATTCATCCTTATTGATCTGGAGGTTCCCTTCAGTTTCAGCACATGGTGGGCTGAGAGCGGTGAGTGCAGGGCCGAATGCTGCCTTCTGTCTGCATATACAATCATGCATGAAGGTGCTGCATGAAGGTGAAGGCTAGGCACTGACTCATATTGGGTATAACAGAGCTACAGTTACATACTTATTAAAAAGCCAGTTTTGTTATTGTAAAATTTGTTACAGGAAGCCTTTTTTTGCAGGCAATGACTTTACATGTTGCTGAATATGTAACTCTGTAATTGCCCTACACACTGGGCAGTAGTGGCCCACTGGTTAGGGCTTTCCCCTTGTGAACAGAAGGTCACAGGTTCAAGTCCTGACCCGACTACCACTGAGTTACCTTTGAGCAAGGTACTGTCCCACTACACTGCTCTCTGGGCACTTTACATTAGCTGCCTGCTGCTCCACATGTGCACATGTGATTAGTTAAATGCAGAGGTCAAATTTCATTGAGGTGCATTTTGTATGATTGAGTGTGTTCACAATGACAAAGTTTCACTTCACTTTCACTTAATTTAGGGAAGTGAGAGTTCCGAGATGGATGGTGCATAGCTGTTATTTTCTTTGGCTTATTTTATAGGTTTTGTGTAAAATACAAAACTTTTTTAGCTAATTTTCTTTTTGTAATTCATATAAACATAAAAGATTGTTCAGCAGTTTATGGAAATTTAATACCCGCCCACATTGTTCATGGGAATCTGTTTCTGCACATTCCTCATGGTAGCACATTGTCTATATATTTCTTCAAAACTGCAAAGTTTTTTTTTAGCTTTTGCTGGTATTCAGAATATTATTTAAGTCAAGTTTTTTGTTTTTCTGTTGTTCTCTAACTTGTTTTCTTTTATTTTGTACCATCTCAGCCTTTTTGCTGGCAAATAATCATACAATACTGAGCATTTTTGTTTCGTTTCAATGTCTTTTTGTAGTGTGTTAGAGCTTGTGGCACAGTTATAATGTATGCAAAGCTGTATGATCAAGTGTATGCTGAACAAAATGTAGGGCTGTATAAGTAAGGGCTTCGAGATGGCTGATTATAAAGTTTGCAGCCTTTTTTGCAAGTGAGTATTTGTATTTCAATTCTGCTTCAGCAGAAAGTGAACCCTCATGACAGTCTGACTGAATCTGTGCCCATACAATAGTTCTAACATTGGGAATGTAATGTCTTTACCAGTGTGCTGGTGTTGGGGTGACTCAGCAATATTGATTAGTTTTAAATCACAGCTAACTGTAACAATGTTACCTTGATTTCTCTGGGTGCTTCTGAACAAGCCGATCCAGTCAAGCAAGCAGTGTCAGGTATGTAAGACATTGTTTTAGCATAAAACTACCAGTACTCGGGCAGCACGGTGGTTTTCAAGCCCTCCCTATGTTTCTTTGGGTTTCCTTTTGGGTGCTATGGTTTGGCTATGGTCCTGGGTGTACCCTGCATTCGGCCTATAGTCAGCTAGGATTGGCTCTAGCTGTCCCATGATCCGAAATGGAAGAAGCAGTTTAACAATGAATGAATGAATACCAGTGCTCAGGAAGCATTGGGCTATTAAGTTCATTAAAAAGGGCCATACCATATTTTTCCCCAAGGTACAATTCTGACATTTGTGTGGGTTTATGTACCAAATACAGTCCTCATTCATTTCTACATGACCATTTTCTAATCTTTCTTTACACCTTCCAATTAATCAGGCTGTTTTCATTCCTATGCCTTTTTGACTGATGTCATTTTGCCTGTTTTGATTGAATGCCCTTGAATGTGCCTCATTCTGAAAGTGGTCTAGGCCAAAATGCTCTTTGTCAGTAATATATAGACTAGGGAACATAATGGTATCGCATTCCATTGAAATTTTATAATACTTAAATGTTGATTTGACTGCGTGCTTTTTATTTTATTTTTCAATTTTAAAAAGTTCAGTTATGACACGGCACTAATATCCCTCTTTCCTTTGGGAAAGTAAATGTGATTTATTTTTAAAGCTCATGGACTATGTTGTACCTTGGATACCTCTTTTCCATCAACCAGAAACACGTTCTTGAATCAGTTACATTCAGAATTCTTAACAAACCAACCTGTGTTTGTACCCGTTTTGAGCAGAACCATTGTAATCAAGGATGCTTCATCAATAGAGGACATTGCACAATGTAAGTAAGCAGTAGTAGCAGGACGGCTGATTACATTGATTACCTCCAAGCTTTTGTTCAGTTATTGTTTCATGCAAAAAACATCCATTATTTTCAAGATTGTTTCATTCTGCTTCCAATTGAAACAGTACAATGGCACACCCACTGATGCTATCATGGTTCATGCTGGTTCCAGCAGGGAATCGACTCTTTTCAGATTCCAAACCAATTTATTTTTGGTCAAAATGCTCCAGCCAGTGTAAAAATTTGGTGCTCAAACCAGAACAGAACCACTTCCCCCTTATTGTAAAAGGGGGGCATATATTTCCTATGTGAAATGTACCAAATTATAATTAAATTATACACTGGTATTTTCTGAACGTTGCATTTTTTGTTTGTTTTCTGTAGAATATTTATTTATTTATGTATTTATTCATCCATCCATTTTTCACTAGATAATCAACAAAGCATGTAATTTGATTTGTGATGTTCAAACTTTCCCTTAAAACCTTATTCTTCAAATGATGGAGTTAGTGTGGAGATGGAAAATGGTCAGAATTCCGCTCCAGAGCATGTTTAGGTCAAATTTGGCCGTCGCCTTGCTCCTCAAAGTGGGTCGTATAATTTGGTGGCAAAAGTTAGTTTTTAGTCACAGAACTCCTTTTCCATCTCTCTCTCGCTCTCTCTCTCGGTCCTACAAACAACGTCAACACACACACACACACACACACACACACATCAAGCACATATTTTACATTGGACGCAGTTCATGGGGTGCACGGAATTCTCGAGCATTCACTGAAAACATTTTAAAAGCTCCAGCAGTTTTGCAGATGAAAGAAGAAATTACTGCGCTTTAGAGAGAAATCGCCTCCGGTTGTACAGTTTATTTTCTCCTACCAATCCAGGTGCGTCATACGCCCTCGCACCTCTCGCAGGGAATTGGTGGCGCTAAGATCAAAGGGAAATATATGCATGTGTTTTTATTTTTTGCATTTTAAAAAAAATGTCAAATTCTAAAAGATATTGGGATGTGGAGCGGTCCAGCCCGACATTGTTGAAATGTTTGCATAATCTTCTACTGCAACATATTCATTACAAGGTTAATAATTAATCAGAGTAGGGTTGTCGGTGAAATGCCTCTGAGAGCTTTCAGCAAATGTTTGCTGTGATGTTACAGCTCCACTCTTACCGATTCTGTTTCTTTTCACGTATCCCTCTTCCGCATGCGTTTACCATGCCGTAAGCATCGGCTAATTGGAAAAGGTGATGCGTTTCAACATTGCGTTGCATTGTTTTTGATGTTTTTACATTTATCGTGCTTGTCAAAGTGCGGCATTAGTAAAGCCAACTGCAGCTTTCGACAGCGGTCGCCACAAGAGCTCCGCTGATACTCACATAAGGTAGAGATAATATAACGTTAACTCCAGCCGTCTCAGCCGTCATGAGCTCTGTCGTAACATCTGGATTTGGTGCAGTTTAGCCGCACTGAAGAGAGGCAGTCACACTGCGCAAACCATGTGCGAAGGAAATATTTGCCTAATTAAAGAGAAAGAGAGACAAAGAGCGAGAGACTCCGTCTGCCTTATGTTTCTGCAATTGTGTGGTTTGCCAGAGGAAAATGGTTGAATTGTCTTTCCTGTGAGTGAAATACAGTTGTCTTATCAGTTTAGTCAAACCTTGTGTAGCAAAAGCTAGCCCGATTATCCCTGATAATCTTTCTGGATCTGTAAAATATTGGATTATTAGCATGTGCAGTCACTACTGTTAGTCCCTTACTAGGCTAAAGAGTTTTGTAGAAAATTTTAGAAAGAGATTACTGGATTTCATTTGAATTACTTTTTTTAACAGCATTATCTTAGATAACTTGTGGTCTACAGTGCATACAATGCAATACAGTGTTGGTGCGGTGATGGTGTAACAGTTAGGGAGTTGCCCCTATGACCTGGGGGTCCCTGGTTCAAATCCCAGACCGGTACAATTACCACTGAGGTACAATGAGTAAGGTATCGTCCTCAAACACAAAGAATGCCCACTGTTAACAGATTAGCTAGCAGATATGCTAATCACTGATGGGTTATAGACAGTTTGTGCTGTTGAAATTGGCCATTTTAACAGGTTTTCTGCTTTCATGCAAATGAACACTGGTGTAGCTTGGTTGTACTGTTTTTCAAGTGTTATATTTGTCATTTTGTATCATCAGAAGCTTTTTCTGCAATGCCAAACTATCTTCATACATCAATGTCATGTTGTCAGATTTCACATATTTTCCACAGGTAAATTGGTCAAGTTTTAGTCTAGATGTTTGTATTAAAATGCAAATTTCACATAGAGAATAGAATAAAACTTATGGAATATTTATTTAAAAAAAACACTTCTGATAAATCTAATGTTGAACAGCTGCTAGATGTTAGACTTTATAGCCTTATTTTCAGCCATCAAAATGCAGAAACAGATTTTTGTAAGAAGCAAACATCGCTCCTGAATTTGATACACTGTGCTACCTCAGATTGCAACAAGTAATTTCCTGTAGTGCTTAATGAGATGGGGAATACAGAGCAAGCTATCTTAAACCACATCTAAATACATACAGAGTCTTTCCAGGTTATTCAGGGTCCTAGTCCTCTCTTTCACCCTCCTTTTTCCGACTCACCCTGCAGGTTTCCAGCCGGGGGCTGGAACGATCATAACATACCATTTTTGTGTGGACTTGGAAGTTTGTTTTAGATCTGACACATCCAACCACAGTGTCCAGATTTTTATTTAAAATCCCCTGGTTCTTGACAGAGTCCATGATGCCATGTATTCTAACAAGGTTCTCAGGGTTTTGGGGACATTACAAATCATCCACCATACTTAACAATAGGGATGAGGTTCCTTTCTGTATAATCATGATTCTTTTTATGCCAAACCCACCTTGAATGTTATTAGAAAGCTCTATTTTTGTCTCGTCTGACCATATAAACCAGGTTCAGCAGTTAATACAGGCATTTTGAAGCATCTTGTGTAGCCGTTGCCTGTGTTCAATTCCTCATGTTGAATGATCCAGGGGATTTGGAACTATACCCCAGTGAAACAAGAAGTTTTGGATGACCGCTTAAGCATTTCTCAGCACTCTTTTTACATCAACACGGCGGAACATACTTAAATCAAATAGGTAACGAGTGAGTGAGTGAACACACCCCAGCACACAGTGCACCATAATGAATTGTGACCTCTGCATCTAATCCATCCATGTAAGAGTTGTGGGCAGCGCCCAGGGAGCAGTGCTTGGGGACGGTACCATGCTCACAGGTACCTCAGTGGTACTTATACCGGTCTGGGATTTAGGCCGGCAGCCTTCAGGTCACAGGGGCAACTCCTTAACCGTAACACCACCACTGGCCCTAAGTAGTGTTCTCATTACATTAGGTAAACAGTGTGTTCTCATTAGATCCTGAAAATATTTTGGCATTTTCTTTCAAATAAACACAACATCAAAAACATGTTCCACTTTTTAATAACAGGAAGCAGCTGTTCTCAGTTTCTGTGTGTGAAAATGTGTGTGTGTGTTTGTGCGTGTGTGTTTTGAGTGTGTCAGAGTCTGACAGCAACCTTTTTGCTCACAGACTAGTGGTGCTCACAGATAAAGATGAAGAAGTCATTTTCGAGGCAAAAATGCCACAACTGGCACTTCAAAGAGCCCGGCAGCTGAAACATCTACAGCTGCAGAGCCGGCTTGTTTTCCTCCTCCAGAGGATTTAAAAAATGCATTTAAATCTCGTGCGTTCATCTCTAACTTCATTACTTTGAACGTGCTCTCCTGCAGGTCCAAAGACAATGGAGTGCCAGCCAGGGCTTATGAATGATTAAAAGCGCAACGAGAGCTCGTTTCCCTCTGAAAAGTTCACGACATAAGAACGAAACACGGTATTCATCTCCTTCATGGAAAGCAAACGTTCTTTCTTACCCTTAGCAAGAATATCATGCCTCAACTCTTCTTAAGCATGTTCATTTTTGGACGGGGGAAATGCGCTGTCTCTCAGGGCCAATTACACGCTGTTGTTTTATTCATACACAAGTAGAAATGTTAATGAGGCTAGTTTTTATTACTTTTCCGGAGTTCATGTTCTTAAGAGAGCTATGAGACAAGCGTTGTTGTTGTTTTTTTTTAACTCTGCTTTGGTACTTGCATTCCATTAACCTCCGCGTCATGAGGTGGACACAGCCGCTCGAGAGATTATCTCCAAATCAGAGTAAACACACGAGCAGAGCTCGAGGGGAACAGCTGCTTTTCTTCCTTCCTCCTCCTCCCAGCCACTATCTGTTGCTTTATTAATCGACTCTATCTCTCCCTCTCTCTTTCTCTCTCTCTCTCTCTCTCTCTCTCTCTCACTCTCATATGTCAATGAAGTGCAGCGGAACGTTTCTCCTTTCTTATTTATCTTTCTGTTCTTTCTCCCTTTTCTCTGTTCCCTGTCTCCCTATCTTTCTGTTCCCTCAAGTCCCGCTGTCTTCCTCTCTCATGACTATGTATTAGAACTTGTTAACCTTTCTACTTTTTCTGTTCTCTCAGTTCTTCTGTCCCTCTTTCAGGTCTCTCACTCTCGCTCTGTCTCTCTCTGGCTGAGCTATAAGTTACATATTCTCACCAGAGAAACACACACACACACACACTGGAGTCACTCACGTTTAATTGCCCTGTCAAATCTGAGGAAAACGAGTCAGCACAGTTACAGATAACGCCGACCAGTGTTATTATAAAAATCACCATTCTCCACTTTCCTTTTCACCAATTATCCCCCCAGGTTTATTCATTAAAACACTGTTTATTGGAGAAGCAGCAGTGCTCACCTGCTGCTTAGAAAATCGTCGACTTCAGGTCTCAGCATCTCCTTCCGTAGGGTTCTTATGTGTTTTCCACAAGCCAGAGCTGTTCTTGCTGAGCTACTGCTTCTCAGGGGTCAATCCCAATTGAGACCTGGGGCTAGAAGTACAGTGTGCATCCACAGTGTTGGCCAATGTACGCATCACTTAAGAGTACGGCACTGTTTATGATTGGGATGGAGCAGCTCCCAGGCATGTATATAAGTGGATATAACCACCATATTAGAGACATTACTACACAGTGTATGCAGTGGCACTTATTCATTATGTTTTACACGGATACTGTAAAGAAATGAATTAGTGACATATTTCATATTTTTGTAATAGACAATATAATGAGTTGGTTAGTTCTTATAGTGGTCCAGATTTATATGGAAATTTGGAAATTTATATTGCATTATTATTTAATGAGGATAAAATATTTGGTGAAATTGAGTTTGATGACTAGCTGTGGCCAACAGTCCAAAAGTGCATCGTAGACCTCACTTTCTTTAGGTTAGTGTAGAGCTGGGCAAAATGATGATATTTATCGTTATCATGATAATCTGTGGTCACAATATGCTTTTCTGAGCATGTCTTGATATCGTTAGTCCTTAAACAACACTGTCAAACGTCAGGTTTAATTTTAAGAAGCATCATTACTCCTGCTTAGGTAAACATATTGCACTGTGATGTGAAAAACACTGAATATTGAAAATCATTTGTACTCATATTTTGATTTTTTTAGACAAAATGGCACTGTGAGATCTTAATACATATTGTGACATATCGCATATCAGGAAAATTTCTCAAAATATGGTGATAAGATATTTTTGCCATGTCACCCACCCCTAGGTTAATGGCAGAATTGGGCTTTAAAGATGGTGGATGTATTTCAAATTGATGATTGAAATGATTTGGTAGTGCTTTGCATGCCTTGGAGGAAGCACCTCCCAGTTTTTACTTCATACAGGAAAATGGCAGTGACTAAAATAGGGAGAATAAATCATTTGGATCACTTGTTTGTACAAAAAGGTTGGACCACAGTGAATTCCACACTATGTTGCAATAGACAGGGAGACCTCTCTAAACAACCCATTGAAGCCAAAAGTGGTTCTGCAATGCGTTGCTCGTTTCTGGAACTTTTCTCTTTAATAATGTGATGTCTTTGCTTTTGCTTGCACTGCGACAGTAATGCTCGGTACAGTGCTGGTGGTGGCTGAGGAAATGCCTTCTCCAAGGTTTAATAGCTGGAGTGGACTGCACTTACCCGCACCCTCCACTGCCTCAAGAAGATCTGTTGGACAGATCAGGGTGGTGATGGATATCACCGGAGCTCAGGCGAGCTCATGGTCAGAGAACACGACCACTGCGACAGGACCAGCCAAGCATCCTGCTGTCTGGACTTTTCACACAGCTCAGCACACACTGACCTTGAGCTGTATGCTGCATACCCTCAATGCAGTTCACACTGCTCTGCAAGGCCAGGCTGCATGTTACATACTTTAGGCCAATGCTAGTCACATTTTCATGCTTTCGAGAACTCAAACGCTATCATCCCTTCTATCGTACAGTTGGTTTGGTACATAGTTCTGCACTTATCTGTCAACAGTTCAACAGTAAATATGTCAAATTTAGGCATGAGCAGCAGTAGCTACTGTACATGAAAGGTAGATGCAGTAGCAGTAGTAGAAAGGTAGCGCTGAGCTAGTAGTGCAGGAAGCTAGTAGTGCACGACTGGACCCTTCTTCATTTGTATTTCGATGAGCTGTCAGGGTCTTTCTTCGTATCTCATCCAACCAATTATCTGGTTGCACCAATTAGTGGATATAGTATACTACTCACAATAAGTTAGGGATATTGTTATTTGCATGAGTGCTTTTCCTATTTGCTCTGAATTTTAATGAAATAAG
>JBBPDA010000132.1:19770431-19782035 GCA_037974385.1 Arnoldichthys spilopterus | reverse complement strand
TCTCTCGCTTCTCTCTTTCTCCCTCTCTCTCTCACGCTCTCTCGCTTCTCTCTTTCTCCCTCTGTCTCTCTCGCGCACTCCCTGCAGTGCTCCGTGAGCGGGCGTGAAAGCCCAGCTGGGGAAATCACAGAATCAGCGGCTGATTGTGCCACTGATGGAGACCATTTGGACTCCAGCTCTGCAGCAGGAAATTGAATTACCTTCACAATCTGTTTGCGCACTGTACTGTGTGTGTGTGTGTGTGTGTGTGTGTGTGTGTGTGTGTTTGTGTGTGTTTTCTGTTGAAATGGAGATGATCGTGCCTCCCCTTCCCACTGTTTGGAGCGTGTGTGTGTGTGTGTGTGTATTTTGCTGAAATTGCTCTGATTGTGCTTTCCTGTTCCCCTTGCCCACAGTGTGAAATCCTTCCTGTACGCTTCATGCTGCTGTGTGCTTGAGTGTAACCATGTTAAGCCTATAGGATATTAGGCCTGTCACGCCCCGTTACAGGGCCACACCTGATGCCACAGAGCCCGGCGATCACAAGAAGCACACTACTGCATTTTTGGGCTTTTGTCTTCTAGTTGCAGGCTGTTTTATTTAAAGTTGTTGCTGGGTGTAAGAAAAGCACATTGAAGTTTTGTATTAATTCATTCTCACATGTAGTTTATCGAAACAAGGACATCGGAAGTGCACATGTCAAATCTAATCCCATGTCAAATAGTCAGTGCTGTTATTTGTGCTTGTGAGTAGGAAATTAGATGTTTTAGTATGATTAAGTCTTGAGGAAAAGCATTGTGGGTATCTCTACATTGCTGATTATTTTTAATGAAAAGCCTTCAACTTTTTTAATAAAAAACCTTCGCTTTTCTACAAACAGAAGTTTTCAAACAAAAACTTTTCCTACGTTTCCTGTGTTTTACGTTTCCAGATTTTATGCAGGGCTGAATGTAAGTGTAATTTCTTGCATTATAAAATATAGTCATATACTAAGGTTTGTGCAGCCCTAGTGTATCCATCCATCCATCAATCCATCCATCCATCCCTTTTCTAACCGCTTCTTCCATTTTGGGTCACAGGGAAGCTGGAGCCAGTCCCAGCTCACTATGGGCCCAAGGCAGGGTACACCCAGGACAGGAGGCCAACCCATCGCAGAGCAACACATAGACACTTATTTACACACACACTCCCACCTACAGACAGTTTAGAGTATCCAGTCAACCTACTACAACTTTTAATGAAGAATTAGGATTTAAAACTGTATAAAATGTCATATGTGGAAAATTATGGCACGCTTTCTATTTTATGTTCAAATATATGAAATTCAGGAATAATATATGAGTGTTCCCTGTGCTTTCATCCCTTAGACAATAAATGAAAAGTTTTTTTCATACTTTTTTGTATGTAATTACATACTTTGACATGACGTTTAGTAAAGCAGCAGTAATAGCTGAAGGCATGAAGTTAATGTGAAGTGAAGTGAAGTTAAAGTGACTGTTTGTCATTGTGAACGCACTCAAGCACCACAACGAAATGCAACCTCTGCATTTAACCCATCACATGTGCACACGTGGAGCAGCGGGCAGCTATCAACAGCGCCCGGGGAGCAGTGTAGCAGGACGGTACCTTGCTCAAGGGTACCTCAGTAGTGCCTGGGCCAGGACTCAAACCTGAGACCTTCAGGTCTCAAAGGCAGCATCCTAACCACTAGGCCACCACTGCCCAATGTGGCACATAGGAGAGAATATCACACATATGTTACGGTTGTGACATGGAAAAGATTAAGAACAGAGTTAGGAGGTAAAAGTGCAGGAGCTGATGCATCTTTAAAGGCTTCATTTTGCAGCTGCAACTGGATCAGCGTGTTATTCGGTCTGCAGGTCATGCCTACATCAGTCATCACTGACCTCCTGCAACAGGCTAATGACCAGCCTGCGTTTCAATTGCAGGTTTTAGTCGGGTAACGTACAGATGATATGTTTTGAGCAGGGAACTGAAGGCAAAATCAGTGCCTCAAGCGTGAAATAAGGAAGATGCGGAATTTTTATTTCCTCTTTTTTCTTTAAGGAAGCAGTCATTGCTTGTGGCAGCATGCACTCTCTCAGCAGTGCACTTCCACTTATTAAAGCAAATAATGTATTTGTTGTAGTTCCCTTCGCCCGCATTTGTAATAATTAATCAAAACAAACATTCAGCATGCCATAATAAAGCCTGCGATTGTTCCTCGTAATCAGACAACTAATTAGTTCCTTACGAGACGATGTGTTCCTGAGTTTTCTCAAAGAGGGACAAAGATACAAAACAGCACGGAATTCTCTCTCCCTTTTCTACTCCCATCCCTATTAATGCAGAATTCCGCACAGACCAGAAATATTGTTCGGTGCCATTTGTGCTATGAATAATGTATTTTCTCTTTTATGTCGATTTATTTTGCAAAGTAAACCTTTTTTGTGGGCTTTTTTTTAGTCTTTTAGCTGCTATCATATATACTGTATATATATATATATATATATAAATATATATATATATATATACAGTATATGTATGATATATACTGATTAGCCATAACATTAACACCACTGACAGGTAAAGTGAGTAACATTGACTGTCTAGTTATTTTATCACACTGCCATCTCTCAGGGAGGTGGGATATATTAGGCACCAATTGAACAGTCAGTTTCTGAAATTGATGTGGTAGAAGCAGGAAAAGTGGCTGAGCATTGTCAAGGGCCTTATTGCGATGATTTGACGACTGAGTCAGAGCATCTCCGAAACGGCAGGTCTTGTGAAGTGTTCCAGGTATGCAGTAGTTAGTACCTACCAGAAGTCAGGAACAGGGTCATGGGCAACCAAGGCTCACTGATACATGTGGTGAGTAAAGGCTAGCCTGCTTTTTATAATTCCACAAAAGAACACACAGTGCACCACAGTCAGAGCTGTTTCAGCAGCATGAAGGGGACCTGCTTAGTATTAGGCAGCTGGTGGTAACGGTATGGCTGATTGGTGTATGCATATATGGTCTCTGTGGGAGAGAAACCTTTTAACAAAAAGTGTGAAATTTTGACACATTGTAAAGGGCAGCTAGCATTTTCAAATAAGGTAAAAAAGAAAAGAAAAAGATAAAAAAAAAACCGACAGGGTACGGTTTTGTTAATGTGTGCATGAGCTAGAGATGAGACAGAAAAGCGGCTGCTGAAAAAGCAGGGCATTGGTGTTTGTGCTACAACGAAAGATAGACATGACATTGTTTAGAGCATGCAAAGTATTTTGGGCTTTCTTTTGTTGTGTATCTGTGTGTGCAAATATGAATTCTTACGTTGTGGCCTGTAGATAACTGACAGCGCTATCTCCTTTGCTTTGAAAGGCAAAGAAGCCAAGTAGGCCAGGCAAGGGATGGCAAATTGCAGACCAAACGATTTTTTTTTTAAAGGAAAGGATAGACAGCACAACCTCTCAAATGAGCTGACTTGGAGGAAATTGGACCGCTTCCCCTCTCTTTGCTTAAAAGCAGGCCGCAGAAAGCCCCTCAAAAACAAGAAACAGATTGTGTGAGAAAAAAACACATGGCATAGTGAGGAGAAAAGATAAAGAAGCCTAATAGCCTTGTTTTTGAGAGAATCGCTCTCAGATTTCAAAGTCAATCTCAGTCTCGCTTACTCATTTGCCGGCATTGTGCTTTCACTGTGATTGAGCAGCAATTTGGTGGCCACGTTGGTGATGGATGCGGAATGAGGGGTGGTAGGGTGGTCTTCCTGTGGCGCATCTTTAAATGAGCCCCATGAATGGGAAACGATGACTTTGAATTTGACTGCTCAAACCCATCTTTCTCTCCAAAGGGGATGGGGGGCACTTTACGAAACAAGGGCCCTAAACCTAACAGCTGCCTGTCTGCATGACTCCAGCTGTGCCATCCCTGCTTCTGTATAAAAAAGAAACTTCAGCTATTGTCAGTGTATTTGCATGACCATACCAATAGTGTTGGGAAGGAGTGGTTGCATGTTTTACAAAATGAACTGTAATGTCTTCCATAAAAAAGATTCAGTAAATATGCAGGAAATAAACAGCACTCTGTGCATTTAAGGAAGCCGAACTATTGTAAAAGTTTCTGACAATGTATAAAAAATTCCAAAAAAGTTGGGGAGTATCATATTTTACGGTCAGAAATGAGCTAGCGTAAGTTAACCCTTTAGTGGTCTGGTCAATTATTTGGTTGAGCACATTTTGAATCCCTGTAATTTATTGAAACATTCACTGAAATTAAAAAAAAAAATCCACTGGATTTCACAGTTTTTAATTAGAGCACCTTATCAGTGAGCTTCCTCAGCAGAAGCTAGCCAGAGTCATGCTAGCTGCAGGTGGTTCTTTTGCGCTAACACACCTTTGAAGACATCTCTGAGAAGTTTTGAGAGAATCCAATCAATTTATTAGATTTTCACTAATTGTATTTTTACTAAATGTATTCAGAGTTTTACGAAAAGAACGTTTGATAGAGGGCTATGTTTATGTGTATATGAGGTTATTAAATTATTGCCCCAAATTAATATAAAATGCAAATCTAAGTTTTTTTTCATTGCTTTTTTCTTAGTGTTCCCATTACCTAATTAAACAGTGCTTTACTGAGTGATATGACCATCCTTTTGTGCATTATCATGGGCAGTGGTGGTCTAGTGGTTAGACCTTTGGAACCTGAAGGTCGCAGGTTTGAGTCCCGGCCCGGGGACTACTGATGAACCTTTGAGCAAGGTACCGACCCGCTACACTGGTAGTTGCCCGCTGCTCCACGTGTGCCCGTATGATGGGTTAAGTGCCGAGGTCACATTTTGTTGTGGTTCTTGAGTGTGTTCACGATGACAAATAGTCACTTTCACTTTATCAAATGTGAGTTCTCAAATATTGTAAATTCAAACCAAAAGTAGAAACTCTTAGATAATGGCTGTTCCTGTAGTTTGATCCTCCAGCATGAATCATAGCTTTGAGCACCACCACACAAATGTTCACACATGGCTTCAAATCAGGTGTGAACTGAACTCATGTTGTGTCATCAGCTTTGACTTCCACACTTAAAGAAAAGTGATCAGTTACTGCGTGACGAATCCATTTCGTCTTCCTCTGCGTCTACTTCCTGTGTTCTTAAGTGTTTAAAAACACATCAGACTTGATGTGAAGGTTTCAGTGCCTTAAACCCTTTGTGTGAAAACCTCATGGTGAATAAACATTAAACTCTAATTAAGCCTGAAATATACTCTTTATGTTGCTGTTCTTACTGAGTGCTGGGGCACCAGGGAAAACAGCTCAGTGTCTGTAAATGACTGGAGTGTGGTGTAGGAATTGGAGTGCAGAATGCTTAGTAAATGGAAAGAAAAAAAAGAGATACATTCTACTTAAGTGTGGATCACTGAGGCCAGCTCTGCAGCAATTTGCGACTTTACGATCATTTTTTTCAGCAAGACGTCCCAAAGGTGCCGCAAGAAATTTTAGGTTCTATGAAAGAATATTATACATTATATTATCTTTTTTTTTTTTTAGATAGTGTTCTCTCAGGGCCTTCCGTCAGTGCTGGGCCCTCGGATCTTCCTAACCCCCCCAACCACCCTTAAAAGTGCCCTTGGGATTTTAACCTAAGGATGAACCTGTGGAAATTTTATTATCGGTTAATTTTATCAGACAAATGTTTTATGAGGTCCTAACTCAAATATACTTAGACTACAAAGATACTGAAGTGTGCAAAACAGGTGAAATGTGGACAAGTGGGAAGCAGATCAGGGATGCAGTTGCTGGCTGCATGGGCTTACAATGGGGACCTACAGATTCTTTTCTATTTGGAATTCCTGTGTCTGTTGTCTGGTGTCCCGTCTGAAGGACCTGGTTCAGTTTCGTTTCAAGACGTTTTACCAGATTTTGTGTTTGTGCTGTTTTAACAGACATTTCTCTTGAATTATGAAACCTTTATTATTTGTGGTTTCTCTTCTACTCTATTTACTTTTTTTGACCATCTTTGCTGATGTTTGCCTGTATAAAAATAATTATTAGTATACAATTTGATATTGGCAAGCAAAGGTAACAGTTTCTCTCTCTTTCTCTTTCTCTTTCTCTCACAGATACTCCACTGTCCTCAGGTCGAGGTGAGTGTTTTAGTAATACTTTACAACCACAATACGTCCATTGTTCCAGATTTCCTGGCTGATCAATGAATGTGTGTATTAACACTCATGTGAGACACTGCAGTAGCAGCTAGATGTGGCTATAGTTTTCTAATATGGCTTTGCGTAATGCTGGGTCTGTCTTATGTCTAAATAATGGCAAAACACTAGAGAGCAGCCCTCATAATTCAGTGGCACCTCTGTTAACATGTGTTGTCTAAAAAGGGCAGAATTGGACATTGAGGAAAGAGTTTTGATGCTGTGAGTGACTGTGTTTGTATTAGTGTATGTCTTGTTTTAGTAATTGTGTAATATAATGGGTGTTGATTATTAATAAAGTGGTTTGAAAAACAGCAAACACTAAAAATGAGCGAAACTAAACAATTCTAGCACTTTTTGTACAAAGCCCCCCTTCATTCCAGGGCACCATAATGTTTTGGACAAAGCAATGCTACAAATTTTAAAGAATTCTAGGTTAGCTATTTATTGCATATTCCTTGTATGCAATGACGGCTTAAAATCTGCAGCTGATGGACTTTACCATATGCTGAGATTCCTACTCAGGTGATCTTTAGCTCTTTCTTGCTTCACAGGCTTGTCAGCTTAGGTTTTCTCTTCAGCATATGAAACACATGCTCAGTTGGATTTTAAATAGGTGACAGGCTTCTCCATTCAAAGATTTTTCATTTTTCATTGGTTGATAGATCAGCAGTGAAGATAAGTGTGCCATTATCTGTGGGAGGCATACAAGCCTAATCCATAACTCTCCCACCACCATGTTTCACAGATAAGGTGGCATGCTGGATCTTGGGCAGTTTTTTTTTTTTTTTTGTGTCCATTTTTTAGTTTTGCCATCACTCTGATGCAAATTAATCTTGGTCTCATCTGTCCACAAGACCTATTTCCTGAATTCTGCAGTCTTTTTTAGGTACTTATAATTTGAACATGCTGTTTGTATGCATGTTGTGTTTTGGATTTTGCTGTGTATCCTCTGTATTTTTGTTCATGAAGCCTTCTGTTGATAGCATTTTCTGATGAATACACATCTGCCCCCGGAAGACCATTTTAAATCTGTCGGACAGTTGTTTGGGGATTTGTCTTTACCAAAATGAAAAATCGGCTGCCACTGCCATGGTCTACTACTACCTATTGTGATTACTAACTTCACCGCTGCATTCTTTCATCTTTCTCAGTCCAGACAGTTCGCTTTGGTAATCGTAAGGTCTCCAATGTTTTTTTTTTTTACTTTTCCTTACAGCTCTTGTCCTCATGTTGAACAAAGTCAAATACACATTCCAAAGGTGTTTGAAAGCTTAGAAAGAAACTTTATGATGCCCTGAAATAGGGAAACTATGTATAAAAAGTGTTGTAATCTTTTGTACATGCTGATATCGAAATGTATACAAATAGCCTTAACGTCTGAAATGTAGAACTTTATTTACAGATAAATTGTTTGATAAGGAATTTGATTTTCCACTTTCGCACAATGGCAAATCAAGGAAAAATGTCTTTGTCCCAAACGTTAAAGAGGACAGTGTGTGTATGTGTGTGTGTGTGTGTGTGTGTGTGTGTGTGTGCCCTTGTATATGATTCTTTGTGAGGTCTGAATGTCCTCATAGGTGTAGGTGTAGTGTTACTGAAATACAGTATTACACAAGTCAATGGAAAAACCTCACAGACCTCACTAGTATAGCTATACCAACATGTGTGTGTGTGTGTGTGTGTGTGTGTGTATATATAGATATATAAGAGAACCTTTACTAGTCCTACATTGCATATATATATATGCAATGTAGTCACGGACTTATACGGATTTATAAAGGCTTCTTAATAACACTTGGTGATCTTATATATCAAAACTGACAAAAACACCCTGTGTCACTTATTGGAATAAGCCTTGTTTATGTAGCTTTAGATTAGTTATTGCAAAAGGTTTACAAAACTGTCATGAAGCCTTATAAAAAAAACTGCCCTACAGTAAAATGTTACCAGACTATCTTTCACCTCTACGTATAGCATGTGTCCTAGCTTTAATGCAGAACCTATGATGAAATAAAATGTCCCAGTAAGTGTTTTTATGAGCAGTTTGCAAAGTGTGGAAAAATAAACCATATAAATTAAGTGCATTTGTTTGTGCATTGCACTAAAACATTTATCAGGTTAGTGAGCAGATGTAGTTCTTTCTCAAAAAAGGAAAAAGTGTTAGGAAAATGCTCCACCCTAAATGACTACATGGATATTTTACTTGGTTCTGCCACTTTGATCCTGTTTGTTCCTGATTTTACCTTTAGGTCAGTGGCTCCTGTGGCTAGAGAAAGTGGACTTTTTTCAAAATCAGGAGTCTAACCAACCTGAAAATGTGTCCAGTAGTTTGGAAAGTGGTGCCTCAATACCAGCTCACCCAAATTATTCCGGCAGCCACATACACGCCAGTCAGGTTTTATATCTTACTAAATAGGGACCAGAAGAAGAGTTAAAATTATTGTTAATATCTCAGCAATGTGTCAAAACAGTTAAAATAAATTTTAAAAAGCTTAAAAAAAACATTCAGGAGGTTTTGCCCTGGCAGCAGCGATGAATATTATCATCATCATGCACATTATCAGCTCATCATCCTTTAAGAAGGAATGTTTTAATGTATCATTTTATTGGGTAATCAGGAATGTGACAGGCCTAGTCAGAAGAAAAGTGCTTAGGAAAGGGCCCAAAGCGTGTGCACGCCAAATGCAACCTCAAACAGTGAGCGATGACCATCCCTCTGGTTTGGGCTCAATTCTTTTGAGATTTTTTTCTGAGAGACTTTGTGTAATCTGTGCTTCTGTGTGTGTACATGCGTGTGTGTGTGAGTTCACACTCATCTGTGTGTGGGGCGCACAATAGGCAGCATCGAGGTGGGAATTTATTTTTGCTTTGTTTGTTGCTGGACAAGTGTATGATCCACCTGAAGAGCCCCAGGGCTTTTGACAGGAAAAGAAACACCTGCCCTGACCATGTGACATGCTACATCTGTTGTGTGTGTGTGTGTGTGTGTGAGAGAGAGAAAGAGAGGGCGGGGGGCTTGATGATGCGGGTTGGACAAAGAGAAAGAGAGAGAGGGAGGGAGAAAATGCAGGAAAAAAACATTAAAGAAATAGTGAATAATTAAGTGAGTGAGCAAGTCCTGCATATTGTAACGTGTGTGCTGGTGTTCTCTGGAATGGCTTTTAAGGACGGGCCTGGCTGTTTCTGCTTTTTCTGCTTTTTTTTGCACTAATTGAAAGAAACAGCATTTCGCACCGTTTTAAGAGAAGAATAGAACATGTACAATTTCCAGGTCAGCAAATTCACATGGCCAGCACAACTTCTAAAAATTCTCTGCCGCTCCGTGCGTCTTAGTAAAAACATCAATAGAAAGGTGAGAACATGCAGCACAGAGGATTCGTATATATACATAGTGGGGCTGCACAATTAATCATATCTACAGTCAACTGCGAAGGTTTGCATAGCCCTGCATCAAATGAAGGAACATCAGTTCACATGCACTACAGGACACAAACTTACATTTAGCTGTTTTACTAGTCATTTTAAAACACAATTTACAAAGTTTAACATGAAAAAAAAACTAATATTACATTATATTAGGTATAATATGTGGCAATAATGTTGCGCAAGTTAACGCCAGGAAACAAACAGGAATGATACATTAATTGTGCAGAAGTGTCTTCTCTGTATAGGATGTGGACATGTAAGTTTAGCAGGGTATGCAAGCTTCTGCACGTGACCCTATAGCATTATTGCAATATATCTTTCCCAAATAAATTCATTGCAAAGGGCTGCAGTGTTAGTGATGTTATCCACTGCTCTATTCATCCGCTAACAGAACAGACGCATGTGAACAGCTGTCAGTAATACTAGAGTAGCCTGGTAAAACACTACACCAGACTCTCAAAGGTGTAGAGTAGTTGATATTTTATGAGCTGGTTAGAACATGTTTGGTTCCAGATTTCCCTTTGATGTCTCCAGCCACTGCATGGATGTGTGAAACTGCATCAGCACCTGATTTAATCTAATGAAGGACTGGCTGAGCCAAACCCAGTATTTGATGGGAAATACAAGTAATACTCTTCCACAAGGAGAGGTGTGGAAATTGTTAAGCCAACATTCATTGATATACATTACATCACTGTTTCCTGGATTAATGTTATTTGCATTTATTCTGATGTTAGTGTTTTATTGAAAAAAATACGTTTTAAAATAGTTTTTTAATCAGCAGGAGCCTACGTGTGATAAAATATGTATGATGCAAATTTACAAAATGATAAAATTAGCTCAAAAGTCTTGTGTAGGAGTGTGGCTCAAGTGTTGAAATCGTTTATTTCATTCAGCGCTAGGAACAACCATGTTGGCACCATCATACGTATACAATAGGAGCTGTGATGAGCTCTGTTTGGACAGCTAGTAATGCTGCCTCTTCAGCTGGCTCTGTAGACAGCATGTACACACACACACACACAAAAAGAATACACCCTGAGATGAGTTGTGATTCAAGCTGGTCAATCCACTGTGCCAGGACACACAGACAGTGCCATGTTCCCTTTCTCTCAGTTTCCTTCCCTGTGCCCCAGAAGCACAAAAACACACGCACACAGACATACACACACACACAGACCATCCATATGCTCCATTATATCGTTGTCAAAAAAAATCTAAAGCACTTTACAGGGGACAAAAAAAACCATTAACTTTCCAGCTTTTCTGTCTTGTATTAACGTAACAACAGTTTCTTGTAAGTAATTTTGGACTGTTTCTTTTGAGTTGATGTTTTTGGGTTTTTTTGCATAATGTAAAAAGCAGCTGACTTCATCATATTTTTTCAAAATAGATAAGAAACAAACCTGGACATTAGGGGTTAAATTACATTAAAGTTTCATCAGGATCCGATCCAATTATTTTAGCTAGCAATCCAATACATTTTCGACACCTTAAAATTTGCTTAAATGCAAATGCAATTTCGGTTAAAAGCAATTTGGTCAAATGCAATTTGGTTGATTTGGTTCGATACTGGGGTCTGCAGTCAGTATAAAATATGACATTTCACACAATCTGCTACATTTCCTATCATAAGCAAAAGCAGCTTCCCAGTACAAAACACTGCTCACAGTAAAATGAAGTCAAATTCATTGTGGAGTGAACACATCATTTTTATGTGTCACACAGATACATCCGATATATTGATCGATGCATCGATCCAGATCGATTATGTGTTACACCCCATTTGGACACACGAGGTTTTTTCACCAGCAGTAACTGATATGTATTATGTGTGGTGGTCTGCAGAAACCTGATAGTGTGGCTGATGTCTATTACACTGATAAACTCAAACATGTTGTCAAAAATGAGTGATTTCTAAAACTGGTTTAGTTGTAAATGTTAAATAATTTTTTTGACTCAAAGGCAAAGTTGTATTAGCAAGCTTACCTGTTAGCATCCATGTTAATATTGCTTC
>JBBPDA010000132.1:19740722-19770331 GCA_037974385.1 Arnoldichthys spilopterus | reverse complement strand
GTTAAATAATTTTTTTGACTCAAAGGCAAAGTTGTATTAGCAAGCTTACCTGTTAGCATCCATGTTAATATTGCTTCTTTTACACTTTCGCAGCAAAATAAAATATAGACAATTCTTGATTTAAGTTAATCTGTGATATTAAAGTACATTCATAAGTGAATGTATATAATGTATATATCAGCAGCACCTGATGTTATCTAATGAAGGACTGATTGAGCCAAACCAGGTACTTGTTGGGAACTTCAAGTAATACTGAGCTTGTAATGTAAGTAATGTTTGTGAGAATTTATTTTATTAAAAAAGGCAAAAAGTCAGAATCTTAGCACAATAAGAATAAATTCTGTTAAAAACTAAAACAAGGGTCACAGAAGCAACATGAGCCGTTTCTGAACTACACAGAATTCCGAATAAGGATTCTCTGTTGAAAAGAAAATGTAGTTTGGGACAAGGTTTAAGCCCTGTCTGGAAAACTGACCCTATAGATAACAAATTTGAAGGTGCTCTATTTATGCTGTGCCTGCAAACTTTTGGTATCTAAGAAAGGACTGCAGAATAAAACAAAACAAAAAATGAAAGAATATTGTGCCCTCTCAGCTGTACATTCCTGCGTTGTCCTGTAAGGTAACCTTCTCACAAGAATGACGTGCATTTCCTGCCTGAGCAAACCGCTTAGACATTTCAGTCAATATTGCCTGGTATGAGCCTGTCAAGACAGCTGAATGCTTCTGCTCTCAGTTTGGTTCATTTTCTGTGACATGTGGAAGTCTTTTCAATCCAGCTTGACTTTTAATGTCCAATTACAGCGATCCTACCTGAATACAGACTTACTCGCTGTAAACGGCAGCAACAGACACTGTGGGAGAAAAGTGAAATTTACCACCTGAAATATAGTTCCTATTTACATTCATCATTTTTATCATCATTGTCATAGTAAACATGCTCTTCCTTAAAAACAAACGAAAATGCAAAGTTGGTTATAGTTTGTTAGCACTGTTGCCTCACAGCAAGAAGGTCCTGGATTCGATCCACAGGATGAATGGATGGATGGATGGTTCTGGTGTTAAAATAGTCCTGTAGGAAGTTATCATTTAATTAAGTATCTGATTACTGTCTTTCTGTACATATAACATGGATTTCATTAAAAGATAACATAGCCAACATAAAAATTATAATCGATATTAATATTTTTTAAAAATAGTCAAAAAAGTGTCCTGTATTCGAGGTATCAATATGTATATGTCATATAATGTACTGTGTAAAAGTTTTAGTCTCCTGAAAATTATGGTTAAATAATCTAATTTGTCTGGAAATTTATTTGTTCAGAAAAAAAATATTTATAATGATTTTATTTATATATATATATATATATATATATATATATATATAAAAGGTGTTTTATATATGTCAATGTGTTTAACTATTTTTATAGCTCATGGCATCCTGTGGTAAATTGTAGTTATCATCCATTGGTTATAATGCTCCAAGTAGGACCCAAGTGCTGGGAAGAAAAATCATTCCCAAACCAGGATTTGAACCTGCAAGGTGGTGTATCCCAGGGGAGTGTGTTAACACCGAGCCGACAAGGACTAGGTTTTGAAATGACCAGGATATAAATCTCCTTGTCTGATAGAGGTGGGAAGAGTTTGCGAGGTGAGCAAACCATGTTTGCTGGCACAGCTTTCTATCAGAGGGCTATGTGGGGGATGGTGGTCACCAGGGGAGAGAAGGAATAAAAGGGAGGAAACTAAGGCTGCCAAGAGGAGTCATTGGCGACTCCGATTTGGCGAACAAAATGACATCCTCAAAATAATAGGGCTTTCAGGATGGGAAGAATATGGAGAGTGTCTCTGTATTGAAACAGACAGAAAGCGAGAATCAGTGAGAGATTTTCTTTCAAGAAATGGAAGATAGGGCACATGAGGCAAAACTCACCAGTAGACTGTAGGAGTAGGAAGGAAAATGGATTTGTGTGGTGAAAATCATGATTGCTTGTTCCCCCTTCTTGGCATTTGATGTAGCCCCCTGGGTGCTAGGGGGCAGACAAGCCAGGGTTTAGTGTGCTGCAGAGCACAGGCTTAGGTGGAATGTCGGATGTACCCTTTGCAACCATGTGAAGGGCAACTGGTATGTCACTAGATTAGTCCAATGAAAGGACTTGTGTCTTACAAGGACACAAATACCACTGGGCCAGTTTGGGAGCTCCATCCTGCATGGGGAGATCCTTGGTGGACAGCCAAACTTGCTGCCCCACGTATTATGAGGGCCCCACCTGCTGACTTGAGTTGGCTATCTGCTTCTGTCATCTAACTGCTTGTTGGGACAGCAAACAATTTGCAAACTGAGCTGCAATGGGTACCAACATCGGCCTTCTGGTTGGAGAAAAAAGGCGGGGCAAACATGAACTGACACAGGGTGGCATCCCATGTGGGACATAATGTTGGGTGTTATTAGTAAACTCCTGCCTGGTCAGACCAGGAAGTGGGGTTGGTTGAGGTCAGGCCCCTGAGAGTCTATTCCAGGTCTTGGTTAAGATACTCATTTTTCCCATTTGAATGGAGGTGACAGCCAAGTGCAACTCAAACCTAGATGAGCAACCAGGGGTGACTTGACTGCTCACTACAGCACCCTGGTATATACCGTGGATGGGACAGTGAGATGACCACTGCTTCATCCTTTGGGTCAGCACAGAGGGCCTCATAGATGGCGGTCTTTATGTCCCAGCGAAGGTGTGCCAGGATGCTAGAGGGGGCCAGATTAGGTGCAGGAGCCATATCACTGGCCAGTGGAGCCCACTGGCTTGACAGGTCTCCGGGCTTTCTGTTTTTGGAATCCTCTCAACACATCTTTGTCTACAGACTGGCTGTAAATCAAGATGTCGTCTAAGTAGACATATACATAAGGGCCTCCCCCAGGATCTTGTTGATTAACCTCTGGAAGATGGCTGGAGCATTCATAAAAACAAATGGCAACCTGGGAAAAGTTGGGGAGGTCAGCTGGGGAGGAGGGGCAATTCCCCTCAGAGCTGCACTGGAACAGACACAGTTGCTGGCAATGGGGTCCCCAGGGAACCATGGGTCAAGCAACCTGTGGGTTGTGACGCTAGACCCATTGGAGCCCCAGTATCAAGGGCAGCTCAGGGTTTGATCATTTGAGTTTGCAGAGATGAGCTGCAAACTAAGGCTGCCAAGAGGAGTCTCTGGCAACACAGATTTGGCATCCTCAAAATGAAAGGGGTTATAGGAATAGGGGAGATTTGAAACTGACTCAGGAAAATGGATCTGTGAGTTCTACCAATACCAGCCTGAGAATTCTGAAAAGTGAGACAGAGCAAGGCTTGAGAGAGGACTCAAAGAGCAATGGCAAGTTGGGCAACCAGGCTCTAAAAGGCATTCAGCAGGTAGTGCCCATAGTTGCTGATATCCCATACTCAGCGATTGCTGCAGCCCTCTGCTGGTTTGGAGTGGTACAGCAGCTGTTTGCCTCCCCCTGCTAGTACGATGGGGTACGGTGACTGTTATAGTGATTTGAATGAGTAATGCCGTTTAAATCATGTGTGTCTATGGTGGACCTGAACATAATCATGTGATAGCAGGAGGCACTGAGGCAAAATATTTTCTAACAAGCATATCAAATATTATTTTTATTCAAGAAATTATCTACAGTTGTGTTTGCTTGCATTTATTTCAATATTATGTGGGATTTTTAATGACACAAAAATGCTCCTAAGTTAAATGGTTTCAAGTAGTTTGCATTGGTTTCCAAGGAAATGAAACAGTACCTTACCTATATGTAACATATGTATTACATGCTCATGTGATGTCAATACATGGCAAGGCTAACATTTTTTTGGAAGTGTGAAAAATAAAAAGCTTTTCACATAATATACAATTTGACCACAGCTGACAGAAAAAAAATGAAAGTTAAATAACACAATTGACTTTTCAACCACCTCAATAACATTAATGTTACTATGTCTCACACATTTTGAGAATATTTTTTAATCCTCTCCACTCTTCTCCTCCTCTATCGTACTTTTATCTTTTTCTTTTTCCTTTTTCTTGCCCTGACAATCTTTCTCTGTTTCTCCATTTTGTCTGTCTTCCTTTCACATCATCTCATTCTTAGCTCTAAACCCAGCGGAACTGTGGGTAGGGAAGAAATGGGCCTAATGCTGGCATTTTGCCCACGTCTTTTCCCAAGTGGTCCTCTGTCAGCATAACGCAATGCTTATGCTTACTCCATCAAACCCCATCATTATCAAACAGAAAGAATCTCCCTCTTTCTCTCATTCTGTCTCAGTCTCTCTCTCTCTCTCGCTCGCTCTCTCTTTTTTTTTCTGTGTTTCTCTCTGTGTCTGCCTCTGTGTGTTTCTTTCTCACTCTCTCTGCCTGTCTGTCTGTATTGCATGTCTTTGTCTATCACTGTCTCTTTCTCTGCGTCTCTCTGTCTCTGTCATTTTTCTCTCCTGGTCTCTCTCACTCACTCTCTCTTGCTTGCTTTTCCTAACTCTCTCTCTCACTCACCCTTTGTTTCTATCTTTCTCTCTCTCTCTCTCTCTGTCTCTCTCTCTCTCCCTCTCACTCTCTCCCTCCCTCTCTCTCTCTCTCTCACTCTCTCCCCCTCTCTCTCTCTCTTTCTCTCTGTCCTTCTGGCTTTAATTGGCCGTACCTGAGGCAGGGAGAGGTGTAATTGTTGGAAGGGGAAAGTGCAATGCTTGGCTGGTTTTAGAGCCCTTATCTGTAATCTCCGGATTGATTTATGCTTTTTTTTTTAGCTGAGCAAATTGTTCAGGTACATCAAGCACACAAAAGTAAAAAAAAATAAAAGAAAGCAAGCTTAACTCTGACACAGCTGCATGAAAGCACGTTCACAGTGGTGTACAAAGCTGAACCACCAGAGAATTTTTTTCTAATTTAAAGAAAGAACCCCTGGGTCACTGTATATAGCATGCCAATATGTAGCAATGACTGGTGCTTCACTTTAATCCTGCAGAAAGAAATTAATTTAATATTCTGAAACTGGAAAATAATAAAGTTGTACGTTCTTATTATGGTATGTAAAAAATGTTATAGTAATATGTTGTAGTTAAGCAGCCATGCAGTGCCAGATGGTCATTCTTGTACTTTAAAATTCAGGCCATGTTCACTTGTCCAGAAATTAAACACATGAAACGTGATGGTAAAATTTGCTTAAAACAAGAAAAACTTCATGGTCTCAACAAATGAAACACTAAATCTATAGATGCAATAATTGCATTATTTGAATTAATTATAAAAATATCTGTTGACATTAGGCTTAGCAACTCATTTGCTATCAGCAGGGCGTTACAGTAGTGGGTGCTACTAATCTTTAAGAGTATAATATCGCATGAGTGTGCCGCTGACCACTTTCCCCTGATTTGGAATGTTTAACACTGAATGATGCTCTAAAGCATTCTCACTCTAGATACTAGAATAAAAGTTAATGGCAATTTATTACTACAGTTGATATGCCATCATCGTTACCCTCTTTTATATTTTATATTTCACTTTTGCTTTTATATTCTCACTGTTTTACATCTGAAACTTGATTTGAAACTTTAGTGTGGAACATTGCTAGACAAGCAACAAAACTCACACAGCAATGGGTAAAACTGTTTAAAAACTACACTGATAAAGATTTAATACACAAATTGGTGTTGTGTGCGTTACTGAAAAAGAGGGGAACCCACACCAGCAGGATCTCATGAATTCATGAATGTGTGTGAAAAATAATTAAATGCTAGTTAAAAACTACATGTATATGAAGTGAATCTTAACCGTCTGGCAGGCCACTCCAACAATATTCCTGTAACCTTTATCAAGTAATTCCCATACAAATTATATTCCAGTTACAAGCAGATCTTCAGTTGCTTCAAATGCCCATGTTTAAGCACCACTCGTCTCATTAAACCCTGTTTGATAAGTGAGCTTCGCAATTAGCTTGGATATTTACACACATTCCCAACAAGCTCTATATCTTATGGACATGGTGAAATCTCTTCAGACTGCTGGTTGTCTTCCAAGCTTTACTGCTGCAGGATTCCTTATCATAAAACGCCCTTCAGCCACATAGATTCTAAAGTAAAGCATTTGAAAGTACAGAATTCTCTTCCTAATATATTTATATAAAATATTCATAAGCAGAATCATGTAAAGGCAAGTAAAAAAGGTACTTACAAAGCAACAAGCTTTGATATTGTGTGCTTTTCTTAAAAAGTTTTGCATTCTTTCTTACCCATCGTCCCTTACCTTACCCATTATTACGTAGCACCCAGGTGTTTTTAGTTTTTAATAGAATTAATATATAATCACTGTTAGAAAAAAATCTATACATCTATTTTCTTTGTTTTTGTTTTTTTGTTTGTTTTTTAGTTTTTATTTGAGAAATGTATATCAAATGAAAAATTTGTCATCTCCTGTGTACACTGTTAAAATTTCTTTATGAGCAGGCCAATTGGAATGATCCAAAATAACTTATAGTATCTTACAGTTATGTATAACTTACATGGAAAGAATGTTTTGTGCCTTTCAGTCCAGCAGCTGAAGCTCAGGGCCGGTCTGTCATTAGAGGTTTTCAGCTGAACACCTTCTTTCCTGCCATTTTCACTGATCAAACACTATTTGTTGAGAGTGCAGAGGTGCATTAGCGTTGAGTACGGGATATTTTTTACTTTAGCGCTGCAGTCAGCGGGGGCCGTATAGAGCCGTGGGAGAGATAACAGGTTAGATAACAGGATAAAGTTTGCTCTCTGCAGGGAAGAGCACTGAAGGCGGCAGATTGAGGAAACGCGTCCAGCTTCAGCCCATGTGTCAGCAGAGCTATATCTGTCCAACTAATTGCGCCACCGTCGCTCCCAGCTGTCTGCCGAAAATGCCCACAATGCCCGGCCGATTGGGCCATGTCCAGACAGCCGGTGTCGCATTGGCATAACAGTGCGGAAATGCAGTTGAACACTGGCTGCAAGAGCAGAGGAGAAATCTGCCTCCAGGCGGTTTGGGAAGGTGTGTGTGTGTATGTGTGTGTGTGTGTGTGTGTGTGTGTGCACCACTTTTTGTCGGTCTGGGCATCTTCTGTTAAGGTGTGGGCAATAAGTGTAACGTAATAAATTCTAACTTCTACATAAACCTTCAATCCACAGAGCGTAACAGTGGACTTTAGCTTTCTAGTCACCCCCCACAAACTTAAAAAAAAGTTTTTTCTTTTTGCGAAGAACAAAATGCCAGGACACATTACCTAGTCCTGTAGAGTACCAGATGGGTTCGGCACTAATTGCAGGCAGTAACATCTGCATTCACAAGCTCCTCAAACAAGTGGATCATGTGTCTGTGGATCTATGGTGTATATATAGAGCTCTCTGTCATACACCCACAAAGCAATTAAAAGTAGTTTTCTGTCCTTTTGCACTGATCACCTTTTAAAGAAACGGAGCAACAGCAGATGGTTCTGCATGGAGTTGCTACTAGTCAACTCTCCCAGACATAGCAAATCATAGCCAGTTAATAACCATGATAATGAAATGGCATTCTGTCAACTCACAGAGTGTTTTCTCTCGACTTCTCTCCACACTTTGTTAAAGTAAATTTGTTAACTGTGTCATCTTTGGAAAAAAAGCTTTATCTTAAGGAAACGAGAAATGTTTTTGCTGTGTATTGGGTTCTAACATGAGTCAGATGCACAGAAGTGTAGTCCGGGTTAAATGCTACACCATAGCCATATGTAGACATACGGTATGTGTCCTCATTAACCATGAGAATGTTAGATTTGAATAGCTGACAAAGTTTTTAAAAAGTCTTAAAATATCATGTAACATGAAAAGAAATCTGAAATAACATGAACACAGTAGATCTAACTAGCAAACAAAAAGCAGCAACAAACCATTTTCTCTTTCTGCCTGGATTTCATTGTGAGCAATGCCTTTCTTGCAGTAAATGATGTCAATGGTTTCTACCAGTGGATATACTTATTGTACGCTGTGGTCGCTTCCACACTGTTTGATCCATCTTCAAACACTCCAGACAAATCCTGAGGTATAGGACCAGCATTGTGGGTATTGTGACGGGTAGTTTGATGTGTGTGGATCATTTCCCTGCTGAATACAAGCAACAAGCCTGCATTGTGTACTAACCCAAAACAAGTCCCTTGATATATTGTGAATAGGCATTCTGTGGAATATTTGCAAGCACTCCAGGAAACCAGGTCAGGGAGCGGAGTTTCATGTGTGAATGTGGTCTTAACTTTGTGCATTTTGTAAAATGCAATAAAAACAAGAATCTGTGATTTGTAAATTCTCTTGAAACTTACTTAACGGGCATAAGATTGAAGAATAGATTTCCAGTGTTTTGATTGACCGTAAATATTAACAAATTTAGATTTGATGGATGCATAAACACTGTAACAGTTATAACAGAGGCAAGTTTACCACTGTGTTACATCAATTTTTATTTTAATTACACTTTTTAATTATGTGGGTACTGATAATACCAATTGTTTTGCAAGTGGAATTTTCTTTAGGAGGAGCCATACATTTTCACTTGAGACCGATCTGGACTGCTGGCCAGGAATTTGCAGTCTTTCTACTAAGCCCTGCTGTTGTAGCACATGCAGTTCCTGGTAAAAGTCCTCTAGTCTCTCAAAAATCCCAATATTCACCTCTTCATCAGTGATCCCTTTGCACATATGCAAGTCACTGATGCCGGGGGCATTGATGCACACCCATACCCTGACCAATGCTGCTTTTTCCCCATTCACTGATAACAACCTGATTGTTCAATGTCTTCTTTAGTACTGAAAATTTTACCTCTGTTTCAACTTTTTTAATCCATTACAAATGATATATTTTTTTAATATTTACAAAACAAGTTGGGCAGCCAAACTATTAACAATCATTACTTTGTACTTTTGTCTGTGAAATAAAAGGTTCAAGATCATTTAAAAATTGCAGACATTGTTTTTAATTCGTTTTACAAAATGTTCCAACTTTTCTGGAAAAGGGGTGTGTACACTACAGCTTCTAGTCCCGGTCCTGGACCACCACCACTTTTACAGCTAGACCTAAAGCTAACACTACTAGCTCACAATTAGTGCATGAGAGCACTTTTGTTTCAGATATGGTATTTTTATGATACTGAATGCACTAATAAAGTGAAAATGGAAGTGTATATAATTTTTGGCCTCATTTTCGTTGTTTTAAAAATGTATTGAATTGAAATTGATCTGAATTTAATGCATCACCTGTTTACATGTAAGATATATTTGTCCTCCAGATAAGTCTGATTAGTCGAGAATATGTAACATAATTGCAAATAATACAATGCCAACATTATACACTTCCTTCAGCTTTTCTACTACCTCAGCCTCTGTGCATGAGTTTTTTTGCCTTTTTCTATGCAGCCACGAGTAAAGGCCTAGCCTCACCATCACCTACCTATCCTCAGCTTCATGCTGAAGCGTAGCTAAATATACAATTAGATGTTGTGCGTCTGTGACATATATGTCAAGTTCCACTACTAACTGCTTTATTCTTAAAAAGTTCTGTTTTTGCTTTTTGTTCTCATTTTGCCATTTCTCCGGGGTCTGTACATACACCATCTGCTGCGCGGCATGATAGAAACATCAAATGAAACAGCCCTAAAGTGGGAGCATTTCCGAAATGTCCTGACTGATTCCTTAAGCCCAGATGTGAAAGAGTGCCGCTGAAAGGAGAGGAAGAGCAAAAAAAAACTCAGCCGCTCTGGTCGAGCATTTCTCACATCTGAGCAGGCATTAGCAAAACAAGCAGAGTAAAAGGACACTGCTGTCGCTTTTCACAGAGCAGCGGCCTTCTTTCTGATTCTCCAGACAGCCGGTCTGGGGAACTGAAGGCTCAGAGCCATGTGGAATCAAACTGGAGTTCAAAGCATATTGAGCAGAGGGGCAGGACTGACACATACACACACACACACACACATTGCAAAGTCTCTCAGGAGTAGCTATATTAACTTCATACTCTGGACTAATATAGAACTTGGTCTTGACACAGTCAAACATCTATATTTCATTGTTCTCTTCCAGAAATGAAGCTTCAGACATGTATTGATGTGCAGTTCAAATTTAGAAGTTGCAGTTTTTTGGGTCATGCTAAGAAAAAAAAGGCAAAAACTTGCAATTTATACATCTAGAGCTCAAGTATAAACTTGCGAGTCATTAGACGCTGCAGAGAGACCAGTGGCTGACCTTTCGTTGACCTTTTCTGAATGAATTTTGTCTTTAAATGCAGTTGCCCACAGCAGCACATTAATTTCCTGAGATAGTAAGAGAGGTAAGAGAGAGGTAACAGTCGCATTAACAGGTTGTTCACTAACTCGCTCAGCCAAACCATTTCATTTCTTATTCCATTTTCACTGCGCGCTGCCATAGCTAAGCCCACACCCCCCTCCTCACACCCCCACCCCCCGGACTGAGATTCAGACCAGCTTTATTATTATCATCATTAAATATATTAATTCCCTCTGTCTCATTTTCTTTTTTCTCCCTCTCACTTTCTTTCCCATTTTCCCTCTTATTCTTTTGTTCGTTCATTTTCTCTCCATCTCTACATTTGTTTCTCTCTCTCTTCTGTTCTTATTTTCTCGTATCTCTTTCTCTTTTCTCTCTTACTTTGTCTGATTTTCCCTTCTCTCTTAACCTTCCCTAATTATCTCTCCATCTCTCTCTCTCTTTCTTCTCTTTCTGTCTCACTCTTACTCTTGCTCTCTTTCCATTTTTTTCTTTCATTTCCTCTCAATTCTCTCTCCCCCCGTCTCTCTCTTTCTCTCTCTCACCATCTCTTCTTTCCCATCTCTCTCAGTCTCAACACCACTCTCTTTCTCTCTTACTTTTTCTGTCTTTGCCCTTCTCTCTTTATTACCTTCCCTCATTTTCTTTCCACCTCTCTCTCTCTCTCTCTCTCTCTCTCTCTCTCTCTCTCTCTCTCTCTCTCTTGCTTTCTTTCTTTTATTTCTCTCATCTTCTCTACATTCTCTCTCACTCTTTCTCTCTTTCACCATCTCCTCTTTTCCATCTCACTCACTCTCAACCCTTCTCGCTCTCTTTCACTCTTATTTTCTGTTTTCCCCCTTCTCTTTATTACCTTCCCTTATTTTCTTTCCATCTCTCTCTCTTTCTCTCTCTCTATCCATTTCTCTCTCTCTCTCTCACCATCTCTCCTTCCCCATCTCTCTTGCTCTCCTCCCTCTCTCTCTTTTTCTCTCTTTCGCTCACTCACTCTGCTCTGTCCTCTTTTCTCTCTCTGTCCTTTTCACTTCTCTCTCACTTTTGTCCCCTCCCTATTCTCCCTTTCCTTGCTCTCTTTTTGATTTTATTTTATTTTATTTTAAAATTTGTTCTCCCCCCACTACCACTGATTGGTGTGGAGGTGATGTAGCAGTAAGGCCTATAGAGATGGACCGTGACCAGGCAAATCCCTGCACAAATTAGAGAGCAGAAGCCATTATTACAGCCAATGGCTGGCTGCAACTCCCAACAGTTAAATTACAACCTTTCTGCTTCTCAGCACATCCCAAGAACAAAAGGAAACCATTTTTATTACAGCCCTTACAACCCCCCTCCCCTCAGAGGAGCAGGAATGTCTAAAGCTGAGTCGTTTCTGTAGACTGCGTGTAGTATTATGGGATGTCTAGAGGATGTCGCTTGTGAAGGAGCGACTATGGCTATGACTGACCGAGAGATAGAAAGTGAGAGAGAGAGGAAGAGAGAGAGAGAGAGAGAGGTGGAAAAACATACTGAAGGAGACAGTGAGCTCATAGTGAGTGAGATCAAGAGAGATCTGTATCGCTCCACTAACTCCAAACGCATTAAAACCGCTCATCTTAAACGCATATTCTCACGCTACAGGCCGTCTGCCTGTCACACACACACACACACACACACACACACACACGCACATGCGCATATACACACTCCTAACCGAGCTTATACTTTCATGTTGAATCTTCTGAGGCGATTCATTCCTCAGCTTCCGACTTCTGCTTGGCTGATTCCGTATTATTAGAGAACATCTCAGCGGAAACGAAGTGTCTGTCACTCAACAGGACCGTAAAGCTCTGGCACTGTAGATTACCAAATCGAGTGTCACACCGTACCACTCTGTTAAAAAAAAAAAAAGTTTTAAGATATTTGAGCAACCTGTCATTTAGCGCAAGAGACTTATACTTTAGAAACATGAACGACTGTGTTCAGTTACTTCGATCGGATTTGTACTTTTAAATCACCGTTCTCTGAAAAATTACTGACACCTGTCAATTGCTCTATCATGTTTAGTGACTAAAGAAATGATTGCCACAGAAAGTTCCACACGCTCTATATTGCACAGCATCGTACTGCACATACAACTTCACATATCTGCATTTTATTCCACACTTAGTCTTTTATATCATTATGTAAATTGTGTTTTTATGTAAATTCAGTCATATGTCACCAGAAAGTGGTAATAGACATAACGTGGTTGGTTTTGTGTGGCCAATAAAACTTAATTTAACTTGATTTAATTTGATTTTAATATAATATGATCAAAAATTACTTACATAATTAAGATAATTGATAATAATTGTCCATTAATGCTTGCATATGACCTGTTTTTTGCATTTAAAAACACTGCATTTTCTTATCGCATATGAAAAAAATACTATTATAGAGACCACAAAAGTTGGGGTGCTGTGTAGAATAGGAACCTGATGATTTGCAAATAATAAATACTCATATTTAATTGAAAATAGAACATAGACAACTTTTAAAATATTTAAACTGAGAAATGTTATTGTTTTATAAAAAAAAAAAAAACACATTTCAGAAAGTTGAGACAGGGCCATAAAAATTTGGGAACTGAGGAGATCAGTTGCTGGAGTTTTGAAAGTGTTGTCTCATTCTTGCCAGTTATGCAACATGAACTTGAATGTAACATCACATGAACATAGGTTGAACATGAAAATAGGATAAATGCAGTTTCCAGTTTTTATCACAGGTGTCCAGTAAGAGCAGCATCAGACAGGTAAAGTAAAATACAATGACTATCTACTTATTTTTTTATTACAGTGACACCTTTCAAGGGGGTGGGATATATTACGCAACAAGTGAACAGTCCGTTCTCAAAGTTGATGTGCTGGAAGCAGGAAAATTGGGCGAGAGTAAGGATCTGACAAGGGTCTTATTGTGATGACTAGATGACGTCAGGTGTGGACTGTTCCAGTTATACATTAGTTCACCAAATGTGATCCAAGGAAGGACATCTGGTTAATCAGTGACAGCTTCTTGGGCATCCAAGGTTCATTATGCAAGTTGAGAGTGAAGGCTAGCCGGTCTGGTTCGATCCCACAGACGAGCTACTGTGGTTTAAAAAGTGAATGCTGGTAGAAAGGGGCCAGAACACACAGTGCACCACAGCCAGAGCTGTTTCAGCAGCATGAGGAACCTGCTCAATATTAGGAAGGTGGTGTTAATGTTATGGCTGATCAGTGTGATAATTACCGCCAAAAAAGAGTCTTAACCATTAATGTTAATTAATGTAAAAATAATAATTAATAATTGAGTTAATAATAGTTAATAATTGAGTCATTTTGGAGTCTGTTCACCTGTTTGCTATGAATTCCTAATACAGTCATCGCACTCCTGGTGTTTTCAAATGATGTAAAAATAGATTTGTTGTGATATATAAACTTACTGGAACAATCAGCCACTGTTGCTCTCAGTGAAGGAAATTGGAAAATATGTTTATCCTATTTTCACGTTCACCCTACCTTCACTGTCATTTGACAATGTTACGTCTTGTTTTGAGGGAAACTAGAGCTTCCTGCATTGCTGGTGCTTTGTCAGTTTTCTCCTCATTAATGTATCCAAATGAGTCCCGGGAGTATTGTCCTCTGGTTCTAATGTTACTGGTATTACTGCTGTTGCTAGGATCAGCAGAATGTCTTGCTTGTAAGTAATACTTTAAACTCCAATAAATACATGGCATCAGTAGCTGGAAATAACTTAGGCTTTATCAGTGGAACTTCATTTAAAAGCTGTATCGTGCACGTTTGGTTGGCTACGGAAAGCTTGAAAGGTCAAATTAGGAAATTTTAGAATTAGAATGTGTTCAGAAAGTTAAACTTATTTGTAGCTTTAATGTATCATTAGCACATAATTAATACATTTGATTTGACATCACTAAAAATACAATTTTTTTAAATTGTCATTTGTGATTTCAATTCATTTTTAATGGTGGGTTTTTGTTGACATAACATAGTGTTACCCCATTTTTGTTTCTGGCTTCTAAGTGTTATATTTTAACTGAAGCCTGTAAAGTAAAAACAGCTCTATTCATCGCAAACTTTGATTTTATGACCACATCTCTCAAATTTTTCGTATTTATAATGGCAAAACTGGCACATTTTTATCTTTTTTGAACAGTCCCAGAAAGTTCTAGACAGTTGTAGAAAATTCTGGACAATTCTAGAAACTTCTAGGCAGTTCTCACAGTTCCAAAATATCCAGGACATCTACTTAGCATTTAAAGAGAATGAAGAATGTTCTTTGGAGCAGATACATTTCAATATGCCATTGTCCTGACCACAGAAAAAAAGTTTTTTATGGAACAACAGTCATTTTCTACTTATATGAGGCATACGGGATTGGTAGAACACACTTTTTACCCAGGAACAAAAATAAAATAGAACTTCTTCTGTTGAGATTTCAGTATCAGCCAAGGGATGTATCGTTTAAGTCTCTCTGTAGATCTCACTGATCAAAAGTTGCCAGTTTTCACATAATTACACATTCTATAAATATATACTGAAATCTTTTCACATCCACATTTGCATGAGCTGTAACTTCAGTTTAGCTGTGACATGTTGCCACCTCTTAAGCTCTGATCTTTCGGAGCTGGATGGATGTGTCTGCCTTTGCATTTCAGCGGGCCTTGTTAGGATGACTTTTGCAGATGCTGATGTTGTGCCTGCCAGGAGATGGAAATCTCTCACCTCGCCTGTCGCACTCCTCTCTCCTCCATCACGCAAGACGCTTCAATCACACCATTCTGTCATCTGGCATCGCCATCATCCCTGGTTGTGTTCCATCGTTTTCAGCTGGAGAGTAGTTAATATGCGGCTTAGCGTATGCCCCTGTATCGGCCTCAGTACGGCGATATAATTGAATTGTTTATCTGAGAAAACAGCCCGTGGTCATAGAGCTGAATAAATAAATGAACTCGGCTCTGCCTCTCTGACCCCCCTGTTGACAAATAAACGAACATATTTCAGCTTCCCTGAACCTTTCTTGGCTCTTCCCAGCATTTCCATTCTAATGTGATGATATTGGGCGTTAAATTAGTCAAATCCATTTGACAAAAAGCTCAAGTTCAATAATACACAGTCTACGCTCAGAGATGAAAGGTTAAAAAATAACCTGTCTTTTAATCTCCCTTCTTTTCTCTCTCATTTCTCTTATCTTCCATGCTCTCTCCCGTTCCCATTCTCTTTCTCTTATCTCTCGCTCGTTTTATACTTCTGCTCTTTGGCCACTTTTTAGTGATAAATCCACTGGTTTCTCTCCCTTTCTCTCTCGCTGTCTCTCCAGCCGTAGCTGCGCATGTACTTCCTCCACCCCGCATCCGAGGCAGTGTGCACTCTTGTGCCCTGCCGTTTCCATGGTTATGATGGCACCATTACTCATAGCTGCATGCTGTTGGCACAGTTGTGGTGGTCAGGGTGAGGGACTGGCAATGGCAGGGAAGGTCAGCACAGGGGGCTCTGACCTCTTAAAGAGGGGCACACACAGGGCAAGGCCACTGCTGCCTGACCAACAACACTGTTTAACTGCACTACTCCATCATTTCCATTTGTCAAAGCTGGCCTGGCCTACTGAAGTCTGGGCCGAATCGACTCACATGATTTGCGGTCAGTTTGTAACAAAGTATGGGCAATTAGCATGAACAATAATATGTTATATATAAATATATATATATTGTGCAGTTGGAAGTATTTTTCTTTATGGAAAATGCATGACAAAGAAACACACTTCTGAAGAAGAAAATGCTAATGATTTCTTCAGTCAAAGCTATTTGTATATTAGACTGTACATCTGTATTATTCTGTTCTTTCAGAGCTCGGGGTGAACATTTATCTCTGCCCAAGATCCTTTTGTTTTTAACCAACTTTTAGTTTTGATGTCAAGGTTTGGGTGCTGTTTCCACTCAATAGCTAATGTAGTTAATAGGTAAGGTGCTTTATTTGCCCTCGTCTGGTCTGCACAGCAAAAACACTCTAAGTAAATTGAATCCTTCTCCCTTTCGTGTAATATGTTCTTATCTTGTATCTTGATGAGTCTTTTTTTTCTGGAGTGCCTGAACTTTTGGTAAAATTGAAAACTAACAAAAGAGTTGTATCTTGGTGATACAGTGCACAGTGGTAGAGAGTGGTGCTCTAAAGCAGCTCCTTCAGACAGAGAAAAGCCTAGACAGTACGGGTACACAGTGTAACAGTGCTTCAGTGCAAAGGAACTTATTTACTGTGTTTGTCCAGTGTTCATTGTTCAGTGTTCAAGTTTATTTAATGTAGTGGTTTTAGTTTTCAGATTTGCACTTATTTAATGTAGTGTATTCAGCTGCCAAGTTGCAAAGGAAGATTTTGGTTAAAGTGTGATTTTTGCAGATAGAGATTAGTTTGGAAAACATTTGCATTACTTTAAACCCTTAGTGCCCGTATGTGGACTTTGATTTTTTGCAGTGCTTGTATCTTCCTTAGGTTGGAAACTGTTATAGCATTTCTATAAATCCTTGGTTTGTGTATGTGGGCTTCAATTTTTTCAGTCTCATAATTGAGTTTACGGAATAATGTCTGTGGTTTAAGGGCTTAAAACTGCATGGAACTTAAAGCACTTTTCTTTATTAGAAGTCTTCATGTTGTGGGCACAAAGACCTACCCAGTGCCCAATAAATGTTTGATGTATTTTGCCAAAGTCCTGCTCACTGTAAACTAGACAGTCTTAATCTCCAATCGTGCTTGTGTAAGCAGTGTCCTCACCAATAATAAGGCTGATCTGACTCCTCCCACCCACACAGTTTTAACAAAACTCTATTTTTGGACAGCCTCTATTGCCAAATCTAAATCTCCAGACTCCAGCCTCATGGCCTCTTTTCTCACAGACTGTAGACCTATGTTTTGTTAGGTTGAAGAAAGTGCTCAATGTCATCCTATTGGAGGCCACAAGGCTACAAAGATGTAGCACACGCTAATGTGTAGGCACTTCAGGGGAGCTGTTGGAACTCTTGTTTATGTTAGTATGTGTGTTTTCAAATCACATGCGTAGTGCACATGCATGAACTAAATCTAAAGCCTGCAGTCTACTAAGAACATGTAAGTTCTAAATTTTATTTATTATATCTTGTCTTCTTCTGAAAATGCTGTAAATGTAATATAGCACTCAAATGTGGTATCCCACAAAACATTTATCTTTACTCTATGGATTTTCAAGCTGTAGCATAGTAATAATTTCTGAAATTTTATTGGGATTCTTAGCTCCCTAATTGTTTTTTTTTTTACAGGACTGTTCTTAGAAACATATTCAGTACCTTTTTCTAAGATCCTGGTGTAAAAATATGGTATAGTGACTACACTACATAATAGAGATCTATTTTATATTTCTTCCTAAGTACAAAGTGTGTTTTCCCAATCCATTATACCTAAAATAAGTAGTAAGTGGCTATAAGTACATAAAAAATGTTGTTTACGTGGTCAGGACAATGGCATATTGAAATGAATCTGCTCTCAAGAACATTCTCCATTCACTTTAAATGCTAAGTAGACTTCCTGAATATTCTGGAACTGTAAGAACTGTCCAGACATTTCTAGAATTGTCCAGAATATTCTAAAACTTTTTGGAACTTTCTGGGACTGAAAGTTCGAATTTCTCTGTTTTGCCACTATAAATATGAAACTTTTGAGGTCTGTGGTCACAAGTTTGTGATGAATATAGTGTATCTGTTTTTGACTTTAGACATAAGCAATTGAAATATAACACTTAAAACCATGAACCAAAATTGTGTAACGTTGCGTTATTAGAAACACGACTGTATTTGAGTGGTAACATCAGAGCACCATATGCTGGTTCACATATTAGACATTAAGCTTTTTTTGCTTCTGTTTTTCTGGACATTGTGGGCAAGAATGGGGCTGAAAATAAGTCTGTCTGCACATAGGCTTTACTGGGCAATTTTATTCCATGTGTTCATTCCACAGCATGCCTTCATGCTCTTCATGTTCTTCAAGTATCATCAAGAGGCAGCTGCTTCACATGCTCTCTTTTCAAATGCACACACTACATCTACATAACACATCACACACACACACACCCCAAAAAAATAGAAAAAAAACAACACACATCATGCCTCCAGTAGTGCTTGTATGTCCTTTGGAGATGGCTTCTTTCTCTGGTGTGACTCTCAAGGTTTCCGGGCCTTCTTCTCGTCTTTTCCGGCCTGTTTGAAGTCGTCCTTCAAACCCGTAGATGAAAATGAATAGCTGAAGACATCCTCTCCTCTCAGCTTCACTCTTTTCTCCAGAAGAGGGTTCGTTTAGAGACGTCGCGTCTTCTCCTGCTGCCCTTGGTTGAGGTGAGGGGCTCCAGACTGCCTCTGCTTTGTGAAAACCCGTTCATCAGGAATCAATAGCCATTTTCTGCCCTTTTTGCTCCGCAGCCTTCATGAATGGCTTTTTTTTAAATCTGTAGACAGAGATAGAAAGACAGAGAGAGAGAGAGAGAGTGAGATACAGAGAAAGAGAGAGAGGGAGAGAGAGAGAGAGCAGGGTGTCCTGGTCTGTGTTGCAGCGCAGTGGGAGTGGGGTGTTAATGAGAGATTAAGGTGCTACTCCTCTGAGCTGTCCATTCAACCCTGACGCTCCGAAGAAGAGCGAAAGGTCAGGACAGCACATTGACTCTGTGTGTGCACATGCGTATATATGTATGCATATGTATGTGAATTTTAGCTTCAAATGGCTGTCCAAACCTGATGGGATGCGGGTGCTTGTGTCAGATTCCGACATTATTTCCAAATAATTAGTGTCAGGCTCAGGTCAGGATCAAATTTCACACATTCTTTCTTTCTTTATTCATCATCACCTTCACAGTGTTTAATCCAGCATTACTGCTGGAGTCACACACTTGTGTTGTTGACTGAACTAAGAGGTCCAAGAAGCCCAGACTTATGAGAAAATTGATTTGCAGGAATTGAAAGAGCACAGTTTATCGCAGTCGGACGGATATTAATATTTGATATTTTGCTGAAAAGCAGTGTTGCATGTTCATTAAGTTACAGGTTGCACGTTCTGTGTAAAGAAATAAAGCTTTATGATTTAACATGTGAAGGCCAACTTACCATATGAACACCACGCAGTATGGGATCAGCACATTGCAGAACGTTTAGCCAGTCTGAGGACATTTGAAGTGAAAGTGACTATTTGTCATTGTGAACACACTCAAGCACAACAAAATGTGACCCCTGCATTTAAACCATCACATGTGCACACGTGGAGCAGTGGGCAACTATCAACAGCACCTGGGGAGCAGTATAGTGGGACGGTACCTTGTTAAAGGGTAACTCAGAGGGGCCACCACTGCCCTGGATTTTAAAGGATTTTCTGAAGCATTTCTTAATGAAAACCTTTCCTTACTAATAAGTCACATAAAAGACACAAACAGCCCAATGTTAGCTATATGTTAGGTATATGGACATTAACCAGTGATCGTTTCTGAGATATGTTTGGCACTTTGGCTTGTGATGGGCCACTTCAGGTCAGATACGGTTCAGGATCAGTGCTGTGGGTCAAGACAAGTTTGGGCTTAGACAGAAAGGTCTCAAGCTGTGAACATGGAAAAGTGAACATTGTCTATCTACATATCTCATTACAATGGCACCTGTCAAGGTGAGGGATAGATAAGTCAGCAAATGAACAGTCAGTTCTTGTTGTTGACAGGCTGGATGCAGAAAAAAACAAGAGAACGTTAGGGTCTGTCACTTTGACAAGGGCCTTATTGTGATGTCTAGGAGTCTAAGAGTCAGCTTATCTAAAAAATGGCAGGTCCAGGTGTGCCAGGTGTGCTGTAGTCATGTAGTACCTACCAAAAATGATCCAAGGAGGGTCAGCTGGTATATGGGCGACAGGGTCACAGGCATCTAGTCCGAATCCAAAAAGGAGTTGCTGTTACACATAATATTAATCCTGACTCTGATAGAAAGGTGTGAGGACACACAGTACACCACAGTTAAAGCTGTTTCAGCAGCATGAGGGGACCTACTCAGTATTAGGCAGGTGTTGTTAATGTTATGGCTGGTGGTGCGTATGCATATGTTTGTCTACATGTGTGTACATGAGTATACCAGCATGTGCAAGTGTAGGATAGTTTGTTTCTATGTGTTTTAAATGTGTGTGTGTGTGTGTGTGGGTGTGGTGTGTGTGTGTGTGTGTGGGGGGGGGGGGGCTTGTTTCCAATCTCATTATCCTCCAAGCTGATAGCTGGTTGGCCGTGTGAAGCTTTCCCCGCAGACCAGCGCTGTAACTTTGAAGTGTGCACACACACTAATCTCTCTCACCTCGCTGCATCAGGACCTGCGCTTTGCTGTGGCGAGCCATGCCTTTAATCGCACTAACGCCATGAATTTTAAACAACAGATAATGAGTCTTCCAGGCCCTGACGAGGCAGAACTGGACTTAACACTAAGGCTGTCCCACGCCCACAATGAACAAAAACAGAGCTGGGCGTCCACCTTCGACTGAATGAGTTGAGCGAGTGCACTGTGGGGACCTGGCTGAACTTTGCAGAGGCCCCGCTAGCTTGGTGTGTCAGCAGCGCTTCTAACTGCGGCTAATTGTCAGCTATATTAATCAATTAGCGCTTGCTCATCACATATTCACATCATATGCCTTGGGCAGCAGCAGAGCACATTTGAAGAGCCACGTCCTTCAATTTTCCCTGCTTTCAAAAGTGTAATGCCTGTGGATATACACATACATGTATAAGAAAATTGCTTCAATTTCACCACAACATAATCACTGAATACTACAAATACCAGCAATCTGTGATTTCTGCATGCAGAGTGTTCACGCAGTGTAAAAAGAGGGAAATTAGGTTCTTTTTTGGGCCTTTAAAGAGGCTGCGTAAAGGAGTGTGGGCACAGACTGTCATTTGTCTTGAGCTCCATTATCTTTCATGTACAGGCTAAAAAGAGCTCTATACCGAGTTAGCTGCAGTGATACAAACACAATGTTTCCATCAGCCTCTGCCTGGACATGACTGTATATAAACGTTGCATGAGAGACTTATCTCCACTAACATCAGGTTTAAGAATAACGCAGTCTTATGGTTTAAAGACACATTCATAGTAGCATGGAATAAACTAACGGCCTCTAGTTTGATAGTTGAATGTGCTTTTAATACTTATTTGTAGTAAAAAAACTCATTTTGTGAGGTATTGTGTAGGCTTACACCAAATAGTGGTATTCTACCCCAGTTAACCAATCTGCATGATAATAAGAGTTGGATGACACCCGGAGGTCAAACTTAAGCACCACCCTGCAAAAAAGATATCTTGAGAACTTTACTTTGAGTGAAATTATCTTAAATCTTGACAGTGTATCTAACCATTTTGGCATTTTAAGCTTCTTGTAAGAACATTATATGATTATTTAATGTATTTACCTACCAAGAGTAGTGAACCAGCCACAGAATCTTGAACGCCCAAGGCTTCCTAATGTGCATGGGGAGCGAAGGCTAGAGAGTCTGATCTGTGCCCACACTGATTGTGCTGCTAACATCTTGATACTAGATACTACAGAACACTTCCAGAGGTTTTTTCTATATGTAGATGATTGTTTCTATCATTATTCTTTAGAAACAATCTGCACTATGTCTGATAATAATGAAAAGAATGAGAGAATTTCTCTACATTTAATTACTAAAGTCATGAAGAAAATTGAACTGGGTTGTAATCTTATAATTTTCTCACACCAGTTTCATAATGATAATTATTAGATATACTGAGAAAGGTGAGATTTTGTCACTTGTCAGACTGGGTCAAAGTGAGGTTTATGCTTGGGCTGTGTCAGACTATTGGAGATTCACACCTTGAAGTGTTATTAAGCAATATTTTTACTCTTCCAGGTGATGACATTAGTCATTAGGGAATAATCATGCAGCTGTAAACTGAAGTTGGTTTTTGATGTGCTGATTGCTATTTTGAGAACAAGCACCTTGTAAAGAGACTGTAAATGTAACAGTAGCTAACTTGAAACTAGAACGCTAGCTGTATTAACATGTACTGTATAGTAGCAGATAGAAAACAAGTGTTTTTTTTCTGGTTACCACTTCAATGTTGCCTTTGGTAGCAACTGCATACATCTGGTTTATAGTTTTCTTCTATAGTTTCTTTCTTCAACACTTTCTTTTTCATTTCCTCTCTCCTTTTCTCCTACTTCATCTCTCTCTTTGTTTGTGTCTTTCTTTTATTTACCTTTGTCAGTGTCTCTCACCCTCCCTTACTTTCACTCTCTCGCAGAGACAGTGAGCTGCCTCTGTGTCCCTCTTGCTTTCAGATAACACAGCGACAGGTGTCTTTACCTGAGAGCGACTGATGAATGAGTCTGCTCTGCTCGCTAGGCCAAACAAACCCTGGAATAAAAAATAAGAATAAACAGCAATGTCTGCATGAGAAACACACTGCAGTTACTCCACACGGCCATGGCAACACAATAATGTCACTTCCATCACACACTTAGCAATAAAATAAACATGAACACGTGTGCGTGTGAATACATGATCATCTTAGCTTTAGGGCCCTTTATATCAGTTTGTATCACAGTGGTTGTGTGAGCTTGTACACAGAATGCAATTAAATACCTGCTCTTAATAATTTCCTCCGTAACAGCAGCACAGTTCGACATTTGCTGTGGTAAAACTTCCCTATGGTTTGAGTATGATTGTGATTAGTGATGTTAATGGGTAAGGTAATGATGCTGAGAGAGAGAGCAGACCGCGGGGTCGTGTAGAGCGATCCCAGCAAGCTGGAGACATATCCATAGAGGCTCATTACCCAAACATGATACAATTAATCAGAGACAACCTGAGCACTACACCATAACACGCCAGGGACAAATAACTAAGCTTCCTTACTCATAAACACAAACACACACACACGGTAGTGTTCACTAAAGGACAGAGTTGTAAAACTCTTGATGATACAATTGGATGCTTTAGGAAATGACTAAGAACATCATGAATTCTCCATTTTTCTGCTGAATTTGGTTATGTTGATAGCTTTAATAAAACACTCAGTATACAGATTTGAACAGCAAGATTATTTACACAGCAGCAGTGATACACTGATTTAACTTTTTCTCTCAGGATACAGATTCCGATTACGTATTTAATCAGGCCTGAAATTTGAGTCCAAACCCAATTACAGCACAAGCATTGACTGTCCGAGTTCGATATTAACCACATCATCAAGAACTGAGTCTGAGGGCATTTTCACACCAAATCAGTTAATGAGCTTGTAAACTTGGAATGTTTTCCTCTCTGTTCAATTTCTTTTCAGATCAGAGACAAATCCAAGTGAACCAAAATGCGCCACTATAAACCACATTAGGTTCATGGTCAGATGTGTCTGAGATGTAGGAATGGTGTTTATGTTTGTTGGGAAAATGTCACTGTGCAATTTAATGGCAGAACTGGCATTTTCTCATGATGGTGGTGACATCCTTGGCAGTAGATGAGGATGAGAAAACATCTAGAAAACATTGCACTGCTTTGTACTTTGCAAAAACTGCTGCCCTCAAAAGACTGAGCATATCAAGCAAGCTAATATTGAGCAAGTGCAAGGACTAACAATTGACAAACGTAAAACCGCGGACGTGTTCTGTACACCTGACATGTTAACGGACTTTCCCACCATCTGTTTAGCTCCGACTTGTACACCTGATACACCCTGGGTCAAATCGAGGACAGATCACGTTCAAACCAGAGTTTGTTTGAAATTGGTCCAAGACCTCCTCCTCTAAAGGGTCCAGGGCAGTTGTTTTGGTATGCACGAGTGAATGAAATTACTGTGAACTGTAAACCTGGGGTTAACGGGACAACAGGTCAGTTCAAACAGACTAAAAGCTGCAGGTGTGAGAACACTCTAATATTGACCAGCGTCAGCTTCAGCCTTTTGTTCAGGCGTTACTTGACCTAAGCCACATCATGAGCCAGTTAATTTATTGTGTGATAGTAAAAATAATAGCCATTAGATCAAACAAATCAGCTGCCTCAAATGAAAATGAACAACTTTTAACTGTAGATCTGCTTAAAACATGATGACACTTGCAGTGCATGAATCCTATTATTGTCTTAATGTTTCCGCAGGGCAAGACATACGGAAGTATGCATAAATGATTCAAGTGTATTTCAGAAACATGCACCAGAAGCACTCCTGTGATGTTTCTTACTTGTATCACTTGTGCAAAAACACTACGGGAAACGTTTCAAATTTTAAAACAAAAGCTTGGAAAATGTAGGGTAAAATCTGTAAGACGTGGCCTGTGAGAACCTGAATAAGACTCTTCAACTCAGCTCAATCTCAGCACATAATCAGAAATCATGTTTAATCCTAAATGCAAACACACCATGTGTAGTTTAGCCATATCACATTATTTTAATGTTTTAAAAATTAAGTCTGGTTCAACACTAGTGCTCTGCTTACAAATACCTTGTTTACCCTTTGTGTACCATAGTGCTAATATATTTATGTACCGCAGGAAGGTCTAGCGCACCGTAGTAGTTTTCTTGCTGTTTTGCTATACTTGGATGCCCCACTATAGATGCTTTACATCTTTACCTTACCTTTAACTGAATACCACCCTCATTTTTAACTTAACTCAAACCCTAAACCTAACCCTGGTACTAATCTTGACCTTAACCTTAAGACTCTCGAGTACCTAAATCACATGGTAAATAATGAATTATTTAAACATATAGATCATGTTTAGGGGGCTTTCAAATAAAGTGGGACAATGTGTAAGTAATATTATTCCAGAAGGTTTATAAGACTGGACTGTCACCATTTTATTCATCATCCATCCTGCTTCTATATTTCCATTTTATTTTGTTGATTTTTTATCTTTAATTTTATTGCCTATTACTCTCTTCACTCTCTTGTTCCTATCCTTGACTACACTGTAAATGAGGGTCACCTTCAATGTGTTTTAATTTTAAATGAAGGTTGATTGATGGGTTGACTGATTGATGGTTTGATTGATTTCACTGACCTAATAACTAAAAACAGTATTGAACTGGGTTACATCTGATCCATATCCAATGCATTAAAAAAGGTCAGTATTGGTGGCGATACAAGTCTAGTATCTGATCCATTTAAAAAGGTCACTCCAGAATGAATTAGTGCATCACTGAATGGAATAATAGTGAAACAGCCATTACAAACAATACAAAAATACAATTTTTACAAGTTTTAGTTTGAAATTAGCCTAAAAATTGGAACATGCAAGAATTTTTGCAGTTAAATCACCACCTTCATATCGCTGCTCCGTTTAAATTTTACACTTCTACAAATTACACCAGCACACACACATTTCACACTAGCATTGAGGACAGGAAGCCTAACTCTGCAGCACAATTAAAATATGCACAATTGTAACATGGGCCTGATCTTTCAGTAGAAATATCTGCAAATGCACAAGACACTGGCACACACCAACATTTAAGTTTTAGTATCTTTTCTTTCTCTTTCAAGCATTAAGCAGCAGAACATTCGCAATGTGCAACATACAGTTCAGTAAAACAAACACTTCTAATTCTCGGGACATCTCCTTAGCATGCAAATGGGCACATTTGCATCATGTGCTTATTAACAGCCGCTCTATTTGGCCGGCCTCCAGTTTGTTGGAACAGTAGGAAAAGGAGAGAGGGAGGGAGAGTGGTGTGTGTAAGAATGTGAGTGTGAGTGTGTGTGTGAGAGAGAGAGAGAGAGAGAGAGAGAGAGAGAAAGAGAGAGCGACTGAGAGAGACTGAAAAGGACGTAGGAGATGAAGAACATATGCCATACGTTCAGTGGTGTGCAGCAGAGAGTGCTAATGACTCTAACTGCTCCACTGAGATACACACTCAGAGGGAGCTGTGTGGGTGGGTGGGTAGGTGTGTGTGGTTATGTGCATGAGAGGGTGAACTGAGCCGAAGTAATAGTGTGTATATGCACATTCCTCTGTGAGTTACGTATGGTGCTGTATGTGAACGCTCGTGCTTGTGCAGGGAGTTCATGTGGCAGATTGGGGTCATGCCAATGGTCCAGACATATCTAATCTGAATGTCCTGTTATTTCAGCCACCTAAAAAAAAAAAAGCCAAACGTGATGCTCTAATTTTTCAGCTGAAAGTGTAAACATTTCAGATTTCCAGATTCCACATTTTTACCACTTCCAACACCAGTACCACATCTGCATATACCGATATCAAAGAAAGATAATAATAAAATAAGGTCCTGGGTTCGATCCCCATGTTGGCGTGGGTTTCCTCAGCGTTCTCCGGTTTCCTCCCACAGTCCAAAGGCTGCAGTAGGTTGATTCAATGTTCTAAATTGCCCATAGGTGTGAATGTGTGTATGAATGGTTGTCTATCTATGTCTTGCCCTGCGATGGGTTGCCCTCCTGTCCTGGGTGTACCCTGCCTTAGGCCCACAGTCAGCTGGGATTGGCTCCAGCTTCCCCGCGACCTTGAAACAGAAGAAGCGGTTTAGAAAATGGATGGATGGATGGATAATAATAAAATATCTGGAAGCACTTTGCTCATGATAGCTAATCAGCCATTTAAAATAATAACAAACAAACCAGTATATTGTCCATCTGTTTTTAAAGATTGCCACCCTTTATTTATTTCTGCACAAAAACAAATAAATGCAAAACTATATCTTACAGTGCAGTCATTCACAAATCACAGCTAACATTTTAGCCAACCTAAATGAGGCATCATGCATATTTAGCTAGAAGGCTAATTAAAGTGGTCTTCAGGTATAGTGTGGTTGTTTGTGTTGTGGAGCTTATTTTGGCTTTCAAAACTGACCTTCAACTTCCAAACAACTCATACAGATGAGATGTGTCTTAAGCTTGATGCTGTTTCAAAATGTCAAAAATGTTTATAAAGAAATGCTAAAGCTGTGTTTGCATTCATTTAATATACTTTTTATGTGAAGACTTTTGCAGGGCTTACCTATAGAGGGATGAGGGGTGATGTACACAGCTAAAGTTCCAATATTTGTTCCACCTTAAACAGGGAAGCTGCAATTCTGTTAATTGAGCAATTTAAGGTGGAATTAAAAACACTTAATTTAAAGCTAATTTCAGCCACTCCTAAAGTGTAAGAAAATACATTTTTGAGATCTGAAGAAGTGTTTGGATCTAGAAATGCTTTGCATTACATGTGGCATCAGACTTAACAGCAATTCTTATGCTCATGCTTCAGATTGTCCACCACTGTTACTGATGCTCCCAGTCTTGCTGTGCCGATCAAATTCCTCCCATATCCAGTCCAGCGTTCTGCCTGTGAATGATGTGGAATGGATCATGACATATCTAGTAAAAATGCTGAATACTTAGATCAATACATTTGCCTTTTTAGATAAAATAGGCAAGCATGAAAATTTCACAAAACAACCAGCCACAGATCAGTTCGCTGGTGATGAAAATTAGAAATGATTTAGAAAGTGGTAAAAAATGACTTTTTCTTTGCTCTTCTATACTGTTCATGACTGACATGTTCAAACAGCATCAAACAGGTCACACTGTAGCTTAGGAGTAGTGTTTTTGTGTATGGGAGAGTGGAAAGCACCACATTTTTGTTTTTGAATAATGTTTTTAATCATTTAAAACTTTTGCTTAGATATTTGAGCAAAAATCAACCTTCACACATCTACAGAAAAGTGACATTTTAGCACATCTAGGCTAATTGTAAAATATGAAGGGTCTGTACTATAACATTCTGTGAAAAGTGTAGTAAATCACTGTAAACACAATTGAATCAATGCAATTCTATATTATTTGGCCCTTAAAGCACATTCTACTCAAGCCTGTTTAAGTCCTACATTTTACCCCACATTAGTTTGTGACCCTCTATTAGCATGCTGGCTAATGTGTTGCTATATTTCAACCTGAATAGCTTTGATTAGCTACATCCGAATAGTTAAGGTTGTTAGCATAGCATTTTAAACAAGAGGCTCAATGATATGTAGCAACTCTACAAAGAGGCCATGTAGCTTGTCCAACATTGCAATTTCTCTTGCAGCCAAACACATTGTGGGTGAATAGATCAGTTACAGTGGCAATTTCAGGCCAGGAATGTCTGTCCGGAGAAGAGCTTTCTGTCCACAGTTTGTCATTTCTACATTTAAAGAGCAAAACTGTTTAATATTGAAACTCGAGCAAATTCACATACTGACATTGAATTTCTTTAGTTCCCACCATGTTTGTGGACATTTTGACCCATGTGGACCCTGTAAGAGTGTCCTTGGAGATGCCAATGCACCCTTGACATTTGGGAGTAAGTACATTTTTCTGTTTTGGGCTTTTAAGTCTAGCCACATTGTGTTTGCCCTCCACACTAAGGCTGGGGGTGCGAGAGACTTTATTTTTACGAGCCTGTTTCTAAAGCCGACCTTTGGGGCTGACGCTGCCTCGTGTCAGTTTCTCTTCTAAAGCGAAAGAGTTTTAAGGTCAAATCTTCAAGTTCTTCCTTTGTCTCATTTTCCCAGGCCTGTACCTGTCTCCGTCTTCTTCTTCTTTTTATTCACTTATGTTTTTTTCCCTTTCTTACTTTCTTTCTTTCTTTCTCTGTTCTATCATTCATCACTCATACTGCACGTCACTACTGGCTCTCCCTCATTAGCCCATTTCTCATTCACTTTCACCGTCATCCACAGCTTTTCAGAGCTATTTCTGTTCATCTCGCATTCACTTTATCTGCTTCTCTTTCATGTCGTCTTCTTATTCTGCTCTGTTTCCTGCAGTATCTCCTCTCTGCATTCTCCCGCACCCTGCTTGGACTTGTGTGCAAGTGCACACTGTTACTCTTACATACATATACATAATATACAGAATAGATGCACAGTAGCATGTGCGTGACCATGTACATTCATTTCTGTTTATGTGCACACAAACCACACAAAAAACACCCTGAAGGATGGTGTCCCACATTAATAACTGACCTATTAGCTTACAGAAGTACAGGAATTTTTTCTCTTTTTTTTAGTGACAGAAAAATAAGTGTTTAATTAAAAATATATATACATTTACATCTTTGCATCTTTACACTCAGAGGATTTGCACTCAGAAGTGTATTTTTTTCCTGCTTTGCGTAAACACCTCCAAGTTTTAGAAGTTAGGTAAATTTTCTACTCCTCCCTATTCCAATTTGTCCAAATTACTAATTTATACTCATCAGCCCATTAAACCTTTCTCCACATCTGGGTCCAGTTCTAATGCAGATTTCGAGATGCTTCTCGAAAGCTATACATCCTTTCAAGAGTGAATATTTTTTCCCTGT
>JBBPDA010000132.1:19723753-19740622 GCA_037974385.1 Arnoldichthys spilopterus | reverse complement strand
TTTTATGTGCTATTTATGTGATAGGGACACTTTTGGTGGTCCACAAGATCTTGTTAAGAGTCCCATCTTTTAGTAATTTTTTGAAAATATCTTTTTTTTCATTTCTTTCCTTTGACTTTCCCCATTTGTATGCAGGTGGATTATCCACTGTCTCCTCAGAAATCTGTTCTTTAGCCTTTTTTTGAACACAAGAAAGAAATGTACAAGGCAACTGAGGGGTGTTTGTGTGACTTCTTGCATAAATGTGAAATCAGGTGTAACTAGTTGGCTCTGATTGGAATGATGAAAGGGCACAGAAATTAACATTGGATGATTTAAATACCGATAAATTAATTATGCTTAATTTTGAAGGGTTTTGGGTAATTCTTTATTAAATATGTTGGTTTTCTGACACTACAAACGTCCTTATCTTGTTCAGACATTGACCTATCTAAGCTCCAGTTCTTGCATAGAACTGTTACAGGTTGTAAAACCCCCATAATTTATACAGTTTGAGTTTGATACACGTTGAGTAGAAAGGTTGGGAGCAACAACAAAATTGACAATGTGCAAATTCGCTGTATGAAAAAACTAGCAAAACTACACCTGAGCAGAGTAAACGTTCACATATAGTCAGAATTAATTTGATTTTTCATTCATGAAACACTCTAATTTTAGCAGCTTTGTCAAAAAAAAGGTTTCATTAGGCTTAATGGAATTTTTACCAGTGTTTCGTAGCCCCTGTCGTGCAATTGTGCCACAGAAGAATCCCTTTGTGGGTGGAGTTCTCTGCATAAAGCACCTTCAGCATCAGACAATTCTCCACTTTCTCTTTCTCTTTCTTTCTCTTTTCACTCTTTGCATTTCCTTCTTACTCTCTTCTCTGCTTTCTCTTTCCCTAGTGCTCCTTCACTCCACTCTTAAGGTCACGTTATTACATTTTTTAAAAGGTTACACCGGAGATAGAGAGAGCGCGAGAGGAAAAGAACACTGACATTTGTACACATTAGAGGAACATTCTCTCTGGCCAGGAAAAGGCCTGCAGCCTCAGCTGGGTCCTGTCATGCTTCCAGGCAACAAAAGAGGCCACTTCACTACCTCTTAAAAAAAATACAATTTTTAAGAGCAGGTTTTCCCCAAATTGCCTATAATAACTATGGTTAATCTTGACAACAGCAAACAAGCTCTCTGGAGCTGTCTTTCAGATTGAATAGGGAAACATGCAAGTGTGTGTTCATATTGTGTACTTTTAGATGCTCAGTGACAATACAGCAGCAAGAACCTTAACTAGACTTATTTCCCTTGGGCTCTCTGTGCCTTATGCTGTGTTTGGGTAATGAAGCTTGTGACGTCTGCATGCGTTTGTATATGATGTCTACAGCACTCAAGGTTATGTGCAGAACTATGTTCTCTATAGAGCATGTGTGCTCCACTGAGAGCACTCTTCTGCACATGACTTGTGTGCAAACACATGTAGAAGTCGGCAATATACAATCGCCTAATGGAAAGAATGGGTCTAGTTATAGTTTTTGCTGCTTATATATTTTTTGCATTAATTCACAGTTACTGTATATTTCTTAAATGTATTATATTGGGGATGTGTGCAAAAATTATGGCACCCTTTTAAAATTATATATGTATTTGTTTCAGTTTCAGTTGAATTTAGCTTATTAAAATAGGATATGTATGTGATGTTATGATAATTGGTAAATGGTAAATGGAGTGCAGCAATTTGTTGTCATTAGTTTGGGAAAACTGAAACCAGAAGTAAAAAAAAACATTATCTGCTTAAATTAATGGTGAACAGTGGTCCTTAAAAAACTACCAAAGAACCAGTGGTAGCAAAGCCTAAAGGCATAAAATTAATGTCAATGTCCAAGGAACACTGGTTCTTCAGTCAGTTGTAAGAACCATTGTTGAGTCCAACCTTTCAAGTAAGCTGATAATCTTTTCTTTTACAGCCATTTCAAAGTTTTAATGTCCCTTTTTTTTGAGGGAATCTAGGATAAGCAGTTAATTTGATTGTAGATTCAGGTGTTTTCAATCAATGGGGAGTGTCAGTGGGTGTCCTGTTTTTTTAACTTTGAATCTTCAAAACACGCTTTCGCAGAAGTGAGTCATGTCACAAACAAAGAACATTTCTTAGGACCTCAGAAAAACAGACCCACAAACCCATTTCTAATGATTCTGGACTCCAAGTTACACTAAATATGATTGTTTGGGCCTGTTTTGCTGGGCCAAGATGACTCAACATAGTTTATGGAACTATGCATTCTGAATTAAACCATCAAATTGTGAAGTAAAATGTCAGAACAGAAACGGTCTGTGCACTTTATGAGAAAGTGGGTCATGCAGCAAGACAACTACCCTAGGCCCACAAGTGGCTCTACCTAAGAATGGTTAAAGATTAATACATAACATGCTTTGCAATGGCCAAAGTTCTGATCATGAATCATTTTAATCATGATTTCATTAGAAATGTGGGAAAACATGTAGCAACTCACACCAGATACTGAAAGCAAATGTTTGTATGCTTTCGACACTCACAGATATGTAATATTTAAACATTTTCTTCAATTAATAAATTGCCAAGTACATCTGTTCTCATTTGTTTAATATGGTTCTCTTTATCTTTAGAATGAGTAATGTGACATCTGAAAATGTCATATTTGTAAATAAACATAGAAAATTCATAAACAATTTATATACACTCTATAGAAATTGTGTTCTTAAATTTGCATAAAAACTGCTGTATGCCAGTCTGCTCACTATAGAGGAAATGTATTTATTTTCACTTATTTATTTTCACACAAATATCAACAAATCATGCAAATTGAATTGAGGTATGTATGAACTTTTGCGCTCAACTGTACCAGCTAATAGAAATTCCCATCATAATCACTTACTTGGAAGATCCTACTGAACTTGTTTTCCATAATCCGAGATGTCCTAGCTTTTGGCTGTTTTCCCTAAGATGTCACAGTAGCAAGTAAGTTAGAAGGCATACGGAGAGAGCAAGGGGAGACAGAGAGGGAGAGAAAGTGAGCCATGCCAGCAACATGACAGTAGATTATTTTCTCAAATCCGCTGCTGCCTGTTGTATCGCTTGAACTGGATGCTATTCATATGGGAATTATGCTGTTTGCCAAAGCCGGTGGTATGCTGGAAAGATGTCAATAACACGGGAGAGCGTGTTGGGTCTTTACAGGCTTTTGTGTAAAACAAAGTTGAGGGTACCTATAACTGTTGGTTAGATTCAGCAACTGGCCATTTGATCACTGAGCCACAGAATAGACATAAACATTCATTCATTGTGCCACAATAGCAAAACCCTGTCTTATACTAGCGGTACAGACTTTGGCTTTGTCCCCTTTAAACTTCAGATCAGCCCTGAGAATAGTTGTGATACTTACATGCCTACGCTGCACATAGTAAAATGGATCATCATATGGAATTTGAGCTTTCTGTGAGCTGCTGTGTGTTTCTGTTGCTTTATAAAAGAATCACCATTCTGCCTTTATTGTTAAGCACACTGTGATAGTTTCTAAGCCACTGCGTGCTCATATCTGGACTTCAGCTATTACTGATTTCATCAAAGTAATAGTTATAGCGAAAGGGAGCGAAGTGATAAATATAATCCTATTCATATCATTACTGTCCTAATAATACGTTATGTTCACATGGTCATTTTACAGGAGAAGGAAAGAATTGTAACGTAGGTTACTGTATTAAGATTTTGTTTTAAGTCAGTTTGACCATTCCTGTTGGTCTGTTCACAGTGAATATTTGGTACATAGTAAAAACTTTCATGTTGAAATGATATCAAAAATAATGGAGACAGAAGATTTTATACTGCTTGATTTTCTGAATTGACATCTAAGCATTGGCCTTGCTGTTGGAAGGTCGTTGGCTCGATCCCCAGTGGTGCTGCTGCCATCCATGGCCGGGAGTCCAAGAGAGCACAATTGGCCTCGCTCTCTGGGTGGGTAGGATGACCCCTACTTCTCCTAATGCTGTACAGCACGATGCCAACCAGCATGGGCATCTGCTAACTGATGGAACACAATTGGCACTGAGGGTTCTCTTCCAATCACATCATGCTGTTCAATGACATGTTAGCAGCAGCTCAAAAAGGTGTGGTCGCACTGAACGTGACTCTGCCTTCCAGTGGCGGTGGTGGTATCGTGTGGTTGGGGGAGTCCTAGCAATTGGGAAGAATTGGAGAATAATAAATTGGGGGGGGGGAATCAGGAAAAAAGCAGGGTAAAAAATGTTCTGACACAAACAAAAATATCTCAAAATTTTGTAAGATTATGTACTTATTAAAATTAATGCAGCATCACATTATTACAGGAGCAGGGGAGAATCGGTGCAGACAATAAAGGGTTGAAAGGTGCACACAGTAAATGGCATAATTATACATGTAGAAAGAGTAGAAGTGGTGCAAGGATCAATATGCTAATCACCGGAACTTTAAAGGAGCAGTTCAGGCAGAGATGCTAATGTCGCTAGCCACAAATGAAAGTGGATAGCCATAAGTGACACATTAGCATTATGTAAATTTATCAGACTTTTGCTTTAATGAAGGGCAAGGGTACTTTCAGTGCTAGCTGGATAATGAGCAATAACAATGGCAATAAGAAGAGCAGCAATTTAGCACAGTAATCAGACAAGTACCGCACATTTTTGGAAATGTTGGAAAAAATACGTTTGCAAAACAGACACATTCAGTGCAGGTGTATCATTCTGAACATTGTTTGAAGAGATGTGAGATTAGCATATTGCAGTCACTTACGAGGCTGATTTTGACTCGTACTCCTGCTGTTTTTAATTTGGAGTGTGTACTAATGAAAGTCACATTAAAATAACATTAGTTTTGAGATTCTTGTAACTCATAACAACAAATGGATTTTGCACAAAAATTTGCATAAACACTGGTTGCAAGGCCTCTGAATTATAATGATAATAATAATTTAGTTTATGCTGTGTGGTGCTTTCTTATTAATGTTATGTAGCGTAGGCGTTATATTATAAAGTAAATAATAGATGTGATCACTGACTGGAAATTTTATAGCAGGGGTGCCCCTATCCTAACCTCGAGGGCCGGTGTCCAGCCCACTTTGGTGAATTCACTGCTCAAACACACCTGGTTATATTCACCTGTTAGTGAGTGAGTCTAAGAAGAGTAACTAACAAACTGTGGTGGACACTGCCCTTCTGGTTCCAGATTTGGGCACCACTGCTTAATATGGAACAGTGTGGGCGGGTGGGTTGGAGGTCTGCAAGGGGCCTTCTTCATTTAGTTTCATATGGGAATTATGCTGAAAAGGCTTGACATTAAAGGTTTTTGAGAGTGAGATAAAAAGACTGTGCACATGTGTGTGCATGAGAAGCCATGCCGTTGTAGTTGTGTCCTGCCTTAATGGCAACATACTATGTCTCTCTAAAATCCTTTTATAAATCTCAGAGTCAAAAGTACCTTTACATGCATGAAACTCTTCCATGCCATGGGCACTGATGCACTCCATTCCATCACAGATCTGGATGGTTGTTTTCATCTTTGGCATGGAAAACCTGATTTTCCAACAACAACAAAAATAAGCTGCAATGTAGACTTATCTAACCACAGCCTTTCAGTGTATCTGAGATGAGCTCAGACCCAGAAAACTGAAGAGTCAATATGTGGCTTCCTCCTTGCGCAATATAGTTTCAAATTACATTTCCTGATGCAGTGGACTGTATTAAGTGACTATGGTTTTCTGAAGTACTCCCGAGCCCAGGTGGCTATATATGTCACAGTAGCATGACAGTTTAAAGATCATAAGCATTAACCATGGTTTCCATTCTTGCCCTTTACACTCTGAAATGTCTCAGAATTCTCTGAATCTTTTTTTACAATATTATGTACTGTAGATGCTGAAAGACCTATATTCTCTGTAAACTTGCATTGAGAAATGTTCCTTTTGAAGCGACTACAATTCTCTCACAAATGTTGGCACAAAGGGGTGAGCCACGACCCATCCTGACCTGCACAGACTTTGATCGATGCTACTTTTATAGCCAATCATGATCCATCACCTGCTACAAATTAGCTGCTTCTTGTGGACTTTTCTAAATCAGTGTTACTTGAATATTCTGTGCACTTTTTAGTCTAATTTCAACTTGCTCCCAACTTTTGAGTGTGCTGCAGCCATTAAATGTGTGTATATATTTACAAAGTACAGTTTAGTTGGTCAGTAAAACTACTGAAAACCTTTTCTTTGTGCTTTTGTCACTTAAATAAAGATTCGTGTGAACGAACATATCACAGATTTTTGTTTTTATTGCATTTAGGAAAATATCCCAACTTTTCTGGAAGTGGACTTTTTATGTGAGAAATGGAGTGGAAGACAGGTGTGTGGGTGTGCGTGGGTGTTCTGTAGGTGATACTGCCACGGTGTCAGTGTGCGCTCGTGCGCGCGTCTCACCTGTGCAGAAATGCTGCGCTCGTCCGCTCTTTTGATCAGACTGGAATGCATTTTTAATGACTCGGTGTGTCTGCTGAATGCATAAGTGCAGAACACGCCACGCTCGCTGAATTCCTGTCCAATTTCACACATTTCTCTCCCCTCTGCTCAATGCTGTGCTCCTTATCTGTGTAATGTTTCTTTTTTTCTTTCCTCTCTCCTCTTTTCTCACTCTCATTCTCCCTTGTCTATCTATAAGCCTCGCACTCTTTCTTCTGCTTCCCCAAGTATCCAAATAGTCTGAGATAACCTGGGCTACTGCCTTGTTCTTTCATTCTACTGCTTTCTCCAAATTCAGCTAAACACATTTAGTTTATTTCTGTTCTATAGAAATAGGAAACAGAAATAGTGCCGATCCTACATTAGCATTTGGTCTGATGAAATGCCGGATCAGATGTCATTGTTTCAAAAAAGAAATGGTATTTCACAATATATATATTTATATATATAGAGTTAAAACAGTTCATAAAAAAATTTGTGGTATAATATTACAATTAAAAAAAGAATAAAACGTGTGCGTTGCAAAATATTTCTATATTGCACTTTAATAATCAAACTAAACAGACTAATTATGCTCTGTTTATAAAAAAAGCATGAAGATTGTCAATTTTTAAGTACTGTATGATATCCATATGTATAGAGAAGCATACTGAGATAAATACTGTCACATTACAATGCTCTCCATTAACACACAAAGCTAATCAGTGAAATACATGTAGTTGTTATGTCAGTTGTGCATAATTACTTTATGTCAAATAGTCAAGCTACACACACCTTTGCACTACATGTAAACATTTTACTTTTTGTTTTTGTGAAAGATAGTAACTGCACTTAAGAAAATGCTTCAATTTTCCCAATTATAATGGTCCTGGCAACCACTTTTGTTTTTTTTTTAATTATTGGATACATTGCATCTAGTTTAATTTGAGAGCAAACAAATTATTTCTTTGAACTTAGTGCTGCAGTGCTAAAAGCAACCAACACGTTTAGGTGTAGTTAAGCTAAAACTTTAAAACATTAAAAATCCAGCTTTCAGCATTAAAGAAAATACAAACTAGCCCTATTTTCAAATCTCATACAGCTGAGAACACAAACTCCACAACACACACATCACGCAGCAGTGAACATATCAGCCAACGAAACAAAACCTTGTGCAAACTTAGCTAGAAGCTTAACTGCAGTGGTGCTCAGAAACAGCGTGGTTGTGTGTATGTTGGAGCTATTTGTGTCATAGTAAACTGACCTCCAACGTCAGAACAACATGTATGAAGAAGAAAGGTCTTCAGTTTGATGATAAATAATAGCAATGTTTTTTGTTTTTGGTAGTTAAGCTTCTGCTGCACTGTTGATTCCTTTACTGCATTAAAGAAAATATAAGGCTATTTTTTCACTCATTGCACCTTTCTTTACTCTGACAACTTACCTCATTGCTTACCTTTAGTGCGTTCAACATAGCTGAAGTTGACATTCGCTGTTCCATCTTAAACTAGGCAGCAGTTATGGTGCTGTGTGGGGTACTAGGCCATCACAGCTACATAATTTAAGGTGGAACTGAAAAACTCAAATACAAAGCTAACTTCAACTTTGCTTAAGTGAGTAAAAACTGGACATTGGAGAGATTATAAATAGACAGGATGCTATTCCAGTCATTCAAGTGAAAGCAGGAGTGCATGCTGTGTGTAAAGGTGCATTGTGTTGGATACTGGAGCAGTTTGTATGCTAACTGCGCAGTGCAATGCTTTTCAGATCTGAAGAAGCATTTAGACCTGGAGATTGCCCTATTGCATCACGCGTGGCATCAGACTTACCATGTGACACGCTGCACCAATCAGATCACATTGTTTTTCCATCAGTGCAGCTTTCTGGGCTGATATCAGCTCAGTAATGATGCTAGGTATCATATCGGACATCCCTAGCATTTAATCAGTTAGCCTCTGCTCTCTAACTCTTTTCCAAAACTGAGCAACTTTGATAAAGGTTTAGTTCCCCAAACACTTGCCACAATCATGATGCATCATATGTCACTGAAAAGCTTTTTACCAGTAGAATATATTCGAATAGATTTTTTTTCTGTTGTACTAATGACAACATTCACTAATGGAGCATGCTATCTGAGATCCCACTGGGTCATGCCGAACTAAAAAATCTCAGCTACTAGAATATCTGCATTCCCAAAATTGTATGTGTATCTCTTGTTGTATTCTTAAGATTTTCTGAATAAATGGCTCGTAGCTGGTTATATGTGTATATAAGCATTCGTATGTATCCCTTCTCTCAGTGGCTGATGGATATATCTGTTATGTACCCATAGAGTAAAATGACACCATGAGTGTCACTCATGTGCCAAGCAGGTGTGCTACCAATGGAACTAAAGGCCCTATCGCTGTCAGCCTGAAGGCTTGTCCCTCTTTACAAGGTTTTATCACTAAGCCTTCACATACAAGCTAACTCGGCAGTGCTAGACACACACACACACATATATATATACACATTCGTTCAAGAGGCTCGCTATCCCATCCTGTTGTGTGTATTACCTTATCTAACTAAGTGTGTGTGTGTGTGTGTGTGTAGGTGTGCGTGTGTGTGTGTGTGTGTGTAAAAGCACCCCATGGGCAGTATAGGAGTTGAGGAAGATGCTTCGGACCATTATATCTTTATTATTCCCTCCCTCTCTGCTAATCTGAGTCCACAGCCTCTCAGACATCTGCAGTTTATCTCAACACTCTTTTCGATAAGAGGAGGAAAAAAAACAGCCCAGAGGAGGCCAGCGAGACAGACACTTCTCGTCCAAACTCAAACTGAGTTTGACTTGCCTTGGAGAACGAGAGAGACACGCTGTGCATAATGCAGCTTACAAGGAATTTGCTTGTTGACGGTGGTAAAAAATTGAGCAAGAGGCCTGGAATCATGTCTTTATTTCGTTTCCTGGGGAGAACTCTAGATTAAACCAAAGGAGCAGCTGAGGAAGCCGATGAGTGAAAGTTGTGTTGACAGCATGTGCGATGAAGGATGCTTATCTGTAAAAAGGCTTCAGAGGATGGTGTGTTTTGTATCTGTGATAGCACCTGGCCAAAAGGTTTCCGCTTGTTAGAGAGTTCATGTTTAAGTTGTGTTAAGCTTGGTTTTACACTTGACAGTCCTTCGTGTTTACACACTTTGAAAGACCTCTACATATGTGTTGTGGAAACAAGTGAAGAAATGCTGTCAAATGTGTTGCAAATTCATGAATTCTTATTAATATGAATATATACATGAAACGCGTGATTACAGTTAAACCTCCCCGCCCTCTATTTAATATGTATGAGCGTTCCACAATTCATGTTGTTATCTAGAACTCTAGCTCTGGTTTTACTTTATTTACACACACAGTCATGCTGGTGCATGGAGAAAATTCATCAGCATTAAATTTTAATTCATTTAACACAACAGAACCTTCACATCATGTGTCACGAATGGGGGTGAGTCTGGAAGCCAGTGCGGTTAACAAAAAGTCTTTATTTGCAAAACCAGCAACAGAGGAACCGGCGCTGCAGCGTCCGGGAGGAGAAAACTACGAGGGGCGCTCGGTAGCAACTGCCCTCACTGGAGCTAGGCTCAGCTCAGTTCGTCCAAAGTTCCGTATTCTACAATGATAGTGCAACCTGGTGCTGCGCATTCAATACTGACCCTACAATCGTTGCCTTTTTCGACAGCACATGAGTATCCTCCATGCTCTCCCCGCATCCCAGCCCTGCCTATATTGCCAGGTGATGAGGGGACTAACCAGCCGCACCTGGATTTGGTTGGGCCAGTTAGTTGGCGGTAGCCCCCCTCAACTGCAGAGGGTCTTACCTGTTCCCTTACATCATGTCCAGTGTGATTTTTTAACACTGAGAATGCAGATGCAGTGGATCAAGTAATGGATTTATCAAGTGGCAAAAGTGACCGTTATTATTTTTTCTTTTAGCGAGCGCTACTCATAAACACATTGGGTAACAGCCCATTTTACTGTACAATGCATGGAGTTCCACACCAGCTCTGCAGCAGCACTGAGTGTGTGTATATTTCAAGACTTCGCTTCAGCTTGGAAATCCAAGCATTAAAATAAATCAGCTTACTGCAAGAGCAGTCATGATTTCTGATGCGTAAAGTAATATTTGTGTTGGACTCTGTGTGCAGAGGTCGTCTGTGACAACTGGAAACTCTCGTAGCAATTCTGAATATGTAACAGCAAACTAATCATGGTGCTAGGTAATGAGAGAAACAATTTTTATTGACAATTTTGTTCCAGTTTATCAATTATTAGAGAATGTAATGATTACATACGTTTAAATAGTTATGTACAGAAAGAAATGACAGTAACCGCTGTAGCCTTCAAAGGGCTAATACAAAGATGATGTACAACTTCACACCCCCCCCAAGCACACACAAATAAGACATAAAATATGAATCACCGACAACACATAAAATAACATTATTAACGTTATCAACTATTTATCATTTCAATTCTTGACTCTCCCTGTCGTTTCTGCACCAATGAGACAAATCATTGACTCAAATTGCTTTGATCATTAGATCTTTGAAGGGTATTTCTGGTCAAATGCAAGAGCCAGGATTGCTCAGTGGATTAGCACACGTGCAACGGAAAGTCGCGTGGGTTTGTTTGTGGAATTATGCATTTATGATGCAAGGTCTTTGTGATAGGGGCATTATAATCCCTGGCAGGTCCAAATCCCAGCTTAACATTTAGGCTCTGAGCACCTCACCGTTTCTGCGTTTATGCCAATACGACTCCGAAATACCTGTGAACTGCAGTTTCCTCCTCGCGTCCTGCTCTCCAAGACACCAGCACAAGGACGGGCGATGTAGAGACTGAATTGCGTTGAATAGTTTTCTCTTTCTCTTTTTCTTCCTGTCTTTCTCTCTCCATCCTTTTCTTTCCTTCTTTCTTCCCCCCTTTCGTCCCAGCATGCCTGTCTGACCGAAGCCCATTGAGAGTAGACAAGGAGGGATCTTTTGTTTCCTTTATTCGGTAAAGTCAAAGAGTAATGGATTTAATCAGTCTCTTTCCCTGCGCTTGTAAAATGACATAGATTAGTCTCTGCATTATAAAAGAGGGAATTTTAGGCTTAAAGACACAATAAAAATGTCACTTGTGTCTTTTGCCGACAGGCGTCTTGACATTTCAAACCAATTTCTTTGTACGAAATAACCCTCAGTAACTGCATGGATTTCATGGATAAATTGTGACTGAAAATGGACTTCCTTTGTGTAAGCAGGGTGAATTCACCATAAATACTGTGTTAATGTAAACTGGTGGCAGGCTACGCAGTGAAGATGAGCTGAAATCATTAAATAGGATTTAGCCCCTGCTTTGATAGCATTGTGGCCTTTTGTTCAGGATACGAATACGTTTCGATATGAATGGAATTTAGGTCCTTGCTAATGTTCACTGTTTCAATGAGAGGTTTTAGACTGTGATTCACAGACAGGCAAAAAAGTAAGGAAAAAATTAGATTGGCGCTATAATGTGGTTGTGTAAGGCATTAAGTATGTCAGGTATTATGTCGCCCTTTTCAGTTCTGACAACCTTAGCAAATTTCAATCTCATCCAAACAGGATTTTCGCTTAGCTTGCCCTAACGGCGCCCGTGCCAACGCAGCAATCACGGCTAATGGATTTTCCCGCTCCATGGTGGCTGAACACACAGAAAAGTTCCGGCAAGACTAAGCGAGTTGTAGTGCACGCGGGAATGACATTCAAGCGGTTTTATTTTGCTTCAATCTGGGATTACTCAAAGGAGCCTAAGAGGCCACGCATAGCCTTTTAGTGCCTATACAGCTTGAAGTCCAAGGCTTGGCGTCTTTGTCCCATTGAGCACACAAGGCTGCCAGTTGGATTCAGATAAACTGCTGACCAAACGCAGATAGTTTTCTGCTCTCATAAGATAGATACCCAAATTGGTATGGGCACTGTAGCGGCCTAGCAATTTTTACTCTTTGACGAATGCTCAAATAGAATAGCTGCTAGGTTTTCTGCTAACACTTGAGTTGAAGGTTTCTACTTGAGGACTTCATAAAACATTTATAAAACCAAAGCTTGCTTATGAGACATATACATATAACTATTTATATGTATGATGCAAATGTTTTATGATGTTTTTAGGTTTAATAGGCTTTGAAATATGACTGGAGGACTATTTTACAGCCTCTTTACTGAGACACAGTTCAGTGCTGATTTCTGATTTGCTGTTAGTGGGCTTAAATGAATGATGCTTTTTGTTGCTTTTGTTGACTAATAGTTGAAGTTGGATTATTCTATACAATCATGATAATGCTGTTGCAGACAAAAATCACAAATTGGCCTTTGAACGTTTAATGTGGTCCACTCCATAGTGGACAATGTATTGCCGTTATGACCGAATTCTGGCAGCATCAGAACGCCCAAACTTTTGCAATGTGACTGTAGCTACAACACGTGTCTAAAAAGCAACTAATAAGGAAAGAAAATTAGCGTACTGATCTCAGGCTTGCTTAAGAAATGAATTAGTGAAAATGACTATTTGTCATTGTGAACACACTCAAGCACCACAACAAAATGTGACCTCTGCATTTAACCCATCACACGTGGAGCAGCAGGCAGGTACTTGCTTAAGAGTACCTCAGTAGTGCCTGGGACGGGACTCGAACCTGTGACCTTCATCTCCCAAAGGCAGTGTCCACTAGGCCACCACTGCCCTAATTATTGTTCAGGAATAGTCTCTTTTCATTCAAAATATATAATATATGGTTGGTTGTGTGGCCCTGTTGTTAGACAGTTGTTAGACAATTACAGTCATATAGTCATATAATCTGATCTGCACATTAACTTAACTGCCACTGAATTTGGTCAATGTTCTGAATTTTGTGCAGTGACATGTACTTTACGTTGCCATGTACCATTAGCTAGGACTTTTCTCCAGTACCCACACAAGCCACTGTTTTGTCAGGCTACAGCATTAATTGAGTCAGTTTGTTTGACTTAAGGTTTTTCAAGTAGACAGTTCACATGTGAGACAAATAATATACCTCCTCTTTGCTCGACTTGCCTATGCTTTGCCTAGTAAAGCATACACTGGTACAGATTGGGACATGAAAAAAGGTTCGAAGTGCAAAGAACAATTTTGATTGTTTTAAGAATATCCAAGTAATCAATATTTTTAAGGTTTTTTCACCAATTAAAGGGTTTTTTAAAGGGAACTTTTATTTTCAAATGGTTCTAGACTGGGGAATCTCTTTGTTTAACCAGCTCCACTACATTAGCTTTGAAGAGATACCATTAAAAAGAAAAATACAAAGCTTAAAGAATGCCAAGAGCGGTTATATCCTTCCTGAGGTCAGCGTCATGATCAATGAGCAAAAGAGAGAAGAAGAGAAACAAAGGCGAAGGCGAGCACACACAAAAACGTGGATGTTTGACCTTTGCAAGCTTTTGTTCCAGCTTTATCAGAAAGCAGAAAAAGAATAATAGTTGAGTGACCAGGAGGGAGATGAGGACGAGTGGGGAAAGTCTCACCTATCGTGCTTTTACACTTGAAGAAAACAATGAACCTCCCAAAGGACCGAAGAACGTATCAGCACCTGCTACCACATGCCAGTGAAGAAGATTAGTTTTGATAGTAACCTGTGGAGGGAATGACCTTGTGTGGATTTGTGTACACATTCGTGTATGTTGGATGTTAAAAAAGGGCAAAACTGCAGTTTGAAAGCTTTGTGCTTCTTCGCTTACAGCGAAATACCCATTGCTAAGTAGACCCGTCCCGTTTCTGATGCTGGTGTAGCCTGTCCTTTCCGCTACCTCTGCTACTTCTGAACGGCTGTGTTTAAATGGCCATGTACCATTAATGTGATCCTCACGTTTTTCTTTCATTTCCTCCTTTCTTTATTTTTCTACTTTAATTTCAGGTTACAGCTTCACTTGAGACACACAATGAATTTAATAAGAGGGTCTCGTCTAGATTTCTCTCTCATTAGCTCTCTGATCTTTTTACTTTCTGGCGCAAAACATCTCCATGTTGGTTGGAGAGAGAGAGATCAAACGCTCTAAAGAGGAGATGGGAGAGAAAGATGTTGCGGACGAATTAGGTTCCGGATTAATAGATATTTCGGGAATGGCCCACCGCCACTTCAAAGAATAACTCTGGGGCGAGAGATATGGATTCATTTTTGAAAGGTGCGTCATTGACCGTTTCTGTGTCACATCTCTGCAGAAGGAATCATTGATTTTCTCTCACTATTTTCTAAGCTGCACTATTGAATATTTGAGCATAAAGGACAGGCTTGTTAAATCGCCTTCAGAGGGGTATTTTCGCACCCTTTTATGCCTAAACAATGTGAATTTAACTTTGGATTGGCAGGATGAGGGCAGATACTATTGAGCAGAGAATGATGCAGTGGCTGATATCATCAGCACCAAAATAACAGCTGCCAACACTAAATAGCAATGTACAGAAAAGTGTAAGAATAACATTTTGATACAGTAAAGACCCAGTTACAAAGTGCTGCAGTTGCAGATTGCAATTGAGTCCCCCTTCCATCCATTTTCTAAACCGCTTCTTCCGTTTCCGGGTCGCGGGGAACCTGGAGCCAATCCCAGCCGACTACGGGGTACACTCAGGACAGGAGGCCAACCCATTGTGGGGCAACACATAGACAGACAACCATTCATACACATTCACACCTATGGGCAATTTAGAACATCCAATCAAACTACGGCAGACAGTGGGAGGAAACCGGAGCACTCGGAGGAAACCCACTCGAACACGGGGAGAGCTTGCAAACTCAGCACAAAAAGGCACCCGTAGCCGACCCTGGAAGGGGAACCCAGGACCTTCTCACTGTGAGGTGATAGCGCTAACCACTGAACCACCATGCAATTGAGTCATTTGCACTGCAAATATCTTGGTCTAAAATGCCCAATATCTCGAGTGGTGCTTGAAAATTTTTGAAAAGAGTATGACCTAATACATCACCAGATTTGATCAGTCCTTAAACCAGAGAAACAGAAGTTAATTAAGTAAATGAGATACAAATATTATACTAAGCCATTTATTTATTGAGGAATTTAGATCACAGACAGATGCCCTGACAATTTGCTTTTGATTTTGCTGGTATGATTTCAAAGTATAATTTTTTAGGCCTGTTTTGGTGCATCTGGGCCAGAACAGCCTTTTGTCCTGGCAGAGATGGACCAAAACAGGCCCAAAAGATGATACTATCGCCACCATGTTTCACATGGTTGCAGTGATGCATAATGCAGTGCTTTCCTTTCTTCCAATATTGTTACTCTCATGTATGGATGCACCGATCCGATACCAGGTCAAAAAGCTGGATTGGGTATCGGTAACAATACGCCGATCCATGGGGCTGATCTATGTTTGTGTGCATACGCGCACTACGTCACACGTCAGCAGCACTCCAGACTAAGCTCAGGTAGCATGGAGGGAGCTAACTACAAAGGCCCACCAGTTTGGAATCAAAAGAAAAAAATTGATGATTCGAAGAAGAGGTTAACTTAGTCGGGTGCACTGCAATGACGTGAAAAATTTCCCAGTGATAGTGTAAGAGTGATAACAGAAAAGGTGCTCAAATTTGTTGTTCTGGATTAGCAACCCCTCAAAGTCGCTGAGCAGGAGGGATTCCGCCATCTGTTACAAGCAATTTTGATTTCGGTTTGTTTAAAATATTTTTTTAACCAAGTTACTTATTTTTAATACTTGTGTGAATTTTGATTTATCTATCAGTTTGCACTACTTTGTATCTTGATTGTAATTTTATATTTATATTTTTATAAACAAAAACTTGTTTTGTACTGTAATTTCAAATCCTGACCAATGTGTTGCTGCATTAGGGTCTATACTTGAATTGTTATCTTGGAAAAGTTGCTATCGCACAATGGCTGTTTTAATAATACATAAATGAGTTAACAGCTATATATGTATTATTTACATTTTGTTTGCAAATTTAAGAAAGCAATGTTAAAGTGAAGCCTGATTTTGCCTTACACATCCCAGTCTCTTCCACACAGTGAGACATATAGCTTATTAATTAAACACTGGTATTTGGATCTGTCTTGGCTCATTCTCAAAGCTCAGGTATCAGTATAGGTATCGGGACTAAAACAGGTTGGATCGGTGCACCCCTACTCTCATGTACACCAGAATATTCTGTTTTGGTCTCATCTGTCCACGTTCCTGTTTTTAAAGAGCAGTGGCCTTCTCCTTGCAACCCTGCCATGTGCACTCCTGTTGTGGACTTAGTGGGCAGTGGTGGCCTAGTGGTTAGGACACTGCCTTTGAGACTTGAAGGTCTCAGGTTCGAGTCCCGGCCCGGGCACTACTGAGGTACCCTTGAGCAAGGTACCGTCC
>JBBPDA010000132.1:19702400-19723653 GCA_037974385.1 Arnoldichthys spilopterus | reverse complement strand
CTCTCTCTCTCTCTCTCTCTCTCTCTCTCTGTCTCTCTCTCTCTCTCTCTCTCTCTTTCTCTCTCTCTCTCTCTCTCGCTCTCGCTCTGTCTCTCTCTCTCTCTCTCTCTCTCTCAGACAGATATGTTTGAGTGACATTTTCTTGGTCAGAAACATAAAAGTATATGAATAATTTACAATATTTGGTCACACTGGTCTCTTTACCAGCTGCCATTGCATTGTGAGTTCAGCTCAGTGTCAGTCCGAAGTGCCTGTCCATCAACAGTTGTTCTTCTTTGCAAGCCTCTCAAAAGAATAATAAAAGAATGATGCGCTGACACCTCTCTTGCTCCTTCACCCAATCGAGTGACTGCTGGGAAATATTTAAATCATCTAAAAGAAAGTGATTGTATTGGCCAATGAATGGGGTCATATCTGGAGTCTCAAGGCAGTGGATCATAGCCATAATTTCATTAAATAGACAGATCGACAATGTGATGAGAACAATAATGAATATATTGAAGTTATAAATCTGTAGAATGAACATAATTGTCAGTATGGAGGAGGAATTTATGGAACAATAACAGATAAATCATCGTGTTATGTATCAGTGACCACAGTTTCGAAAAGAACTGTGCAATTGTACTATTCAAGCACGCACTCATGAGTTCACACTTATGGATATTAAGCGTTTAAGTAGAATCTGTGGCCAGATTCCCTTAACTGTCCTATAAAATGAAACGTTCTGAGAAATCATAAATCCTTTTTTACCTTTTCTTTTTAAAAGCAATTCTAAGTAGTGGCGCTATATAACAAGAAAGGTTCTTCGATCTGGAACACTTGGCAAGACCCTAAACCCATAGCTTGACTTCCAAACTTCCGATTTAGACGCTGGTATCTACCATCACCACCTTCTGAACATTCTCCACTAAAAGGCACTGCTAGCGCTCAAATCTTTTGTGAGCATCACTGAAAGGGAGGAAACTTGTATACACCAATCAGCCATAACAATAACACCACTGACAGTTGTATAACATTGACTCTCTAGTTATTTCTTTATAATGACAACTGTCAGGGGGTGGGATATATTAGATCACTGCAAGTGAACAGTCAGTTCTTAAAGGTGGGGTTCTGGAAGCAAGAAAAATAGGCAAGCATAAAGATCTGAGCCTTATTGTGATGGCTAGAAGAGTCTGAGCATCTCCAAAACGGCAGGTCTTGTGGAGTGTTCCAGTAGTTAGTACCTACCAAAAGTGATCCAAGGTAGGCCAACTGTTGAATTGGTGACATGGGCATACAGTGCTCCTTGATGAATTTGGGGAGCAAAGGTGCCAAAGAGGAGCTATTGTTACACAAAATGTTAATACTGACAATGATAGAAAGGGACCACAGTTCACCACAGTCAGAGCTGTTTTGGCTGCATAAGGGAGACCAACAAATATTGGGTATGTTTTGGCTGATCAGTGTATAGTCTTGTAGTTACACATTTTATGTAAAATTAAATGTCAATATTATTAATAATCATTGAAAGCATGGCTATAATACTAATATTAATAGTGACATCACTGGTATAAACTACTGTATGATGCGTCCAATAAAAACATTTTATTAAAAAAGGCAAAAATGTACAGTTTTAGATAAAAAGCAGTGGCTCGAATAGAAGCCACTAAATGGAAGGCAAAGCAACTTTATTTATGTAGCACATTATTATTCACAGTCATCCAGGATGCTTTACACAGATGAAATGAGCATAAAAAGCAAAAGGAGTGAAATACGTCAGAAATAAGTCAGAATATCAATTTAAATGAAAGAAATTCTATACACTTGTTGCATAAACCGCAGAATGTAGAGTTAACCCTTTTGACACCATTTCTATACTTTACAGAAATGATAAATTGTTCAGCTGCTGGGAGCTAACTGTGACATTACTGTCTCAACTTAACATTTGACTTGCTGTGATAAATTTTTCTCATCAAGCCTCTGCAGTTAATTTGATTCACTAGAAGGAAATGACTGACTTGTGTGTGACACACTCCCTGTTCGCTGAAATGCAAGGCCTGTTCCAGTTCTGTGGTGCAGCGCGTCCAGGTGGCTGGAAAATGAGGCCATTTGCACAGTGATGTGGAACACAGGCGGGTGTTGTTTATGGAGCAACATGCCGGCCTTAATATAGTAAGAGAGCATTCATTAAAACAATCTGCAATTAATTTACAGTGCCAAACTGTGACTTCTGGCATCTGTAGTAGTTTTGCTAAAATTATTAGTATCAGACAGCATTTAAGTTTGCATTAGTAAAGTTAATAAATCCATGCTTTCCATATGCTGCTACTCTACGGTGTAAGAATCTTATGAACCTGAATCTTACAGCCATATGGAAAAGGTTGGAAGGTCTGGTAAAAGAACGTATTTTATGCAAATGTTATTTCTGCACATTGTAATGCACAAGTACTGTTTGCTTGTAGAATTTTTGAAAGTGAAAGTGACTATTTGTCATTGTGAACACACTCAAGCACCACAAAGAAATATGACCTCTGCATGTAACCCATCACACGTACACACGTGGAGCAGTGGGCAGCTATCAACAGCGCCCGGAGAGGGGTGTAGCGGGACAGTACCTTACTCAAGGGTACCTCGGTAGTGCCCAGGCTGGGACTCAAACCTGCAACCTTCAGGTCCCAAAGGCAGCGCCCAAACCATTTTGGACAGTATTTTCACATTTTAAACAAAACAAATCATTTGCCTTAAATGTTAATACCTGTATAGTACACACACACACACACATTTATATATATATATATAAATAAATTAGTACATCAGTATATTTGAACAAGAAAACATTTGGCAATTTTTAATACAGCACCTACATATAAAGGTGATTAAACTCCCACAAATGACATTGCATTTTTTTTGTCATTGAAATTATTTATCTAATGGAAAATGTAAGTACACCCATACATTTTTCACATCTTCAAGGCCATAAAATTAAAACATGAACTGTTCCTGATTGGTGATTAGAACCACCTGCAGGTAAAACCAGTTTTATTTAAACCTGACATCTAGAATCTGTGATCTCTTTGCTACCTTCTAGGTTGCTATTGAAGTGGGTGGTATCTTCACGCCAAGATCTGAAAAACTCTTTAGAAAAATGGTTGTGGATTCCTGTGACTCTGGCAATGGATTTAAAAAGATTTTAGTAACCCTTTATTTGAAGTCTGCATAAGGGTGACATGTAACTATCATAAGAATGACATGACACATGTCATGCACATTAATGACACATTATTGATGTTTATGACTGTTGTCATAATGTATCATTTGGTTGACACCCAAACAATGTCATCTTGACAACCGAACGACACATTATGACAACAGTCATAAACATCAATAATGTGTCAATAATGTATCAGTCCCCTTTCATCATGGGATCTGTGAGTGACTCTTGTTGGTATGAAAGTTCATATGTCTACAATCACACTGGACAGATTTATTCTGTGTCAGGAAGAACCTTTGCTCTCCAATAAGAACATTAGAGCTGTACTAACATCCAGGCAAAGACCTGGACTTATGGAATATAGTACATAGTGTTGATTGGTCACAGTAACAGTGTAGTGTAGACTAAAGACAGCTTTTCTAAAGAAGAATCTTTCCAACTGTGAAGCATGGTGGTGGAAATGTTATGGTTCAGGGTTGCTTTGTTACCTCAGGGATTGGGTGGCTTGCAGTCATTAATTTAGCTTTAAATTTTGCATCATGAGAAAGAGGACTTGAGCACAGTGTGAGATTTTCTGTCTAGAATAGGACCTGTACCAGTTAACTGGACATTTATCATAAACTCAGTAGCAAATCCACCAAGGAATGGCTCAAACAGTAGAAAGGAGGGTTTTTTTTCAAAATGTTATGTGGAATTTGAAAAGGAAAGTACATGCAAGAAAATTCACAAGCATCTCAACTGAAGGAATGTTGCATGAAATAGTGGTCAAAAATGCCAACAAGCCGATGTCAGACACTGGTGGACAATTATGCAAAACACCTACAAGTCTCTGGTAAAGGTGGCAGTATTAGCTATGGATAAAATTGCATCTTTGGATTTTTTTGTTGAATAAACAATTGATAAAGCTACTTTCTCTTGTAGTATTGTTCGAGTGTGTCTTTCCTGTCTGTAGGTGCTGTATAAAAGAGGGTGAGTGGTTTGCTTGTTCAAATACGATGAAAAAAGCATGAAGCACCCAGCACTGACTACACTGCAGTGGTGGTGTAATGCTTAGGGAGTTGCCCCTGTGAGCTGAAGGTCATCAGTTCAAATCCCAGACGGATACTACTGAGGAGGAAGGTATCATCCCCAAGCACTGCTCTCGGGCACTGCCTATGTAAGCTGCTCACTGCTCCTACATTGATGGGTTAAAATACAGAGGTAACATTTCGTTGTAGTGTTTGCTGTGGTGTGTTCACAATTATAATCATTGGTCATTTGTTCTTCATACTGAAATAAAATATTCTTAAACATAGTGTGACGCAGACACCAGTGTAGTGGGGTTTATAACGCATCCTCCAACCAGTTCCTAGAAGCATTTCATCAGACATTTATACAAAAATACAGCAAAATAGCCAAAAAGACTGAGGATTAAAAATGAAAACATTTACACAACCACAAGGGACATCTGGAATCATTAGGCAAATAATAGCAGCTGAAAGCAGCCAGTGCTGTGCTTCAGCAGTAGAGTTTGGTCTGGCTGCCTGAAAATAATACAGAGGAGCAGATAAAACATCAGAGAGAGATAAAGCGAGGTGGAGAGGGAAACAAATTAAAAGCTGATTACCCTCCAAAAAACGCTCTCCACTCTATCCGGAGGGAGCCATTTGGCATGGCGGAGTGTTTATCAAAACTGCCTCCTGCCGAGAACCGCACCATGTCTGAAAGTGTTCAGTCCAGAGTAACAATAGCCCAGTGGACAGCGTCTTCCTCAAGATGACATTTCTATTTGTGTCCTCCCCTCAACTGTCATTTTCACAGCCATTTTCAAGGCCAATCCACACGGCCCATGTAGCGACTACTCTTTTTTTTATTTTTTATTTTTTTTTGAAGGTGTCTCCTTTAAACTCCATTTGATAAAATATAGGCTTCTTCTCCCCCCCCACTCCCTTGCACTCAGCAGTCTGGCACAATGCAGCAATGCTAGGGCTGTGATTAGCAATTATATTAGTAACTGAGTCATTTTCTTCTTATTTTGAGAATGAATTAGCAATAAGAATGGACGTGATTGGCCAACTGCCGTTAGTATCGTGATCACAGTGGCTATCAAGCCGGATTTAAGTGTCTGAAAATGTGCCGACTGCACTTGTGGCACTTAAGTAAATCACACTTGGCTTGTAATCTGTTTTTCTTTAATGTGTAGTCCATGTCGTCTATCAGCTCTAATCTTGTCTGGCTTCAGATGTTCTACCAGCACAAGGCAGTGCTTTTGTTTATTTTTTAATGAAGCTGTGCTGTTGCCTTTTCTTGCGAAACATACATGTGGCCCAAATGATTTTGACAAGATTACAAATTGGTTTATGTAGAAAGATAAATGAACATAGTCCAGCGTAGTATGTTACAATAAAAGTAGCATGTATTAGCGCAGCTAGCTTTAGTATTTTTACCAAAAAGAAGCTATTCCTAGGCTGTAGATCTCTTAAACCTACTGGTGCTACAATACAGTCATGAGCTACGTCACCACATTAGAAACAGAGTAACCTTAAAAACATTCTGCAGCATGTTTTATTTCACTTGTGTGGTGTTACCACAGTATTTGTCATGCTGGAATGGTTCCCAGGGATGTGACCCTTGCTTCCCTTTAAATTGCCCCCTCCCAAAATACTTGTGAATCGAAAGGTCGCAGGTTCAAGTCCTGGCCCGGGCACCACTGAGGTCCCCTTCAGCAAGGTACCAACCAACTACATTGCTCCCTGGGCGCTGTTGATAGCTGCCCGCTGCTCCATGTGTGCACATGTGATAGGTTAAATGAGGTTCCGGGCACTACTGAGGTACCCTTAAGCAAGTACCTGCCTGCTGCTCCACGTGTGATGGGTTAAATGCAGAGGCCACATTTTGTTGTGGTGCTTGAGTGTGTTTACAATGACAAATAGGCACTTTCACTACACTAAAAGATAAGTGGCGATTGGCTGTTTAGTCCAATGAGTCCTGCAAGTCACCTACAACTTTCTAGTATAGGTGCTTCAGCAGCAGGATGTCAAACGGTGAATGCACCTACTGTACCTGTCTCATGGTATATATTGATTGCCAGTTTTTCGTTTGGAGTAAAAACTTGCTGTTGTAGGTGGATAGCAAAGACAAATATCTCTCTCTCTCTCTCTCTTTCTCTCTCTCTCTGTCCATCTTTCTCTGTTTCTCTCTCTCTCCTCTCTTGGTTGCCCATCACTTTGGCGCAAAAGATAACCAATGATGGTTCCCATTTGAGCAGTGGTGGCCTAGTGGTAAGGACCTTGCCCTTGTGAGCAGAAGGTTGCAGGTTCAAGTCCTGGCTGGGCTACAACTGAGGAACCGTACTGCTACGCTGCTCCCAGGACTAGGAAAAGATATTATGTATATGGGTTTGTCTGTTCCGCTCAGTTTCTTACTGTAACAGACACCTTAGAGAAAGAGAGACCAGATTAATTGAGCCAGTCACCTCCATTTGCCTTCAACGTTAAGTACCATAAACATCCCCCTGCAGAGGTCCCATAGCTTTAGGCTGCGTGGACTTATTACGTTGTGCTGTAAGATAGGAGCTAAAACCGCCTCCACGCTAGTTGCTTCTCCTCTTTAAAAACAAGATTATGCAGATGAACCACAGCTTTTGCAACACAGTAGTCATAATAGCCTTTGAGCTGAGAAGGGATTCATGTTGAACCTTTTTCCAGGTTCTGTCACACCGTCCCCTTCAGTAGAAATTGCATCTAATTTAGTGTTATTTGTGTACTTAGAGTACTGTTTTAGTGTTCGGAAACGCGCTGAAATTGCTCTACATTTGTATTCATTTACTTTCGTTGTAGTCTAAACCGCACAATGTCTTTTTCAGCCCGCGTTCACGGAACGCTCAGCAAAGGGTGATAATCAGCCCGTCCCTCTTAACACAAGTTTAATCAAGGTCATAAAGCATATGTGATTTGAGTACCACACAACAGGTTGCACGTTTTTCGGTAAAGAGACTTGTACGTTTTAGTAACACACACACACTCTGAGTGCATTCAATGAGCACATTCCACTAAGCAGATGTATTTCTTAAAGTGCACTGACAGTTTTTTTTTATTTAATGATTTTTCAGTTGCTGTACATTTTTCATGGCTTTCATGGAGGACTGAATAAATATGTAGAAGAGGTTCTGGTGGAAGTGATGATATGTTTGTTTTCTTTTATAGCAGAATATCAGTTTTAATATGCTCTGCCACATATTTCACCTGTAACTCATAATGTAGCAAAGCTCTCTCTCTCTTCTCTCTCTCTCTCTCTCTCTCTCTTTCTCTCTCTCTCTCTCTCTCTCTCTCTCTCTCTCTCTCTCTCTCTCTCTCTCTCTCTCTCTCTGTGTCCTTCTCTTTGTTTGCCTCACTCTTTTTGTCCCTGTCTCTCTGCCTCTGTAACTCTCACTTCAATCAACACCTCCCACTCAATTTACAAGTGATGATACAGGATCTGAGAGAGTGAAGTAGAGAAGGGGAAAAACATATTGTCACTGACATATCAAACCTTGTAACATGACATTTTTTTTACTTTTTAATGTATTTTACATCATTTTTAACGGATAATGGCAACTGCTCTTTACATTTTATGTAATATTTAATGATTAATGACACCAGTACAATGGTTTAGAATAATGTACATTTACATTTACTTGTATTCATTTGGCTGACGCTTTTATCCAAAGCGACTTCCAGGACACAGGAAACAATCAAGCGTTCGCATTGCATAGAGTAACACTGAGGTGGTGCTACAAGGAAGACCAATGCTCATAGTTATAAAATAAATAAGTGTGCCAGGTGCTTACAAAAACTACTACAGTAGAACAATTGACAAGTGCTAAAGTAAAAGCTACAATAAAAACTAACTGGATCATTATTTTCTGGATGACGTCTGGTTGGTTATCTGGAAGCAGTAGTTCATTTGTGACCACTTGGTTTATGTGCTGAGGGGTCTTGAGTCGCTTTTTGAATGTTGAGAGAGACTTGACTGATCTTGTATCCCTGGGCAGCTCATTCCACCATTGAGGAACTATGAAGGTGAAGAATCTGGTGTGGTGTTTGATTCCACGAGGGGATGTAATCTCCAGTCGGAGTTCACTCGCGGATCTGAGTGACCTGGTGGGTGTGTATGTCTGGATGAGTGATGTCATGTAGCCAGGGGATGATCGATCGATGAACTTGATAATGTAGAAATAATATGTAACATTAATGTACATAAAGTGAACACTAGTCCTCCACCTTTAAAAAAATGCAATTGCTCATAAACAAAGCAAAGCCAGCGCTCAGCTGATGATGCATCGAGTTGGGAGTGATAAAGTTTGGGCTGATTAACATACTGTTCTTTAAATAACTGGACCAAAAGAAGGTCTGCTGTACACAGCGCTGATGAATGCCCTGATCAGCTGTGTTCTAAGCCAGAATTAATTGCTTTCTTTCTGCTGCCAGTTTTTGTGAGGATGGCACCGAGCTAAGCAAACACATCTGAGCACATGGCAGTCCTGACTGATGGATCTTCCAATAAACACAGGAGTGTGCATGACTCTTAACGAGGCTGCTCTGATTCAGACGTCATTTCTGTGACATGGGCTACATGTGGCATCACATTAGTGCACTACCGCTCTGAGAGAGATCTCGCATATGCAGTGACTCTGAAACGATGTAGCTCATTATCAGAAACACAGAACGGCTAATTTTCTGTGGAGTCATGCTGCTGAGGTTGCAATGGACATTCAGCACATGTAAATACGACACAGTGTGATTGTAACATTGTAAAATACACCACTGTTCCTTCACTTGCTGTGTTCCTCTGTATGCAGTGTGATTTGTTGTTCTTTGTTAGCGAAACTTGTGAAATAGGACATTTGTTAATCGTCAGTTTAGTAATTTCAATACGATCAATTACTTTCAAAACACAATAGCCTTCAGCTGCTTCCATTTACATATTTGGCTGATGCTTTTATCCAAAACAACTACCAAGGCGTGGAGCGGGATGGTACCTTGCTCAAGGGTACCTCAGTAGTGCCCATACTGGGACTTGAACCTGCAACCTTCAGGTCCCAAGGGCAATGTCCTAACCACTAGGCAACCACTGCCCACCAAGGCTTCCAAGGGTCTCTCACTTATGTTCATGTGGAAATTACTGTCAGTGATCAAAACTAGGCAATGGGATGCAGCCTATAAGTGTAAAGAAAATTTAGAGGTGGGAGGGGCTTATGTTATTCATTCTCCAATCACTGGGCTTTTTCTGAAACAAATTTGATTTGCCATTTTTTAGAAGAACTTTTATGTACTTGAGCCAAACTAGTCTCCATAGTTTATACATAGTGTTCTGTAGAGTCAAGTAGGCTTTAACAGAAATTTAAAAAACAAAAATCAGAATACAAAATGTACTGAAACTGAAAATATGTGTAGTGATTGCAGTGATGAACCATAGCTAATGAGCTATACCTTCAGTTTGGACTCAAAATATCAGCAAACATAAAAAAGTGCAGATGGTTTTAAGACAATGCTAATTTGTGCTAGTAGTGTTTTATCACCAAGCTAACAGCTTTGTATATTAGCATTTTTAATAATGCTAGATAAACATAAACATCTGAAGCTTGTAAAAGACATTCCATGTTTATTTGAAGTTTGTTACATGGCCTATTTTCTACACTGTATGCAGCATTTCTAGAGTGACTCTTCCAGTAAATAGTCCTGGCATAGAGCTGCCGCTGTTTACCATCTGACAGAAATCTGCTTGTTAGGCTGCTGCTCATATTCACTTGGGTCACAGTTGTTTGGGTATGTAGAGCTTTTAAAAGCCTAGAGTGAAGTTCCCCTCATGAAATTGGTCTCACTCATTGTAAGTCAAAATGTGATTGATTGATTCCACTGTCGCTTCCTAATTATGTTGGCAGACACAATGCTAACACCAGTGTCTGAGGGGCTAACCAATGGCACAACTAGCTTAACTGTGTCTACCTAGGAACCCCAGAGGAAAAATCCTGATTTTCTTTTGGGTGTTTTAAGAATGTAACCCTATTGTTTTCAGCCAAACCTTACTAAACTGTGCTGCAGTTCTCATTGAGCTCACATTCAGTTTGATTCTATTGAATAAAAATTAACCAAAATGTACAGAATTGTGAAATATGAAAAAATATGACATCTATCAAAAAAGAAGCAGTCTGTTTTTCTAAAGCTGAGACCCTGAAATTCTGGTTCAGGTTTTACTTCATTTACACACACAGCAGTGAGTTGCCCTGAGCGCCACAGCATGAATGAGTGTCATGCTGGCGCGCTGGCACACAGGGAAAACAGCATCAGCAACAATGTTTAATCTTCATTTGTTCTGTAAAATGCAAATGAAGTAGTATTTTATTTATGTTTTATACATTAATAAACTGTGTTCATAATTTGGTCCCTTCCCATCATTCGTTCTAGATCGGGAGGAAAACTGCAGATAATTCACATACAAGACATTTCATATAATTCGATGTCATATTCCTTTTTAACTGAGAGTGTGAGTTAAGGAGGAGGACCAAGATGATACACTGTTTATAATGAACTTTATTGCCTTGGATATGGGTTCAGTGGAAACATAAAACTTTTCATTATGTGTGGTTCTAGAAAGTGTCTACATCATGTGGACTTGCCCCTAGGTGTGTATCTCTCTCAGTGACACTTTAATGCTAAACGCTCACCCATTTTCTGTTTCCATTCATTTCTGTGGTGTTTTTTTCATTGATCATTACAATACGTTTGAGCGTTTCTTTTTGACTATCAGTGTTCTGTATGAAATTAATGTTCTAACATCTTTGTTCAACAACCCTCCATCTCACCTTCACCTTTTCTCACTGCACTGTACAAATGCAGCCACCATGACCCTGAAACACTCTGACATCTTTGTTCAGCTCAGCTGAAGAGCCCTTCGCGTCCATCACTCCCACAGGGAGAAAAAATGAGAGAGCGCGATTTTGGCCCTCTCTCATTCGTTACCGTTAGCCGGCGCATGGTGTGGAGGAGAGAAAAAAAGGGTTTGAATCTGATTAAAGTAATTAGCGGGCGTTCCGGGTGGTTCGGTAAGGAGCTTTGGAGCGAAGTGCTCCAGCTCAGCGGTGCCTCATGTTTGTAACTGCTTTTAACCTGCACACCTCTCAGCGGCAACCTTTAAATGTAGGCTGAGAGCTAATTTTCTGAATTGCTGTTGTGGTCCCCTGTGTCTCAGGAGGACATGGCAAGACTGGTGAGCAACTCTTGTGTGTGATTTGTGATGGATTATGTTCTTGTTGTTACCCGAACCGCAAGGGTAAGATTTAAAGGTGGGATTTCACTATGGGATATTAAGGAGCTTCATACGGTTCTTTAGCAGAATTTCAAAACTTGGGATATGCTGCGTATGGCAAAATGACAAATATATGATTTACATGTAGTGAATCACACGAGACTCAAATGCAGCGTCCAAAGTTTAAATTTATAATCTAAGAAACCAAAGTCAAAATACCAAAAACCGTAACCCAAATAACCAGAGAGACTTCAAAAACACACTCAGTATTCAGGCCAAGGCAAGACAATACTTTGCAAATATAGACGGTTCACTTCCTGCTCAGATGAACACGATCTAGTCAGCTCTTGGCTTCTCCAAGAGCTGGAATGGACTTCTGGATGCGGATCTAGTGTACTATGCGACTGACAGATGGAATCTCCAGACTGGATCCTTACATTCCTGCAGTGTATGTGTTTTTGTCAGCAAATTATGCCTCTGAAAGAAATCATCCATCCATCCATTTTCTAAACCGCTTCTTCCATTTTCATTGACTAACCTAGACTATAGCCCCTATAGCCCCTGTCATCAGGAGATTGAGTTTGATTCCCATGAATAATGCAGCCATTTTGCCAGATACAGTCAAATTGTAAGCATATGATAACATGGCAATGCAGAAATATTATACTTTGCTTCTTAGGAAGCCTGTATTTAGCAACTTTCCACAACTGCAATTATGCTCAATTCAATTATGACCTTTCAGTGTTTTATTCTCTCTCCCCATGCTAACGGATGTGATCTAACAGCTGGACAGATACATTTGAAACTTGTTAGCTACTTTTACACCTCCACATAGCAGCCAGAAGCTACTGAATGGTCATTTCATGGTTTCATGGCTGCAGTTGGGAAGGATATGATGTCACAGTGAATGAACTATTAATAGACGATTTTTTTAGTCCTTTAATCCGATATGCGCCGTCCCTGCTCTGCACACTGCTATCCAATGCAGGCATCTGTTAGATGACCTAGCAGAATTGGCAGTTACCATTATCCTCCAAACATGTTGAGTTGTCCAGTGATGTTCTGTTCAAATTCAATTCGAAGAGACATGTCTCTGAGGGTTCTGCACTCGCTAGCCTTCAGGCCTCAGCTTGGTAGCTTTCTGTGGTCGATGGAGACCTGATTAGTGGGCACAAGTGGTACAGCCTCCATGCACCTCTATGCTTTCCTCACAAAACATTACAGTTCTATGCTGCATTCTTTTTTCTCTCTCTCATACTGTTATTCTTATAGCTGTGGTCAAGTGGACGGTATAAAAAGGATGGACTCAGGAAAAGGTAGTAAAACAGCATAATGATAACTGGCACACCCATTTGCATGCAGTGTATGCTCTGATTAAGTACAGGTCACCTTCTTGACACAGGAAGAGGGCAGCACAGAGCGGTGAGTCGCACAGCTCTTCGCTTCGCCAAGCATGACGGCCATTGTCAGAAGTGACAGAATGGCTGGTTCATGAGGGACGTGGGCGTTCGACTGCTAGTGTGTCTGTGCGTGACCGTGGATGTGTGTGTATGTGTGTGTGTATTAGGGTTCTCTCTCTCTCTCTCTCTCTCCTGTCTTGGTCTTCTGTTGGTCGGCTGGCTGAACAGAGTGTTCTCTGCTTCTACCAGCGTTCCAGGGCAAGCTGAGCGGAACAGCAAGGCCCGCGGGTTCCAGACCTGAGGACCCTGCCAGGCATTCCACCGCGTCTGTGTGCGCATGTGCGTGTGTGCGTGTGTGTGTGTGAAGCAGTGGCATGCCAGGTGGACTCGGTCAGGCATAGGAAATGTGGAGATAGAAGGCGGTGGACAGCGCTTGCCTTTGGGCGAACAGGAGCCTGTAGAGAGCCTCTTACCATAATCTCAGCTTGAGAAAGAGAGAGTCCTCGATCAACATGCCAGCAAACTACATCACATTCAATATTTAAAATCCTAGCTCCATGTGCCAGAGAACTACGTCATATTAAAATCATTTTTTAACCCCTAGTTCTACACGCCAGGAAAGTGTTCACATATATGAAAGTAACCATTTGTCATTGTGAACAAACTCAAGCACCATAACGAAATGTGACCTCTGCATTTAACCCATCACACGTAGTGCAGTGGTCAGCTGGTCAGCACCCAGGGAGCAGTATAGTGGGACGGTAACTTGCTCAAGGGTGCCTCAGTAGTGCCCAAGCCAGGACTCAAACCTGCGACCTTCAGGTCCCCAAGGCAGCATCCTAACCACTAGGCCACCACTCCCCTATTTGTGAGTGCAAGACCATGCCTTCAGCCTAGAAAGAGACACTGAAGGTTGGGGGTACTGTGGAACTTTGGCTAGAGTTCTGTGACATGAACTTTATGTAAATCCAGACCATGGAGGTATTATAGGAACATTTGTTAGCATTTGGTACATGTACACTCAAAAATATGTATCTTTGCTTCATAGCTTACTTTCAGCATCAGAGTTACATTCATTTTTGTAGCAAAAACAAATGTCACAGGTGTGTGCATGAGCAAAACGTAACCTCCTTTATTTCAAGTTTTAAGTGCCACCAATCACTAGATGCGGGAGCTGAATCTGTTGTGGATAGTTCTTGCAGTTCCACTGCTTCCAGTATGGTGCTCCTCATGTTCAGGTGGGCCTTTTTCTTTAAAATCTGCCCAGTTCTTCACTCAGTACTCTTTGACTGACCTGTTTGCCCACATGTTTCGTTTACTGCTGCTTTTTGTCATAAAAAAAGATCAAAAGACCAAATAATCGCCAAGAGTGGAAGCAAAATGCCGATTCTAAATTGTTACTGTCATATTGTCTACACCATTCAGAAGAACCGAGAGCGTATGGTGCACAAGCAACTAAGCTTTTGCATGCTATCAATACAATATTGCACCTACTGAAAGTATTATGAACTACTGCACTAAAAATATCTGAACTGAACATGGTCATGACCTCACAAGGTTTACTGATGCATGTGAAGAGCAAAGGCTAGCCCATCTGGTCTGATCCCACAGAAGAGCACAAATTGCTGAAAAAGTGAGAGTTGGCTATGATACAAGGATGACACCATCAGAACTGGACCAAAGGAAAAGAGTGGCCTGGTCTGATGAATCAAATTTTCTTTTATGTCATGTGGACAGCTGAGTGCATGTACGTTGCTTACCTGGCCATGAGATCAGAATGTACCAGAATGCACCTCAGATGAAGGCGAACTGGTGGAGGCAGTGTGACGCTTTGGGCAATGTTCTACTGGGAAGCCTTGGGTCCTGGCATTCGAGTTGATGCTACTTTGACATAAAGCACCTACCTAGACACTGCTGCAGATCAAGTCCACCCTTTCATGGCAACAGTGAAGGATAGTGTGCACTGCTACACTGCCATAGTGGTTCAGGAACAGTTTGAGCAACACAACAAAGTGTTCGAGGTGTTGAATCGGTTTACAAATTACTCAAGTCTCATGGTCTAAACCATGGAGGCCCCACCTCACAATTTACAGAAGTTAAAATATCTACTACTTGTGTTTTGGGACCAGATACAACAGCACACCTGCAGAGATTTGGTGGAGTCTGTGCATTGGTGAGTTTAAGTTGGTACAAGGGGGACCAACACAAAATTGGTCAGGTGGTTTTTATGTTATGATTAAATGATTAAACAGCATAACCAACTTACTTAGTATCATCATATTGTCCAGCACTTTTGACAGAACATCTAAGTACACCTAGCATATGCTCATCTGGTGATCAGAATGAAGTTTGGATTAGTATTATGAGGTATCAGATGGTACCTAAGGTTCAGTGCTGAATAGTGTCTGAGAAGAAAAGCAGTACCAGTTCATGCGGAGATTGAAGTGTTGAAGGAAGCTCTTTTAGCTTCTCAGACATGGCCAAGTAAGAGCAGGACAGCAGAATGAGCAGAGGGGAGAGAGACACACAGGCTTGTGTTTGAGCCGCTCGGTGACCTTCAGCTCCTGCAGAGAAAACAAATCGCTGGCGACCTCCTCCTGCCTTAATTCATCACGCAGGTACTTGCAACAGCCCGGCAGGAGAGATAGAGAGAGAGAGAGAGAGAGAGAGAGAGAGAGAGGGAGGGAGCGAGAGAGCATGGCACTGATTCCACTCACACTCAGCTGGATGTTCTCCTGCCAGGCTCTCCCTACCTCCCTCTTTCTCTCTCATTCTCTCTCTCCCTTTCTCTCTCTCTCTCTTGCTCTCTCTCTCCCCCTCTCAATCTCTCTCGGCAGAAAATGTCAGATTTTGAAATATCCATAAAGGCATTGTGAGTGTAAATTTCTGATCCAGCCAAAGAGCTGAAAGCACTTCAGTCTTACAATGTAATATTATTTTAATAATTTAAATCCATGTGCCTCTCTCGAATATTAACCCCCAGTGTATGGAAAAAGGCTCAAAGATATGGCTGGTAGAAAAAAAACATGTGCGTGTAATACATTGTATCGTCATGTGATCAACACCGGTTCCGTTTATCTGAACTTACTTTCCACATGCAGCTCAAACTATTCAGGACATTTGGAGTTGATTATTGGTATAAGATGTTCTAGATAAAACCAGAAAGCGGGTTTTTGATTGTTAATGTAACCCTTAAATATCAATGATTTCCCTTTCTGTAGGGTCCTTCTTGCACTCAGGGTTGCTTAACAATTACATTATATTCTAAAGAAAGGGATCAGAGAAAGGAGGGGAAGAAAAGAGTAGAGCATTTGAAGTAAAATGTGAGTTTTAAGATGAATCTTACACAAAGAGAAAGAAGTGGTGAAACGAAGTCTGTCCAGGTATCAGATTGAATCAAATGTAGCCACATAGCTGCAGCACAAAAATACACAATCAAATATCAGACACCGATGTGTCTAGGCTGATCGACTAGGTTTGAGTTAAAACTGTGTAAATTAGATTACTATTGCTTTAATGCAGACACTCAACAGTATCACATGATCCAGACATGGATGAGAGCAGCCATCGTCTTACCATGCTGTGTGTTAGCCTGTAGGGAGAGAGAGAGGAACAGAGAGAGCGAGCGAGAGAGAGAGAGAGGCGAGAGACAGAGAGAGAGAGAGTTTTGGATATATGCCCTGATAGGAATCAAAGCGTGTCTGTCCGAACAAAATGCTTCAGCGCTGGCTGCGTTGCTCTGTTTCTATGCCAACGCTCCACCCCTCAGCAGCAGCGTCTGGGGCCTGGGGACTGGTCACGCTTTACACACACAGTCCAACCCTTTATACAACATGGTTTGAGTAGCCCTAATCAGCTCTTTACATTTCATCCAGTTTTGGCTAAGTTCACATTAACAAGCCATTTTGCTCAATCTGATTTTTTGCTCAGAGCTGATCTTTCTGCCTTGGTGCTTTACATGTTTTTTAATGCATTATGTGCATTATATGTGATTCAGACAGTGAGCACCACTCTTCTTATTATTATTAACTAATATTTTTTGTATATACTACTCTTTATTGTGCGAGTCTAGGTCTGAGTCTCTGAGGTGTAAGTCTAAGCCAAGTCTGTTACCTCTGAATTGCTAGCCTGAGACAATTGTTGAGTTCCTGGCCTGCAAATCTGTCCGAGTCAAGTCTTGCATCTATGAGGGACAAGGCAGAGTAAAGTCTCAAGTCTCTGAGGTGCATGTCTGAATCAACACATCTCTGACGTGTGACCCAGGTCTTAGGTCTTCAGAGATGGAGGAATCTCACAACTTACTCAAAACAACTGAATTAATAATGTGTCAGTGACATTAGTTATTAGGTAAGTTGACTATTCGAATTAGGGTCCATCCATCCTTTTGTAAATTAAAAATTAATTAAAATTAATATTAAAATAATAAAATAAATAAAAAATAAAACAATATTTAAAAAAAATTTTTAATTATGTATATGGCTGGCTAATTTAATTATTATTTATATTTTTTCCCTTAAAATTCACATCTGAGTTACAAATGTAGTCTTAGCTCTGTGCTACACATATAGCTTGTTGACCTATGTGACAGTAGACTTTAGCCTTGTTTTGGGGGCCAACATCTACCTTCAGTCTTATGACAGAAAACCAGGCCTCTTCATTCTTGCTGCTTTTGCACGGACAGATGTTAGTGCTAATGTTTGGTGAAGATACAGCTGCCACATTTAGTTCAGCTGTTAGGTTGAGAAGAGCGAAACGAAATCCCTGTCTGTCTTACAGAAACCAAGGTGTTGTTTGAACAACAAAGGCATTAATGCAGTGAGAAATGAATATGGTGACCGCCCTCGTTTGAAACCTTTCACGCTGGATCAGTGAAATGTTGAGAGCGTCTGTGCACGATAGAGGGCTGTCTCCAAGCGTTGCTTATCACGCATACACGTGCTTGGAGGCTGATGCTTTCATCAAGCGGACAGTTTTTTTTCTTCTTTATTTATGTAATTACTCCTAGGGCAAAACTCTAAAGTAAGTGAGTATCGGCTTGATTAATAGATTATGTGCCTGTTGTTCTGACAGGAAGCTGAGCGGCAAATTGGATCGATGGCTTGATAAAAATTTTGTTGTGCCGGAATCCGGAACCCTCCGCCCGCTCGTGCAGGACTTTTGAAAAACAGCTCCCCTCGCTCATAAGAAGCGATTTGTTCCCTGGGTGATTTATGAAATCAATTTGTCTTTTCATCAGCAGGAGGGTGGAGGAGAGATAAAATCGGTAAGACACGCTCTTTTTCCCCTTCTTCCTTTAAGCCAAGGAAGAGAGAGAACAGGAGGAAGCTGGAAATTATTCGGGCCGCTCGTGGCCTCCAGCATAAATTGCGCGTAATGCAATCTGCACAGCTACGCATTCTCCGCTCCTAGACTAAATCGTGAGACGCTCCAACGTCTGCTCCACTCTTTCGGTCTTATAAATTCTTCCCTGTTGTTCATGTATCCAAGGACATTCTTCATGTGTCCAAGGTCTGCTGGCTGTTGTGTGATGCAGACACCAGCCAGATGCTATAAGCGGTTCCGGGCAACTGGAGCGAGGAAAGAAATCACAGTTATTGAAAGGGGTGTAATTGGACAATTGAAAGGAGTTGTGTTCGACAGCTCTTGGCTTTTTTACCTTAAGCATGCGACGTCTTCTGTGGGACAGGCAAAAAGGTCGACAGCATTATATTTTCTGAGCTAAACTTGGTGGCTTCTTTACCAAAGCGTTGATACAAAAAATTGGCATGTGGTATAATTCCAGGTCACAGTGTTGCACTAACTGGTCATGTACTAATGCTGGATGACTCACCTAGAACAGGAAGCACTTAATCAGGCTGCTATACACTGCTCAACTTCACAGAACTACTCTTCTGTCTCTGGTTCTCATACGCACATACACACAGCCACATGAGTTCGAGTGAATATGGAGATATTTTACTATTTTAAGTCCGGTTGTGTGGCAGTTTACTAACCAATGCAAAGGGTTTTTAATAATTAGGGATGCACCGATGTGGGATATAGACCGATTCCAAAATACGGTATTTTTATCTGCACTGTGTTGATACTGATGCGAATACCTATGAGTATGTTGATACAAAACATATTTTTAAAAATGCAGAAATGCATACATCTACTGCTATACACAAAAATAACTTGCGTAATTTACATTTATTTCTATAAGCTTTAATATTTCTGTAAGCCCAGGGAAACCTAAACATTCTGCTATTGCTATCGTCAAATATTGGCTTGACATATTAGTCAAACAAATTATGGCAATATTATCTTATGGCAATATAATAATTTTTTCAACAAATACCTGTGGTACCGATATTATTAATCAGATATTATCATGCAGCCCTGGTTTTGGCTCTTTGACATTGCAGCGACAATAGTAATGAATAACAATAAAGTCACAAAAAAGCTGAAAAATTGTACTAAGAAAGGTTAGGGATGCACTGATTCTGGATTTTTAGGCCAATCTTTTTCAAGAATATATCTGCCAACACGATATTATTTCTTACAGCAAATATCTGCTGATACTGATATGATCCCGATCTCATTGTGCATCCCTACAAATAGTTTTAATTGTGACATATCCAAGAATTTTCTTTTGCATCGACAAAAAACTTGGTGTTGGTATTGGTGCTAACATGGTCACACTACACCTGGTGTTGGTTGATCTTGGATTGAATGGAAATTATTGTCGCCCACCCCCAGTGCTGGCAGCGTATGAGAGTGACATTTAATGGGTTATAGCACCACCTGCTTCTCGTCACAGGCAAGTCGTGTATGTACATTCCAACAAACACTGACTCATTGACACAAATCACATTCAGGCTTTCTTCCTAAGAGGTTTAGGTCACTGTGTTGGGATATTTTGGTTAAGGATGCATGTATAGCTTCTCTACCTCTCTCTCTCTCTCTCTCTCTCTCTCTCTCTCTTTCTCTCCCTCTCTTTCTTTAGGTATGCTAAGTAGACCTGTAGTAGTTTCCCCTCAGGTGTTTGTGAGAAGACCATCTGCTCTTGTTAGCGAGAATAATCTCAGGGCTCGGTGGCCACACAGCGCAGCCAAACACACATGATTCATATCCATGCACACAGTCTGTCAGGCACAACATGACCTAAACGAGACTTCGTCAAGAACACGGCGCTCTAGCGCTGCCAAACGTAGGGCTCGGCTTGTGCATGAAAACGCACTAGGTGATACAGTGCATGTTAAAAGTGCAGGAGATTCTGTTTTTACCCGCCCAGAGGCAGCAAAGCAGTGAATCGGAACAGGGCCGAGTGTGTGTCAGCCCTGCTCTGCTCTTTCACTGTTTGCTTAGCCAGCACTGAGCCCACGATGAATCTTTTATATAAGACAGCTCCGTCATGTGATTTTTTTTTTCCTTTAGATTTGATGTGGTTTAGAGGATAGGGTGATGCTCTTGTCATGACAGCCTTCAGAGCAAAGTTCTTCTTTACTCTCTCTCTCTCGCTCGTTCTCTGCCTCTCTCTGTCTGTCTTATCTGTCTCTCTCATGTTTTTTCTTTTGTACACAGAGTTTTTGAGCCAAGCGTTTTCTTTCTGTTTATTTGTTGTTTTCTTCTTTTGGAGCCGTGTCTTTTTCTTAATTCGGTCTTTTGTTTGTTTTTCTTCTTTTCCTGTTCATCGTGTCTGACGTATATGTGAGGTTATTTGATTAGTCACCTGTTTGAGTTACTTTGTCTGTCATGTTCTTCCACTTTCTTTCCTCTCTCTCATGGTCTCTCTCGCTCTCTTTCCCCACTCTCTGTTCTACTTCAATTCTCTCTCTCTTTTCTTTGTCTCAACCTCTCTCTGTGTCTTTCTACTGTCATCTCTGTCACTCTTTTATCTTTTCTTTTCTTTCTGCCTCACTCTTTTCTCTATCTCTGTCTCTTTCTCCTGACTCTCTTACTCTTTTTCTGTCTCTATTTCTCTTTCTTGTGGTCTTTTCTCTCTTCTTTTTTCGTTTTTTCTCTTATATTATCTCTTTCTCTGTTGCTCTCTCTGTCTACTGTATTCTTCCGCTCTCTCTCTCTCTCTCTCTCTCTCTCTCTCTCTCTCTCCTTCTTTCTTTCTCTCTGTTTTCTTCCTTTTTTTGTTTTTCCCCCCACATATTCTTCATGCCCAGGAGTGAGTGGAACTGTGAGTGGAACTGTAGTGTGTGTGTGTGAAGTGGCAAAGTGTTCCTGCATACATATGTGTGTGTTAAAATAAAGTCAAAAATTGTCCCTGATGGTTACCACTGCTCTCTCTCTCTCTCTCTCTCTCTCTCTCTCCTAAACTCTCTTGTGCCTCCCTGTTTTTTTTTAGAAACACACACACACACACACACACACACACACACACCCGCACCGTTTGGAGGGATAGAGA
>JBBPDA010000132.1:19683396-19698479 GCA_037974385.1 Arnoldichthys spilopterus | reverse complement strand
TGGCCAACCCGGGGATCGAACCCAGGACCTTCTCACTGTGAGGCAACAGTGCTAACCACTGCACCACCGTGCCGCCCTGCTGATATATCAACATTAAAAAAAAAAAGTTTTAATATTAGGAGATAATAAAAATAATTTCAGTAGATACGTGAGACCACACATCAACAGTATGCAAAATGTGCACACACACACACACAAGTAGGCTCTCTCAGTTTATTGGCCAGCAAAACTTCAGCATTATTGGAGGGGCTAAACTTCTACAGGCTGAACAGGCAGATATGCATCAATCAGTAACAACCTTAAACCCCAGGGCAGGTAAAGTGAGTAACATTGAGTAACTTGTTACAAGGACACCTTAGAGGGTTTGGGATATATAAGGCAGAAAGTGAACATTCAGTTCTCGAAGTGTTGGAAGGATCTGAGTAACTTCACCATTGGCTAATTTGTAATGCCCAGAAGACTGGATGGAAAGGATGGCACCAGGATGCACTATGGGAAGAAGGCGATCCAGAGAAGGTAGTATGATGCTCTGGTCAGTGTTCTGCTGGAACAATCTGAGTCCTGGTGTTTGTGTTGTGGGTGTCACTTTGACACATACCATTTACCTAAATATTGTAAGTACACCCCTTCATGGCAACAATATTCTCTAATGGCAGAGTACACCGATGAGCCCTGACACACTGCCAGAATTGTTTAGGAATAGATTTAGGGACCTTACAAAGAGTTGCAATTCCTGCAAATTCCTCAGATCTCAGTCAGATCAAGCATCTGTGATATATGCTGGACAAACTAAACCAATCCATGAAGACTCCATCTCAACTTACAGGACTTAAAGGATCTGCTGCCAATGTCCTGGTACCACGGCACACCTTCAAGGGCCTTGTGGAATCTGTGCCTTGACAAGTCAGAGCTATTTTTGTGGCACAAGGGGAACCTACACAATATTAGGTGGGAGGTTCTAATGCTGTGGCTTAAATTTTTTAAGCCATTTCCAGCCCGGACTGATGTGCTTCTCTGGAGGTTCGAGCTGCTGCGTACCTGCTGTATTCAAACGTCCTTCCCACTGGCATGGGCCTGTCCCTGCATCCAAAGTGACCCAGAAATGACAAACAGCACGGCAGGACTGAGATTTCTCCAGGGAGCCATGAGGGCTCGGTCTGAAGAGCCTTTCTCGCCATGTCCCGAAACCCCTCACATGTCTGTGCCTTCTGTGCAGCCATTTAGAGGAGCTTTCCCTTGCCAGTTAACACAGGGTGCTGAAGGACACATATGCGCTCAAACACCCTGACACACAGACAAATGTTCCATATGGGCTTTGGGATTGGTAAGGGTCCATCAGTATAAATGGCCACCCACAGCTTCCTAACCCAGATCGCTCTGTCGGATGATCTGTTGGTGCCACGACTGCTAATATAGGCTCCTATTTATGTATTCACTCAGGGGCCTCCTTTATACTGCTGTGCGTCTTCATAATTCTTCACTAACAGGACGCTGCCTCAAAGTCACAACGGATGAAGCGATCCCTTCTAAGCAATTCATGGTCTGAGTTTGGAGGACATTTGACACACTTGGAGAGAAGGAAAACAATGCCTTAGAGTACAAAACCAGGCCTGTGTGTATGTGTTGGGGGGGGGGGGGGTGCGTGTGTGTAAGAACCAAGAAACAAAAGCTTTTGTACAAAGAGTCTACATCAATAGTGGCTCAAGCAGTGTTTGTATACAATCCGAATGGACTGTACTTTATATCACAAAGGGAGCTGACATTAGCATCAGTTTGGTTTGAAAAGTGACTAAGCCTGTGCTCCGAGTCAGCTAGCTGTTTCACTTCTGTCCACTGTGAACTTGCTTGGAAGTATAGCACATACATAATCACATAAGCCTTTGTCGTTCCGCCCTTCACTTTAAAAAACACCTCAAAATTTCATTAATTAGCCATTATACTTCAATCAGGACGAGTAAATATGTCTAACCTTTTAGTGCTTCTACTTTTCGAGCTGAGCCAGAACTGTATAGTGGAAAAAACACCTTTAGATATTTCCACTTCTCTATATGATGTGTCACAGATGATTATACACCCTACATCAACTAATCCAGGCATTATCAGGCCTTTGTCCTGTCGGGGGAACCGAACATCACTACACTGTGGATTGGTTTTCATGCTATAGTGCGTTTCTATCACACTTTCTGCTCTTAAGTCATGGTGGGCTGGTCTGCAACATGTCTTGGTTCAATGCCGATACCATTTTGCTCTCACTCGAGTAGGTGAAGTAGCAACAGAGCAGACATTTTTCTCCCTTTAGACCTGCATCATGTTTTATTAAGTTGAATTACACAGCTTTCAGTTTGAAGTCCAAAAATACTCATCCGTAACTGTTCCCTCCACACTGGCTTGCATTCAGGTTCGGTCTCTGCCTTGGACATGCTCTTATGTAGTCGGAAGAGAGCCTAAAACTGCTCACCATTCAGTATGTGCTGCACCATTTTGGATGGCAGCCATTTTTGTGTGGACAATTTGATTTTTAGGCCATTCGCTAAATATGAAGCGCAATGCACTTCAACTTATGGCACAGTGTGAGAACCACTGGTGAAGAGAAGCGCACATGTTTCACATTGCAGCACTGCTGGTAAAAGAGTGACTTTTGATGTTGGTGCTGGAAGCCACTGCCAAATGTGTTTCTAGATGTAAGTATACCAAGGTTTTTTTTGTCCTATTGGAATGCATTACTTTTGCAGGATCGTACATGCTAATGCTACCTGTCAGGAGACAATGATTTGGACTAATGTAGATCCATCCATCCATTTTCTAAACCGCTGTTTCCGTTTCCGGGTTGCGGGAAAGCTGGAGCCAATCCCAGCTGAGTGCGTGTCTAAGGCAGGGTATACACAGGGCAGGAGGCCAACCCATCACAGGGCAACACATAGACAGACAACCATTCATACACACATTCACACCTATGGGCAATTTAGAACATCCAATCAACCTACTGCAGCCTTTAGACAGTGGGAGGAAATCAGAGCACCCGGAGGTCGCCACAGCGCTAACCACTGCACCACCATGGCGCCCGACTACTGTACAGTAAAGCAAAAGAGTTTGAAGAAAGCATTGTTGAGGTCTCACAATGTGCCCATTTTGCCCCGCCCACCCACACCCACACTGCCCATATTTGGAGAACTAATCTGCAACACAAAGAGTGAACACATTAACATACACTGATCAGCTATAACATTAAAATCACCTAAATAATATTGCATAAGTCCCACCCATGCTGAAAACAACAGCTCTGGCTGTGATGTACTGTTCATGCTGATATCTTTGTACCATAACCTACATGAACCTTTTGTGCTACAGCAGCTCTTTTGTGGGATCAGACCACTAAAGAGGGCACAAAATTGCCTTTGATTTGAAGGATTTCATCAGTTACACTGTCCAAATAAGCCGCACTCTGTGTGTTAAGGCCTTAAGAGAGAACTGTGGAATTCAAAATAAATCGTCATGCAAATTGCTAATTAGCAATTGCTGGTTCATCAAGAAGGTCAGTTTATCCTTCAAGCCAGAACTATTTCTAAAAACATTAATTCATTGCTAGCAGTGCATTATTAATTTGTAATAGTTCAATACTGTGATGCTTCGAAGGGATGCCTTCACGTGAGTCCCCAGAACGCCAGACAGGAAGAGAATGAACACGCTCCGCTGGTGTGTAATAGTAAAGCTCCTGACAGTGTTGCATGTGGAATAATTCCGCCCGGTGGAACAATAAGCTCCAGATGTATGCGGCAGGGCTGCGGGCTGACTGATGCCCAGACGGGCCTCTCTTCGGATGGGGAGAGGAGGGGGAGCCAGCTGGCTGGGCTGGTGCTTCTGGAGCTCTGGAGCTAGGGGGGAGCTCAGGGCAGTCCAGGCAGCCATTTCACACTCACTGACTCCTGAATGTGTATGTGTGTGTATGTCCATGGCTTCACAAACACACACACACACACATTTACACGCACACCCCTCCTGTCAGCTGTGGCGTCCCACAGCACAACGGGTCTGTTCTGGTTTATTTTTCCGCGCCCTCCTTTGTAATCGTGGTGCCGTTTGTTGGCCTGCCAGCGGAATAAGTCTTTTCATTAGGCATGCTGTTGTAAGTCGCCGTCTAGTGCTGGCTTTGCCATGATACGATGCATTAGCCCGCTCTGAAGCCCAGCTATGCCCCTTTTGGCAAAGGCGCTCGCAGGAATGCAGAGGGAAGAGCCAGGCTGAGAGTTGATTGGATGAACATGGCCTATTATCGGAGTTGTCCCTGTTTGTCAGCTGAGGCTGCTGCTCCTGCTGCTGCTGCTGCTGCTGCTATCTGCTGTGAAGACAGAACGCTAGAGAGAGAGAGAGAGAGAGAGAGAGAGAGAGGGAGGAGAGACGGAAAGGACGAATGCTCAGTGTTAATGAACAGATCTGGGTGAAAAGAGATAAGAGTGTTATCAGCATTGGAACACATTGGGCTGAGGCCGCATGGCTGTGTACACACGGCGGAGCGCTGGAGCATCACTGTGACACTCCTGCAGAGTGGACCGTGGCCTCAGGAAGGTCACACCAGGGGCCAGCGTTAGTTGAGTCTCACTGCCATATGGCAAGCATGATTACAGCAGTTCTGCAGTACAGTTTACACAATACCTTATTAGCCTTCAAATGGAAGTTCAGGTAGGAATGGGTAATATGGAAAAAATAGAATATCACAATACAGTTTTCAAAACTCGCAATATATCACAGTATTTATGGTTTAAAGATTTGATGTGTCGAAGAAGAAAAACATTGGAGTGGAGCCACATTGCCAGTCCTTAAAGGTTTCCCTTCTTGCATATTGAGATGTGATGTATTGTAACATAATCATGATGATAAATTATGTCATGTTTCCCAGCCCAAGTTCAGATCATAAACCCATAACAAACATACACTGTATTTAAAAAAAAATACAAAGTGTCATTAAAGGTCTAAGGTCAAGGAACACAGAGTGGAGAAGATTTCTACCTTATTTTTTATCATTAATAAAATGTCATTTGTGACTAGAGACAGACTAAAGTATTGACCAATGTCAAGGTGCCTGTGGATTTGTTCTGGGCATTGGTGAATCATGATAATTACAGTTAGGTCTTTAGCTCAGGTCATAAATTTAGGTCAGTAAACAAGAAAACATTATGCTAATAATGCTAATGCTCTTCTGGGACTGGTAGTATGTTAGCAATAAGCTAAAGCCAGTGCACATGAACATTTTGCCCTGGCATGAAGGCTCATTTCTAACAACTGACTGAAACCTGGTTATACAACTGCCCGTATCTGTGGGGAGTTTCAAGACTTTCAACCTTTTTTTCTCATGAACGTGGTCACACTTATTCAACAAAAACACTTCTTCCTCTGTCACTTCCTCATTATGTTGGTACTTAATCAGCCTTCAGTCCATCTCCTGAAAGCCTAACCAATAGAAGAGAAAGCTCAGCTGTGTGGGCCTACATACCACAAATTAGTCATTTTCCTTTGGGCATTTCAAGGTTTTTCTGATAAAATGTTTCCAACCAAAAATTAAAAAACATTAACATAAAAGTAATATTATGGTACTTGCATTTAAATACATGGATTATGAAGACATTTATTAATAACAAATGAACTAAAATTACAGGCATGTATTTTTAAGTTCCAGGAATTAATTAGGTTTTTTTGACGACCCTGAGGGCTCCCCGCTATTAATGAGCAGATACGACTAATGTGAGGAAACTTCACTGACTGTCAAAGCTAACTGATCACTTGCTTTTATCACAACAGTACAGCCTGAACTGGGTATTTAAAAAAAAATCACCATGATTCAAATAACATTAATATAAAACACATCCAGGTATTAAGATTGTATGCTACATACACAAATACAAGACAGATGAACAATATAAAAAATCTACTTTATACTTTAGACACCAACAAAGCAAAACAAGCATCACTCATATCATGAAACTGAATTTTTCTGTAAAAACTGTGAATATGGAAACTAACCAGCAATGTGACCAAATAAGATTTAGTAATGTCACAAAAATCAACATACTGATATATATATATCTGCCTGTTCAGCTTATAGCTGGTTAGCCCCGTTCTTTTAGGTTTAGGTTACACACATTTACATCTATTAGTCTTAAAGTTTTGGTAACAAAAACTGGACTAAAGAGATTGGAATGTGGTTATGTATAATGTATTATTTTGTAGGGGAATCAAACTCCTGAGTTGGACCTAAAAAAGAAATTCTGCCTAACTAAAACTGCTGGGAGTATAAAAAACATAGATAAATAGGTGGATAAATATTTAGAAATGTGTACATGTATAAAGATAGATAAAATATAGATAAAACCCATAAGAATGTTGGTAAGCTCCACTCCCATGCTACAGTATTAATGCTATTGGTGAGTTTATATGTGTACAAATACGTTTACATAGTATTTTTGGACTAAAGAGAATTATATTTGATTTTGTTTTTTTTAATTGTATTATTTTATTTTGATTTCTCTTACTTTTATCTCTTAGTGCCTACTTGTCTTTTCTGTCTGTCTGAGCTGTTGTAACCAACAGTTTCCTCCAGGATTTTTTCTGAATGTGAATCTTTATATTTAATAATTCACCATTACAAACTGGCAGCTAAATCAGCTATTTAAAATCAGTTTTTCCTTTTAGCCTAAAGTGCTCTGAGATTCTGCGTTAGCATCTTTCTCATAATGGAATTGTCCACTATAGTGAATCCTGATATCAAAACGTGGCCCAGACACATAGACGCACCACATAAAGAAGGGTTTTTGGTTTGACGTTCTCGGCTAACAAATTTTCCTCGGAATCAATCTCAGTTGAGGTCTGAACTTGGCCGTCTACCTGTGTGCTAGTGCATAATGTCAAGAGTAATATCTCGCCCTCACAAGTCAACTTGATCTCTAGCTGTCTTTTTCTTTCTGCCTCATCGTTCTTCTCTCTCTCTCTCTCTCTCTCTCTCTCCTGCTTTCTTTCCATTTCACCCCTTTCACACAATTATTCCACCTGCCACCCATGAAAAGCTCGCCTGCAGCCCATCTCTCTTCTTCTGCTCTGTGACATAGCCCCCCCCCCCACCACCACCACCCCCGTCGCTCTCTCCCCCTCAAACAGCAGATACCAGCAAATGTTGTTGATGAGCCGAGGTGAAGCGGAAGAGATTTTATCAGCGCTTCACATCTGCCCTCCTCCTCCATCATCCCTCGCTCTCTCCCGCCCTCCCTTGGCCGCAATCATCCAGCCTACCATCCCCTGAGCCTGCCCCCAACCCCTGCACTCAAATCCAGCACACCGTAAAGAATTAAAATAAAAGAGAGGAAAGAGAAAAAACAATATGTTTGCTCAAGTTTGGGCTCATGTCTTGTGAGGATCTCCTGCTGACAAATCTGGCAGTGATATGCTGACCTGACTGCTGATACCTAAGCTGACAGCCAGGTACAGAAAAAGAGAGGGAGAAACGATTGCTTGGTCATAGGCAAACCAAATCATTGTAGACTTCTCCGGGGTCTGGATGCTGGCTTGGCTTTACTGTATATTTATATAGCATCACTAAGCAAAACCTCTATTTAACAAAAAATATTTTTTAATAGTAGTTAATATATTTTTTGAAAATAACATGACAAATAGACCAATAGTCCAAGGTGTAAAACCTTATTGTGTTAGGGTTAGGGACAGACAAATATATTGAATGGCCAGTGTTGTGGCATTGTCAGGATTTGACAATGTTGTGCCACTGAGAAAACCATTATAAGCCACCCCATGTTTAGTTAGATGGCAGCAATACAGGTGAACTGGTGAATATGAACACAAAACACATCCAAATCTAACCTAAAATTCAGCATGAGAACAGGAAAAAAATCCTCACAAAAACCGAAAGCAGAATTAGCAAAAATGAACAAAAAGAACTGTTGCTGTCAGTGCAATAATGCTGTTAAAAACTTTCTTTTGTTTGAGTATTATTAGCATTTTTCTTGACAATGCAATTAACATGTCATAGCACATTATAATTTGACATGACAAATTATGTCTTTTACCCCTTAAATGACTGCACAAAAATTTTTTTTTTAACATTTTCCATTCATTTGGGGCAGTAATTACAATAATTTGTATTTTTCTAATGCTATTTTTATAAAAGAAAGATTTTAATCAATTTTAATCAATTATTTATTATTATTTTTAAATATAAGCCTTAATCAAACAGTCAAGTTTTCTCTTTACAGTTAAACTCTGAATACATAATACAAATGAGTAAAAAACAAAAATTGGATTCGCCTAAAACTTCTCAGAGAAATCCACAAAACGTCAAATGTGTCAGTGCAACAGAGACACCTGTAACAAGCAGCCTATAGATGTTATAATATGACCTTGAACCGAACAAAAATATATGAGGGTAAAATATTTGTCAGTGGTACAGAAGCTTGTATTGCCCACTTTATCAGAAATTCAGACATATTGCATTTTTGTCCACCAGTCTCTGACGTCACCTTGCTGAAAATCTTGACCACTCTTCCATAGAAACTTTCTTGCTTATACTGCTCTTTTCAGATCCCACACAACATTTCAGTAGAGTTCAAATCTGGGCTTTGGCTAGGCAGACCAGTAGCCCTCAAAAATGTTCTTTTTTTTAGCCATCGGTGGATTTGCAAGTATGCTTGAGATCATGCTGAAAGGTCCACCTTCGGTTCAACGTTTGGACAGATGGAACAAAATTATTGTCAAGCACTATGTAGTGTGATTCATATTTGAATCAACAGATTGCAATAGAGTTGGAATAATAAATATTAGGGTGTTATTACTTTTTTCATGTGAAAAATCAGTTTTTTGTTCGTTGTAATTATGAAAATGAATACACAATGTCAGTTTCAAGTCATTTCAAGTCAAGTCGGCTTTTATTGTCATTTCAACCATATACAGTATATCACACAGCAGAAACGTTTCTCCAGGACCATGGTGCTGCATGAAACACAGGACCACAAACACTACACAACTAACAACATTAAGTGCATTGTGTGCAAACATTGCAGGACAGTGCAAGGACAGACAGGTACGAACAAAGACAGAGACCAGTGCAGTTATGGGACAAAATATGTATTTTTGTATATAATGTAAAATACAATAATGTGAACTGTAAACAATGACACAGGGTGGAAGAATGTAAGAATGTAGCATTATAAGTTTAATATAAGTAAATAAATAAATATAAGTTAAGGGATAAATATAAGTTAAGGTTGTTGAAATATAAGTTTGTTGGATTATATCACTTTTTTCTGTAGTCACTGTGTCAAAGATTGTGAAATCTTTGCTTGGTCCAATATGTGGAAAACATCAATCATTTCAATGGGATGTACATATTTTACAGGACTGTATTTCATTTAGAATAAGCTCAGCATCATTACTGTAATTAACTTCAGGTATCTTAAATTGTTTTCACTGACCGTAGCTTGCTTGCTTATGGCACAGCAAAGCTTCTTTAACCTTTGATTTGAATGGAACTGAGATACAAAAGCAATAAATCCAATAAAGTATGTGAAAATACGATGCAGTCACCACTGAACACGGCTATACGCTGAAAGTTATGGCATCTAAAACGAGATGGTGAAGTATCAGCTCATAGGATTTGTCGTCTCTGTTCTCTCCCTGGCCTTTGGATTACATCAAGGTCATCACCGGCTGTACTGTTTCCCTGTTACTTTTATTGAGGCGGCATTTTATCAGTCTGCTTCTGTAAGGCACATGGCCGTGCACCCAGGGAAAATGTCATAGTATACGTCACTGTTGGATGGCTCTGTCATATCAGCTGGGTGGTGCAAACTTGGCTGCGATTTGTCACGCTGATTGGCCCTTTGAGTGGGAACCCCATGGCTGCCTTAATAATCTTTCTCTTGGACACAGGTGTTCTCATACCGATCGTGGATTGCTTTGTAGCATCGACCCTGACAAGGACAGTTACAAATGACAAGAAGGACCATGTGATGGTTATGGGAGAAAAGATGTGTGTCTCAGTCTCGTGTCTCATCAGGTGGTTTAGTGCGCCACTGGCGCTCTTGTTCGTGACGGGTGATATTTGTTTTCTTTTTTGATAGGGTGCAGTTCTGCTGATATTTCTGCAAGTTTAGACATAGTCCGCTCCCAATGTAATGCATCACTTTAACAATATCACTCATACACAAAGTGCACAGATGCTTTCCAGTGCACATAAAGCATTCAAATGCATATTTTGAACTATAGGCATCTGTTACCTTAAAACACTGGGAGGAGAGCATTAAGCACCACAGAGAGCATTTAACCCTGAAGTATATATCTGATTGGCTAGTGCATTGCATAGCAACAGTTGATATGAACTTTGATGTCCTTCATCCTTCTGGGAATGGAACTCCAGCATTTTTTGTGTTAGAGAGATTCTTATGCACAGATGCGCATTGCATAGCTGGAATTCGAGTAAGCACTACTGATTAAATGCAATATAATATTTGCAATTATTTAATTTTACATTAATAAAGTAAATTAATTCACGCATGCATGAGTGCTTTAAACTAAAAGAATATATAAAAAAATCTAATTTAAAAAATGTCACTGCTTTGTTCTATATGTGTTTCGTGACAAGGTTAACCTTGATTAGAATTAGGGGTTTAGGTGTGTTCTTTCAGCCAGACATGGACCAATGATGAAATGACTGGAACTTTTTTGTAAAAGTTAATAAATAAATTCTGATGAAATGTTTGAATTTTGGCAGCTTATTTTGTAATATAATCTTTTGTAAGACTGACATTCTAGCTCATTCTGACAAGTCACTTACAGTGTTAACTGTTTGCCCTTAGGGAATAGTTGTAGTTATAGTAGTTGCAATGACCACTGATCATTCTAATGACTCATAATTTCTTTTCAACTCAAGTTTTTGAACGATTTTACTTCTTTTTAAGTTTCTTTTTGCTATCTTACATAGATACGACCTCACAGGCGAATTGCTGCAGTTTAAATTGCGAGCTCTAAATTGGACACTGCTTTGAAAATATTGTATTATATTATCACATCACATACAAAATATTAAGAAAACAGATACTCGCTGACAATTTTTTTTAATCAATATGTTTATCACCCTTACTCATGTCTTCATAGATTGTCGGTGAGGCCTCTTTCCACCCAAGATCCCACCACAACCACTACCCCAATCCCAGAGTAATCACATTCTCGCGGCGACACCAACGAGGCTCCTCCGCCAATGGACTGCGTCGGCAGAAGAGAGACTGGGTCATTCCTCCAATCAACGTGCCCGAAAACTCCAGAGGACCCTTCCCCCAAATGCTTGTCAGGGTGAGTGACATGTTTTGAGTGATGTTTTCAGGAGCTTCTGTAAGCAGCATCCAAAACCTTATCAGAAATGTCTTCCCGGAGCAGCTTCGTCTGAAAACTTTTGATGGAGTTCATAAAATCTTTACATCTGGTGCTTCTGCTTCAGTACTCACAATTACTTTGTTACCATCTCAAGCTCAGTCGTTTATGGAAGATTTTCCACAGCGACTGTTCATTTATTAATCAGTTGCAGAAATCGATCAAAAAGAAGCGGCATGAATAATTTCGTACTGAACTACAAACTGCCCCTACTGCTTCATCGAAAATCGTTGGAAAAGTTTTTGAAACAGACTGCTCTTCTCAACAGAATTTATACAGTCTGCCTCTGTGAATTATCATTAAAAGAGCACACCCCTCAAGCCTTCTTTCCCCAGACACTCTCTGAGTGGCGGACCCTCCGGACCCGTATTCCGGTGAAGTAGCAGGGGACTGGAGACATTTAGAAGCGCGGAATCACAGGTGAATGCTGTCGAGAGCCTCCATCCAGACAGAGCTTCTGCATCTGCCATGGAGGGCTCTCCTCAGGTAAAGAGAGGCTTCATGTCTCTCTGCCAGAGTCAAGTCTTGACATGGACGAATAATCTGCGATGGGGTTTAGCCAATCAAGCTGCTGCTCAGACAGCGATACAGCTCTTCTCGGGAATTAGAGCGGACGTAGATGAGTCAGGTTCCTGGATATTGTAATTTTGTATATTCTCTATGTATTACTACATATTCCTTTGGAGTCATTTGCCATACTTTGGGTTTTTTTTTTCATCTGGTTTCAACTCTTACGATGTAGATTCAACTATTGTTAAAGCACATGGGCTTGACAGGCTAAAAAAAATATGAAAGCTACTTTTTGTAAATCTACTGGCAGAGGACTTACATAAAGTGTGCATCCACATTGTCCACAGTAAATAATTACCATTTTGTCAGTGTAGGCATGCAGAATCGGAGCAGTTCTGTGGGCTTTTTTTTATCATGGTATAAAAAAAAGGATAAGGATTCTTTTGTATCTGAATACACAGTGAAAATTAAATCGCAGTACAGCTCAGCTTATTCTTGTCTTTGTGCTATCAGAGTAACAATAAAGCGTGACTTGTACAACTGTTACCTCTATTCATGTGTTTGTTTGATCAAAAGAGGTAGTTTGTTCTTTACGCATCTAAATATATGCAACAATTCCACTGGGAAAGCACATGATTAACATAGATCAGCACAATGTTTAGCAGAAATAGACACTTTTAGTGTTGAGACTAAGGGTAAATAGACTACAGAAGTTATTTTCAGTGTTGCTCAGTATTGCTCAATGTTTCAGAGGCAGCTAAATATTACTAAAAGAATAAAGTAATTTTCTATGCAACACTTCTCAAGTTATCTATAATGAGATTCCATAAACACTTTGCAAATACAACAAATTCTGTCAAGAGAGTCTGATGAATTGTGTTGCATTATTTTGGCCAAGAGCTGCCTACTTTGACAGGAAAGGGCCGTCGAACTGATGTGAACAACAATCAACGTCTAACTTGCTTTAATGTGACATGAAGGAACAACTGTCGAAATGGTGCTACAACCATACCAGAAAATGCAGGAAACACAGACCGTGTCAGCAAACACATGAGGATACTTCTGCTGGTATGCATAGTTTGGAATGTTTCATAGAAAAGGCTGAATAATTTTTAAAGATGTGATGCCATGAAACTTCAATAATCTAACCCCAGATGTTTCATCATGGCTTGAAGAGCAGGTACAAATGTACTATCTGACACATTAAAAAGGTGACATACACACAGATGTATGAATATCAGAATGTTGGCCCGATAGCTGTGGTGGGCTTAGTGTGCAAGGACGACCCATAACTCGGCAGAACTGGAGCAGATGCTTATTTTATTATACTGTAATGGGTTACTGTGTTGGAAGCAGGCGCAAGGAATTGGGGTTCAAACAGGGCGTATAAAAAAAAACTAACACTGAGATGCAGTACCATTAACTACAACTAAAACACAGACTATGTGTAACTCACAAGAACCAAACACGGAACGTAGGAACATAACAGGGATCAAGATATTGGAAAAACAACAGAGATCAGAAAACCACTAAACTAAACACAAGAGCATTTATAGGGACCCAAGACAAGGCACATCTGGACAGAGGAGGAGGCATGAAATGAGAGTCAGGTGAACAAGGCGGGGCAAAGGCGGGGCTTAAACATTAACAAAACACCAGACATGAGGACAGGAGCACATGGAAAACCAAACCCAAACCAACTAAGCAGACATGGCATTAGGAATCATAACATATACTTTTATTCTTGATATTGTACAGCTTTTTCAGTTATTATAGACTAATCTACTGCTCTGCGTGCATGTAAAATGTCTTTCTATAATTTAGTAGAGTATTAGAAGTGTTTTACACATCCAAAACAAAAACATATCATTGATAATATTATTGTGCATGATTCCAGATTTCAGACTACAGTATGTTCCATTGTTTTTTGAGTCCTACATTTAGTAGAAATGTGGATTCCAGACTCTTTCTTTCTCTCTCGCTCTTTATCTCTCTTACTCCCTCTCTAATATTAATCTCTTTTATTAATAAAGGTAATAAAGATAATGATGTGAGAAATGTGAGTAAATAAATACAGTTGAATTGACCAGTCTAATGCAAACACACACACACATACATCCTCTAGCAGACTGTAGTGTGCTATGCAGTACATAGTGTGTGGAGGCTCAGCTCTGTCTTATCTGTCCTTCAGCCTCTCAGTCTGGGCTGAGCTGCCTATGGGCAGTCTTCATCCTCACCTACACTCTCCTGCCCATTTGTACCTCTCAGATTACATGTGGGGATTACAGCAGTCTCTTTCCACACACAAACACAAACTCACAGACACAAATACACAAACCCAAAGAGGCCAGATTAAGCCCTAAAGCTCATGCCACCTACAATGATGGAGCTGGCAAGCTGAAAGGAGTTTGGAATCTGTTGGAGAAATGTTTTTGATGACCTTGTCCCCCACCTTTGCCATTTAAGATGTTTGGGCTTAGTAGACCTTGCTCTATGGGTATTTACTTGTGGCAGGTCTTCTAAGACCCTGTTTTCATTGGCCGTTTCTCAGCAGAGAGTGAGGGAGTGGTGCTACTTCCAGCTAACAGGAAGAAACAAACTCAAGCACAACACTAGGGAAGAGTAGGGCACAACTTGGCATTTTGTTTTTTGCTAAATAATTAAAAAAAACGTATTCAAGCTAGATTCATAATTGTATACAGAAACATTAAACATATCTCTGCTTTAAAGCAAATGGGTTTCCAGCACCTACTGTCTACAAAACATTTAGATTAAAAGTTGAAAGTGACAATTTTAAAGTGGACTGGGTGCAAATGTTACAATTTATCCCTAAAAAACTGGGGAATAGTCGTGATAGTCAATAAAATGTCTGGAATATTCAGTGTGAAAAGTAAACGAACAGCTAGAATAGTAAATAGCAAGATGACATTTAAATATTTTATTTTGAATATATTTGAATCATTTGGCTTCATTCATCAATATTTTGTATCTTCCTAAATTTGTTGAAAAAGATTCTTCAAAAAAAGCCTAAATTTCATGGCGATTCATAACCACTTATTTTGCATAAAGATGTCAGCATCCAAATGTGCATAACTGTGCTCTTAATTTTTATTTTTTTCTCAAGATCAAATCCCAAATAAAAAGCATGGATG
>JBBPDA010000132.1:19647939-19662043 GCA_037974385.1 Arnoldichthys spilopterus | reverse complement strand
GAACTTCCATACATACATATGCCAAGTTCTTATACTACTAAAGAGAGCAACTACAGCAATAGATACATGTGCCAAGTTCTTACAAAAGCTGCTGCATTACAACAATTGACAAGTGCTAGGGTAGATATTACAATAAAAACTGAAAACTATTTATATAAATGCTGCTCAGAATTGTGCTCTCATGAGACCTTGAGTGTGTTGTCAGAGCTTAAATCCACAAGTGAGTAACTAGCTGATCAGTGGCACCTGGGAGGAGGTGTGTGAGTTAGAACTCCTGCGATGCAGACCGGCTGTGACCTGGAGGGAGTGCCTCAGCCTCCCTTACACTTGCAAAAAATGTATTGAATATGTAGAATTTATAGAGCAATCAAGTTACACCATTTTGACACATTCCACAAAAACTAGACAAACTTGTAACAGGTGAAGGTACCATGATTAGGTATTAGTCCTTGAAGGGCAAGGCTGGAAACCACTGTTGAAAGTGTGTTACTTTTGAGCTCTAAGAAGGAACTGCATGAGAAACCGTCATGCTATTTTGATAAATAAAACCAAATTAGCTCAGAAATACTTCAGAAAACAGTTCTCACTTAACACAGTCTGCCGCTGCATCACGAAATGCACAAAGCCTGAAACTCAGTTATGCAAAGAGAAAGCCATACATTGGTTCTTTGGGCCCAAGCCCATCTCAGGTGGATCAAAAGACAGTGGAAATGTGTGCAGTGATACAATGAATCCATGTTTCAGCTTGATTTTAGGAAAAAACAGACACATAGTTCTCTGTGCCGGAGATTGAATGGATCATCCAGACTGTTCGAAGAAAGATACAAAAGCTATCATCTGTTATGGTTTGGGTTTGCATGGCTTGGGGCCACAACATTACTTTTTACTTGCATTTTTGAGAAGATACCATTAATATGGAGATGTATGTTGGGATTTTAGAGAGACCTATGCTGTCATTAAGGCGACGTCTTTTTCTGGAAAGTCCATGTTTTTTTGGCAAACATTCATTCTGCACATGCTACAGAAACATGGCTTCCTAGACACTATGTACATGTGCTTGACCGACCTGCCAGCAGTCCAGATCATTATGTATGATGCATCATAAAGTGAAAGTGACTATTTGTCATTGTGATCACACTCAAGCACCACTATGAAATGTGACCTCTGCATTTAACCCATTACACATGCACAGGTGGAGCAGCAGGCATCTACCAACAGCACCCAGGGAGCAGTGTAGCGGGATGGTACCTTGCTCAAGGGTACTTCAGTGGTGCCCAGGCCGGGACTTGAATCAAGGGCAATGTCATAATCACTAGGCTACTGCCCACAATCATCATAACAACTGTTGAGCTGCTGAAGCCTGGCATCATGGGAGAAGCCATGTCCTAAACGTTAGAGAAGCAGGTTTGTGACTGAGCATTGGTTGCTGGAGAGTTGCTGGTTTAATTCCCTGAACCAGCAAGAAACACCCATAGACAAAGCTCCCTTGAGCAAGGCACCTAACTCCTGACTGCTGCCCTGGCAGGGAGACTGTGGCTGACCACTGCTCTGTGTGTGTGCTCGCTGCTTTGGATGAGTAAAATGCAGACAATAATGCCCCCCCACCGATATTAATAGAGGTTAATTAAATTAAATTTAAAAAGAATGAGCAAAAATGTTGCTTGTAAAAAGGCAACAGATAGTATCCTCAAATTAAAGTAAAAGTAAACAAGAAAGGTGATGTAGGACAATGGCTAAATAGGTCTGTCACAATGTTTTTTGAGTGTGTTGCAGGCATCAAACTGTGAATTTAATATTTACAAAATACATTTTAGCTGTTCACTGAAAACTGAAAAAGTTTTTTTTTTTTGGAAAACTGTGGGAATCTGATTCTTGTTGTCATTGAATTTTACAAAATGTTTTAACTTTTCTTCAGTTGACATTGGAAGATATTTAGTATTTCTCATTTGTATAATACTGTATGTTTATTGCAAGGCTCACGTTAGACCTTAGAAGTTATGGTGTGGTATTATATGAGGTTGTGAAAACAGAACGTAACAGCTAATATTTCTCAATTGTAGATTACATTGTTTATAACAGCAGCACTCAACATTACTCAACATAGCACACTCAATCTGTTTGTAGGCATTTTTACATATTATAAGCCACAGACGTTGCAGTTAACACTGGCAATAGCAACAGTGTGGTGTAAATCCCATTAAACATGCAAATTCTTCACTTTCAGCAAACACAAATTGTATTCTGAAATATTTTATATTGGTTTGAAGTTGATGAAAAGCTATTGGCGGAAATAAAAACCTCCTTTACATATTTTTTCATTGAATAGAAAGCAAAAGTGGCTTTAATCTGTAGATACAGAAATCCCAATTGAATTAAATAGTAAGTCTGCAAATAAATAACTTTTTAATTAAAACAGGCTTACACACACACAGTCAAGAACACGGTTAAACATTCCAGGTGCCAGTATTTGAATTCCGAGGTCACTTCTTTAGGTATTCATGCTGCATCATGGACACTCAGGTAATATATATATATATATATATATATATATAAGCCAACAATTCAGTAAAAGGCCATTAACTTCTGTAAAGTGTGACAGTTTCACTTGTATCTGCAAGTAAATATACAGGAAACTTTGCTATTATGAAACACAAAGGCCGTAATGTGAGTGTGGTTTTAAAGACATGATCGAGGAGGCAGTGACGATCTAACTAGACTAATTACTACAGCTGGTCTTAGCTATAACCAAAAACATGAGAAAACTTTTTTTTTATTCTCTATGCTACCTCAACAAGTTCACTGATTAGCACATCACTGACTCCCATTAAACACATGACTCACTGTGACACTCAACTGATTTCTTGACCTTTTAGCACTGGCGCATCTGTGTATTATCAGTAAGAACTACAATGTCAACCAATGTCTTTTTTATTCTTACTTCAGTTCAACCATACATGCTAATTTTGCTAATAATGAATTGAAGCTAGTGGTCACCAGGACAATACAATATGAATATCGATGCAGCATTAGGATATTAGTAACATTATACATTCCTATACTTGGACTTGCTAGTGCTAAGCATTGCACTTCAGGGTAGCTATAGAAATGATAGCTATGGCATAAAGGTACAACAACTCCACTCAGAATTTAATGCGTACTCTTGTCACTGAACATATCATGAAGATGATCCAAAAGACACACATTTCATCAGTTACCTCTCTTAACACTTGACTCTTGCCATTATTAGCCAAGTCTGCTGGGCCTATGTATTGAATGGGGAAACCTGGTGGCAGCAATGAAACATCATTAAAATGAAGAGAGCCTCAATATAAAGTGTAGACTTGAACGCATTGCTACTTGGCCAAGAGATAAATAAGTGGTCAAAAGGTTTGCATCTTGTCTGCATACATATTTAGCAATGCAATGCATTTTAAATGAGAGAAATGCTATACTTTAAGCCTAAGCTTGTGTGGTGGTTATGCGTTTTGTCACCTGCCATAGCTAGCTGGCTTTCATATTAATCAAAAGTGATGAGATTAATTTATTATTTACTGTTCATAAGTAGCTTAGTGCGATTTTCTTATGTCCTCGTACAAGCAACCTCATTTGAAGTGAAATGGTGGGATGAGAGAAACAGCATTGCTGAAGCAAGTTAATTAGCAACCCAGTTGCTGGTCTGAAATGAATTTAAATGCAAACCTTTTTAGTAGATTAGTTCCAGTAGATTCAGTTTGTTTTATGCATGTTAGATGAGCACAGTGGTTAAAATTCTGGTCCTTCAGTACCCCAGTTCTGTGTAGTTCTGTGCAGGGCAGTGTTATGTCAGGGCCAAGACTGAGAATTACTGGCCTGCCACTTCCTTGTTAACCTGAGAACTAAAGCCACTTTAGATTAAAGCAGTAAGACGTTTAAGACCACACATTATCATGATTTTAACACTGTTGAAAGATGTTAAATACAATGAAAAGGTGTTATCCCCACAGGTAAGAGGCATTTTGCAGTCAAACATGGTAAGATAACTGTAACACACTGAACTGTCAAATGCCAGTAACTGAGTGAAACTGCGTTATGAGTTTCTACAATGTGACCTTGTTGAGTAAAACTTTCTTACTGGCTCTTGGCATCATCTATTTGCACATGATTTTATTTATTTCACTCACCCTTTGCTATTTTACTCACCTGCATAGTTCTAAGACTCCAGTTGGGTAGTACAGTAATGTTAATTAAATTACATTAAATTACATACAGTCCAACTTTTTATTCAGTTGTGTTGCTTCAGATATATTCATTAGTTGCACAGAATCACATTAAGCTCAATTTTAAAATTGTACATAGCATAATCAGTGCAGTAAATTAGAAAGTTTTAAAATCATGTTTCTGTCATTTGCTTGAGGTCACTGAGTACATAATAATCAGTTAGGTATCTTAGAAACTACCTAACATAGTTGCATGAAACTATTTGGCAAGAACTTTTTAAGAAAATCCAATAATATAATATATCTCCAGTAATATATTTTGGTCCCATTTTAGTGTCCATAATAACTGTGTAATTACACGTTAACAATAAATTAGTGAAGTGAAGTGATTATTTGTCTTTGTGAAGACACTCAAGCACCTCAACGAAATGTAACCTCTTTATTTAACACATCAGACATGTGCACATGTGGAGCAGCAGGCAGCTATAAACAGCGCCCGGGGAGCAGTGTAGTGGGACAGTACCTTGCTCAAGAGTACCTCAGTAGTGCCTGGGCCAAAACTTTAACCTGCGACCTTCAGGTCCCAAGGGCACCACTAGGCCACTAGGTGTATTCTATGTAATAACATCTAATTACACAGGTTTAATCTAATGTAATAGCATCTAAATAAACATTTGTATTCTATGAAATAACATCTTGTTACACAGGTGTATTCTAATGTAATAACATCTAATTACACAGGTATAATTTAATGTAATAGCATATGATTGCATGAGTAAAAACTAAAGTTGATAAACATGTGTTTTCACATTAGTTGCACTACTTTAACCCATGTGTAACATTCCTGTGTAATGTTACATTGTTGTTGCATTATTCTAGTGTAATTAAACTGTTATTACAGACAAAGTGGGACCTATTTTTTGTTAATGTGGGTATGGATTTGAGGCTGGATGTAGGTGCATGTCCATTTATTTTAAGAAGCCAAATAAACACAAGAAACAAAACCAAAACAAAAGCACAAATCCAGAATAAGAAAGCTGATACAAGCAAAGGCAACACACTGACAAGACTGCAGAGAACTGACAAAACACAGAAGTATATATAATGACATACAGCGATGAACACCTGACAAAGAGACATGAACCAGGAACAACAATGACAAGGGCAGGGCAAAGGCAGGGATACAAATGACAACACATGACATGAAAGACCACATGGCAAAAGAAAACAAACATGACAAGACAGGTAACCGCCAAGGTGAAACATTACATACACATCAGAATCAACTAATTTTGACTTTGACTGTGGACAGCCCCCAATGCTTTATTGATGTAATGAAGTGCCAAAACACTAATCTAATGGGGGCTCACGAGTGGCACAACCATTGAACCTGTAGTTAGGAGACTATAAAAAAATGAATTGGTCCAAAACCGATTACAGCTTAAGACTCAGACCCTGACCCAACCTTAAACACAGTATTGCATTTGTGTCAAAACCTAACCCGAGCCAGTCAAAATTCTGTCAGAATTTGACCTTTTCCAAACAACATGATCAAATTATAAGTCTGAAACTCATCTGAGACCCACACAATTCTGCCAAAACTGACCTGACTCATCATAAAACCAGACAAGACAATTAGACAGCAGTTATCATTCAGCAACAGTAAAAGTGGTCATTAAACTATGGATAAATAACATGTAAAACAATGTATATTAATATGCTAGAAGAAAATTATCAGGTCTCCAGAATTATGTGTAATCTCTTTGAAATATAATATTGATAAAACAATGTTTCAAACATTTTAAACTTTTTAGTTGGCATAAATTCTCCATGCTGTGCTTTTTTCCCTCTATAGCCTATAGCAAGATGTCAGTCTTCATCAAGTCATCACATGATTAATTCTAAAGAAGTAAGATTATAGTGAAATTCTCTGATTGATTTGCTGATTATTTCCTGTATTTTTCTTGCTAGCGTGTACCTGCTGGGCACCATGCAGAATACACTGTTTAAATTAATGACTGTAAGGGGCATGAATAACATAAGGAGAAAGTTGAAAGCAGAGGAAAATGCAGTGTACAGTCTGTTCGGTATCAGGCTGCAAGAAGCCAGATACATTTAGAATTAGACCCAAGCTTACACATATTTGCCATCCTGACTTGTGAGTGATTAAGTACCGACAAATATTTCAAGCTCTAATGCATGGCCTGGAGTCAAAGAGGCATTATTGGCTCTCTCGGTGAGCCAACACAATATTAGCAGATATAGAAGAATTTGCAGTTAGTGTTCTCCTGCATGCATGTTGAGCTGACCAGTAATTTGAAGAAGATGCAATGGTGTTCTGTTTAAGAGGCAGCATGTACTAGCCTTCAAGCTTTGTGACTGGGAAGGAAGAACTAGGCTCAGCCAATCATTTTAGGACTGTATATAACAGGTGTCCATTGAAGAAATCTCTATTACAAAGAGTAGCTTACAAGTGCTTGTCCTTTAACACATCAGAATGACAACCCGACACTAAAACTTCCTGTAGGACTAAAAAGCTGAGCTGATCCATAATCTGGTTCCATTTACTCTTCATCCAACGTTTCGAGTAGCTCAAGTGCAGATTGCTTTCAGATAGAGGCCCAAATCAGCATGAGCCTGCGCCGCAAACAGATCATTTATCTGCTCTGTGTGAATCAGTCCCACATCCTTCTCACACTCGCTACTTTCTTCCCTCTCTCCTTTCTTCGCTAATGAGGAGATGGAGACAGAAGAAGACGTTTATCATTACCAGTCAATTCTGATAGCTCAGTCCTGCCCCGTCGCACCCTGGGGACTCTGAGGGACTATAGGAGGATGTGCGTGTCTTCGTTTATTCAATTTTATTGGTAGAAAGAGTATTCATTAAACGGCGAGCAGTAATGTGGCTTATCCTCCCAGGTGGCCTTCTCAGCGTGGTGCTATAAAAGCGCCCGAGATGTCAAGCCTATCCCCAGAGGCTATTGAAATGGAAGTATTATCTGCAAGATCACTGGCAATGGACACGTCACACAGAGAATGCCATTTGTCTGGATCCAAGAAAGTGAAAACATCTAGTGTGTGTGTGTGTGTGTGTGTGTGCATGTGTGCGTGTGTGTGTTTCTAAGGTGAATGTATGTTCTTTAGGTGCCAAGGCAGCTGAATTATTGAGGAAAAAGAAATACTTTGATCATTCTGTTCCCATGTGCCTACCACTACTTTACAAGTCAGCTTCTTATATATACTTCTCTCTATATATATATACTGCTGTTGTTTTTTGTTGCTTGGTGAGAAAAAAATAATCCAAGACCTTATGGAAGTTTAAATCATAATGTAGCATCTTGCTTGGCAAATGGGGCAAGCAAGGTGTTAATTGTAAACAAGCTGCAGGCAATATGTAGGGCCTACATCTGTTGAAAAGCAACCACTATGTTCCTGTGAATAACAAAAAGCACCCACATGAAATATGGAAAGCAGCATACCTGTGTGAGCTTTAATCACTTAAGAGCAACTCTACTGTCTGCTGTGGTCATACAAGCAGTAAAAAGCCCTGAATTTCCATTGTTCTTTTGAATAAAAGAATTTACCCAGACACACACTGTAACCTTTTGTGATGTCACAAATTAACATGTGTCTAATATTATTCCTACAGCAGTTTAACTCCTTTATTCTGCTTGTAAATTTAGTGGAGTGTCTCAGTCCAGACTGGTGGCAAAATAAAGAGCAGACAAACTTCAGGGTTACTTGGATGTGGTTTTGAAGAATTTGGTGAAAAATGGAATTCACCCAGTGAAGAAATACTGGGTGAATTAAATTTTTCACCAAATTCACCAAATTCAGTTTGTCTGCTCTTTATTTTGGAACCAGTCTGGACTGAGACTTACCGCAGATCAGTCAAGACATGTTTGATTTCCAAATTTTGTTAGTACTTTAGTGCTGGAATTACAAGGCAATGTCTGTACTAGTTACATCCTCATAATTTCTCTCAACCAGCTCAAATTGCATCCATCTCTTCACTAAGGTGGCGCAGATTTGTGAAAGTAATTTTGGACATGACTGTGACTATAAGAAATGAACAGGGTTCTCATTAGGGTTGCAACAGTTTGAAGTTTCCACAGTATCATAATCTTCTCAGAAAATATCATAGCTTGAATGCATCATGGGATATGGGTGTTCCACAGTTATTATTACTGTTATTAGTTACAATAACCCTGAAAAAATTAAACAAAGGGGTTTTTACCTTTGAAGATGTATCTAAATTGTTAAAAGTAAAGGTTTAAATATACTATATATTATATACTGTTATATTATTATTATTATTATTATTATTATTATACATTAGCTTATTATTACTTAGACAATGTAAAACAGAATTAATAATGTAGTTGATTTTTTTTTGCAACTGTAGCTTATAATCATTTTTATTATCGATTAATCCGTTCTATCGATTTTCTTCTCCAGGAATGAATTGATTGGCTTGAAAAAATGTGGAAAATAGTAGAAAATGCAATTACAAGTGCTCTAAACAGTTGCCAGTTTACCATAAGTCCATGACAGTACAGCCAGACTGATGCTGTCTGTACCTTTCTTTAGTCGGCTTGGTTTCTGCTTCCTGGTTGATTCATTTATTTTTTTTGTTTTTAGTTTTGGCACAAAGATTTGAGACTGACAGGAGCCTTCGGTTTAGATATCTGCAGTTATCCAAAGCTGCTGAATATAACTTGTTTTTCGGGGAAGGAGATTTCCTCAACTGTGTGTGTTAAGTCAGACCTGCCGTTCAGGAGAAGATGTGCAAGTGCAAGTGAGATTCTCTGTTCAGTCGTTTTTTGTAAAAGATACTATTAATAAGCAAATGTGCACAGTACAATAACATCCGCAGTATACTTGACAAGCCAAGTCAGGTCTATTTCTATAGGCACAACCTTAATTCTAAAATTGTCACAAAACTTTCCAGAATCCGGGTTCGAGCCCCCAGTGAGCAAGACAAAGACGAAAGAGGCAGTGGGAAAACTCCCTAAGCTTGGGAGAAAACCAATGTTTAGAAGGGGGAACCCATCCTCCTCTGGTCGACACCAGACAGAAATAACAAAAGAAATTAAATATATATATATATATATAATTTCTTTTGTTATTGCTATCTGGTGTCGACCAGAGGAGCATATATACATGACTGGCATCTCAGTAGAGAAGCTAAACAAAGAGAGAGAGAGAGAGAGAGAGAGAGAGAGAGAGAGAGAAGGAGCGAAAGAGAGAAATAGATTGTAAGTGATGCTGAAATGTTAATGATGCTGAAATATGATACTGGTATACCACTGCAGCCCTAGTGCTGATCTAGACTTTTTGTCGTCTAAAATGGCTGTTCCTGGTGGTGAAGTGTCATTATTATTTCAAATTTCATTTAAATGAAGAGGTGGAAAAATGTGGAAAAATAATTATTTACAATAATTGTCTACAATAATGAAAGAGACAGTTGGGTTTTTTCGATCAATATTAGCATCATAGCTCAAGCACTAAAGTAAAGAAGCAAAATTTGAGCACTAACTCTTGGCTGATCAACTCTGTCTGGGGTAAGTGTAACATCATGTAAATGATTTATTTATTTGTTTTGCCAAACCGTTCTTTTGAAAATAAAGAGTGCTCTTTCAGCAGAGAGACACAATTCAGAAATTACACTGGAAGGTCATGTGTAGGGGTGCGACGTCTCTGAAATTAAGAGAAGAGTATCATGCTCAAACTGAGTGGTTTATGCAAAAAAGGCTGTTGCCTGGTCTACAGACACCGTACTTTCACTTTCACGCATGATTTCCAAGCCCAAAACCCACATAATTTGCGATGGATTGGGTGTGGGGGGTGGGGGGGGCGGGTGGTTTAGGTGCATCACTGGAGTGCACATTTTATTCCCTCCATCTCTATCCCGGAGAGGTTTGCATGTTATTTCCTTTACGCTAAATCCTCTCGCCTTCCTTAAATCTCTCCTCCGAGCCAAAAACCCCATGGAAAGGCTGCCAGAGCTGTGAACCTGGGACTGTCTGGTGAAGCGTTTGCCCCGCTCGAGAAAGCAGACTGAGTGATTTTAAGAGGCGCGCTTAAGCATATCATCTCTGCCGATACACACGCGCGCACCACTCAGCTGTCAACAGCTATCATCATGCACGATGCTTTCGTCAAATGGGCTACTTTGTGCAGCTGCTCAAACAATCCCCCCAAAAAATGCTGTTTAACATTTCAAATGGCACTTCCGTTCCTACCAGAGGATTCGGATGGAGGTTATCTATTCATCTGTAATTGTATCCTTCAAAAGGTGTTCGTCTTTTTTACCCTGTAGATCACCTTCAGCTGGAGATTAGTGAGCATTTTGAAGTCATTAATATGCACTGTTTCTCGTGAATACGGAGATAACTATATGAGAGCAAGGCATTGGGGGAGCAGAATTGATGCCTGTTCTTTATTTATAGTGGCGAGTACAAGTTAGAAGCTACTTTAAAATCACGCACTTGTAGAATTTGGGTTTTTCTCATGAATGTGTTTTAATTAGTCTATCCAGGCTTCATCCACAAATGCATGTTGGAACAGCTGTAAAAAAAAAAACTTTTATTATAAAAGAAATTATACTAAACAACACAGTTTTGATCAAAACACCAATATTTAGAGTGTAATTAATTTTTTTGTGAAAGGTTACACTGTTAGGATAGACATGATGCTGTTTTCACACTGTTACCATGGTGATAAGGTGTTGTCAGTTAGCTAGAGGTGTATCATCATCAAACCTGGACACTTACTTTTATGTAACTGACAATATTTTTATGACAATAAAACAAAACAAAAAAACAATTTTATGACAATAAACAAATATTGCAGCAGCTCAGTATTCAAACGAAAGGCCTTCAAATGTAGAAAACTGTGCTACGATTTCTCATTACCTTGAACAGGATTTTGGCTGATGTTCTATCAAGCTGTCCAACAACAAGAACTGTGAAAGAACACATTTAGTGGGCGAAGCAGGAATGAACTGTTACAAGAAAAATATTTACCAGAAGTCAGATTTAGCATGAGATTGTACATGAAGAAAAGTTATCCAAACAATGAGAAGTAGATGTTTCTGTTGTTGTGGCCATGAGCAGTTTCTCTTCTTGAAATAAGACAATGCTGAAAAACGTCAATGGCACATGTTTGAATGGTTTAATCTCAGTGAAGCGTCTGTAAACAATGCCACAGATTTTCTTCTGCACCTTAGTTCATCGGGTTTACTTAGATGACTCAGTTGCACTACAGCAAATTGCTTCAGTCATAATGTCAATGGCTACATTTATGAGAATCATGCCGACGTTCGATAAAAGCATAAAACTCCCAAGAAATATACTTATAGACATGTCAGGACTATTCAGAATCTGTTTATTCTTTAACTGGTGTAACGTTGACAATATGTCATGACAATATGATATGTAGTTTTATCATTTCCTTGCTACTTATTGTGACGTGTCTTATAATAAAACACGCTGGTTAGAAAAAAACATATTTATTCCTCAAACACTGCACCTAGTACTGTGACTAGTCTCGATTCTCCGAATACACAGTGACTGGTAAGATTGCAGATTGCAGCTCTCTATGATTTCACGTTTGCTATAGCCAGTGATGTGATAACGATCAATGAATAATATATTCCACAGTCCTATTTCTCTTTATTCCTGTCACGTTCCAATTTCCTATGCTTTCCTTCACAGATCCGATCAGATCAGGATAAGGAGATCGAGATTCGCTACAGTATAACAGGAGCAGGTGCGGACCAGCCTCCCGGCGACGTCTACATCATCGACCCTGTTACTGGGAAAATGTCTGTCACCAAACCCCTTGACAGAGAAGACCGAGCTTCTTACCACGTAAGCGTTACGTTTACTTTATGCTTTTTACTTTTACTGCTGTACTAGAACTGATAAAAATCACATCAAAATGTTTGACTGATGTCAGTGACCGTTTTTAAAGGACATTCAGATAATGTAAAGTTATACCAGTTTACCAATTAATAGGGTTCTTGAAAAATGTTCCCAGTTGAGGGGGAGGGTTGTTGGGAGTAGCCTGAACTATGGATTTATTTTATAGCACATACCACATTTCCAAATGTGATTTTGTGCAGGATGTGTTAACTCTTTTAATGTCTTCAAAACTGATCAAAATGTAAAGGGAGGATTTCCATTGTTTTCACTGATCAACTTAAATATATTTTGTAAATCTGAACCAATTTAGAATTTAATGGCTGCAACACACTCAAAAAATTACCTTTTGTTTTAATTACATTTTTAAGAACTGAGGAGACTAACTGTTGCAGTTCTGCAAGTGATGTTCAAGCAGTTCGTGGTGGCAATCGTGATTCTCCTATTCATGATGTGCCATACATTTTTAATAGTAGACAGATCTGGACTAACAGCAGACCAGTCAAGCACACACTGTGTCTTTAAAGCCACTATGTTTGTGCATAATGAGGCCTGTGATTTTTTGGCTAAAATAACCATAGACTTTTCAAGAAAAGATGCTGCCTTAATAGCAAAATATGTCTCTCTAAAATTCCAATATATGCGTTCAGGTCATCTGAAGCCCTTCACCTTGTTTTTGTGAGACTTTGGGCTCTTTGTGCCAAAGATGAAATATACCATCTAAAATGTGTGTGAAAGGTGCACTGATGCGGGCATCAGTGCCCACAGCATGGGTATAAAGGTCCCAACTTTTTTGGAAATGGGGTTTGTGGTATTTTATATAGTAGTATATTATAGCAGTAGTATTTATCCCAAAAATAGCAGTGGTGGCCTAGTGGTTGGGACATTGCCCTTCGGACCTGAAGGTCGCAGGTTCAAGTCCCATCCTGGGCACTACTGAGGTACCCTTGGGTATGGTACCATCCCGCTACACTGCTCCTCGGGCCCTGTTGATAACTGCCCGCTGCTCCACGTGTGCACGTGTGATGGGTTAAATGCAAAGGTCATATTTCGTTGTGGTGCTTGAGTGTGTTCACACAGACAAATAGTCGCATCACATCCAAAGAAACCTGTTCAAAAGAGCCACGTGTTTAGGAGAAGAAAGAGATAACTGCAAAAATCAAGAGTCTACTAAACTGCAGTCAGAACAGAGTAATGGATACTAATCCTCTTCAGTAATCCATATAGCATTACAGCAGACAGGCAGAATCAATGCAACGTTAAAGTTTAGTGTCACTTTGTTTTTGCCACCTCCCCCCCAGTCCCCAATGTCATTAATTTTATTATTTTAATCCTTTAAATTCAGTTTGATTCTGCAATAATAGTATATCATTACATATAGGAATTCTTTCAAGCTCAGTTTCTAGACTTGTTCAGTGGACCACTCGCTATCTCTCCAACAATCGCTTTGTGATTGGCTTTTGTTGAAGAAAGTTCTTTATATTTGCGCTGCACATTTTTTTCCCACTTGACAGTTGTTTTGCTGAACAAAAGGCAAACTCATTTTGTTGCTTGTGAAGCAGAATTGGAGCAATAAATGGCAGAGAATGTCGAGCTATATGCAACACAAAAAGAAAGCAGCTCTGAGTCTTTGCTGAGTGTTTTTTATTGTTGTTGTTGTTTGTCTGTCGTTATGAGCCCTGCCACATTCTTTATTTCAAAACTTTTCTGTTTACATCTGTGTTTTCCTCTTGAATAATGCTGTGCAGCAGAGAATTGCTTTGACAAAGCAGGTTTTTACACAGTTAGTCAATTAGATGGAAGTTTGGTGACAATGTGCAGATGAGAGAGAAGGAGAGAGAGTGAGAGAGAGAGCGAGAGAGAGAGAGAGAGAGAGAGAGAAAGAGAGAGAGAGAGAGAGAGAGAGATAAAGAGAGAGAGAAAGAGAGAGAGAGAGAGAGAGAGAGAGAGAGAGAGAGAGAGAGAGAGAGAGAGAGAGAGAGA
>JBBPDA010000132.1:19634419-19647839 GCA_037974385.1 Arnoldichthys spilopterus | reverse complement strand
AGAGAGAGAGAGAGAGAGAGAGAGAGAGAGAGAGAGAGAGAGAGAGAGAGAAAGAGAGAGAGAGAAAGAGAGAGAGAAAGAGAGAGAGAGAGAGAGAGAGAGAGAGAGAGAGAGAGATTACTCTTGTTGGCTTGTCAGGGATAATGAGTATGCATGTCAGTCTGTTCTGACTCAACCGGGGAAACAAATAACAGCCCGACCCTGCCCTCCACCTCTTTCTGTCTGTTTCTACTCCAGCAACACACAACACAGAGACAGATCCCTCACTTACCTCCTCTTTGCTCTCACACATATGCACTACATGACCAAAAGAATCCGGACACCCCCCAGCTTTAGTGATGAATTTTCTATCCATTCCATCTTTTTTATGAGTTGGTGTGAACTAATCATCCAACGTTGGTACCTGACCTCACTAATGCTCTTGTGGTTGAATGCGGTCAACTCCACATGGCAATGTTCCAGTAACTATAATAAAGAGACCGTTACTGCAGCAAATGGGGCAAAGTTTTTATTAATAGCTCCTGGATTTCAGGGCAAAGAATGGATGAGCAGGTGTCCACAAACTTCTGGACATAATACCGATCTGTTGTTCATCGTCCAGGCATTTCAAAGGTTTGCGCTTAAAGTTTGTTTCTCAGCCTGGCTTTAATCTGTGAAAACACAGGTGCTACTTGCTGCAGGCTGCGTAATAAGGTTCTGAGCATTTCTACCTCATGAGGCCGTCGGTGGCCGTTTTAACCTGATAGCCAGTCCATGAATAAAATGCCCAGTGTGTTTTGTCTGGTGTTTTCTTACTCTTCACATGTCCACACATGCAAGCAAGCAGTAAATACATAAACCCTCACCCTCTGAGCACACTCCCGCTGATGCTCGCGGGCACTACTTAATATTAGCAGCGCTGCGCCTTCCTGCTCACTAAAGTGCTGCAAGCGTTTTGCTGGTCACTGTGTAGATTTAGCTCCCTCAGTGGAGTGAGGTCTGTATCTGACTTCAGTTTGACTTATGCATCTCTCTCTCTCTCTCTCTCTCTCTCTTTGTTTGAAATGCCTCGTTCTCTTTCTTCTTCTCTCTCTCTCTCTCTCTCTCTCTCTCTCTTTCTCTCTCTCTCTCTCACCTCTTTTTTGCTCTCTTCTCTTTAGTTCTTTCTCTCTTTTCCTCTCTCTTTTCTTTTGCTTTTCTCTTTTGCTCTTTCTGTCTCTCTCTCTCTCTCTCTCTCTCTCTCTCTCCCTCTCTCGTCTCTCTCTCACTCTCTCTCTCTCACTCTCTCTCTCTCTCCTCTCTTTTGCTCTCTTCTCTTTTGTTCTTTCTCTTTTTTCTCTTTTGCTTTCCTCTTTTGGTCTTTCTCTTTCTCCTCTCTCTTTCGTCTCTCTCTCTTCTCTTCTCTTCTCTTCGGCAAACCACTTTTGCTCTGTCTCTCTCTCTCTTCTTTCTTTTGCTCTCTTCTCTTTTGCTCTTTCTCTCTCTCTCTCCCTCTCTTCTCTTCTGCTTGCCTCTTTTGCTCTTTCTCTCTCTCTCTATCTATCTATCTATCTATCTATCTGTTTGTCTGTCTATCTATCTGTTTGTCTGTCTGTCTGTCTGTCTGTCTGTCTATCTAGCTATCTGTCTATTTATTCATTTGTTCATTCATGTATGTATTTATTTTGTTTGTTTAGTCATTCATGTATTCACATATTTATTCATGTATTCATTAATTCATTTGCTCATCTACTTATTCATACATAAACCCATTTATTTATTTATTTATTTATTTACTTACTTACTTACTTATTTATTTAGACGTCTCCGATCATGACATTTTATGGTCAGTTCCAGCTCTGACTAATTTGTATGGTTGAGACTTGTTTCTACTCATAAACAGGTAACACTGTATTTGCTTTAACCGAACTTCACCGATTTTACACATATGAAACTGGTAGGCTGGAGGCCTGACACAGGCTTTTGCAGTTTACTTTTAGCACTACAAGATGCCAAAAGGTTACAATTCATGTTCCCACTCCTGAATGACAATAAGTCATTCCGTTTAACATTCTGGGCAACTTTAAAGTCATGGAACAACAAAAGCAGCTCCTTCTCATTACCTTGATACGTAAAGAACTGGATCTAATTAAGCCGGAAATTCACAGACTTTTACTTTGTTTGTCTCAAACTAGCATTTTGAGCAAGCAAACACATGGATACGCTTCACACTTCAGTGGCCTCTTATTGTTCCTCTGATGAAACAAATCAGTAATGAATGTTTCCATAATGATGTGAATTGAATGTGTGCAAACGCTCGTTCAGAAACTGTCACAGTGCATCCAGCAATAAAAACAGCATGGAGCTTTGTTCATATCCTCATCCCTACACTCCATGATGCTTTGAGTGACTTACGGACAGATATCGACATGACTGCTGTCGACGTCCGCAACATTTGATAAGATGCACAGAAATGTGTCAGAATGTGTTTATTTCAAGCTTAAAGATATGAATGTAAGTGTTTTTGTTACGATGGTATTTAATAAAATACTTTTTTTAATGGTTAGCATGTTTTTTCATATTATTTTCTTTATTACATGGCCATTTGCACCTGTTCGTATTGAACATGACATTTACACCTTTTATTAAACTTATACTTATTGCTATCAGTTTGTATGTGTCCCTGTTTGCATAAGATATGAATATTGATTGTTTTTAATGTAAATATATAAGCATTTTTGTGCATCCCATTTGATTTGCCACTCCGTCAGGCTAACTTATTGTAGTGTTGCTTCAAATGAAGTTATAAAGAGGAATGAAAAAAAAACAGACAGATTCTGACATTCTTGCACATTGTTGATGGGGTCCATCAAGCTCAACCTTACCACCCCATCTCACAAAATTGATAGGGATTAATTTTTTTTTTAATTACAATTGTTACACTATTAAAGTGTGGAAAACTACATCAAATTGTGTGTGTGTGCGTGTGCGTGTGTGTGTGCATGTGTTTGTCTTAAGCCTTAAGTCTTTGGCTATATACTAAAGCACAATTGGGGGAAATCATCTAATTGCACATTTGCTGCCAATATTTTAATTGCAATTTAAATGAGATGCTTTTCTTTAAAATGATTCTTTTTTACACATTCCCTTTTTGCCAAAAAAAAGTCCAGTTTAGACTTTTCAGAGTGCTACATGTAATATTTAGATGCTTGAATGCTGTGTGTAATGTGCCAGAGCCGCACTTTTCAGGCTCCACATGATTAGATTTCATTATTATAGTCCTATTACTATTATTATAGTTGAACTTTTCAGTGTTGGATAATATAGGTTACAATTACAATTGCGGCTCTTGTGATGTGAAAATTGTGCTCTTTCACATTGCGATTTCGATATTTAAATGATTAATGGTTCAGCTCTACTATCTACTATGTATCACCATTGCATCTTGTTATTTCTTCACCTCTCTGGCTGTGGAGTGGAGTTCCAAATGCCCATTTAAGAGTCCTTTGACCTGGCTGATGCCTTATCCCCTAGAAGTTTGTGATTGGAGCTTTTCTGGGTGGTGATGTGCCAAATGCCTCACCATATTTCCCATAATGCTGATGACCACCACAGGGGGATATTTGCAGATTGTTGTGCTGGTTTCCTTTTTGCCCTTGTCATTTCATGGAACAGGAAAATCAAAATGCTGTTAATCAGCCCTAAGAGTCAACGATGGAGTGACAAATTCGTGTTGGGTCTGTCTTGAATGCATAGCACAGTGTTTCCACTATTGACATTTTACTGCAAACGTGAAGGCCAAAACGAGACTAAACTAAAGCACCATATTCTAGGATGAGGAGAGTCCAGCTGCGTCCCAAACTGCATACTACTACAATACATAGTGTGTAAAACACAATCATTCGATATGCCTGATGTAGAAGGTTTACTTCTGAAGTGTGTGGTCTGAGACGCCTTAATACGTCCTGCAGTTTTCAACAAGAAGAGCGAGTAGAATACAGATGCCCTAGCAAAACAAGCATGTAGGATCCCGGTAGATTTTGTCACAGTCCCACAGTACTTCAGTAGCTTATTGTCCTGCTGTGTGGCCTGTTTGTGCCGCACATGCACTACCGTGTCAGTGCCACTGCTGTGCTGAGAATGACCAACTACTCAAATAATACCTGCTCACTGGTGGTCCTGTGGGGGTCATGAACATTGATCAATGGGGAAAACGAGCGAACAAATTATGCAGACAAACAGATGGACTACACTCTGTAATTGTAAACTACATGCACCTACATGATAAGTGGAGCTGATAAAATAATCAATAAGTGTAGATACAAGATAAGTGTACTTATCCAAGTGGCTCGTTGCTGTGGAGGCGTAACTCAACCAGTTACCAGTTCAACTCTTAATACTTCATCTTGTTGAATTTCACAAGCATAACTACAGCCATATCAGCCATAACAATAATACCACCTGCCTAATAGGTCCTTCTTGCTGCAGAAACAGCTCTGTGCATTGTGTTCTGATCCTTTTCTATCAGAGTCAGCGTTCACTTTTTACAACACAGCAGCTCTTCTTTGTGATCACCTTCACTCCCCATATGCATTAATAAGCCTTGGGTGCCCATGACACCTATTCACCAGTTGTCCTTCCTTGGGTCACTTTTAGTAGGTACTAACTACTGCACACCTGGAACACTCCACAACACTTGCTGTTCTGGAGATTACACTTGCCCATTTTTCCTGCTTCCAGCACATCAATTTAAAGAACTGACTGTTCACTTGCTGCCTAATATATCCCACCCCCCTGACAGGTGCCATTGTAATGAAATATCTAGATAGTCAATGTTATTCACTTTATCTGTCAGTGGTCTTAATGTTATGGCTGATCAGTGTCCTGTGACGCTCCGCTTTCTTCAGAGGTTTGTTTCCCGGAATAATCTTGTCCTTGCAATACTTTCAGCTTCGCCACTGCAAACTGTGTGTCTCAGTCACATATACTGGAATACAGAACTACACCTTGCTCAGAGAATGTCAGGAAAGGTGGGGTTAAATATGCCACACGCAGGCCCCAGTGTCTGTCAGAACTGAGGGCACCTGTGCACTTGCACTTTCACAGTCACAATGAAGAAGTGCAGCAGAGTTAATGAAGGCCAGATTTGTAATGCTAGCCCGCATCAGCACAGAGCGTGAGTAATTGAATGTTGCGAGTACGAAGCTCATCATGAAACCTCATTCAGCTTCTCAGTGTCACTGAGACAAATAAAGAGAGCGGCCTGAGGAATCACACTTTTCCTTCTTTTTTTCTTAAGTGTTGTTTTGGAGCATCAGTTCCTTGAGGCTATTCTGGAGGCTGTTCCACCAGCTGAGTTTATTTTAACACTCGCTAAAGCACTGCCAATGTTTTGACAGTGGTAAGAAATGAGAATAAATACTAGAGAACTCTCTTTTCATTCACTTTTTCACTCTCTCTCTCTCTCTCTCTCTCTTTCTCTCTCGCTCTCACTCAGTCTCTCCCACTTTCTCGTTCGCTTTCGCTCTCTCTCTCTCGCTTTCGCTCTCTCTCTCTCTCTCTCTCTCTCTCTTTCTCTCTCTCTCTCTCTCTCTTTCTCTCTCTCTTTCTCTGTCTTTTTCTCTCTTTCGCTCTCTAACTGCATCTTTCTCTCTGTCTTTCTCTCCATGTCACTCTGTTACTCCCTCTCACTCTATCTCAGTTTCGCCTCATTCTTTTTTTATTTGTCTGGCTTGTCTTTCCAGATCTCCTTTTTCTCTCACCGTCTTTCTGCCTCACCCACTTTCTGTGTGTTTCTCTCTTTCTTTTTGTTTCTCATTCCCCACTCTTTCTCTCCTTCTCCCTCCCTCCTTGTCTCTATTTTCTCTTCCTCATGTCTCTCTCCTTTTCTTTTCTCACTCTTGCTACTGTTCCCTCTCTCTGTCTTTCCCACTTTTTCTCTTTTCCTTCTCATTCTGTCTTTTTCACTCACTTAATTTCTCCTCCTCCATCTGTTTATCTCTTCTTCTTTCTTTTTTTCTCTGCTCTCTCTCTCTCTCTCTCTCTCATGTTCCAGACCTGCTTTCCAGAATACTAATGGTAGCATAAAGCCACACATTTGTAGTCCACACACCGGGGGTCTAAGATCAAAGATGTAGTGCCTCAGACGCTAACAAGACACGAACGCACACATACACACACACACACACACAGTCCTTACCCTCCTTGCATTGAGTTTATGTTGTGATTTCTTATTTATTTAGTGTTTTTTGCTGATTTGACATGCAGTGGCAATGGAAACCTGTTTTTGCAGCCAGTGGCTCAGGCAGTTTTACTTTCTTGATGTGTGCATTTGTTAACACACACACACACAAATGCATACCCAGTACACATAACTATTCTGAGGAGGTCTGGGAAATGCTATGTATGAAACTGCACAACATTTACGGACACCTCTTCCACAGCAAACCGAGCCCATGTAGGTATCTGTAGAAAATAATTTTCATATACAGTACTGTCACATCTCTTTTCTGTAAAAAGAATCACTTATTGCAAAAGGCACTCCTAAAATGCTTTCTCACTGTTATTGTTATTTTCTCATCTTTTTCCCTCTCTTCCTTTATCCTCTTCTCTGAGCACTTTCTCTGAAGCACAGTGATTGGTTTAAAGGGTTATCTGCTGTACCACAACCCGCGTTTCATGAGAGTAACCAGAATGAACCACAAATGAATCATTTATAGAATAAAAACCACGCATCATTTGTGCAACTTGTGAAGTAGAAGTTGCAATGAATTTAATACGGTTTTGTTCATAGGCAGTTAATGAGAGCAAACGTTCACTTCTGCTTGTTTATTCGGCTTTTCTCAGGGACAGTTTCCTTCCTTGCATTTTACAAGTGTTAAAGCCAGTGGACCTTAACATGTATAACTGGGTTGCTGGTGTGTAATAGATGTCTAAATGTGTAACAAGTTACTATGGTTTCCTTTCACAGCTGAGGGCTCACGCAGTGGACGTCAATGGAAATCAAATGGAGCCTCCAATCGATTTGTACATCTACGTTATTGACATGAATGACAACAGACCAGAGTTCAAAAACCAGGTCTACAATGGATCTGTGCCAGAGGTCTCCAAACCAGGTATGCAGCAAACATGATGATGTCTATACTGTTCTCACCTGAGAATATATCTTCCACAGTCTTGGTCTTGAACTTATTTTGGGCTAAAACAGAGATTTTCTCTCGACTACAGCTCTGGCTCTGTCATACTGGTTAAATTCATGTACAGGCAGTTCACAAGCTTCATTTATTAGGTTAAATTTCCCCACTGAAATCTTGTTGAGGAACATTGTTAGCACAGGCTATAATTACAACTACAACCCTTTAATTTGTGTTTTTGATATAAAGTAAATAGTGAAGTGTAAATGAAACATAGGGCTGGGATGATAAGGAATTTTGAAAAGTCAGTAAATAGGGCAAATATCATGAAAAAGGTTAAAAGTGGAGTCCGAAGACTAATTCGTATTACAAAAATCAGAATCCAAAAGGCCAATCAGAGGCAAAAACCAGCACAGAGATACAAAACCATGTTCAGTAAGATTAGCAGGGCTAAAACAAAACATCACTGTTTACATAGTGTAAAATTCAGGTGACAATGATCTGTAAGATTGCTATTGAACTTGAGCCCTGAACTCGAATTCTGACCATCTCCCAGTATCGCTACCTCAGATCCTGAGTCCAGGATCTCACAGGGACAAAATGATCAAGATCAGATTATCAAAAAAGATCGTGTTGGTGTTTCACCCCCAAAGAAAGTGCTCCTCTAGCTTGTTTGCTTAATTTAACGCTCTGAAGTTTTGAGCTTCATCACGTAATGGAGGTGTTGGAAGTGTTGTTTAATTTGCATTGTTTTCATCGCTTTTAAAAACCTGTTGTTGCTGTTCAGTCAGAATACACTAACATACATGTAAAAGTGATAGACTAGAATAAAGAACTGACAGTGATGATGATGATAATGATGATGACAATGACAACTGCTGCCTCTGACAAGCTGATGGGCGTTCAGATGATGTAAAAACAGTAGCAATGGCAACATCAATGACAAAGACAACTACAATGTCAGTGTTAAAGAAGTCCATTAATTGGCCTCTATCCTTTTTTTACCCTCTCGGCAATAAAACCCGATCTCTCCACAGCAGTGCCCAGAGCTCCACTCCTTACGCTGTCAGCCCTGCTCAGTTTGATCAAAGTTCAGTGCAGTTTTTTTTTTCCCCTTTAGTTTTTCCACATGCTGTGTGGTTCTGTGGCCACAGTGGAGCAGCTATTGGGCAAGGACAGCCGAGTGTTCATCAGCTGTCCGTTCAAAACAGAATGTTGTGTTGGGTCACGCCTCAGAGAAGTGGGACCTCAAAAGAAGCGTTCAGTCTTTACAATTTGGAGTGTTTTCTAACAGAAAACTTTGTCCTCCTGGGGATTCATAAACAACAAAAAGAGCGAGAAAGAAAGACGGGGTTTTGCTTCTCTTCAGTAGAGCGTGGGTCTGCAGCACGCTGACCAACCGCTGCTAATTAGCCTAGGAAAGCACACACGCTGCAGTCTCTATTTTTTCCCTCTCAGCATCCTTCCTCGTTCTTTTTTTTTTAAATATATAATAAAAACACATACACGCACACTGTCATCATGACAAGCGTTAACTTAAGCTGAGTCAGAGCTCCTCCCTGAGATAAAAGTTGCTGGGGAGTTGAAAATGATAGCAAGGTCAATGTTCTGTTGGCATTCTACAATTACGAAGTTTTATTCAAACTAGCGGCTTCCTTTTATATATATTGTCTTGACATGAATCTCAAAGGATTGTGATTATCTGTTAAAGGCATTCAAAAAGAGGCTTACACCCAACAGACAAACCATATCAAAGTCTCTCCCAAGGTGTTATGGCAGATTTCCCACCTGCCGGTACGGTACAGGCCACAGTCAAAGAGGAACATGCTGGGCTCAAGCCTTATCGCTTTCACCACATGTATCTCCGCTTATCACTTCAATCCATCAGCAGAATTCGCCTCTAAATGCCATGTTTCAGGTGGTTTTTTTTCTCTATTTTTTCTAGAGAGGCCCCCATCAGGAGGCGCATGCTGGCACAATAATTGAATCTCATCTCTCGTAGCCCACACATAAGCAATCGTCCAATTATTGTACATATATTCCAATTTAAGTTCAATCCACTTCTTGTCATGATTCAGACTTGGCACAAATTAGAAGGTCTTTGTGAAGTAGGCACTGTTTTGTCAATGTGTGATACAGGATGACACCAACAAGGCAATAATTATGCCATAAAAGTCTTCAACATCTTGTCATTTTATGTCCATTAAATATGGCCATTTGATGTGTATACACATTTTTGTAACATTGACATCATATATACAATAACAGCACCATGTACAGTAGCACTGTGCATATAGTGTTCATCTATCAATATTTATCTAAGGGATGTATCACTGTCAATTTTTAGTCATCGATTAGATAGTGGTGGATGTTTTATTATTAGTTTTTATTCTGTTTTTTGGAGATAACTTGGAAATGTATACTGGAATTGGTTTAAACTCTAATGTACAGCTGTACATTACACCAACTACTGTATATATTGTTTGATCCCTCGGAGCACTACAAGCCTTCAGAGAAACGCTAATGATAAGCTCTTTAATACCCAAAGTTACTGTCTTTTGTGGTACCTATGTAAATAAAGCCAAACAAGCTCTCTCATTGGTTAGGTCTTTGCCAAACAACTTACATGTCAACTATTAACAATCATTTATAAATGACAGAGAAATAAACCAGTCAAGTATTCATTTACAATGGGAAGGTCCAATTTTAGGAAAAGTGCCACTAAAGGCCTTCTGGATACCATAGATATGTCACTGACTGTGAATATGAGTGAGAATCGAACCAGTTATCAGAAATTGAAAACAGCGGCTCTATACAAGGGCTTTTTTATGGAAAGAGTCACTGTAAAACGTCTCCATACAAAGTGAGGTCTGTGTGCTTGCAAGCTCAAAATGATTACATGAAATGTCTTTTATAACTCTATTCAAAAAATATTGGGGCGCTATGTGAGAGTAAAAAAAACCGGAATGCATTGATTTGAAAATCATGAAAACTCACATTTAATTGAAGATATTTCAGATCACATGCCGAAGCAGAGAAATGGTATTGCTTTATGAAAAATATATGCTCATTAAAATTATATGCAAATGTAACACGTTTTAAAAAAGTTGGGATTTTTCCCCCTGTGTTGCATTATCACTTCTCTAAACACCACTCAGTAAATGTTTGGAGACTGACGAGAACAATTGCCAAAGTTCTGAAAGCGAAATGTTTTTTGCAATGAGGCGTCAAATGTTTTCAATTGGCAACAGGTCTGGACTGCAGGCAGGCCGGGTTAGCACCTGGACTTTCCTGCAACAAAGCCATGCTGTTTTTATTGGTGCAGAATGCGTTATGGCTAGATCTTATCTAAAAAAAAGATGTCATTAGGATGGCAGTATGCGTTGCTCCAAAACCAGTATATTTCGTTCAGCATTAATGGTGCATTTCACAATATGCAAGCTTTCCATGACATGCACCAATGCACCCCTGTACCAACATGGATGCTGGCTTTTGAACTGTGTGCTGATAACAAGCTGGATGGTCCTTCTTGCCCAGAGGAGGTACAAGCCCTTATTTCAAAATGAATTTCAAATTTTGATTCATCAGGACAGTTTTCCACTTTGCCTCAATGTGTTTAAAATGAGCTCAGACCCAAAAAGTTGGCAGCGTTTATGGATCTTATTCATACATGGACCAGCAAAAAACTCACAGTTTCCAGAGGTCTTCCTGAGCCCATGCAGCATTGTTTTCCTAGCATCAAATTCTAAATAAACTTATATTTTTTTGTAAGGCAACATTTTTCCTTTTCAACATCTGATATATGACTTCACATGTTTGCAAATCATCTCATTATTTAGATACGGATTGATGTACATTTTTCAGAAATGGGGTTTATAATATACATGTTGCACACAAGACATGTGCAGACCACATATCTGAACATAGCTTACCATACAAAAATGGTAAAACAGCAACATTATTAGTTATAAAAGTCTTGAGCGTTTTACTGGACCTCTGTTCTTTCTGCTGTATCCTGTTTACTGACTCATGACTCAGCCTCAGATTCATCGTCTGTTCTTGCATTCTCCTAAATAGCCCTCGATGCGGGGATCCTCTTAGTGCCGGAGTTAAAAAGATGGGAGGACTGCCTGCGACGAGAGCACAGTCTCGGAAATTCCGGCTGAGTGCACTCACACACCCAATTTGTCCTCTGGCGAGTGGAGCGGGGGGGAAAGTTTGCTAACAGTGTAAGCGGAGGTTTAAATGTTTTTTTCCCCAGGCCAGAAGGGCCACGGGGTTCATTAGGCTGTGACGTCTGCTCCTCGCAGAGAAGAAAAACTGATGGCTAAAGATGGATGACAGAGAGAAAGAGAGAAAGAAAGAGAGAGACAAAGATGTTTCAATTGGTTTAATGGACGCAGAGCAAGAGTTGGCCCCAGGCTCCTTTGCAAGAGAGCCAATTTACCTTCTGATGGTCCTCAAAGGACCCACGCCGCTACAAGAAATCCACACTGAAAGCTTTGCAGGGTTTGAGGGTCAGTGCTGGGCACCATGTCCTCTGATGTTGCACTCATAGCTGCTAGCTTTAAGGAACGCTTAAGTGGATTTGCGGCTCATCAAATTCAGCTATTCCACTGTAGAGCACTGATACAGGTTATCGTTCCAAATGCAACCGAACATGCGTATGGAAATGAGGACTCTCAGTAAGAACCTTTACCTTTATCTTACATTTACTGTGGCAGTGTGATGGTGGTGAAGAGCTCTTACTGTGTGTTATGCAGCAAAGAAAGCATGTGGTTAAATTAGATGAGGCAGAAATAGCCTCAGAGGTAAACAGCAGGAATGGTGGTGAGGCTCTCCAGCCAGCCTCATCTCAAACACTACAAATAGTTATGCTCTGCCAACGTAATGAGAAAAGCCAATATTCTTCATTTTTACATTTCAGTTAAATCCCATTTTGTGCTAAGTGAAATATAAATATTGTGCTCTAACTAGATAGTTTGCTGTCAATCTTAACAGGGGGGAGTTAAGGCAACCCAAGGATTTATAGTCTACACGCTTGTGCTTTTTAAGCTTTTACCAGAATATTGTATAAAATAGCAGTTCTCAAGTCTTTTTACTTTAACCCTATGTGTAGCGACCTCTAGCAACTGGTGTCGTCCCTGGATTTAAAATGACACAATCCGTAATTAATCTACTACATAAAACACCAAAACTTTGATATTACTTGATTCTCTGACCTCCAGAGCACATGCCTACCAAATTTGAAGATTCTATGTGCTTTCGTTCTTTAATATTCTGTAAAAATGTGTTTTTACATAAACATGGTTGCCCCCTTTGTTGATAGAAAGTGCTACTGCTCCCCCACTCTCATTTTTCAGTCAGTAAAGTTGATTTAGATTTTTCTGGCTTTCTAGGCAGATATTGCTAATCTTCACATACAAGGGACAGATAACTTGATAAGTTTGTGCTGGACCGCTGCTAATTGGGATTGGTTGGCACATAATTGGCATATTAAATGTAGCCATCTACTTTTAACTTATGGCCAAATCAGATTTAACAAACTAACAAAATGAAAAATTTAGACACATTTTGTCCCCTTAGTTTAAGGACCTCTGCTATAAATCATTGATTTAAACATCCAGCACTTATTTTTTGAAGCAATAAAGGTATTAATGGGGCTGGAACATTAGTTTTTTATGAATTTTTCACTAAGGTCTATTTACACCAATCATTTATATCATTATGACCCCTGACTAGCATTGATTGTCTAGTCATATCGTTACCTGTCAAGGGGGTAGGCAGCAAGTGAACAGTCAGTTAATGTGCTGGAAGCAGGTAAAATGGGCGTGCTTAACTGACTCTTTGGTCTTCCAGGTGTGCAGTAATTTGTACCTACCAAAAGTGATCCAAGGAAGGACAACTGGTGAATCAGCAAAAGGGTCATGAACACCCAAAGTTCACTGGTGCATGTGGGGATTGAAAGCTAGCCTGTCTGGTCTGCTCCAAAAGAGGAGCTCCGTGCTGACTTTGAGCTGTTTTGGCTACATGTGGACTTGCTCACTATTAGGCAGATGGTCATAATGTTATGGTTGATCTGTGTATGATGTTTGTATAGGTACCAAAACCGCTCCTAATTGACCATTTTTTGGCCTCTTTTATGCTGTACGCTTTAAGGATATATGTAAATGACCTCTGTTCTGATTGGCTGCTTTGAATTGTAAAAAGTTTAAAACAAGGTTTGCTACATGAAACCCTTCTGCTTTCAATTATACACACATGGACAAAATTGTTGGTACCCTTCAGTCAATGAAAGAAAAACTCACAATGGTCACAGAAATAACTTT
>JBBPDA010000132.1:19606762-19617975 GCA_037974385.1 Arnoldichthys spilopterus | reverse complement strand
TATGGAGGGAGCTGAAGCTCAGAGTTGCACAGAGACAGCCTCGAAACCTTAGTGATTTAGAGATGATCTGCAAAGAGTGGACCAAGATTCCTCCTAAAATGTGCACAAACTTGGTCATCAATTACAAGAAACTTACAAAATCAGCGAGGGGTCAAATAATTATTTCCTCCACTGTATGTAAAAGAACTGAACTCAAACCAGGCTGTTTTTCCATCTTTGTTTCCATGTGGACAGGGGGATAAACATTACTTTATCAGTGTTTTTATATGCTTCATTAAACAATAAACTTTAAAATGTGCTTTTCTATGACAGTGGCCCTTTAGGAAGGTCAGTTTTTCTAATAAACTAAATGATTCTTCACAGGAGCATGTGTGAGTGTGAAATACCTTTTGGTTACAGTTTACTTGAACTTGAATGCTTTTCTGTGTACATTATACAAGCTGTGTGCTTAGTTGACCACCTGTGTCACCAGTGTGTGCTACATAAATTAGCTGAATTGAACCATAAGATATGTCTGTGACCTACAGTTTAGTTCAGTTTAGTGTGTATAATTATCATTTAACACATTTATCTGCCATCATTACACTTTGAAATATTGATTTCAGACTTTTGAAAGGTGCATTCAATAGTTCTTTGTCTTTGTCCTTGTTTGCAGAAAGTATCTCAGTACACACTGATAGTGCAGGCCACCGACATGGAGGGCAGTCTGAGTTTCGGCCTGTCCAACACAGCCACCGCCCTAATCACCATCACTGACATCAACGACAACCCTCCAGAGCTCGACTCCAAAACGGTGAGTAGCTTTGCTTCTGAGCTGTTTGTCTGTGTGGTCTCCCCCAGTGTTTGGTCTGTGTCAGAGCTGCTAGGTTAATAGTAGTGCTACATTATGTTACGTTGATTTTAATCTTACAGAAAGCATGTGCAGAGTTCAATTTGCATTAGTTAAATTAGCTTGCTACTCTCAAAGGAACGTTTAACAAAGTTCAATAAAATATGAATTAAGTATTCATAAAATATATAGAATATTCTAGTAGATGTTAATATAATATCATTGCAGTGCAGTTTCTGAACAAAGCTCCAGTACAGAACACATGACTACATGACAATGAAGCCAGGCTGTTATACCATAACACTCACAGAGTGGCAAGAAATGGCTAATCACAAATCAGCAGTGCTGAAGAGCGTTGGTCTCATCCACTCACTTCTCTTTCCAGCAACTGCTTCAAACTCCCATAACTGAAAGCAAAGTGACCAAGGAATGAGAAAATAAGTGCAAATTAAGCTAAAAATGATGTAAAGATGACCAGAGAAGCTTGTTACCTGCATTGTTAACACTATAGTGTGGTTATGTATTATACCACAGTTATTTCCAAACTCACTGTGATTGGAGAGTTATTGTGTGAATGTCAGCATCAAATATCACCCACCTTAGCAAAGACACCCAGGCATTAATTAGATTTACAGCCACAGCAAAGTTTATTACTATCTACCGAAAACATCGTGTCCAACAACAAAATATTCAAGCAAACAATAACAATAAAACATAAGTGCTCTGTTTTTAATGGACACGCTGTTATTGACAGATGCCCCGTTTCTCACGCCGTATTCTCCCTTTAATAGTGGAGTTAAACCTGATGCCTTTCTTCAAAACACAGTCAAGCTTGCTTTGCTTTGAGCTTCTTTCTCTAATATTCACAAATAAATGAATCAGCTGAGAGAGTCAGTGGGGAATATCCCTACACTGCTGTAACTTTCAGTTTCAGTTCGTGTTTTTAGTTCGAGCAGACTTGGCATTTTAGTTGGCAATTTTGTAGACATCCTTCAGTCTTTGGCACATAACGCATTTCCTTATGGAGTAAAAATAAACATTTTTGCTAAGTTTTTGCGTCACTATTATTTACAGTGTAGACTATTAGTTATTACAGTGGGCAGTGGTGGCCTAGTGGTCAGGTTGCAGGTTCAAGTCCCAAATCAGGTACCACTTAGGTTTCCTTGAGCAAGTTTCTGTCCTGCTACACTGCTCCCTGGTTACTTTATGTAGCTGCCCGCTGCTCCACTTGTGCACATGTGATGGGTTAAATGCAGAGGTCACATTTTGTTGTGGTACACTTTGTGTGATTGAGTGTGTCCACAGTGACAAATCAGCACTTTCACTATTTCAAAATCAAATGATATAAATCATAAACTGTATAAGTATAGCGGTAATATTTGTATAAGTTGTGACGTAAGCATTGTACTGGTGTTCTTGCCATATTAATAGTCTGTTATTTTCAAAATCTGACTACCAAGTGCTGCACTAACAGGGCCCACTGCCCACTACCCACACACACCCAAACCCCTTTGGTAAGAGCATAGCTTTAACACCAACCAATTTATTGATTGCCTTTATGGCCACATTTCTCACCGGTGTTTAGCTCAAACATAATTAGGCAGTATGGGTCACTGCCATGTTGTATTTAAGGCTTGATGACATGATGACCTGAATCATGTCCTAAAGAGCTTAAATGTACTGGGCACTGAAACAAAAGCAGTTGTAACTCCTTCCGCATCAGCCAGTCTGGTGTAATAACCCACACATTCCATTCACGGTCTCTGAGCTTTGTGTAAAATCCTCAAACATGTTCACATGGACTCATGTTGTGAGAGACATGGAGGAGCGTGAAGAGTAAACAGGGGCTGATACGCATGTAGGAGGCAAAATAGGACAGAGGGAGAAGGGAGGGGTTGGGGGGAGAGAGAGAGAGAGAGAGAGAGAGAGCTTGTAACTGAGAGAGCTAACAGATCTGACACACACTTTGTTTTTTCTCTCTCTCTGTCTCTCTGTCTCTCTCTCTCTCTCTCTCTCTCTCTCTCTCTCTCTCTCTTGCCTCATTCCCTCTGTTTTGTGCTGGTGCCAGTATAGCCTCAGGTGGCCGTGGTTTGTCTGCAGGCATCTGGCTCCTATCCTTCTCTTTCACACACGCACACACACATGCACGCACACACACATTGCTCCTAGCCCTCCTTTTCACAATGTTTGTTTCTGTCAGCCTTCATCTCCCTCTCTCTCGTTCTCTCTCACACTCGCTTTTGCCATCCATCTCTCTCTCCCTCTCGCTCTGCTGCATGTGCTTTTTCTCTCGCTCTCTGTGCCTATCCATCTCTCCTGTGTCATTTATTGTTCTCTCTCTCTCTCGTTCCTCTTTTCTCTGTTCTCTTCCCTTTCCCTCCTATCTCCCTCAATATTCATCTTTTCCGCACACGCGCTTGCGCTCATTCACTAATAGCCCCAGGCTTGAAACACAGCATTTGGCGTCGGGTGATTTTAAATTATTTTTACCTTATTTGTCTTACCTGCCATTTTAGCGCAGGGTTCTCATCAGAAGCACAGCTGGAAACTATTCACTATGCAGAGCACCGATGTATTTTAACATGGGTCACATAGATAAACTACAGCGCAAGTGGAATTGAGTTAGAAGGCCACTGTATTCAGTTTCTTCATAAGTGCATAGTTTTCAGAGTTCAAAGCCCTGATCCATGCTTCATCCACTAATGCATTTTTCCATAGCAACTGTTGTGAGGTTGAAAATGCAAATATCCCATTTGCCATAGGACATAGATGTTTCTGGATGCCACTTCACACAACTGGGTTGTGTTGTAGCTGTTTGAAACTAGGCAGGCTGGACAAGACAATGGATTTACCACTAGCGTTAGCTTGATTATCTGACAAATAAAGCTACTTTTGACTTATTTTTTTTTATCTGCATTTTCTCCTTTACGTCACTTAATTTCATTTTAATTTCATAGCAGCGAGCAGCTTTGAACAGCCCCCGGTGAGCAGTGAAGCAGGACGGTACCTTGTTCAAGGGTAGCTCAGTGGTGCCCGGGCCAAGACTTGAGCCAGCAACCTTTAGTTCACAAGGGCAAGGTCCTAACCACTAGGTCACCACTTAGTGCAGAGTTGTAGGATTCATCTGCTTTTTAAGCAATGTTTGACAAAATTGGCAAAGCAGAATAAATGTTTAACTTAATTCTGGAACCTGATGCTTTTCTTACAACACATTATTTTATATTGTTTTATATTTCATTTATTTGTGATGTAATGGTAGCTAATACTGTTGTACAAGATAACCAGGGCTTTCCTGTCAGGTTCTATGATTAGCCAGTTTGGGTTGAGTTGGTTGAGTTTCAGAAAGTATTTTGTTGATCTCAGGACAATTTTAGACACAAAATATGATGGTGTGGTTCTTGCTCAGGTTGAGTTTGGACATCAAATCAGGTCAGGTTGGGCTGTATTTGTGTTTGGACCAAAAGTCCTAAAGCTAAACTGTCCTGATATTGTGCCCTTCCACACACATACAACATAAATGAAGAATTTCATTTCAAAAGGCTGTATATCCATGTGTAACAACTTGGGTAGTATTTCTAAAAGATAAATTGACTTAGAATAAAAGTAGAAAGCACATTTTAATTTCTGAATTAAAGGTGATATTAATCATAATCATTAATATTTCTCATATGTGTAAGACTCTCAAACAATGGAAGTCATTAAAAAAGAACAGGAAATGAAAGAAAATGCTCTAAAATGTCTTTTGGAACCAAACTAAAACATCATTTGAAATTGAAAGGACATTCTAAGTGTAGATACTTTGAACATAAATGAGTTGTGCTCTACAGTTACTCAATAAGTTCAATGAGGATTTTTGCCCAAAGTCCACAGAGCATGGATAGGTCGGTTGCAGTGTATGAATGATGTATGTGGGTCTTTTAGAGAACAGTGCATAGACAGTAGAGTGGGGGCCTGCTGAAGAGGGACTATCCAAAACCTCTTTCAGTGCTTTATTGTTAGTGATCCCATTTAGATAAAAGCTGTCTTCTACCTGTTGCTCTCCACATGCTGCTCTCCCTAGCTCTCTGCAGGGTTCTGCCTCACTTTTGTTGCTCTTTCTAGCTCTAACTTTACCCTGGCTCAGCTCTACTAGTCTGCCACTGTTCTGTTTAGGGAAGAATAAAAGTAAAGACTTTCATTTTAGCTTTTCTCGTAGCTCTGGTGTAGCTTTCTCTCACACAGGTTTGCCCAAAGTGAGTCATTTGATATGGTCCGCAAAAGTGTAACCACCCCTCCATAGCAAACCACAGTATTTCTTTTACTGGATTTGAAGGCAAGGCAGTGTGCTTCAAAGAATACAACCTGCATCAATGTTATGAAAGCTATCATACCCCCAAATGTCTCCATTTATACTGGCAATATATGAACACTCAAAGCAAGCTGATAGCTTGCCATCATTTTTAGCATGGCTCTATGAGAAAAGCTTGATCTTTTAAACTAGGTAACACCAAAGACCAGCAATTGTATTGTGTGTAGTGCAAAAAAACTTTAAGAAATAGCTGAATGTATGGTATGAAAGAGAGTGTAGAATCAAAAAACCTTGAACACTATGGTGGGAAGGGTATAAATAGTTCAAAAGCAGATTTTTAAGACAGACAAGTGAATTTTTTTAATGTAAGAAAGCTTTAGTGTGTCCATGATTTTGAATCATAGATTCTATTGATGTGGGTGGAAAAGCTGTAATGTACCTAGTAATGGACACTAGTTTAATCTTTACAACAATAAAAACAAAGTATGGATAAGCATATAAATGTTAAAAAGTAGGGGACCAAGAACTAACCCTTGAGGCACACCTCTGTCTCTGTCTCTGCTCCTTCTAGCTCTGGTGTCCTAACTTTCTACCTTTTCTGTGTCTGTCACCAACTCCTCTTGTTGCCTCGGCATTTCAAAGTGTCTGCTGGTGCTGTGGTGTGTGTGTGTCTGTGTGTGTATGTGTGCGTGTGTGTGTGATTCTGCGATGCGTGCCTTGTCTCTGTGTGACAGAAGCGGTGAACAGGACAGAGGAGGGAAGAGCACTTTGTGAGGATGAAAGCAATGTTGTCTGTGCAGCATCTTCAATACATATCAGCCAAAAACACAAAACACACACACATACACAAATGCCCGCAAACAGACACACACACACACACACACACACACACACACACACAGGCAGGAGTTATTATTTGCATTATTTCCAATGCTTCCCAATACCTGTTTTGCTACCACGTATTAATGCTGCTTTAAAACAGTGTAAACAAGAAATGAAAGGAGACATGGAGAAAAAAAGAGCAAGAAGAAAAAGAATAGGAACACTTGTCTACTTACAGCCCATCCTTCCTGTGAGAACAATCACAGTCACGCACTCCAGCCCTCTTTGCCCTCTATATCAGCGACTGAGAGAAAAGGAGGAAGGTGGTTGGAGAGGAAAGAAGGACGAGAATGACAGACAAAAGTCAGGTGTGTGTGTATATGTGTGTGAAGAGGAAAATAGCTCCTTTATGCTAAAAAAGCAGATAAGGCTCACGACGTATGAATGCTAACAGAGAGCAGTTAGCAGAAAGCTGATTGATCTTAAAGAGCGTCCATCGATTTTTTTCAGCGTTAGCTTTGTCACAACATTTACTTCTCTTCGCATATAGAGTACAAAAGCTCTAAATTACCAAAAAACTACAAACATCAATAGTTTCTACAACAATTACACATGTTTTTCTTAAGACAATGATGCTACATTCAAAACTAGCTCTCAACCCCCCAATACCCAAATTGGCATTGGGAGACTAAGCAGTCTGGAAATGATCAGTAAGTATTTGCATATGACAGTGAATCTTTTCATGGGAGACACAGAGAAACATGAGCAAGCTAATTAGGGGAGATTGCTGGAGGGGATGTAAACCAAGCAGATGTATTGGTTCCGATTTTAAAGACACCAGTATGTTTTATTCATCTCAGATAGGGAAAGAGCTTCTCAGCTGTGTTACAAGCACAAATACAACAGTACTTGTCACATCGTGTTAAGATACACATGATAATGATCATAGTAGTATGATAACAAAGACGATGATTCATAACCATTCATTTATTTACATATTCAACGTTTTAGACTGAAAGATCATTATAATCCGACACAGCACTGAACATGACTGTTACTCTTATAATTAATCTACTCATCTGAACTGTCTTGTGATGAAACACTGAGTTTTAAACCAAGAGTCAACCCAAACTTCCAAAATTTCATGTCCAATTTCCCATAAAAAACAACAATCCACAAATGGCCATGCACTGGGGGATTTCACAGTTAAGTGTTAAGTGTTTTTATGACATGAAATGGTTTATTGCCTTTATAAAGCATTGCAAATACAATGAGCAAGTTCTCAGGTCCAATTCCATGTGATGACACAACCCTTCCAAAGGGCACCATTGACCTCACATTCTCTGGACTTGATGCTAGAATGGGTGTGAGCGTGGGTGTGTGTTAGCTGATGTAACAGAATTCACCATTAGTGTTTTTTTCCAAGAATGTGGGGCTATTCAATGACATTGTCACAGTGGCAAATCCCAAAAAATATGGGAAATTCAGAGGAAACGTGATAGTCTTCACCTTCTCAGCGTTGGTGGTATACTGCAAACGTCCTAGCTAGTGTGTGGAAATGTTCAAAAGATTATGTAATTTATTGAAATACAACCAATGCAGTTGCTTAACAATTCAACCATCAAACAATATAACAGTGTAAAAGTATTATATTTACATGTCAGACCTCTACTATATTATAATATGCGTTTTTACTACGGCTTCATATGTGCAACAGCCATATTTTACAACCCTAATGAGCAGTACTTTCAATTGACAGAAGAAATGAGAAAACTGTAAAAAGAAAAGAATAATCCCTCTAAGCAGCCAGTATCAATATTACAATCTCCATATCTTCTCTTAATTGTCTGCTTCTTATCAAGTTTCTGCTGTAAAACTAGATTTTCATCCAAGCGTCAAGCAAAATCGAAGTATGCTAATAATTTCTTGCAAATCCTGCTGCACTTTAACAGTAACACAATATTCAATGTCTTATCACATATTGCTGATTTCATCTTGTGAGACATTGACAAATGCCACTGGATCAATACACTGTAACCAGCTTTTACACAATGGGTTCTTTGACATTAGCAATGGAACATTACCCTCATACTAATGTGGTTGCCCTGACATGGATTGTACCTTGTATATGTCTGTTTGCAGTGTTTTATTACCCAATTTATCACAGGTATTTTTGCTAGGAAAACATTTTTACATCCATCAATTAATCCTGACACCACAGTCTGATTTTGTTCTAAACCGAATCCATGTCAACAGCTTTTTCGAGTGCAGTGATATGCTGGTTTCAGTACTTTTCATTCAACTTATTACTTATTTTTCAATTAAGGATTAGCCAGTGGCATTTTACTCACAAAATGAGACCTAATTGTTCCTGATGAAGAAAAGTGAGGAGAAGAAGCAGAAGAAGCAGCACAGGGAAGGAGAGAGAGAGAGAGAGAGAGAGAGAGAGAGAGAGAGGGGTGATGGAATAACGATGTGACATGTTTCTTGCATGGCTGTGATTGGTGGTTTTCAGTCCAGGGAAATTGAATGTGATTACTATCAGCGTTGAGAAAGAAAACACACACTCACACACACACAAGCAGGATTTTTTTCTCTTTTTTTGCACAGTGTCAGGGTATCGGGTAATACACGTGTCCAACATGTATTGTAGGCCTCATATGTAAGAACATATGTGATATATCCTGTATGTGTTACATCTACAAGTAAATAATAATGTTGTAATTATGTCCCATAAATATTACATATATATGTAAATATCTGTATGTAAAACATGCCCCATATTTGATATATGTATCTATTGGTTAAAATGTAGCCATAACATAAAAACCACCTGCCTAAATTGTCTAGGTCCCTCTTGTGCCACCAGAACAGGACCTGGTGAGTCATGGATGCCACAAGACCTCAGAAGGTGCTATGGTATCTGAAAGTTCTGAAGTGGGCATTTAGGTTAGTGTTAAGTGGCAAGGTCACATCCACATGAATGCCAGGAAGTAAAGTTTTCCAGCATCACACTGCTTCTGTCGGCTTCCATTTGTCCATAGTGCCACCTTTTTCCCAGGTAACTGACACACATGCACTCAGGCATCCACATGATGTAAAAGAAGCAGAAATCATCAAACCAGGCCACTTTCTTTTCATTGCCCCATTGTCCTGTTCTGATGCTCACATGCCTATAGTAGGCACTTTCAGTAGCAGACAGTGGTGATAGTTGACATCGTGATCAGATGGCAGTGACGCAGGCCTGCAAGCTGCAGTTCATTGTGTTCTCCCACTTTTCTAAATTTCTTTAGCAGTCTGTGCTACAATAGATCTTCTGCGTGACAAGACGTGCTTGGCTTCACTCCCCACATGCATCAGTGAGCCTTGGGCACTATATGTAATGTTATATGAAAACCAACACATGCACAAACACTATTATATATGATTCCTCTTAAAATATATATGTATACCACTTGTACTGCATGACTAAAGTGTTATTAATGAGGCTTGCGACCCACACCTGGACATTAGTGTCTGGCAGGAGGCGGTAACGCATTTCTCTCTGTAGCAACAGATCAGTCAATAGTTCATTTTCAATCTGCAAATCATCTGTGCTATGGTTGTGTGTGCCCTTTGCTTTTCTAATCTGAGCTCTTGTAGAAGAGCATTGCAGGATGCGTGCGCGTGTGCGTGTGCGGTGTGTGTGTACGCACTCGCTTATCAGGAAGTGCACCTGGTCTGTTCAGACAGCATGCAGCACCACGGACAGCGCAGAGTCCTCTGACTGGCTCATCAAGGCCAGTCAGCACCATGCCCCACCCCCGCCCCCACCCCCCTCTCTCTCCACCATCTTTTTCCCTGTCATGTCAGCCCTTTCTCATGCTCTTTCACTTTAATTTTCTTTATATCTCTGCGTCCTTCGTCATCAACAAATAAGCCAGAAAATGTTCCTACAGTCCATTTTTCATGTTTGTGCCTCTGAAGCGCAAATGGGGTGTTTTGTCTGCTACCACTGCTCCATGAAGAAGTAAGCATGTGTGTGTGTGCTGATCACTGGAATTATTTTAAGCTTATTTTAAGTCATGCATCTCAAATCACAGTTATTAATATATGTGAGTCAGGCAGGATTGCTTATGCAAATGCTCATGGTTTGTGAGACTGTGGGAGGTTACTTTTGCATTTTGTCACAATCATCAATAAAAATATGTGCAATTCTTCTGTGGACTCAGCCGGAGTCTATGATTGACTCAGTGTTCATTTTTTCTAGGTATCTTTGATTATGCTTCAGTGGACACACTAGTAACTGAACTGCCTGAAATGTCGCCTTGTGTTCTATGTTTTTTTCTTGTCTTTGTAACCAGGACGATAATGGATGTGCAGAACTGCACAGAGTCTCGGCATTAAGGTCTAAAGACATTTCCTATTCCGGAGCTTTGCTGCTGTTTATTGCACAAGCCTGAAACAATGAGAAAACCCAAAACGCTTCCATTGTAATCAATGCATCTGTCTACAGCAACCAGGAGCATCACATGCAGTGCAGCATACTGTTTTGATGGACGTGTTTCATGTTGCTGTTTCACCGACAAAATAGGCTACTGATGTGAAACCAGCTGCCTTTTGTCAAAAGGCCTGTGAGTGATACCTTAGTAAGTCAGTTTAAATGAAAATTCATTGTTTAGACAAATGCTCAATGACCGCAAAAGACAAAAATACATATAAACACAAATGTCCTGATTAAATTCTGTTTATCTGTAGCCGAGAGCCATCTTGCCTTAGATATTATGGTCTGATGCAGAAATACAGATATTTAAACTTGGTAAATGTAATAATATTAATTACATATTGTGATATTGTATTTTATTGTTCCTAAAGCTCTAAACATCGGAACAGATCTCTCCTTATTTGATTCTACTTACTCATTGCACTCTTTAGCATCCAAATCAATGTGTGAGGTTTCGTCTTGTCTTGTCTGGTTATGTTTTCCCTAACCATGTTCTTTTCTCCATGTTTGTCTTGGTTCTCCATGTGCTACCTTCCTCCTGTGATCATGTGTTGTCTTCGCCCCGCCTAGTCTCGGCCCTCATCAACTGTCCTTCGTTTCCTGTCTCCTCCCTGTGTCAGGTGTTCCTCGTTTGTGTGCAGTATATAGTCTCTTAGTTTTTGCTTAGTCCTTGTCATTTTTTTGTCGGGTTTACCCTAGCTCTGTCGACGTCAACTAGATGTACCTTAGTTTTGTAGTCTTCTGGGTTTTGGTTCCCTTAGTCTTGTTTGTCTCTTAGCTGTTTTTCATTG
>JBBPDA010000132.1:19570488-19594119 GCA_037974385.1 Arnoldichthys spilopterus | reverse complement strand
TATTTAACTAAAATACTATATATATATATATATATATATATATATATATATATTAAACTCTGCAAATAAATAGTAATCATACACAAAGTTTTGCAGTAAATTTCACTTCCTTTTGCTTCAAATCAACAAAAACATGTCATTTGACCAGCAATGTCCAAACATTTGCATAACGACTGTAAATTGACCAATTGCTGCCTGCCTGTCCAAAGCAAAAAGCGGCCCTTAAGAAACGTGTAAATGTGTTGTTGGTCTTTATGCTGGAAGGTGGAAATTATAAAGGCTTGGCACAATACGCAAGTGACGCTCCACCAATCTTTTCATACCCAATCGATCTAAACCCACCCAACAATCACAGGCGTATTTCTCCTGATTGGATTTCACTTTATTTGCTCCACTCAGCCACAAAGGAGCTTTGACGCAATCATTGAAGACCCACCAGTCCATTTTGCCCACGGCCACGAGCCGGAGGACTGCTGCCTTTTTATTTGTTGTCCTATTCCAAGTTCACTGAAAGCCTAAAGTAAAAGCGTGGATTGCTGGCCATGGAGGAATGTTTTTTTACTCTACTGGCTTTGCACACTTGAGAATGAAACTGCATGAGGAACGAATTGGACAGTCATTGCAAACAGGCCACATCACCCCCACCACCACCCTACCCCACCACCAAGTCTTCAAAGGTGCCTTAAGTGGCAAGCCTTGTTAACTGGTCTGCTAGATAACCACACAGCAGCAAATTTTGTGCAGGCTACCTCTCTGTAGGATATAAAGCACCTTTTTCCCCCCATTTGTTCTTCCAAAAGTACAAACTGACGACATTCTGAGTCATATCTGCACAACAGCACTTCTCCAAATCGACCTGTATCTAATATGTATTTCCCTGAAGTCGGCAGAAGTGGGTTTGGGAGCATGCAGCAGACTTCCATAAAGTGCCACATTTATTTGTCTGCATCAGACTCAGCCACAGGGAACAGACGCACATGTTTTTTCTTGGAAAGTCATTTCACAAAGACGTTCTCCAAGAGAGCACAACTCCATTAAAGACAAAAGAGGCGTGTGAAGTATTTATGCATGGTTTCATTTGTCATATCTGGCACCATGGGGAGTTTTTAAGAGGGATACAGGGTGTAAACCTCTCCATCACGCCTTCGTCATCTCCCTCCTCTCGGCCCCACTTCCCAATTTTTCTTTCATTTTCCCTGTCACCCTCCACTTCTCTGTTTGGCGCTTTTTAAGAGTTTGTTTTCTGCACACATTTCCCATCCTTCTGTCTCGATGCCAGCTTTAGTCTCCACTCCAGCGGTCTCACTATGAAGTGGAATCTCACCGGGTCTGACCACTTAAAAGTCAGGCAGCGTCTGAGTAATACAGAATGTTTAGTACCCAAAACAACATAACAGCAGCAGCAGAGCTCAAAAATGAACAGTTTTTATTTTTCCTGTTCCTACCATCCACCCCCAAGAAAAGCCGGTTTCTTAAAAGAAATGGTTCATTTCGTTATTTTCACAAATGCTGTATTTAGCCCCAATATGCAAAACGCAGACCCAGCAGCTGTGCTTGTATTGATAAGGACACTCACACATGCACACGTAAACTATGGATTCATACTATGCATGTGTATCGAACCTATATGCCATATCTAATAAGCAGTGTGTGTGTTTTGTACGTACAGTATGGGTAATAAATATAAAACATGATATGATCAAAAACAGTGGGCAGTGGTTGCCTAGTGGTTAGGACATCGCCCTTGTCAACTGAATGTCGTAGGTTCAAGTCCCGGCCTGGGCACCACTGAGGTACCCTTGAGCAAGGTACCGTCCCACTACACTGCTTTCCGAACGCTGTTGGTAGCTGCCTGCTGCTCTACATGTGCACGTTATGGGTTAAATGCCGAGGTCACATTTCGTTGAGGTGCTTCAATGTGTTCACAATGACAAATAGTCATGTTCATATTCTGGTGCTTTCCTAATGCATCACACTTAACACCTTTGCAAACATGAATCAGGTTAGCAACGAATTCTTAAATTTCTGTATCTCATTTAAAAAATACTCTGTTCTACAGATGTACTTTTAGCAATTTTTTTAACCTTCCGTACATACCTGCTGTGAAGACAACCATGCTCAGCCAGAGAATTGGCTCAGTCTATTTGTTAAGAAAGGATACAGTTTGTTGCACTTTTTTTGTTTGTATGTGTAGCATTTGTCCTGAGTTCGATCCCCTGGTCAGTTTCAGGTGCGTTTCTGTGCAGAACTCTCCCCATGTTTGTGTGAGTTTCCTCCAGGTGCGCCGGTTTCCTCCCACTGTCCAAAGGCTGCAGTAGGTTGACTGGATACTCTAAAGCTGCCAGTAGGTGTGAATGTGTGTATGAATGGTTGTCTGTCTATGTATTGCCCTGCAATGGGTTGGCCTCCTGTCCTGGGTGAACCCCGCCTTGGGCCTGTAGTCAGCTGGGATTGGCTCCACTTTCCCCGCGACCCGAAATGGAAGAAGAGTTTTAGAAAATGAATGGATGGATGTTTAGCGTTTGAAAATCTTTGGTTTGTTCAGTGTGATAATAGCCAAAACATTTTTGAACATTATTCTTCTTCATATTTGCTTATTCAGCGAGATATATTAGAAAGTTTTGAATATGTTCAAAAATCATGTTTTGTATTTGTAAAAACACCCTGTGCCATGTTTTATATTTGTCTGTTTGCAAATAGTAGGACATATACAAAAATGTTCCGATTGTTTGATTATGTTTTGGCTCTAAATTAGTTCCATGTCATTTCTGTTTGTTAAGCCATAAGCTTGTAATACAACTATCAGATACAGACCATAATCATTAATCAGAGGTTGTTAACAAGCAATACAGGTTTCTCATGGCTGTTTGTCTTCTAAAACAGTAAAGAATGATACTGTTTTCATGTTCATCCCTACTACAGGACCTGTATCTCCAAGGCAAAGGTAGCTACACTGTGATAAAAGAGTGTTGGAGATGTAAGAGATGGCTATGATATTTGCTTTGGTTGCCTTAGTGATGCTTTCTATCGCCTGGAAATCAAAGTTAATCCACCTCTAACCCTCTTTTTTCACTCTCTTAATCTCTAAATCTGGCGATCACCTACTTTCTCTTTCTGTATCTCTTGCAGGGTCTCCTCCAGCAACAGGAACAGGCACTCTGCAGATCTACCTGATAGATGTAAATGATAACATGCCAGTGCTGGTGCCTAAAGAGGCTCAGCTGTGCGAGAGGTCACGACCGGGCTCCAGGATCAACGTCACTGCCTCTGATGCAGACTCCGAACCCAACGCTGGACCATACGTCTTTGAGCTGCCCTCATTCCCTCCTTCTGTGCGCCGTAACTGGACCATCTCCAGGCTGAACGGTGCGACACTGCAACTAAATATCGTTCCAGTGCACACATTCTTCTTGCTCAGCATAACAAAGCAATTATGCTTTCATACCCCTTATTCATGAAGAAGGAAAGCTACAGTACTGTGCAAAAGTCTTAAATACCTACAGAATGGTTTAAAGCCATTTATCTAAGCCGTGAGTTTCTTTTTGCAGCAAAAACACAAACAGTGCACCAGTGAAAAGAATGAAGGTTTGTGTGTAAACAGTAGTTGATGGTGTGTGAGCTGGTTAGAAGAACAGCTTTGGCTCCAGATTTCTCCTCCATGCCTCCAGTCATTGTGTGGATGTGTGTGAAGCTCCATCAGCACCTGATTTCATCTAATGAAGGACTGATTGAGCCCAAACCAGCGATTTGATGAAAACTACAAATTATACTGAATGTCCACTAGGAGAACTCTGGGAATAATCAGACCAACACATTGACACAAAATCATTCTTTACTGTTTCACTGTTATTTGTATTTACTCTAATATTAGTGTTTTTTTTTCATATAAACAGCTTTTAATGATCATTTTCTCAGGCACTAAAGAGTTGCACAGTACTGTACAAACTGTAAAACTGGTCTGTTTTATGATATAGAAGTTATTCAGTGCTGTTAATATTAGTGAGATACTTAAAAAAGCTTTCCTTGATATTGCCTTGATACATTATGTCCTCAAAGCCAAAAGTAGAGCTTGGTAATTAAGGACATCATTATGCTACTGCAGTTGATTCTCAACTTCTATTTCCAAACTAAGGATATGCTGCATCCAGACCGATTCGGTCTCCATATAAAAAGTGGTTTGTTTTCACAATTTGCAGGACCAAGAATCATCCCAGAACTCTAACTTTTCACATATTTTTCAGGTGAATTTGCACAGCTCCGGTTGAGGATTTCCTACCTGGAAGCTGGTGTGTATCGAGTGCCCATTCTGGTGTCAGACTCAGGGAACCCTCCCCTGACCAACCGCTCCATGATCAGGGTGAAGGTGTGTCCCTGCGACGAGCACGGAGACTGTACTGCTATTGGAGCCGTAGCTTCAGCCAGCCTGGGCACAGGAGCTATCATAGCCATCCTCATCTGCATCATCATACTGCTCAGTAAGTGTAGGGCATGGGTGGATAAATTAATACTGATGCTCTCTGAGAGACACAAGAAAGCTATTCTGAATGTCTAGCATCAAAGCAAAAATGTGTGAATCAACTTTATTAACTTAAATTTAGTGGAAGCTGCTCATCAGTTCAATTTCAATTTGAATAGGATGTTAATACAGTCAAGTGCAAAAATGCACATGCCGCTGGACTAAAAGCATGTTTTAGTTCATTTAAAAAATGTAAATAAGTGCGTAGAGCACATTTCAGATCATGTAAGGTACAGTTACAGTTTATTTGTTGAATTAAGCTAAAAAATTGAAAAAATATATATGTTGAAAAACGAGGGTTGTGCAAACCTTTGCACTCTTGTGCATATGAACATTATGGAATCAGTTCCCAGGTCTCCTTGGAAACTTTGAAGCAGGGGAGTTGGGAGTTGGGATTTGGGAGGCCTCATTCTTGGCAGCTGATCCCATCCCATGTGTCGTTATTTGTAGCAAATCATTTGTATTGTTTGTTTGTGTGTGTGCACACACAGGCATGGTGCTGCTCTTCGTGGTCTGGATGAAGCGTCGAGAGAAAGAGCGTCAGACCAAACCTCTTCTGATCGATCCGGAGGATGACGTGAGGGACAATATACTGAAATATGATGAGGAGGGAGGGGGAGAGGAAGACCAGGTTAGCTTCATACAATTTCTCTCTTTCTTTCCATCTGTCTTTCTCACAAACTCACAAAGACTCAGGTATGACCCCAGTAACAGACGGCCAGTTGTGGCCTAGTGGTTAGGACACTGCCTTTGGGACCTGAAGGTCGCAGGTTCGAGTCCTGGCCCGGACACTACTGAGGTACCCTTGAGCAAGGGACCGATGTCCGCTGCTCCACATGTACGTGTGATTGGTTAAATGCAGAGGTCAAAATTCGTTGTGGTGCTTGAGTATGTTCACAATGACAAATAGTCACTTTCACTTCACATACAGGTGAATAATCACATTATATGCTGCAGGCAATCAAAATCTATCCTGCTCACATATTTAGTTCACTTTGGCTTTGAATAAATATACACTGATCAGCCATAACATTAACACCACTGACAGGTAAAGTAAAGCAGGAAAATGGGTGAGCGTAAGGATCTGAGCCACTCTGACAAGGGCTTTATTGTGATGACTAGACGACTAGAAGTCAGAACATCTCCAAAACAGCTGGTCTTATGGAGTGTTCCAGGTGTGCAGTAGTTAATACCTACCAAAAGTGAACCAAGGAAGGACATCTGGTGAATCGGCAACAGCGTCATGAGCACCCAAGATTCACTGATGCATGTGGGGAGTGAAGGCTATCCTGTCTGATCCAATCCCAAAGAGGAGCTCCTGTTGCACAAAATGTTAATGCTGACTATGACGGAACGGTGTGAAAACATACATTGCACCACAGTCAGAGCTGTTTCAGCGACATGAGGGGGAACAACAAAATATATTAGGCAGCTGGTGTTAATGTTATGGCTGATCTGTTCCACAGATTTGGTATCAGGTCATTACCACATGTTTTAATCTGAGATCCTAAGTAATAATGATAACTAGTGAAGGAGTAATTGAGAGGATTTGGTTTAAAACATTTTAGGTACAAAACAAAACTAAAATCTCTAAAAGTCGGTTTAAAAAAAATAAATGTGCCTAACGGAAAAAATGCCATTTGTCAAATGCCATTGGAATTCATTCAGAATTAGCTCATTAAAGTCAGCATTTCTTGTACCAGTCTATTTTACACTGTATAGTAAAAAATACACAAGAATTTTATGAACAACACAGTCTTTCAACACAGTGACAAGAAATGACAGCTCATTGTTCTTGGAAAAGACTTTCTTTTCCACTCTGGCCTTATTTTATTCAGTAACAACCACTGTAACACCTTCTGCTTCTGCTATGGGAGCAGAGTTGTCCCGGCTTGCTCCTTCACCCAACACATCACTAGCGAAAAGATAAGCCATGTTCAGTAGCAGGGGGTCCATAATAACAGACCTACAGGTGAAACATGAAACAATTACTTATCACCCGTTTAACCCTCTTGCAGGACTATGACCTGAGTCAGCTGCAGCAGCCCGAGACGCTAGACCACATGATGAGCAAACCAGCGGGAGTGAGGAGAGTGGATGAGAGGCCCATCATCCCGGAGTCTCAATACCCCATACGACCCACTCTCCCCCACCCTGGAGACATCGGAGAGTTCATCATTGATGTAGGTCCACTGCTGTCGTTGTCATGTAAATCGGCAGCTCAAGCCCACTGTACATCTCATACATGTCACATTGCAACAGAGATCCTCCAAATATTTTTGCATATCCTGCTAAAAGTTTATTGCATCCCTAAGTGGAAGAGTGAGGACAAAACGTCCTACATGCAGCAGAATGTTTCTAGAAGCATGCTATACTAAACAACGCTTTGAATAAAACAGAATGAAGTGTTACAAGGCATCAGTGTGACAGCGACAATGTGCAGTCATCTGAAAAAATTTGTATATCCCATGGAAACTGTTGATTTTTGCAACATGTTTCAAGCAAATATTTCACCCTCTTTAACACAGTGGCCTGGCCACAGAAGCAAGTATTGCCCCCTTTAGCAGAAATAACCTCTTGTAGGCGTTTTGCATAACCATCCACCAGTCTCTTACATCAGCTTGCTGAAATATTTGACCACATTTACATGCAAAATTCCTTCAGTTAAGTTCAAGCATTTTCCTGCATGTGCTGCCCTTTTCAAATCCCACACAGCAGTTCAATGGAATTCATAAAACCCTCCTTTCTTCTTTTTCTGCCATTTCTTTGTGGATTTGCTAGTGTGCTTATGATCAGTATACTGCTGAAGGGTCCATCTCTAGTTCAACTTTTGGACAGATGGCCTCACATTATCTGCAGGCGCTCTTTGATATGATGGAGAATTTATAGTTGAATCAATGCAAGTTGGCAGTAAAACTATGCTTCACAGGAAGTGTGGGGTTCCTCTCCTGTAAAGCTGTTTTTGGTCTAAACCACTGGTGTAATGTTACTGTGGCCAAATAACTCTATCTGCATGAATCCAAAAGGAAATATGTTCTTTGGCAAACTGTAGTCCTTTCTTTAGTGTTCGTCCTGACACGTCTCCCATGCAGTTCAAATTTGTCCAATCTGTTTCTGATTGTAGACATATGAACTTTCACACCAAGAGTGTTACCTGCTGACCTTGTGATGGAATTTTGGCTTCTTTTTGTATCAAACCATCTGCTCTCAATTAGATTTTGTTGGGGCAGCCAGTCCTGGACAAGTTGGCAGTTGTTCGAAATCTACATCACTTGTAGATGAGTTTTTTTTATCCTTTGCCAGACTCATAGGCATGCACAACATTTTTTGGAAGGCCTTAGAGAAGTCTAGGCATGATGACACCCATACACAGTGTTGACCAGAGGAGGATGGATTCCCCTTCTGAGCCTTGGTTCCTCCCAAGGTTTCTTCTGCAATTTGGGGAGTTTTTCCCTGCCTCTGTCACCATTGGCTTGCTCACTGGGGGTTCAGACCCAGGTTCTGTGAAGCTGCTTTATGACAATGTCAGAGGTCAAAAACCCCATATAGAAATAAAATTGACTTGACTTGACATTAAGAGCAAAGTGAACACCAGATCAGGTTTAAATAAGACCAGATCCACATGCAGTAGGTTTTAATCAATGGCACCTAATCTGAAAAACCTGACTGTACTTTTACAAACTTGAAAGTGTGATAAACATTAAGATGTACTTCTTTTTTTGTTTGTTTGGAGAATGTCAATTGTATGTAATTTGCTGGTGTATTCATCTGTAGGCACTGTATCAAGGAGGGTGAAATGTTCTGCTTGTTCAAATATGATGTAAAGATTCAGTGTTTTCCATGGGATGTACTTACTTTTTCCACATATCTGTGTAAATATAGAGCTAGGTAAAGATTTCTAGCACAGCAGCAACATTATTTATAGATACTAAGTTTAGGCCCCTCTCTGTCTCGGCAGGGTCTGCGGGCGGCGGATAACGACCCCACGGCTCCCCCATATGATTCACTGCTGGTGTTTGACTATGAAGGCAGCGGCTCCACGGCCGGCTCAGTCAGTTCTCTGGACTCATCCAGCTCTGGAGAGCAGGACTACGACTACCTCAATGACTGGGGTCCCCGCTTTAAAAAACTGGCTGACCTCTACGGTGGCGGGGAGGAAGACTGAGGACGGAGCACCAGGGAGAGGGGCGGGGCTGGGGGACAAGACCTACGGGAGCAGTGAGAAACGTCTCGGTTCAGACATTACACTTGAAGAGCCATAGGAACCGAGCCTAGGACCACGTTGAGCATCCCTGTGGAAGACTTTCTGTAAGCCAGAGGGAGTTAGAGAAAGCTATAGCCTGCTCCAGACCCTTACTGCAAGCTGCCAGTGTGTTTTTTCCTCTGTCTTTTGATTTCTCTGCTGTGGCGAGTTTATCTCTGTAAGGGTTTTTTTTCCTCTCTCTCTCCACTCTTCAGGATATTTGGAGAGTGGAGACAGCGCTGGTACGAGAGACTAAGTACTCCATGTGCTCTGGAAATAGAAAACAATAACTGCTCTCTCTCTGTCTCTCTCTCTCTCTCTCTCTCTCTCTGTCTGTCTCTTCGTTGCTCTGTCACTTAAGAGTGGTATGAATTCACCACCTCTTGTTTATTTCTCTCTTGACTTGAATTTCATTAGAAACAGAAGCACTGTCGTTGATCAAGTGCCTTTCGTGGTGTGTTTTTGTACTGGACTCCTCCTCAGGGTCAGTTGCCATTTTAAATTCCTTTCTCATCGTGCGGCACGCTCCCTCGTTCCCCCGGCTCCCTCTCCTTCCACGTTCGCTTTTCTTTCAATTTCCATTAAAGGTGCAGAAGAAAAAAACCACCACCACCACCACAGAGAAGAAGACAAACAGGAGGAATCTTTTGGCAGACGTTTGCGATTCAAAAAAGCAGCGAGCCCGATCCTTTGGAAGCTGAAATACCGGACGGAGTGGTGATCCCAGTCTCAACCTGTGGTCTTAATTACCTGAGCAACCAGTTCCCCAAGTGGTAACCACATCTAATGAAGTGTGACAGCTTTTAAAAAAAAAGTGTTTTTAAAGAACTAAAAACAGAAAAAAAAACAAATAAATAAAAAAAACACAAAAACAAATGGAGAATGCCTTTTCGCTTGGACACTTGCCTGCCTTGTTTTGTGTTGCTTTCCGATTTGCAGAGGTAATCTCTGCATGGCGGAGCAGACAGAGAGACCTGCTGAAGCACTGGCTGAACAAACACGGGGCTGAAAGGATGCGTCACGGTGGAACGCTTTTATTTCGTCTCGAACATTCCCCTTTTCTAGGTTTATAGGTTGATTAGACTATTATACATGCATGATTTCTCTCAAAGCAGTGTCTCGAATCAATCGCACTTGTTCCTTGTGGTCAGAATGTGAAAAACGTAGTTGGCAAAGAATATACAATATACAGAACAAGTATAACCTGTAAAGAACAACAAAAAAAGGACTCGGACAATGAGAAAATGCTGTAAAATACATTTGTTTTTTTTTTAAAGTAATACCTGAAACATTTGCTGCTCTCAAGGTCTTTACTGGGCTGACTGACACTGTTTTGGCCCAGTGGTTTTAAGTGTGTCCGTCCGTGCGGGTGTGTGTGCGCGTATGTACATGCGCATGTGTGTTTGCAAGTATGTATGTTACCTGTCTTTTCCGTAGGATTTTTAAATTCCCCTTTTTCTATGTTTTGCTTTGTTTTTGGTTTCCGAGTTTCTCGATTAGTTTTAGTGTAAGCTTTGATACCGTGTTCTTTTGATATGAGCAGTGTGTGCTCAGTCCTGTCTTGCTGAGAAAAGCCTGTCTTCTGCGTCCTGTCCCAGAATCTGGGAACAAGCAGCGACTGCAGAGGACTTTACCACCATGCCTGCTATAAAACGTTCAGTGTTTCTGAGTTACTTTCATTCATCTAAACAACTACTGGATTTGTGCTTTAGAAAATAAACAAGAACTGTTTTGCAAAAGTGGAGTGGTATAGTGTTATACTCCACAAATATAATCCTCCTGTCTTTACCCTTATTTAGGCATTGTACACTAACAGACACATACGCCAATCAGCCATAACATTAAAACCGCCTGTAAAATGTTGTGTAGGTCCCCCTCATGCTACCAAAACATGCTCTGACTGCTGTACTGTGTGTTCTGACCCCTTACTATCAGAGTCAGCATTCATTTTTTAAATCACAGTAGCTCTTCTGCACCATTGGACCAGACAGACTAGCTCTCTATGTGCATCGGTGAGCCTTGGGTGCCCATGACCCAATTCACTGAGTGTCATTCTTTGAAGGTACTAACTACTGCATACCTAAAACACTCCACAAGACCTGCCGTTTTGGTAATGCTCACGCATCACAGTAAAGCCCTTGTCACTTTTTCTGATTCCAGTACATCAGTTTGAAGAACTGACTGTTCACTTGCTGCCTCATATATGCCACCCGCCTGACAGATGCAACTGTAATGAGCTAATAAGAAAATCAGTGTTATTCACTTTACCTGTCAGTGGTTTTAATGTTGTGGCTGATCAGTGTATACCAAGAGGGCCTGTAAAGAAAAGGTTATTCTGAAATCTAGGGATATGCAATATGTGTGGGCTGCTGATATTCCCTGGCAAATGGTAAAAGTAAATCATTTTGGGTCTAAAATTGGAAATACGGCAACGTTTGCATGTGTCGTCACTGGTGCGTCACTGGTGGGGATTGCCAAACAGATAAAAGGCATGGAGTATCAGAAGGTCTGTTTCCTGTCCAGGCGGAAACATCACTGCTGTACCAGTAGGTTTTCCCTGGGCAATACTCCTAACTGTTTATTCCTAACATTGTAAGCAGTGTTTGCTAATAATGTGAAACATTTACGTATAATAATTATGATGTTTACAACAACTGCCAGGTGTGATCTAACATTGTCATAATCCTGCTTTAGCGTTTGAAAGCGAATTTTAACACTAAATGATCTTGAGTTGCAGAAAAGAGTGAAAGTATCATTGTGAACACACTCAAGCACCACAACGAAATGTGACCTCTGCATTTAACCCATCACACATGCACACGTAGAACAGCGGGAGCAGTGTAGTGGGACGGTACCTTGCTCAAGGGTACCTCAGTAGTGCCCAGGCCAGGACTCAAACCTGCGACCTTCTGGTCCCAAAGCGTCCTAACCACTGGCCACCACTGCCCACAAATTGGTAAAACCTGAAATAAACCTTTGGACACAAATATTTAGTTCCCCAACCAATAGCGCTATGGCTTTGACCTTGTTGACTAGTGATACTTGACTTTTTTGCAGCTGGCTTTGACTTTCAACTCCTGCCACTGGAGTCAATAGCGATGACTCCTTGACTCCATTCAGTTTTAACCAAAACACCACTGAGAAAGTGATGCAACAGTCAGCCCTAACACCCAAACCCATGAGAGAAGAGAAAACAATTCTTTTTGGAGTCAGGTCCCCATTGTTAGTGTTGACCTTTGAAGGAAACTGTGAGCAACATGGAGCAAAACCCAATTTTAGCAGTGTCTAAGCACAAAGCCCTAAAACATTTCAACCTCACTGTCTATAATTAAACATAAAAGATGGATTACATGACAGTCAGGCTGGAGACAGTAGTGTAGATAGCAGAACAGTATTGTTGTTTATGGTTACAGAGAAGAATTAGCCAGCCTGCTAGTTTAGCCCTTTGGAAAACACTAGCACAATGCCAAGCCACTGGCACCAACCATGCCAGTTATTCACTATTTTGCTACAACTTTATCTGCAGCACTGTGTTTATAATTATCTGGTTTAATTATCTTCATGCTTGTGTTTTTACTGTTTTTGCTAACTGTACCAAAGATCTTTCTTTAGCTTCAGTCTTCTGGTGCAGTCTTGGCCACATCCATTTCACAAGGCCACACAAACTGCAAATTCCTAGTGTGACTGTGGCTTTAATGCTTATTGCACTTCATATATAGTGAAGTGAAAGTGACTATTTGTCATTGTGAACACACTCAAGCACCACATCGTAATGCAACCTCTACATTTAACCCATCACACGTGCACACATGGAGCAGCGGGCAGCTACCAACAGCGCCCGGGGAGCAGTGTAGCGGGACGGTACCTTGCTCAAGGGTACCTCAGTAGTGCCCGGGCCAAGACTCGAACCTGAGACCTTCAGGTCTCAAAGGCAGTGTCCTAACCACTAGGCCACCACCCTTTTTTTAACCTGTGGCCCACACATCCAAGTACAAAACATCCACAGCAAACAAGAAGATTTATCCAAACTGATTTCAAGCAAATCTGACACCATAATAAACGTAGCCTCCAGAATTTCACTAGAATATAATCACACAACAAAATTTCAGATTTTGTTATCAGATAGGTTTTCTTGTGTGTAGCCATTTACGCAGAACAAATTCCATACAGTGAAAATGGGAAATCTACACTGACATGCACTGAAACCATGTCAACATAATTCCCTAGCTATATCAGTTACAGTTGGCCAGATAAATGCTCGACCCAAATGTAATGTTTTATTTTTGCAAATAATTTTAACAGTTTTATTTGTCATATTTAAAATCGTTTGGTTGAACCTCTGTATATATTTTGTTATTTGCCACAGGCTGTCGGCTGATATGCACTCACACATAGATTGTGAACTGCTTTTTTTAGATACTAAAGGTAGAATGAACAGTATCTGTATCGGCCACTGCAAGGTTGTCCAGGAATTCCATATTGGCCCATCCCTACTGAAAACACTGTGGAGCAGCGCCTACATTTTTACCATGATATTAACGATCTGAAAATCCACAAGAAAAAAGGCCACCCACTCGCTCCACGAGTGACATATCTTTAGCTTCCTGCTGCAGAATATTTCCTGACTTATCAGCATGTATTTAAAATGGGCCATGAGAGACGAGGCCGGTTGACCTGACCGAGTGAAGGCTCAGTCCTCTCAGAGGGCATTCATCATCATTAAAGCAGCAGGCCTGCCACTGATGATGAAGGCCCTGCAGCGGGACTGTGAGCTGGAGACCAGAATAACTAGGAAATCAAAGGGGAGGAAAGAAAAGTGGGGGTGGTTAAGGGGGGAACGCGAAAGGGTTCCCTGCAGGAACTGCAGCAGGAAGCTTAACTGGTTCCATTCATTTAGCAAATGAGGGGAAAATGGGGTTTTTCACTGTCAAAATTTCAGGTGGCAGTACTCATTCCAGTATGTTTTTGTGCTAATCTAGTATTGCATTTAAACATGATTAACAATAATAGGAAAAATTCTTCACTGAATTTGTAAGGCTACATTTTGTGACAACGTATGATGACTTTTATGACTATTTCTTTTCAGAAAGTGTTATGGTAACTAATGCAATGTTTGATGCCTCATGTATCTTCTTGTTGGTGTCATGACAAAACTTTGAGGCCTAACAATTGTCAGCTGTGTCAGCTTCATACTTACTGTAATGGTAGACGGAGAGCGTGTGTGTGGATGAGAGAGAGAGAGAGAGAGCGCTGTGGGAGATCGGCGCTCTCTGTGGTCGTGTCTATCAATTAGTTCTTTGATTAATCCCTTGCTTTAATCTCATCAAGTGGAACACTGCTAATTACCCACAGACGCGGGGGAAGCAGGAAGTCAAAACGTGTGGCCTGAGACTTGCTGAGGTGTGTGTATGTGAAGGTGGCTGTGGGACAAACGAGAAAGAAAGAGTATAAGAGAGAGGGCAGCTGGACGGAGGAAGGGAAGGAACAGGCAATGAAGCAGAAAGCAATTACACAACCTTGTCTTATATAAAAAAAAAAAGTAAGGGAAGTGATGCGAAAATGCTGATTCTTAGAGGTGACTAAGGACAATCTTCATAGGTTTGTTTGGGACTAAAATAGTTTATTCCGAGTTTTCCAGCCTCTTCTGAAGGGAAAGAGTCTATGAAGACTTGCTGATGGCCTACTCTTTGTAAATAAGTGCTACATGCGTGCCTGGCAGCCAACAGCATGTATGTTATAAATAAAGTTTGCCTTTTCAAGTACACACCCATGGTCTTTTTCATTTTCCCCCTTAAAAAAGGTATAAATCTCTGGGGCTATTAGACGGAACAATCCTATTTGAGAAGGGAGAGCATGTGGGGGTTAAGTGAGTGCTTATAGTTCGAGTTGGCCTGCTGAAACCGCTTGTGCTAGGCATGGGTTTGCTGACTCGGCACCATGCACAGGCTATTTTGGTCATTTCACGGGTTATAACAGATCAAAGCAGGAGAGAGACGGAAGGGGTCACTGTGTGGGGTGCTTAAACACAAACTTCTGTTTTTGGATAGAGGGGAAAAGGGAAAACAGACGGCCTCACTGTCAGCAGAATAATGCTGAGCTGATTATTCACTGTAAGAAATACATTAGCATCAGACTGAAACTCTAGAAGCTAAAGCAACCGCCTATTGGCCTCTATTATTCAGTGTTTGGAGCCTATGAGCCTTTGGGTTTTCTGTGCACAGGCAAAGACATCAAAACAGATGCAGCTGATAGAAATTAGTTCACTTGCTTAAAGTGTCAGGCACCAGCATGATCCACTTCCAGCCACTTTCTTTTCTGCTTATTATATTCACTGGTAAGGCCTTAATATTTACATAAGACTACCTCTGTAAGTTTATGAAGGGATGGATTATGAGTATATAATGCTGTAGGTTGTAAAGGACCTGTTTAAAAGGATTTGTTGTGAAAAAGACAGAAATAATAGTGTGTGTAGTGCTAATGGACGTTAAGTCATGAGCTGTTCTTACTGTGAGTCATGTGTATACAAATGTGTCAGCCTGTGCTATACACTGGGGTCCGGTAGTGGGCTGGGGTCTGTTTAGACTTGATCTGCCTGTTTGTACCTCTTTACCAAGGAGCCTGATATTGTGACCTTTCTTCTCACGATTGCTTTAATGGACTTAACGCAAAAACAAGATGTGGTTACATCAAAGCATTCCCTGACCACACTATCACAGCTGTACCTTAAAATTAACTAGCAGTCTATGTTACTGCAGTACGTACCTTCTTTGAAAGATTATCTACAACTTGTGGTCATTTCTTGTGTAGCATTAGCAGACTGATAATCACAGATGTTCATTTTTGAGTTCAAGTAGGAAAATCGGACTTAAAGGATTTCAGATTGCTAAATGCTAACTTGCCGAACACTGAGGGCTGTAGTAGTTACCCAACATTAGATTGAACACACCACCCTGCACTGTTTATATATCATTATCTGTCTGTTATGGAGCCAAATTGCCTCAACCATCATAAAACTTGCTCAGGAAACCTAATCCTGGTGCTTACCTTCAAAATTACTTGAAAATAGTGCTTTCGCCACAGATCTGTCAGTTGTGTCAGTCGCTCACGTGACTCTTGAGCTGTGAAAATATTTACTGCATCCCAAACTGCATACTACCACACTAAATAAAAAATTAGCACACGGCCATAAGAACTGTATGCATTAAAGTAGTAATGTACCCTCTCTTGCTTGTCTTAATTTTGAAAAAGGGGCCACCAGCTGCCAAAGTAAACCTTTCTTTCAACAAGAGGCGAAATGAGATGTCAGGGTGGCCGAACTGGTATTTGTGGCTAAACTGCTGCTGATGTTTATATCAATGAACAAATCAAGCTTTTAAATGGCACATACAGTAAGAAATGCAGCAGTTTGCCTGTCAGTACCTGGCTTAGTAAGCAGCCATATTTAATTTCCACTAAGCTGCGTACATTAGTTTGATTAGTAGTAAAACGTCTTGATTAAGAATGCCTTAGCTGCAAGATAATTGCAGTATAAATATTTTCCTATTTGAGTGCAAATGTCAGACGACCTAAATTGCAAAATCTTATCAGCTTTGCCAAAATAACTTGGTTTATTTAAGGCGTCATCTCTATAGATTCCATTCTTATGTAGTTAATGTTGAATTCAGCATAACATCCTTCCACAAAACACACATTTTACACAGAGCAGCACTGCAGAAGCTATCTTGGCAGGGGAAAACAATTAGGTCAATATATCTAATATTTCTTATTATGCCACTGTTATCAGAATAAGACTGATAATAATGCTTAAAATGAGCTAAATCGTCTGCCAATGGAAACAAAATGTAAATAAAATGTCTAGAAATAAACTTAATCATCTTAGTGATCTCAAAATGAGAAATATTTCATATATTGACTTCATTTACAATTATATTTCTCTGCAGTGAGGAAAGTCAAAGTGAGGACCATAGACATGAGGACCATTAGATGATTTCCCCCTTTCAAACAAACCCAACTGGCCAATCCAAGCTCCAAGGTTGGAGAAACTCTATAGAATGCTGGCCAATTTCTTAGGCTGAATGGGGTTTTTGCCTACATTCTGTAAAGCTTATACAAATAGCACTTATAGACAGAGCTTGGTGAGTCAGTTCAGCTCTTAAAGGCCTTGTTCATAACCTGAGATAAATAGGTTGTGTTAAATGAGGTAGAATGCTAAACTCTGCTGTGCTGTGACCCTGCAGAATTAAGAACACATCATCAGCTTGGTTCAAGTCTCTCCAGGCTCCTGTTACCATTCCTTTCCAATATGGCTGTGTCACATGGGAGGACATTTAATTGGCTAAAGGCAAAATGAACATTTACTCCCCTTGGACTCGAACCATGTTGAAAGTTGCTACAGCACATTTGATACAGTTCTCTTGCTGAGCGGACCACCAATGTGGTGCTCGGTTTGTTCAACTTAAGGCAACAGAAAATTGAATCCCTGGTGTTTCATCAAGCCATCTTGTTCTGCTTGACATGCAGAATTTACAAAGAGCAACGAAAACTGATGTTTAGCAGCTTCAGCTGAGAGGTATTAACCTGAATGGACAGTAGAGCTGACTGAGGAGCTTAAGGAGGCCAACTAATGTGTTCAACAGTTGATGGCTACCTTAAGATAATTACCATTGGCTCAGATTTACAAAAAGAGGCACTAATTACCAACCGTCTACCGACACTTTGCACTGGTAGGGGAAACCAATTCAGTGTGTTATTTCCTAAAAGCATCCTTGCAAATGAATACGGACGCACCTTTGTAATTAACTGAAGTTTAGCTCATCCAGCTGAAAATAATTGCGCACAACAGCGCTGCATAAATCAGTTTGGGTCATGTTCTTTTGTGTGAAAGTTTATTTGACAGTTTCTCCGAGTGTTTCTGGATGTAATAACAGTTATGGCCGATCTGCATAAATAAGCACATTTGAACGAGTAAGACATACATGGAACAATTTATAATCTCATAAATTTCATTAGATTTAAGATTCAGTTTTATTGTCATATGTAAAACATATGTGTACAGATTGCAATGAAACCCTTAATTAAATGCCTCCTTACTAGAGTAACTGTTGGCTTCATAGCCTATTACATATCTGAGCAATCGCACAAGCTGATCAGCCACAGCATAATGGATCAGATAGCATAGATTAGGTTGTATTAGTCATAAAATAAAACTCCTACACAGATACTTACACATGAAATGTCTTGGCACAGCCCATTAATTGGATATTGTTGCAGGAATTTATATATATATATATATATATATGTTAGCCATGTTAGCATTAAAATGTAAGACAAGCTTTATACATGCTACAAAAAGCATACAGTCATGGGTAACTAGCCTTAAGACATAATAAGTCAGCCTTAGTAAATTGGAATAAGTGGTTCGTGGTTCGTTATAATAATCTCCTTATTTTGTGCTTTGAGAGGGAAACTCCTACAATCCTGCTAGAAAAAAAGACCATTACAGCCATTCAGATTAAAACATGATGGTTTTGCTTCTAAATGGAAATTGGTTTAAAGGTTGGAGACCACTAATTTCCATCTAGAATCAGCTACATCTCACCTGTTTAACTACTGGGATTACATTGTGATTTAAACACATAAGAAATAAAAAAAATATTAATAACCATTTCAGCAGGGAAATGCATGTAATGGAATAAGGAAAAAGAGCAGGGAGTTCCCCTTTGGTTTTAAGGCCATTAAAGTACCATTGTGCCTACTTAGCAAATCCAGACAGCGACTTTAACAACAAAATAGGGTTTACCCCCAAAGCGTCAACTAACTGCTATAAACAATTTGTAATTGTTGCGGTGTTTATATATATTTGCATCATTTGCTAAAGTGTATTTTTGTGAATACAGTTTTTGAATTTAGCATTAGGTAGGAACCACAAATACATTATGTGTTGCATGCGGGGACGATTTATAGATGTCACTTTTTTCCCCCAAGATGCATGAAGCCCTAAAAGTTTGTGCTTTATTCAGAGTTTTTTAAAAGCATGAAAACACATATTACATCACCAGCGTTCACCATTTTTTCCAACTTAAATGTGGACTCATTCCGTTTGTGGTTGTGTGCAGCCAGCGAGGTATGTTTATATGTGTTAAACTGTGCGCGGTTGCTACATACATTTGTAAGACTCTCACGCTTATTAAGAACATCGTCGTGTTTCCGAACAATTCGAACAACTTGGAAAAACTCATTTCTGGGAGGTCTCTCAACACACTCTCTCACTCACATTGCACTACTGTCTGGTGTGCATGCTCTTGTTTGCTTGCTCTAATTTCCAGGATATTTTATTCAATTCGCGAACATCAGGGAGCCGCTATCAATATGTGGGAGACTCCCAGGATCTTCCGGGAGACTTCTGATGTCTGCATCAGTGACAGCAAAACCATGGTGTCACCTATTTCCTGGAGGGAGGGAGGGAGTGATGCTGTCTGTTGCATTAACAGTCGATCACAATAAGCAGTAGAAAAGAACAGCAGCTGCCCATTAGCTTCTGTTAATGTGTTTTGGGTTCAGGGGCTTTTGGTTGTATATATGTCGTCTATATTTCTGATAAGGTTGGAAAAGCTGCGGTGTTCCTTTAAATGTAAGCTGGTATGAACTAAGCAGTGAATGCGGCGTTGTAGTTCACACAACTGTTGCTTTGTTGGAACAGAACAATCCAACAAGCCTACATCCCGTCACCACAGAGTACAAATACCTTCACTGGCTCAGCTGTGGCTTTGCTCATTAGTCAAAAATACGAGAAGATGTAAAGGATCTGGTCCTATTATGTGTCCTATCAACAGGCTTCTATCAATTACTGACAAACATAGAGCATCGACTCATTTATCGTCACTGCTTTTGATCTCATACACACACGTCTACATCATGAGACCAGCGCGTTCTCCATTTGAAGTATGAATGAAACTAAAATGAATACCGGAGAGTAATTTATTTTCTCTGTGTGTGTGCGCGTGTGTGTGTGTGTAGGCTGTTAATGTTTCCCTGCTCACAGAGAGAGCAGCGTGTTCCATTAGACAGGACTGAAATAACAGCCGCAGCACACAGCACATTTTGTACACACGATGTGTGTGATTACACCTTTTTCTCCATTCCTGCTCTCTTTTTTTTTTTTTGATGGGGGAGAGAAACGGGGGCTGGCACGTTAACTACCAGCTTTCAGCTCGCTACTCCCCACAGTGATTGGCAGAACAAAAGTAGGAAATCTCAAAGATCAGTCCTGAATTCACTTCTTGAAAACCTACAGAGCTGAAGAGTATTAGAGCTCAGTCAAGCATCTCTATTTATTCACATCAATTAACACCAGTCATGTCTGGGGCAGCAAATGGCAGCAAACAGACTAATGCATGCGTCATGCCTGGCGACGGTAACTGATGGGAATCGGAAAAGTTGAAAAAGTTTGCTTGGCTTGACCGTGCACTAAAGTTTATGTTTTAAAGTTCATGTTTTGCTACGAGAAAGTGGGGGGGGGGGATGCTCGTCATCCAGTAGGATCTATTCACAGCTTGGCTCTTTCTGTTTGGCTGTGGCCCACCGGAGCAGAATTTGGCTCTAGTTCTCGCGCAACATGAGATCAAACTTCAATATTTGAGTTTGTGTTTGGCACCCCCTCATAGCAGGCCCCAAAATCTGTCCTTTTCCGTTGACATTTACAACATGAGCCCACTGCTCTGTTACACATATGCTAGGATGGTTATGCAAATCCAGATCATTATTATAATTATTAACTACTAGACAGAGACGATCATGAGTATCGGGTGTCTCTAACTGGCTTTAAAGTCTTCAGGAGATCATTTCAGTTTAACCCCTTTAATCAGACTGGACACCATCTCTTAATCCTGCTCATTTGGAACCCTTCTCGGGTGCTATTGTTTATGCAAGTTACGCTGCATAATGATACACAACTCAGTTATTTTCCATTTTATTCACCTAGCACTTTTGACAACTTTTTTACAGCTTTTTTTCACAGCTTTTTACAACAAGCAGCTTTACAGAATTCAGGTCCAAGGCCCTAGTGAGCAAACCAATGGCGATGGAATTAAGAAAAAACTCCCTAAGCTAGAAGACGAGAACTTGGGACTAACCAAAACTCAGAAGAGAAACCCGTCCTGCTCCGGTTGACACCAGATGGCAACTCCTATTGTATAGAACAAACACTTTTGCCATTTAATAACCAAGCTACTGTATTGTATGTATTGATCTTCACTTGAACTCAGAAGAATTTTGAGTCACAAAAGGCTCAGTATTTGAAGCCATATAGAACCTGAAGCTGCTGCGAGCTATGAAAGAACGACACCGTAAATTAGTGCAGCAAAACAGCCAGAGAAAATCACACATAAAGCTGGAAACTTTTGGGGGGGTTTTTTCCCCTCAGACTGAACTTTTGCAAGTCTTCAGTCAACATGTGACTCAGGTCCGAGACTTGAGTCGCTGTCCCTGCTATCAGACATAAAGGAAAACAGAACCTTTTAAATGCTTCAGTGACATGTTCTTCTGAATCAGATGTATTACATGAAAATCTAAGTGACAGAGAAGAGGAGGGAAGAGGAGAAGTGAAGAAAAGAGGGAAAGAGAAATGAAGAGTGACAGTAAGAAAATGTCATCAGAGATCCCGGCAAGTGCTCTGACAGACTGTTAGAAGCTAAACTGACTTGGTTTTCCTAAATTGGAGTTGACATTGCTCAAACAAACTCATGCACTAAGAGAAACAAACATAATTGCTTTGAGCACCGGTCTCGCACTCTTCGCAGCTCTGAGCCTCCGGCTGACATGAGCAAGTTCAGTTAGCTAGCCAGCCGCTCGCTTGCACAACCACATAGCCTAAAATAAACACCTCACAATTCTAATGAAAGAGGTTATAAATATAATTCATAAAAGCTAAACTTATGCATCAAAAATTTAATTACCATTTATCAGTCAGGACATATGCAACATGCAATTCAACCGTAGGCCATGAGAGAGCAGTGGTGGCCAACAGTCACCTGCAGTCAGTGTAGTTTGTATGGCACTGGATCTAGTTAGTCCTTGTTAAAATGGAAAATTCAGATCCAAAAAACTCCCAGGGGCAAAATCCAAGGAATTTTCCATCTCTGGTCCTCATCAGTGCTTTTTTCCCATGTTAAATTGGTGGTTGGTCATGCGAAAAGGGGAGAACACAAAAGAAAAATGAAAGCAAGAGACAGAGCAGCCTAGAAAACAGCACTCTCAGGAGGGCACACACAGAACAGTCTCATTTTCAATAGTTGTACTTACCATCATTTAGAATTTTATGGCTGCAACACATTCAACAAAAGCTTGCCATTGTTTACTATTGTTTATACATTATGTTAAATGTCATCACACATTATGTTTTGAGAAGAAAAAACACTATATTCCAACATAGGAACATTATGCTGTGAAACATGGTGGTGGTAGTATCATGGCTTGGGCCCGTTTTGACCTGGACAGTGTGCCATCATTGATGAACCAATGAATTTTGAATTATACCAGCAAACTCAAAAAACACCCCAGAGTTGAAGCTGTGCAGTACAAAGCAATGGGTTAAAATTCTTACAAGTTGATGTGCAAAAGTCGATGGTTACCAGAAGTGTTTAGCTGTCATTATTGCTGCACAAGGGGGTCACACAAGATACTGAAAGAAAAAGTTCACATATTTTCCCACTCACAGATAGATCATTATCCACAATGAAGAAATTGCCACATATTTTTTTTTTTTTTAATGCCACTTATTTTTCTTAATCTACTTTAAGACAAAAAATGAAAATCAAACATTGTACTTATAAGTATAGAAAATTCTAAAGGGCTGACAAATTGTAGATTAAGGGTGATTTTTGATTAAAGCCCTAAGCCCTCCGTAAAGGGCAGATCATCTAATCATCTGTATTTGCAACTGTTCTAAGCATCATCCTTAATCTACAGCTCATCAGTGCCATTTAAAAGGTTATATCAAACACAAACTCTTAAGTCCATGAAGCTGAACTGTAGCTTTAACAATTAAATGGGTTTGTTCAGTAAACTTATAACCCCACAGGACTTCACGAACACATTACCTAGAACATTCTGACATATGCAGCTAGGCAACGAGGCTGCCCCTGCTGTCTCCTCGCCATCTTGTCACATGATGGTTTGACTGTGGTGGAAGAGGGGCTTTTGCAACTGTAGAGGAATTACCACAGAACGAGCATGCACGTTAAAAGGCTAAAGCGGTTCAGGGAGAGGCAGACAGGGCAGAAAGGAGGAGGAACAGTGCTGAAGAGGGTGAAGTTTAAGCAACAAGCTGAAATTCAGCAAACTACTTGAGAAATGTTTTCTGTTTATGTTCCCGCTCTGATTATTTTTTTTTTTACTAAGATTATCCTTTTGACTTAAACTGTGTCATATTGTCGATTATCACAGATAAACACTTTCCCTGGACTTTCCTGGACTTGACCTTCCCCTGACATACAGCACTGAGCTATGCCCACAAACCATCAGATACATACACCATATCCTTCACTGTACAGAGCATCTACTTCCATAGTAAAAACACTGCAACAACATATAGAAGTCAGGTTACACTCAGACAGCTGTACAGTGTTGAGTAATCATTCCAACCTGTAGTGTGTTGTAGCCTGGATACAATTTCCCGTACAGAGGGTATGCACATGATGTCCCAATAGGTGCAGGTCACAGTGGTTTAGTATGGCAGCATTAGCGGTTAACTTGAATGTTACAAAAAACATCTCAAATGAGCAAAGAGCTGTGCATTTGTCTGTACAAGTTGATTCAACAAGAAATCAAGGCCACCTTTTTTACAGACTGCCGAAATCTAAAGAGTAGAAAAATG
>JBBPDA010000132.1:19558592-19570388 GCA_037974385.1 Arnoldichthys spilopterus | reverse complement strand
GTCTGTACAAGTTGATTCAACAAGAAATCAAGGCCACCTTTTTTACAGACTGCCGAAATCTAAAGAGTAGAAAAATGCATCACTAAAAGAACCACTGTCTTTAGTAGGCACAGGGAAACTGAAGCTGGTAGTAAAACAAATGATTGTCTGCTTATGTTAAGGCAGCTGGGACTTGACAGTGATCCTTACAACTTAGCAAAGAACCAGTGGCCCATGGACACCGACATGTGGCCAGGAAGTGGGTTTTTGTTTGCCTTCAGGCTTTGCTTTATGCATTTCCTCGGCATTGAGATCAGGTAAAGGCAGAAAACCCAATGAAGCAGTAGGTTTTGACACTCAGTCCAACTGCAGGAGCATGTTCCAGTCAGAAAGTGACATCAATGCATACCCTCTATTATTCTATCCTCTAGTCTATTTACACTTAACACCTTTAGGCTGACATTTCCTTACTAAAGGGACTACCCAGGCTCCTCATTAAGCTCTACTTGATGCATGAAGACCAGGTTTTACTTGCAGGTCTATGGTGCCATCTGGTGGTCAGCTCAAGAACAACCAAAGGCGGTTGTTAGTTGCTTACTAGTGCAAGAACAGCAAGACATGTTTTATAGAAACTTTGTCCATTTTATTTCTTAAAACCTCTTTTTATAAAAACACAAATACAAAATGAATGGGCAGTTTCATTGTGTATTGTCCTTTTTTTTACATTGGTAATTTGCACATTACAAAGCCACCCTCTATGAAAAACATTGTATATATAACTGCAAATTTCTTTAGACACATTTAAAATCAAAAATGGAAGGAAAGCTAAAAACAACACAGAAAAAACTGGGAAAGAAACGAAATGGGAGGAGAGAAAGACACCATGGGAAAGAGAACATGTGTATGTTTAAGTTAGTGATTGTGTCGAAGAAACAAAGGATGAAAGTGAAAGGAAGACAAACATGACAGAGACATAAAAATGAGTGACATACAGAAAAGAGACAGACAAAGGCAGAAGAGAGAAGAGACAGCTGGGTGAGAGTCGGCGTGGTAGAGCTAGGCCGCTGTTCGAGCAGTTTATGCTACTTGAGCAATGCTCAGTAGAGCAGCAGCTGTGTGAGCAGCACTTGGTAGAGCAGCCACTATCTGAGCAGCATCCAATAAAAGAGCTTCTCAAAGAGCATCACCCCGTACTGCATTAGCTGACTGAGCTGCTATTTGAGTACTGCTCTGTAGTTGAGCTGCTGTTAGAGCACTGCTCTGTAACCGAGCTGCTGCTGTAGCACGACGCCAAAGTCAAGTCATTATTTAAGCAGCGCTCTGTACAAAAGCTGTGAGCGGCTGCTTGCTTTCTCGTTCTCCAGGCAGAAGAGCAGATCCCTGAGGTTAACACGCGTGACGCGCTGACGGGTAAACTGTCTCGACACTCCACCACTCAAACCAGCAGTCGCACTTGCTGACGACCCAGGACCCTGTGAAACACAAACACAAAGGAATGAAAGTGACTTATATCTGCAGTTTAGTGCAGAAAAAAGCAAGAAATGAACAGGTTGACTGACGAGGAAGATTTTATCTTGTACATTTGGCTAACAATTGTTGGGATAGCCATACTGACCAACAGAAATGATGGGTTTCAATAATGTCATGTTCTACTGCAAAGCCATTAGTCAGTGTAAGTGTGCGTATGGTGTATATCACTGCTTCAAACTCGTCTCAGTCATATTTCAACAATATTGTGTTTTGTAGTTCACAACACAGAGCTCGAAAAGATGATCCAGGAGTCGGGAACATCGTTGGAAATCTGTCCGTCACAAATGGATTCAAAATAGTTTCAGGGCAGCAGTAGCCTACATTTACAGCATCCTTATCCAGAGGTACAACGGTGCTTTGTAGGCCACATCTGTTCTTCTACCTAAAGCTAAACCCATCAACCGCTGTCATTCTACTAAGACACACTAGCCAAGTTACACACAAACCCTGTCAAACCTGTGAACCCTATAAAACCTCTAAAAGCCTAGTGGTTAGGTCCTTGCCCTTGTGAATAGAAGGGCAAAGGTTCAAGTCCCGACCCTGGTCCCACTAAAGCACCTCTGAGCATGACACCGTCCTGCTACACTGCTTCCCATAGTTTTCAATATAGTCATTTCCTCATACCGTATCATTAGAAACTGCAGGAAGCACCAGTAACACATGCAAAAAGAACCTGTCCAACAGTTAGATGTTTAGGAAACAGTGAGCCAGAAAGCAACTAGAAGTATTGTACAAACTTGACAATTGTCTAGATCATTTCTTTTACAAACGACATGTGAGACATGTAGACAGGTTAAATAAATAACATGCAACATTAGATTGGGCAGCGGTGGCCTAGTGGTTAGGACTCTGCCTTTGAGACCTGAAGGTCGCAGGTTCAGGTCCCGGCCCAGGCACTACAGAGCTACCCTTGAGCAAGGTACCGTCCCGCTACACTGCTCCCGGGCGCTGTTGATAGTAGCCCGCTGCTTCACGTGTGCACGTGTGATGGGTTAAATGCAGGTTGAATGAGGTTGCATTTCGTTGTGATGCTTGAGTGTGTTCACAATGACAAATAGTCACTTTCACTAGATAATCAACGTTCCTTTATCTATAGCAGTTTCTCTTACGCTACCCAAGGAAAAGCATGGTTTAGGTGAAAATGCTTACTGAAACAATACAAAACAAAGCAAAAAAAACCTTTTTTTACCTCTGTATCGTTGCCAAGAGCAGACGAATCGAGTTTTCTTTTCTTCCTGGGTCCAATGGCAGCCAGCGCCGTTAAGTTGGCATCTCTTTGTCTAATCTGAGCTAGTTCCTGTTGCTGCATCTGTTTACACATACACAAAAAATAGTGCATTAGGTTGATACCACACTAGCATTTCTAGACAAGTCATTTCAAACAATCATGCGACTGGAGAATGTTGTACCTCTTTGGCCTTTTGTTTCAACCGCAACTGCTCAGGGTCTTCCTGCCGAGACCGAGACTGCACAGCAGCATCAAAGAAACAAAAAGGTCCATTAGTAGGAGTGAAATGACAAAATTATTCATACACGCCCGCCTCCTGAGAGATCAATGAAACCACGTGAACCACAGCTTCCTCTGCAATGTAAATGAGAAAATGCTACACCCTCTCCACTAGATGGGGCAACAGACTAAGACATCAGCAAGCAATAAATCCCTGGTAAGTTCTGATAAAAATATGTCTCTCGGTAAAGGCAGAACCACTTCATCATTTCTCAGTCATGTGTGCTCTAGTGTTGAGAGAGTTTACCTACTATAAAACTCTAAAAACAACACCAGGTTATATTAGTTCTGTGTAAATCAAATCAACAATTGTGTAAATGTTATTAATGGAAGCAATACATATATATGATATATGATATAAAATATGATATATCAAGTTTTATTTAACTAAATAAACTAACTTTAAGTGTATATTTTGACACCTGCACATACTCAAAAAATGGTGGGACAGAAACCACTGTGTTACATCACCTTTAGTTGTAATTATGCCTCTTAGTTTAGGAACTGAGGATACCATTTATTGCAGTTTTGCTAATAGAATTTGTGCCTATTCTTGTTTGATATAGGACTTCAGCTGCTCAACAGTCCATAGTTACTGTTGTCTGATTTTCCTCTTATTGTGCCCCAAACATTTTCAATTAAAAAAAATATTAGAGCAGAGCAGTCAAGCACATGCTCTCTGTGTCTTTGAAGCCATACTGATGTAGCACATACAGAATGAGGACTGGCATTGTCTTGATGAATTACCCATTGACTTTCCTGGGAAAAAAATGCTGCCTTAATGGCAGAATATGTCTGTCCACAATCTCAATATCCTCCACACATATCCAAGTGACCCTTTCCAAGGGCACTGATGCATGCCAAGCCTTGGCAGACATTGGCTTTTGCACCTGCCACTGATAACAGTCCCTATGGTCCAATTATTCTTTGGCACAGAGAATTCAACATCCATTTTTTTCCCGAAAAATGAAACAAAACATGAAAATCTGACATGTTTCCATTGTCTTTTAGTTAATCTGAGATGAAACTGGGCCTTGCGTAACAGATCTTCAGGTTTGGGAAGTCCTTCCAAACCCATGTGACTATATTTATCAGAGCAGCATGATGGTTTCTCATATGTCATCTGAGGGCTTATTAGTTGCTTTGCAACGTTGTCAATCAAATAAAAGGTTTAAGAGAACCTGGAAGGGTAATCCCATTCTAAAGTATAACCTGCTTGATGCGTGTTACCTTGGCTGCCTTCATGAGTATTTCTCGCTCCTGTTCTTCCTTCCTCTGCTTCTCCAGCTGGTCAAGCTGTTCAAAGAACTTCAGCTGTGCACGTACATCAGTAACCTGATCGAACCGCCCATCCTCCTGCAAAACATACAAATGAGTGTAAGAGTGGCTGTTACTGTTATTACTGTACACTGAAGCACATTTTAATGATTTATTAATACATATATAGCATAAATACACAATGAAAGCAGATAGAAAGCAGGCAGTCGACTGTACAACACACCAGTGAATGTTGTAGTTATTATGCCTGTCATTGCATACATGTGCCGATACAAGAACATACATTCAAACAACAATCTGGTTTGTAAAGACACCTGAAGACACTTTATTGCAATCCTGCTTATACGTTCTAGTGTATTAAATACAGAGGCAGAGTAGGTCACCCTAAGAGAGACTCCAAGCCAAGTACCTTATAGGTCATATTCTTTTGCTGTGCTATGATGGAGACTTTCTCTAAAAGGTTCTGAAGTCTCTGTTGAGTGGCGTGGGAGACCAGGGTCACTAGGTCTGGCGCTACATCCGTCACCCCAAAGCGTTTACCTGTAGAGTGCAGTCATGAGCAGTCAGCATCATGGACTATTGATTTACAACAAGAGATGAAGAAATGTAAGACAACTGCTCAAAATGGGCCACACAATCAGAATCAATATTTAAAAATATTCACTGTGGGCCTGTGGGCAAATACCAATTATTCCCATTTATTATTGGCATTTGTAAACATTCCAACCACTAAAGCTCAGACTATAAAGTAACACTGGATATTACTGGTAGTTGATGTGTGTTCCAACTTGTTCACAAGCATCATGATGCTTTTCGCTGAAGATGTTATCAATGTAACCTATTTACCACATCGGCCACGCTTATTTGCTATCACATGATGCATAACTGAAAGCTTGATCTGCCAGACCTATGTCCAGTATTCTACGCTGCAACAAGGCAGATGAAAGGAAGGCCACATCCTGACAGGAACGGGTCACGGCCCCCACCACATCTGAATTCGTGGCCAGGATACGGGCACTCTCCTCCGACAGATTGACCCCAGCCATGGAGGCCACATCGTTGATGTCATCATCATCCCTACACACAGTTCAAATAAAAATTATTACATTCTATTGGCACAACTCCTTACATCTTTCTTTTTTTGATTGGAGAATCATTCTTGCGTTTATGGTATTTTCACTAGACCTAAACCACCTTAAAGCCACGCGCACACACAGAGGCAGCCGCTGACGGTTTAAGGTGGTAAATTATGTCATATTAACATTTTCAGCCTTTAGGGTACAGTCAGTGCTTAGAGAACATCTGCACATTAATAGACTCTTTGAATACAGCACTGGCTCTTAGTTCACTGGCAACAGCATTTTGTGCACTGTGTCTGTTCTGACTAAACAATACACTCCATGTCCCCAAGGAGATTTTTACCATACTGACCAAAGACTAACCTGAACGTTCCACTGGCAGCGTCCTTCGGCTCGCTCTTCTGAGCTGGAACCAGAGTCACAGGGCTGGGAGAGACTTTAGCCCCACTTACCGCACCTGGCTTCAATGCCACTGAGTGAATGAGAGTGAGAGAAAGAGAGAGAGAAAATTATAAGAGACAGGTTACAGATTTCACACCTCCATTACTTTTTGCTCACTTGACCTTCAAACTAAAAATGCTTTCCAAGACTGACACAGTTTTAACAACTACTATTACACTGCTCATGTCATTAGTTAGTGGTTTCTAATCCCGGCCCTACAGCCTCTGCTGTCCTGCACGTGATCTTATGTTTTCCTGCTCCAATTTTTACAGTATGGGCCAGTGCCAGTGGACTGCATTTTAGATGATATTTCCTAAATTTGGTGATTTAGCTGTAAACTTGGCTCTCCTGTTAGATTCTGTCTGATCTCATGTCTTTTGTACTAATCTACCATATAAACCACAAGATGTTTGCCAAATTCAAGAAAGGTAATGAAAAAATTAAACCTTAATAAAGAAATATTATTATAAAAAACAAAACTGAAAAGACTTTTAATAGGCTACTATCACCGCTTCACTTTTTGGTGATTAGTTGGGTTTTTTGAGCAAGGAAAACAGCAAAACATGAAGGACAGCAGTTCCTAGTAAAGAGCTGGGAAACACTGGTGAAACACACACAAGAAGCCATAGGCGAGACACACACCTGTCTGTAGAGATTTGAGCTGCACATGAGGCTGTCCCACTACGATGCGACTATGAGGCTGACCCCTAAGTGTTACCATGGGAGTAGTTGTCAGGGCAACCTGGGGATGCTTTACTATCGCCCCTTGCTGCTGAGACTGCAACACCTACATAAAAGCACAGCAGGAAACCACTCGGTGACACATTTGAGCATGCTGATCAGAAATGCCTGAAATTATTCAAAATCAGGCAACAGTACAAAAACATAGCCTGAAACCCCACAGACTACATATGTACTAGAAATCTCCTTAGAACAATTTTGGTATTACTCATTTAATATAATTTATTATATTTATATACAGCACTGCAACTGCACCATGAAAGCACAAATCAGAGCTGCACAGAGAATCTCAGGTGTGCTGAGTTTAAGTGAACTGAATTATACCAGAACTTACCAATGTGGCAGGTTGGGTTGCTTTGCTGAGAGCGGGCTGGATGAGTGTCCGTGGAGCTGTGGCAGCAGAAGAAGCAGCAGTAAGTGCAGGAGTTGCAGCCGCTGTGGTAGCTGCAGTGGTTGTAGTGCCTGAGGCGGCTGGGGTCACAGCCGTGGCCATGTTAGCTGTAGTATGGCTGGTCAGCGCTACTGTAGCTGCAGGTTTGGCCTGGAGGCCTTGGCTCTGCTGGATGAAGGCAAGGGAGTCCGGAGTGAGTTGCCTCAGAGCAGGAAGACTCCTCTGGAGAAATACAAACACACATACACACATGTATTTAGTCCACACACCAAAAAAATAGTCATCTTAGAAGCTTGATGTAATTCAGAAATTTGATTAACAAGAAGTTTACAGTTTTCTATATTCTTACACTGTTATTCCTCTACAGAGGCTATGTTTTCTATATTTTGAGCAAATACTGCTCATCCAAAGCGCAAAAAATATATAATAAAATATTGGTTTAAAACATCAATCAAATATAAACATCTGTCTGAAGCTAATGTTATTTTTTTAAAGAAATATCTCTAAATATACTGTGCCCCTAGCTATGTTCACATTAACCAGCCTTTTTGCACTGTCTTCACTTTGTCTTGTAGATAGTACTTGACGTTCTCTTTGGGCACACTTCAAAACAGGTGATAAGTGCCAACCTGCAGCAGCAAAAAGAACAAATGCTCAGAAAGTCCTCGGCCACATGCCTGTGACAGTGACGTCTCTCACACTATTGTTAGAGGTACAGAACAAAATTGCACAGAGAAGGACTCCAGTAAAAAGACCAGGTGTTCTGCCAGACCACAGCTGATGTGAGAAGAAGTCAGAGTCAATCCACAGAAGAAATCCTGCTTAGAGGACGTGCAGCCCAGCCATGTTTTTACAGATATCTTCAGTATGTATCTGAGCACCACTGTCGTCCCAACATTTTTAAAGATCACCACCATCATTTCTGTGCCCAGGAAGTCTTGAGGGTCCCTCAACGACCACCGAACTGTCGCACTCACACCTATCATCATGAAGTGCTTTAAAAGACTTATCATGGGGCATATAAAAGACTCAGCAGCTCCCCTCACTGGACCCCCCGCTGTTTGCGCAGGGGCTCAACTATTCAACAGATGATACCATCACCACCACACTTCACCTGGCCCCCAATCATCTAGATAAGAAAGACCCAAATGTGAGAATGCTGTTAACAGACTTCAACAAACTTTAATTCCTCAGCCCCTGACAGAAAACTGCTGAAACTGCTGGGCCTGTACAGCTCCATCTGCAGCTGGATCTTATACTTCTTGACTGAAAGACCTGTCAGCCAAAAGCAGACATAAAAACCCCACTCACCTCCAACAATGAGTGGGGGGGGGGGGCTTCCCATGGCCTGTTTGCTCAGTCCACTGCTGTTCATGCTGATGACCCATGATAATTAAGTCTGATGACACGACCATGATGGTTTGATCAGTTGGAACGACAAGGCAGCATATAGAGAGGAGGGGGGTGACTGCTCATAGCCTGTTTCTTAACGTTGATGAAAGAAAAGAGATGGCTGCTAAACACCAGCAGCTCATTTGTGGAGACTGTCCGGAGCCCAAAGTTCCTTGGTGTTCGTGTAACGGACAACCTTACATGGAACCTTAACGCCAGCTCCACTGCAAAGAAGGCTTCTTACACCAGGCCAACAGACTTCTAAACCAGAGTTCATTAGTAGTGTATTTACAACACAAGAACATACTGAACTTTAACTGACTGAACTGAAATGTTTCTCGAACACGTCAACACTTAGAACTGCTTTCCTATAATCCTCTTTTATATTACTGAAATGAAATGAAGCAGCAGATTTAAAAACTCCTTTGTCCCACATGCCATCAAACTGTTCAACTCCTCGCTGGGGGGCAGGAGGGGGAACAGAAGGACAGAGGAGGACAGGACAGAGCAATCACCGTAAACAACATAACTGGACAATCAACATTAGGGACAGTGCAAGGACTACATAACAACATGCAATGATAATTTTTATTGCTAAACATGAACACGACAGAAACCAGTGCAATAATTCACTAAACGACTTAAAACTATTTATTATGTGTAATACACATGCAATAATTACTATAATTACCTACTGTGCAATACCAATTACTAACAATCACTTATTTTTGCTACATCCCAATATGTATCAGTACTCGGTGTTGTTTTTCATCCCACAACCATTTATATATCATCATTCTGCGGACTGCAGCTACTACTGCATCATTAACCTTTTTTTACACAGAGCCGTTCTTATTTTTTTATTAAATATTTTTCTATATTTCATATATTTCTTATATTTGATCTTATATTTGTGTCTTTTATTCATTTCTTCTTTATTTATTCATTTATATTTTGTTTTATTCATTTTTTTTTTCATGTATAACCTTTTTACAACTATGCCGGCATACTGCTGCTTGGAAACTTAATTTCCCGAAGGAACCTTCCAAAGGGATTAATAAAGTTTTAATCCATCCATCCATCCATCCATCCATCCATCCATCCATCCACCCACCCATCCATCCATCCATCCATCCATCTAATCTAATCTAATCTAATCTAATCTAATCTAATATATATGGGCAAGTGGTTAGGACGCTGTCTTTGGGACCTGAAGGTCGCAGGTTTGGGTCCCAGTCCGGGCACTACTGAGGTACCCTTGAGCAAGGTACTGTCCCACTACACTGCTCCCCGGGTGCTGTTGGTAGCTGCCTGCTGCACCATGTGTGCACGTGTGATGGGTTAAATGCAAAGGTCACATTTCATTGTGGTGCTTGAGTGTGTTCACAATGATACCAAACATCACCATCACATCTTTCCTTTATTCCTATATTGTAAACATGGTTTCTATTCTATTTTTATCCTGTAATTTTTTATATTGCTGCTGTTATTGTCTAGAAATTCTGCAACATTTTTTATTTCCTGGCTTATAATCTTTGCATTTGTGCCTATGTAATAACTCTGCTGCTAGAACACATTTGAGAAAGTACTGTATTCACGCTCAGTACTGTTTATGCAATGCATTGTTTATTTTTACGGTGTAAACTCCTGCACCTTCGTTCTTTTTCCACTCTATGTAGTCGTGCACCAGCTGTGTAGTTGTTATGTTTTGGCAAAGCACCACTGTACTGTGTACATGGTTAAAAAGACAACAACAACAACAACAATGTTACATTTATATAGTTATATAGTTACATTTACACAGTTTCTCATTACCTTCAGAAAAGGCACAAGATAAGGCTGGGGTGAAGAGTTGAGCTCCTTGTATAGCCTGCTGGTGAAGTCCTCTGCTTCGATCATCCCCTCCTGCAAAAACAAAACAGTTCATCAGGATTGCTGAGTAATCTTCAGCTTCACAAAACCTAACAAATGGAAACGCCGTTAACTTGTTTTACGGAGGCCATTCCTTTCTCTGTTACTGCAGGTTTAGATATGCAAGTTATGACAAATTCCTGCAAGTGTGAGGAGGAAAATATAACATCTGCAACAAGCACATAAAACATGAAGAATGGCTTAAATAATACGAAATCATATCATAATACATGAATATGTGAAGTGAGTAAAGCTATTACATTCTGATATGAACACTCTTAGTATCAGTAAACCTTTGACGGATAAAAATAAAGTAATAATAACAACACAGCAGAGACTCACAGTCTGTAACAGTGTACTGCAGATCTGAGAGTGGAGCTACCTAGAATCTAGAATGTCTGCAATGCTAGAACCAGAACATGAGGTGTGACCGATTATTAGGAAAACAACATGCCATTTGGGCATTAACATCTACCTTTTCTTTAGTGTTATGCTTTTGTGTGAAGTTCTGTGACTGTATGGGTTGTTTTTACTTACAGCAATTTACAAAAAAGTGTCAATCTCCCCCAGAAGACTGGCCCTGATTGGTCAATAAATAATACTATAATTACGTAATATGTGGCTTGTGTTTATTATTATTATAATCCAATCCATAAACTTTTATTTTACCCTACAATAGACGTGAGAAACAGGACAATTTTTAACACGTCTACGATATGTCTAATAATGTGCTTATTGTGATCAGAGCATATTGTGATAGTACTTGTAAAAACACTAAACAGACTACAAGTTGAATGAAACAGGAGGATAATCTGCCCTAACATAGTGTAATGCACTGTTAAACACTGAATAAAACTAAATTGTAATCAATTAATTAAAATCTTTTAAATTTTTGACCAAGGCTCTGTTTATCCTGTTGAACACACTCAAGCACCACAACAAAATATGACCTCTGCATTTAACCCATTACATGTGCACACATGGAGCAGTGAGCAGCTACCAACAGCTCCGGATGTAGTGGGACGGTATGTTGCTCAAGGGAACCTCAGTAGTGTCCGGGCCGGGACTCGAACCTGCGACCTTCAGGTCCCAAAGGCAGTGTCCTAACTACTAGGCCACCACTGTCCAAAACACATGCTCCACTGGGATACAACTCTCACCTTACTGGTTGAGAGGCGAGAGTGTGGACCACAGCACTACAATAGCTGTGATGTAGAAAAATGCATTGCAAAAAAATTGAAGCGCTGTAATTTTTACAGATTTATCCACCACCTTAGTAGATGTGCGATCTCATGCCATGTTCACACTACATGATTTCAGCCCTGATTTTCCATCGCTGACAGTTTTAGAGCTTGCCGGGAAAGCCAGCACCCCTTTACAGTGGCAAACTGACATTTGCTCTGGGCTCACAAAACAGCTATTGGTGCTAGAATTATTCAGACCCCATCCATGTGGGCAGTGGTGGCCTAGTAGTGCCTTTGAGACCTGAAGGTCTCAGGTTCGAGTCCCAGCCCGGGCACTACTGAGGTACCCTTGAGCAAGGTACC
>JBBPDA010000132.1:19531049-19546435 GCA_037974385.1 Arnoldichthys spilopterus | reverse complement strand
GTATATGAATTCGATATTGCTGAAGCAGAGACACCCTGGTGAGGTTTCAGTAGTAATATGGACAATGGCTAATGTAGAATAGTATATATCATGTATAAATATCTATAAAGTAGAAATTGCTTTCATCCTTGCACTAGGTGTCGTTTCATGCTTTATTGCGCTGTTCCTCTCACTACATTCCTCACACAAGTTTTATGAGACTTCCCATCGATTTACAGAGTGACTAGGTGACTAGTGACTGTAGGCCTTTTTAATAGGATTTGCATAGAACATACCATAAACACACTATTTTGCAACCAGCTGGAGAGATGAGTACGTATTTGCTGCATTAATCTTCTGTTTGTTTAGACGCTTACTGTCCCGCTCATCTGAACTGTGGTCACAGCATCATGATAACTGCCTGCCTTCTTTCTCAAGCTGCACATGAGAGACGGTGGCTATTTTCAGTTTTGGCAGAATCAAAAATACTAGAAGTTAAGTGTGAGTTTATTTGTAGTGCTTCACACTGATCCACATTACGGATGTAGACAGTGTGGAGGGAGGATATGGCGGAGAAGTGGCCTTGTGGACAGTAAATATATATATATATATGTATACATTTTTTTTGTACTTTTCAAAGTATTGTAACAAGGTCCTCATGACAACACACTTATGGAAATACCTACGTATCACGTCAAAAAGTCACCGCTGAGGTCATATGGGCCATTTGAATTAATGGCGTGCACATTTGAATGAACAGGCTGCTTTCTTAGATGTGGAATGTAAACGTCCTTTGAAGTGCAGTAATAAAGCTAGGGCCGTGGTGATGTGATGATAATTGTGAGGTTAGCTTAGCCACTATAGCATTTGAAGAGGTCATAAACGGAAGCCATAAATTGCATTAGCATGCGCAGATGAGGCAGGACACAGGCAGCCACGGCTGAATAAACAGGCGCACTATTGCCATTCTGCTGGAATATTCGGCCTCTTTTTAACCCGCCTGTCATGCTGCAGCCGTTCTACTCTTAACCTTCTATAGACTCCAGCATGCACTTTGTTTCTATGGTAACGCACTTATACAAGAGAAGAGGTTGAAGTTTGCAGACTTCAATCAAGTACCAGGTAGTTATAGTTTGTCTGGGACTAAAAGGCTCTCAATGAAAGCATTATAAAAGCACTCATTTGGAGCTATTTTCCTGAGAGGACACTTGCTAGTTCTTTGACTTGATGAATACAGCAGCAAACGGGAAAATCTGTACTATGGTGCAGACAGCTACAGTTGTGGGGGATCCGTTTGAACAGAGGTGGGCAGGGCTTTAACAGGCTAAGATGTCTCAGTTTTCTGTTGAGTCTGTTTTTGGTTGGCACTCAATGACTGTAATGCCACTGGGGCACCACCACCACATTGCCACATTGGCCGAAAACCTGGCTATCATTTGCTGTTTCCATCATTCAATGGGCCAAAAATGTCCAAACACACCTCAGTTAAAGGAATGCTCGAATCAAATCACTAGATTGTCACAGATGTAGTTGATCGGCCTAGACAGGTGTGGAGTGCACATTTTGCTTTTCTGGTTGGGCACTGGAGCTATGTTTGGAACAAATGTTGCTACAAACACAAGGAGTAATTAGTCACCCAGACCTTTTTCATAAGTACAGAACAGTATGTGCAATATGTAAAGCTATTGATCTCAACAGTGAGTGGGGACCACAAGTTTACAGTAGAATAACTGTACAAGAAAGGTGTCAAGATTAGTTGTGCAGTTGATGTTCGGTGAGCTGGTTAGAAGAACTGGTTTGGTTCCATATTTCTCCAGCATGCCTCCAGCCACTGCTTGAATGTGGGAAACTCCATCATCACCTGATTTAATCGAATAAAGGACTGATTGAGCCAAACCCTGTATTCGATTGAAACTATAAGTAATACTGAATGAGGAGAAGTCTAGAAATTAAGGAAACACACAGACATATGAAATCACTTACTGTATATTTTACTACACTGTAAAATATTAATGTTGTTTGTATTTTTTGCAAAAGTAGTGTTTGTTTTAAGAAAATCTTTTTAAAAATGACATGAAAATAAAAAAACCAAAAATTTTGGGCCATAATGTTTTAAAAAATCGTCTCAGTTGCCCAAATCTGTACTGTACATCCCCAAAACTTCTCTCAGCCCACTTAAGCCACATCTAGGTCTCCATAAAGTGGTGCATCCTCACCAACATGGTTTAGGATATAGTATAACTTCATGGCAAGCTCTACAACTGAAAAATTTCACTTTTTAGCCAAACACTGTAGGCAGCAGATTTTGCTTTTCTGGTTGGGCACTGGAGCTATGTTTGGAACAAATGCTGCTACAAACACAAGGAGTAATTAGTCACCCAGATTTTTTCCATAAGTACAGAACAGTATGTGCAGTATGTAAAGCTATTGATCTCAACAGTGAGTGGCTTTCTGCCAGCACAGCCACAAGTTTACAGTAGAATAACTGTACAAGAAAGGTGTCAAGATTAGTTGTGCAGTTGATGTTCGGTGAGCTGGTTAGAAGAACTGGTTTGGTTCCATATTTCTCCAGCATGCCTCCAGCCACTGCTTGAATGTGGGAAACTCCATCAGCACCTGATTTAATCGAATAAAGGACTGATTGAGCCAAACCCTGTATTCGATTGAAACTATAATAAGTAATACTGGATGAGGAGAGGTCTAGAAATTAAGGAAACACACAGACATATGAAATCACTTACTGTATATTTTACTACACTGTAAAGTATTAATGTTATTTGTATTTATTGTAAAAGTAGTGTTTGTTTGAAACAAATCATAGAAAAATGGCTTGAAAATTAAAAAAAAAAAGTCTGGCCATGTTTGAAAAAATCTTCTCAGTTGCCCAAGTCTTAGTACATCCCCAAAACTTCTCTCAGCCCACTTAAACCACATCTAGGTCTCCATAAAGTGGTGCACCCTCACCAACATGGTTTAGGATATAGTATGACTTTATAACTCTCTATAATTGAAAAATGTCACTGTTTAGCCAAACACTGTATGCAGCAGATTTAGATAGTAGGGCCTGTTTTCACAAACAACCAAAGGAGCACGAATCCTGTTTTCGAGCAGGAATCCCATTTTCGTGACAATGACCATCATAAATATAGCAGAATCTGATCCAGGATCTATCCTCCTTACATCTTTGTTAATACAAGCCCCATATTTTCATACATTTTTAAAGCTCACAATCTTACTGTATCCTAAACCACACTGACAAACCTATGATGTCGTAATTAAGAACTGGATTTGGTGTATTTAGTATTTTAGTGTTTTACATATACTAAGTATTTTAATGGACACAAATATGTGACTAGTGACTTTAACATACATATGAATATATCTGGCATAAGTGGAATATTTTACACCTTTTTTGGAACGTTTTTGGTCAAACCATTTATTTAAAGCTTTATGCCTTGTGTGCATGTTCCTAAACTGCTTATAGGTTCATACAACATTTGCAATAATGCATTTATCCACTAACAGGTTGACTGACACAAACTTTGGGGCCCATGTTGAGGATAAACTACAGTAGATCAATCTCTCAGCATGAAAACTCTAATGCTTTGGTTGTTCAGCCCAGCACACTGAAAAAAAATCCATTCAGTTGACCAACCTTTGACACCTTGGCTTTTGACACCAGCTTTGTTGTACCAATTGTACCAAGTGGATTTTTTATCATGGTCTAAATGGAGATGCAGCCATTCAGGCATCATTCATGGCCATGAGGTAAAGAAGACAATATGTAAGAGTGGAATCTGAAAGTTCATCGGTAGAGTACTAGGTATCTCCATGGCAACTAATGGCTTGAAAAGTTCCCCTTCCATTTTGGAGACCCTCCCACCCAAGAAAAGGAGCTCGCGAGAGAACCCCAATGAACCTCCGTCTGAACATGTTTTTAAGACTCCCTCACCTTTCTGGAATCAGAATGGCTTCAAAAGGCTAAGGAGATCCAGGGAGGCAGCAGTTTCTCTCATAGGTCCTCATTTAGCACAAGCGTATCACCCACAGTGGCCTGATATGGCCTCCATTACCAGCCCAACCCTTTCACGCGCATTAGCGGACAATGGCGCGACCCCTTCTTGGGGTCAGCATTTGGCAAGCACTGATCATCTAATGAGTTTGCAAAGCTCAGACAGCAGCAATCCCATAAATCTGCACAATCTTTATGGTTCCCCTTACTACTGGAGCTACATGCCAGAACCAAGAGATGTGTTTAATAAAAGCTACCACAGAAGGCTCCGTGGTCAATATGGGCCACCAATCATCAGGCCTGTCCCTCAGTCCTTCTCATGCCATTACAGCAGAGCACTTCTCAGCAAAGATGGCCTTGGTGGAGAAGAAGAAGCAAGGCAGTGGTTTGAAAACGAGAGAGTGACTCAGTGGCATGAAAGACTGCAAAACCAGAGAGTCCTACAAGACTGGAGAGCGAGGAAGAGCGACTTCATGAGAGACAGTTTGAAGTGGGATTCCATGCAGCTTACTGAGCTTGGTGCTGAATTATCCAGGCACAAACATTATTCAGAATTTAAGGACTTGTCGCAAGACAGCAGGCCAGAGGATCTCCACCATCAGCAGCTTCCTGTGACTCACCCTTCATGTTCCAACACTGAGCAGTTGAAGTGGAGCACTGAGGAACAAGCAAGGGAGCAACACCACCTGCTGGTCAGAAGTGAAGGTGCGGAGGGACAAAAGCAGCTACTGTCCCGCTTTGTGGAGGGCTCTCTGATCGAGCTGGTGGGGGGTAAGCTGAAGCGGGTGGAGGACTTAAAGATGGAGGATTTCGAGATCTGCACCGAGTTGTGCCCTGAGCTAAGTCTGAGGAGATTTACAGTGCAGAAGATCACACGTTCAGCCACACCTGGGCTGATGTGCTTAGAGGTGGAGTTGGAGGGGGAGCTCCACTGTAAGGTACAAACACTCATCACATACAGCTGTTAAAAATGTAAATATAGCAAATAATTTTGTAAATATAATAAAATAAAAATAAAGTAAATGCTGTATATGGTAGTATGTACATTATGAGAATATAGGTTATATAGGTTTTCTCTCGGGGGTCTTGGAAGACATGCACATCACATTATTATTATTATTATTAAATATTTACCATTTTTATGTGTCAAATTAAAACTATCAGTATCAATTTGATTAACTTTAACCCACCATGGGTGACTCCCCTTGTTAACAGAGGTCAAGGGAAGTCACCCAAATTTTACAACTGTCATAACTGCATGAGGCTTTTGTTCAATGTGGAGTTATATATCCTTAGGCAGTGCTTTGTTTTTAGTTATCTAGGAACCAATAAAGTATGAACTTTAGCAAAAACAGCTTGAGAACCATAATTGTTCACTATAATACAAGAAATGTACTTGAAAGCATGGTAGCATAACACAAAAGACTTGCATGTTATAAGTGAAGTGAAAGTGATTATGTGACATTGCGAACACACGCCACCACAACAAAACGTGACCTCTGCATTTAACCCAACCACACGCACCCAGACAGCAGTGTAGCAGGACGGTACCCTACTCAAGGGTACCACAGTGATACTTGGGCCAGAACCTGTGACCCTATGATCACATGGGCAAGTCCCTAACCACTAGGCCACCACTGCTCCTTGTTCATCCTTGTACCAGCAGTGCAAAACCTTCCAGCTCCAGTTTGTCATTCTTTGAATTTTTTACATAATTTGACGGATCAGGTGCTTTTTACACTGTGCTAAATGCTCCAAACTAAGATCTACTTGCATCAACTTACATTGATAGTTAAGAGGATTTTTCCTTCTCTTATGAAGCTACTTTTTTCTTAAAGGCCTTAAAGGCCCCGCATCATGGAAAACCCTTAGCCCTGCCCGTTCACTTTGAAGTAATAAAGCAATACAGGACAGCCAGTCAGGACAGATTTCATTTCCATATTTAAAACTTAAAGGCAGGCAAACAAACACAGTACCAGTCTGCCCATCGCACTAACACGCTGGCTGTCTTTCTCTGTCAGTTGTGTCTGGAAGTGTGTGAGGAGTACCCCTTTTTCGTGTGTGGTCGTGGGTGGTCTTCCTGCAGCCCTGGGAGGACGGCCCACCTGTGCTGCCTGCGCTGCCACCAGCTGCACCTGGGCGACGTCTGCCTGGCCCTAACACCTGTGCCTGCTCCGCCTGCCACGCCCACCCAGTCTGTCACAGATAAGGGTAATGGGGGGCATCTGGAACAGGTGAACAATACAGAAAATACGGGAGAGGCAGCAAAAGTGGAGAAACAGCGCAAGAGGCACCACTCAGCCCCTGAACTCAGGAATATACTACAATACGAAATGAAATCATAGTTCTGTTGTTTATTTTGTAATAGGAAGACGTATAGAATCACTTATATATGCTTGCTGTGTTAAGAAAACCTTGTTTGTTTTTGGCATTTATTTGTAATATACGCTGCTTTACACACTGTGTGAGCATTTCATAAAAATAGAAACTTTACAAACTTTTCAGGTCACAGTTACACAATTGTCCTTCTTTTATAACCCTACTGTTTTGCATACACAAGGTTTTCTTAGCACAGAAAAGATTCCTACCTTCAAAAAAATGGGTTGCCTTGTTGAAACCAATATTTTTTCTATTTTAATTTGTATTAATTACAAAAATAATTGTATAAAATCACCTGTGTTTAAGATTTCTTTTTTAAAGTCATATGACAGTGGTTGGATTTGTGCAATAAATGACTCATTTCAGTTCAAATGATGGATGAGTTTGTTCCTAAAAGCGGATGAACTTGAAGAACAGCTCTGCTAATCATAAATTATGCATATCTCCAAACATCTGGACTTGAAGGTCATCTTCATCATTTATAGTCTCTGTAAGGTCTCTGGTATAATATTCACATTCCCCTGCCCAAATACAGCTGCAAAATCCCTCCAAAAAAGATGAATAAACTGCACCTGCTCCCTTCCAGACAGTTCTATTTAGTTCACTTTATCTTGCGGCCTATTGAGGCAACTCTGATGAGAACCAAATGCTGCTGTCCGCTCGCCCCACCTGCAGTTTTGGACACTCATCAGAGGAGAGCCTGGAGTAAGTGATGGTCCTGCTGCTGGAGGCCGACACATGCCGAACAATGGGGCGTGTAAATGGTGATGTGTGTAGGATGGGCTTTTTTTTTGTCACAGAAGGGTCAGAAAAACATTCACGTCGGACGTCCATCTGCACGTGTAAATCATAGTCTTGTAAAACTGACATCGTACAAAGAACAGCAAACTCTCAACAGGCCTTCGTTTCCTGAATGGCAAATACATGAAGGGTGTTTTTATTGACTCTGATTGTTAACTGTTACAAGAAAATATGTTGTTTGATACATTTGTCCCTCCACACCAAGACCAAAGCAAAAGCCCAGCACTTTTACAGCCTTGCATTCTTGGTCTATACTCATAAAACAGGGAAAGAAATTCAGCGTTTTGTCAAGCAACAGTTCGGCCCAAATGTGGCCAATCAGCCAAGACGATGTTTGGTGTCTGAACTTTGCTTCTTTACTTTTGGACCCCACTTGACTTAAAAAGCCTACTTGACTTGAGCCGTGGTTATTGGTAAGGGTCCTTGAGGACCACTACTATCTGTTCTATCACAGCCAGTTCATCCCAGGAAGGGCTCAGTAATTTGGCTTATTAGTTGCATCTAGTGTGCTAAGAGCAGGGGAAACTGTGCAGGGCAGTGAAACTCCAAAACCAGGACTGAGAACAACAGCACAAGAGCTATAAGGCAAATGTAGCAAGAATAAGAAATGCTTGTTATTTAACTGATTAATTGATATAGGTGTTTTAGGAGCAGAGAAGGGGAGATCTACAGTGGGGGACAGCAAGGTTGAGAACAGGCAAAAACCATTGAACACATGCTTAAATACGGAATTTCTCCTGCAGATTTTAGTGTACAATTTCTATCCTTTAATACACTGTGGGAAAAACATACAATTTTGCATAGGCTACGTTTTCCATGTTAATTTAAGCAAATAAATAGCAACGCTGCATTTTAAATTGTGTTCCCTGTAAAGAACTCATTGTTACACTTATCCCCACAGAAAAGCAATAAAACATACATTTAGCTGGGGAGCCAAAACTTTTGACACAACTGGAACTCTAAAGAAGGTTTATGTGAGGCTTTGATGCTAGTGCCTGTGTAATGGAGGACATGAGCTCTGAAGCTAATGTAGCTAAAGAGAAATAGAACCCAGTGATTGCATTATAAGCAGCATTTTATAGTATCACACAATACACACAATATACTAGCTTATCCGGCTGCAAACACTGTATAAATGCTGTTGACAAAAGTGAGCAAAACTTTATAGATAACAATGTCATACGGTATCAGAATCCACACAAATAAGTCTATTTGAAACACACTGCTAATGGGCAGCTATACGTGGTAGGTTATTTTTTAGCTTCTAATGGAGGGATGGGGGGGGGTCACTTGTTGAATACATATTTAGGGGACCTGGTGGGTGTGGTTTAGATATAGACCCGAGGGAGAGGTGCTGATTTGTCACGGGGTACATTTGGCAACTCTCTTCTATGGAAAGTAAAAGTTGGCAGATTTGCCTCTAAGCTCTGTTAGCAACAGTGCAGGCTGGGCAGGGAAATTTGTAATTTTGCTAACTCGGGTTAGGGCATTGCACTCATACCTCATCAGCTGAAGTGAAGTGACTTATTTTTGTCATTGCAAAATGAGATCTCTGCATTTAACCCATCACACGTGCACACGTGGAGCAGCAGACATCTATGAGAAGCACCCGGGGAGCAGCGTAGCGGGATGGTACCTTGCTCATGAGTACCTCAGTGGTACCTGGTTTGGGACTTGAACCTGAAACCTTCTGTTCTAACCACTAGGTTAAAACAAGGTCCTAACCACAAGGCCACCACTTTGTTCTATAGTTCACATATTGGCTATAGGCATCCATTACTTGTTACCATTAGCCTTGTAGCTGCAACCCAGAACTAAAGAAGATAACTTTAGACACCATCTATTGGCTGATCACCTATATTTGCAGTAAGTGGAAAAACTGTATCCATGTCTTTAATTCCATTAAAGCTGGAAAGGCAACAAATTACATTTTAGTTGGGACACCTCAACAAGTGTGTCCTTAACACCCATCTCTTCAGATTTCTCTGTACTCTTGGACCGAAACATGCCGTTTCAATGCCGTTTCCACACTGTACAGCATATAAGAAGACCACCTGCCACTCCTAGCCACTCGTCTGGTGTCGCACAGTTGCCAGAACAGTTCCGTATGGCTCAGGTGAATTGAGTTTTCTGAACAGTCGGTAACAGCACAGTGGTCCAGCTTTACTCCAGTTAATGAGTCCCATTAAATGTACGGCTCCTGGAGGCACAATCCACCTTTATTTTACTCTCTGTGGCCCGAAGAACGTGTGGTCAATGGCACCCACAAGCTCTGACCACCATGTTGCGGTACTTTTTCAGGATGACGTTGGAGCTGTCGTCAAAGTAAAGCACAGAGATGCCATGGAGCTGGGTAGGGGCACAGCACGGCTTCGGGACAGAGTCCGGGTTTATGAAGTGCACCTGTAGGCAAAATCGGGATCGATCAGGATCTATGCTTCTTATGCTGTATAAGACATTTGTGATGTTCAATGTCTGTGTTTTCACTGTCTTCTCTGCTTTGGACGCACACTGAGGAAAACCCCTAACCACAAGGCTGGTACAGCAATACATATTCATTGATTTATTTAGAGCATAAATGCGCTGATTTACTGTGTGGTGTAGAAAGAATATGGCTTAATGAATCGAATTGACATGTTATGCTGTCTTATGCTAGAGCAACAGTTACGACTGGCTATAAAAGAAGAATTTTATAATTTGATACATTTATCAGCCATTTCTTATTAAAACAAGCCGAAAAATATGCTCAATACGCTTTATACTTTCAGTAGATATCACAACCAAACAAATAGCAGATCTCAGGGAATTACTAAAATGTAAGTAAGGTAGCTCCTCTACACACAGCAGATAAATATATATATATATAACAGTATTTTGTTGAAATAAACAATATTAAAAAATGCCTTATGCAGTATATTCACATAACATACATTTCTAACATATAGAAAATATATCAAAGTTAATACATTGATACATTCACATATTTTAAATAAATATAGCTAATACATTTAGAGTACAATTTACAATAAAAACACATATAATACTTGGCATACCTATAATATCTAAGGAATTTAAGATATATATAAATATATATGTATGTTGTAATGACTGTATATATTGTATGGGCAGGGAACAAACTTCAATATGGAATTTAGTTCTTAATTTCTATTTATTTACACTTAGAAAAATATCAAATGTGGCATAATGTCTGCATAAGCCTCATGCTATGATTTATTTTTTAGCATTTTAACAGCAACAGTGTACAGAGATTAGTTCTCTGTAGAGAATGTGTGCTTATTTTTACTAAGAAAATCAACAAAAACGTGTCATTTTCCCATTATTTCTTGCATATGACAAGTGTAAGTGTGTTCATGTGAAGCTTTGCTGTACTGCACCTGCACTTACCAGTGTCTGTACAATGGCGTGGTTAGTGGCGTTCATGTAGGAGTTTAAAGGGAAAGCACACTCCCCCTCACAGTAATATGCAGCGTAGCCTTCTGGGGCTATAATCCAGTCCTACAAATACACAGAGAGATAGAAAGATTAGAGGAGGGATGCAGACATGAAGGCCTGTGTGGGTGTATGCATGTGAGAGAGAGATACCGTGAAAGAGATAGTGAGAGAGAGATAGATGAAGTGTTGTTCTGGACTTGGTCTGGAGATGTGTTTCACAATACCTGCCACCCCAGGTCTCTGAAGCTGACGTAAAGTTCATGTTTCTTGCAGCCCTGTTTTGGGTCCACGCTGACGTTCTCTGTTGAAGAGGAGGAAAGTCTGTCAGTTGTGTTCAGAAGGAGAATAACCAGTGAATCAGTTTAAAGGAATAGTTTTGTGAAAAGAAAATACATTTCCCAGGTTTTTCTCCCCCAAATGTCAGTCAGTTAAGACATGTTTGGTGTCCAAAGATTCTTTAGTTTTCCACTGGAGCCACAAGGTTAACAGCTAAGAAGTAATGCACACTATAGCTGCCATTCACTAGCCATGTGCAAACTGCATGTCTTAATCACTGCACGTTTTCCTCGAACTGCACTAAATTGTTATGTACCTCAAATGGAATTAGTGATAAGTGAAAGTGACTCTTGTCATTGTGAACACACACATTTAACCCATTACACGTGCATGAGTGGTTTTGAAAGATTGCTAAATACACGAATTAACCCCCAGACCAGTCAACAAATATGATCGACCCCCACCCTTAGGAATCTTAATATGTGGTAGATCAACTGTGCAACCTTTATGCCTTTATTTATATCTTTTTTTTTTGCTAAATTATTCCCTAAAATCCAACATTTTCCATGTACACACACAGGTCATTACCTGATTACAACATGTGATGATACTGACTATACATTGATGTATAAATACAATGTTATGGGGCCATTTAAGCACAAAGGCAGTGCATGTGGTTCTATAATCTGACTGAGGTCAGGTCTACCTGCTGCTTCGGCCAGTTTCAGAGCCTCCTGGCTGGAAGGTGCCGCATGTTTCTGGCCTTTGGAACGGTTCTGATTCCTCTGCTTGTGTCCAGAGGCTGAGCGTACACTGCGGAGACGGACTCCGGTAGCTTTAAAGAATGCTACAACAAAGGGCCGCTTGTTCTGGGGCCCTCTGCTTCCCACCAGCCCGGCTGCCCTAGGGTTCACACGCTCACCTGTAGGGGACGACAAAGAGTCACAACAGTTAACAAACTAGAGCATTAAAAGAACATGCTACCATTCAGAAGTTTGGTGTCTTCAAAGTGTAAAATATAAATTTCACATTCAGTAATAGCTTAAACAATGCAAATGATAATTAATATACAGAATTATCTACTCACAATAATTTAAACTATAATTTCAATAATTCTTCCTGCATTTGCAACAAAACGTGTTTTAGACTAAATAAACAGTAATTCTAACCCTTAAACATTAGTGTACATCTAACAGTGAAACTGGTGAATCATCATACACATCATATTTTTTAATAGTGCTTGATACACTTCACTCCAAACGGTATTTTTCGTAACCTCAGTTCAGCTGTCTGGGTGAATTTACGTATTAACTCACCAATATCGCTCTCCAGAGCGAGCAGCAGGCCCAGATTTTGGCTCGGGTGCAGTAGCCAGTGGTTACTGGTGGCAGTGAGGTCAAACACCAGCCATCCTTCTTCTGCTGCCCACACCACCCGAGAATCCAGCAGGAACAGATCTGATTCCCTGCAAGTGAACACATATGTGAACATAAACACATACTTGACTGGAAACACATGCCGTCTACTTCCCCTTGTTGGCCACTTTATTAGAAACACTAACCTTGTATTTCCACTTACTAAACACTTACACCTACATTAAAGAGTAGCTCATTTGTTATCATTTGAATTCATCATGTTCCTGTCCACAGGACCATTGCTTTTAACAGCATTTTTTAACACAGTGATACTGATAAAACATGGCGATAACAGTCTGGTTGAGCAATGTCCATCACCTAAAAATATCCAGTCAAGTGTATCTCTGTGGTCTGATGGTTATGTATAATTATAAGAGATAGATAGATAGACAGACAAACAGACAGATGTGTGTTTATGACCACAGAAAAAAATATAAATTAGATTAGATTAGAAATAAAATAACAGAATCCAATTTGCTCGAAGTGACATCTATATTAAAGTGGTATATCTAATTATCATATATAAAATAAAACAAATTATTAATAGAGATATTCCCAAAAATGGTGTTTAACTGTAAAATGTGAGTTACTGGACAGCCTAAACAATTTGAGTTAAATAAACTTAAACTTTAACTTAAAGTTAAAAAATCTGTGTTTTACAATCTGTAGAAAAAAAAACAAGAAATAAAATAATAAGATTAAAACATATATATAAATATACAACATTTTTCTACCACCACGACAACAACTTCAGAAAAAGAACAGACTGTTCTTTACCCACAACCCATATGCTGGTTCAGAACATACTGAATGAGTCAAATCACCGCCCCCATCCATGACTTCTTTAAGACTCGTTTGTGGGGATGTGCAAAGAAGAGATATGACACACTGTAAGAGATGACAACGATCTACATGTGTGGTAGGTCAACTGTGCAACCTTTATGTCGTCAACAAGTATAAAGCAGAGGAACCATAGACAGGCAACAGCTTGCCCTGGAAATCACGTCACAGTTCGTCCTCCGTAAAATTATCACAGATTAAAATTCCTGTCTGATCCAGGGAAGATAGTGCAGGAACAATGGCTGGGTTTACGGTTTGGGTTTCAGACCCTTGGGGGTTTGTTGTGTGCTGCTGCCGTCGCCTCACTGTCTGTCTGCGGGATGCGTCTGCATCACAAAAGGAGCAATACGGATGATTCACAAGATGGGGGAGGAGGGGGGGACTACGCTGCCTGTCAAGGGACACCTTGCCTTCTTTTCAAATTTTGTTTAAGGAAACAGTTCAGCAGATGAAGGCTGTGTAAAACAGACACACACAATAAACTAATGTGACCGGAGGAACTATTTACACAATAGTGCCATAAAGACAATAAAAACACACCAAGCTTTTTTTTTATCTGAGGTCTGAAAAAAGCCTAAAAATCAGCACATTTTCTATATATTTTTATTAATAATAATAATAATAATAATAATAATAATAATAATAATAATAATAGACCTTCAGATCACTTCATTTCTATACCTCTATTGATTTTTACTGATACTTTCCAATCAAAAAAGAAAATTATTCATGAAGATTCGGTTGTTTGCTTAAACCTGGAGAGTACTGAACACAGCATCATGTTCATCTTCCTTGCTATAAAAAGCAAATTAAATTTGGTTTTTAAAATAAAACTTCAGGAAAAGTTGGGACATTTTATAAAATGCATTAAAAACTAAAATCTGCTATTTGAAAATCCTCTTAAACTTTTGTTTAACTGACAAATCATAAAGAAATGACTTTTAATGGCTGACCAACTTTATATTATATTTATACAATTTATGCTTTGATAATATGAACAAATTTTAAATGTGATGCCAGCAACACACTCAAAAACTTTTGCAGGGAAAAAACAAGAGTCAAAATTTAAATATTCAAGTTTTGAAAGATTCCAGAGTAAGCAGGTGATCTGGAATTAGGTGAGAGGAAAATGACTGGTATAAGAGGAGAATCCACCAAAGGCTCAGACTTTGCAAGCATACATTGGTCGTGGCTCACCACTTTGTGTCAAACTTGTCTTTCACCAAACGTGTCTTTCACTATCTATAGTAAATAGTATTGTGAAAAGATTTTTAAAATCCAGGTAAAATTCTGTGTAGGGCAGAAATCACTGTTGAAGATGCATGACCTTTAAGCCCTCAGAAGTGAAGGTAACTATTTGTCATTGTGAACACACACAAGCACCACAACGAAATGTGACCTCTGCTTTTAACCTTCACACGTGAGGAAGCGATCAACAGCGCCCGAGGAACAGTGTAGAAGAATGGAACCTTGCTCAAGGGTACCTCAGTTGTCTTGAACCTGTGACCATCAGGTCCCAAAGGCAGTGTCCTAACTACTAGGCCACCACTGCCTACTAGAAGAGAAACCGTCATGTTGCTGTGATAAATATAGTCACATGGGTTTAGATGTATGTCATAAAACTATTGACACTTAATACAGTCTACCACTCCATCAAGAAATGCAACCTGGAGCTCTACTGCCACTTCGAACCCATACATCAGTTCTATGTAAGAATCGTCTGGAACCAAGTTCTTTGACAAAAATTTCGCTTGAAAAACTGCAACAACTAATATCCTCCGTTCCCAAACAATTCTTTCACTTTCCAAACCACTTCATCCATTTCGGGTCTTAGGAAAGCTGGAGCCAATCCTAGCTTACTATTGGCCCAAGGAAGGGCACACACAGGACAGTTCTGAAGTTGATATGCTGGAAGCAGGAAAATGAGTGGGACGAGCAGTTGAGTCTCCAAAACGGCAGGTCTTGAGTGTTCCTGATACCAGGAGTGATCCAAGGAAGGACAACTGGTGAATCAGCAACAGGGTCATGGGCACCCAAGGCTCACAGATGCAGGTAAAAAAAAGTGAAGGCCTGCTCGTCTGATCCGATGATCCGCAGAAGAGCTAAGTGAATACTGACTCGGATAAAAAGGTATATAAAGGTATATATTTATAGATAGATAGATAAAGAGAGAGAGAGAGAGAGAGAGAGAGAGAGAGAGAGAGAGAGAGAGAGAGAGAGAGAGAGAGAGA
>JBBPDA010000132.1:19514011-19530949 GCA_037974385.1 Arnoldichthys spilopterus | reverse complement strand
AGAGAGAGATAGAGAGAGAGAGAGAGAGAGAGAGAGAGAGAGAGAGAGAGAGAGAGAGAGAGAGAGAGAGAGAGAGATTTCTCAAGAACAGAAGGGTCAGACACAGCTATGCATGAGATGAAAAGACGGACACTGCTTACTGAACGAGCAAAGAGGAACGATTGATGTTGAGGAGGATGGTGGAGGTGAATGATGGTGGAGAGTAGCTCTTTTCCTCCTGAAGCCCCTACGCCCCACTAGCTGACAGTAATGGCTTTGTAATGGCCGCCGCGCTCATAGTCCACTAACAGCCACGCTGTAAATCAGCGGCAGGAATTCAGTGGGAGAACTGGCACTGGACACCTACCACCGGGCAGGCTTGTGTGTGTTAGTGTGTGTGTGTGTGTTAGTGTGTACATGTGTGTGTACATCCCTCCCACATTCAGACTCAGACTGAGTGGGCGGTAGCATATGTTTCATCTCATACAATTCACCCAAGGCTTTCTGTAAGGCTTTCATATTAAACTCCAATAAACTCTAACACACCACAGCTGGAGGCAGACTTTACACACTGTATCCACTCAATCCTGGACAAAGACCAACAAACAGGGCTGTAAAAATGCACCATTCTGAGGGCGGAGATGCAAGTGCATCGATTTAAGAATGTTATATGTAATTATAATCTATTTTAATAATACTGAATCAAACATACGTTGAATTTTTTGGCCAAAATAAAACTCTCAGACTATTTTTACACCCAAAAACAAACAAAAAAAACACGATTGTGTAAGTAACAGGGAGATGCCCCTGTGGTCTGTGGTACAAATTTTGGTACCCGTGAGCAAGGTACCGTCCCCTCGCACTGTTCCTCTGGCTCTGCCCATGTCAACTGCCCACTGCTCCCACATGGATGGGTCAAATGCACAGGCTGCATTTCGTTTTGGCCCACTGTGTGATGTGCTGTGGTGTGTTCGTAATGACAAACACTCGCTTCTTTAAAGAAGCCAAATGAATCAAATTGACTCAAATCATGGTGTTATTTGAGATCCCATGAAGCACTGAATCAGTTCATAAAGAATCTTAAAATCATATCAGATTTACAACCCCACTAATAAAGTGAAATTTACGCAAAGTGCACCACAACAAAATATGGCCTCTACAGTGGTCAAAAGGGGCCAGGGAGCAGCAGAGTGGTAGTGTACCTTCCTCAAGGGTATCTCAGTGGGACTCCTATGACTCAAGTCCCTACCATTAGGACAGTGGTAGCCTAGATCGCACCAAAATCCAAGTTTAGGTAGCTTAAGTAGGTCCTGCTGTGATATAAAAACATGCTCTTCAGGTTCACTCTGTGGATGGAGTTATGAATGATGTGTACCTGCCATCCTGTTCACGAAGCACCTGATACACGCTGACGTGGAACGTCTCGTTTTCGTATCGCTCATGCACGAATTCCTTGTAGACACGGAATTCAGCTGCCGTTACGACTTCTCCGTCCGGAATACGGGAAAGGTCAAAGCGGTGGTACTGATGGAACACATCGGGGTCTTCTTCGGGATCCACTACTAAAGAGGAAAATATACAAATTAACACACCATTCACATTCACATGTGCAATACTGACCCCAAGCACCTTCACGCTCTGCTCTAGAAACAAGTCTTGGCTGTAAACTGTGTGCAGAAAGAAGGATGGCCAGAAAAACACAGCCATCTGGTCATTTGTAAGTCTATTAGTCTATCTATCTTCTTCCCCTCACCATTTTAGCCAGATTTTATGGTCAGAAAAAGCTACAGTTTTCACATATTTCAGGAGATCCACCTAAAGAAAGACACAAAGCTCCACAATAAAGACCAATTTAGTGCTAAACTGCACACTCTCCCTCTTCATTGGCTCTGACCTGCAGGACAAGGCCCAGGAACTCATGACAATGTATTTTTTTGATCATTTAGATGTACATTTTTAGCATTTAGCAGACACTCTTATCCAGAGCGGCATACAACTATGCTTTGTAGCCCACGTCTGTTCTTCTATCTAGAGCTAACCCATCGACAGCTGTCATTCTACTAAGATACCACTAGCTAAGTCACACACTATAACAAAACCCTGACAACCCTGTTTTTGGGTTTATAGAGTAAGCAATAATCAATAAATTTGAGGTTTAATTTGTTGCGTAGATCCTCCTTGAAGAGGTCATTTGAAGACAACAAGGGACTCATTAGTTCTGATAGCATGATCTAGTGTTGGAGGCTCATCTTTTTGGTAGTGGGAGAAAAAAGATTTGCATATTTCTTAACATATATACTCACAAGTATTTTATACAGCTAAACATGTCAACAACTGTCATCATTACATTTTAGCTGGTAATTTATTGCCATTAGTATTTATATTGTTTATTTTAAATTTAATTCACTTCCTACTTTAAAGCAAATGTTAAACCCTAACCCTAACTATAGAAAATGAGCATGGTCAGCCAAAATAATTACGATTTTCTCACGTAAATGTGATCAGACCACTGAGTAATATCAAAAAGACCTAAGGAATTATTTACATATACTTATGGCTAAATATCGTCTCATTAAATCTTATTTCCCTAGATCAGCTCTTGCCTTTGCATTAGTGTTCCATCTTGAAGTGCCACGCCACACCATACCACATACACTACTCACACACACTTACACCACAGCACAACTCATCTCGTAAAAGCCACACTGTCAGAGCGGCTGCGGAATCAAACACGGCTAATGCTTGATTGGCTCACCCACATCAGTGTGTCCAAAAAAGAAATGTTTGCTTCCACAAGCCAGAGCCTGATCTGGCTGCCTGCAACTCTGGTCCACATGAATTATGGGTGCATATTGTGTGTGTGTGCGTGTGTGTGTGTGTGTGTGTGTGTGTGTGTGTGTGTGTGCTCCCACTGGCTATAGACCCAAATCACACACATGTGCCGACCACAAGAAAAGCTCTGTAAAAGGCCTGGCCCGGAAACCAGCGGTGCCCCACACACACACATACACGCATATGGACACACACACACACACATGCATTGTACACATACTGAAATGTTGCTAAGCAGTAGGAGTCCAAAGACACATGTGGGGCATTATGGACTTTATAGGCCTTGTTAAGCCTCAGGTGACCTCAGCTGCACTCCACCCCATTTTTGGGCCTGCTTCTGGTCTAACTCGTGAAAATATATGCTCCCAAATCAGCTAAATTCCCACTGGCATCATAGGCCAGGCCCCATATAATTCAGTTGTCTCTGATTTAGAGAAACGGACTATAGAGTTCCTGCAGCTCTCAGTGCTATAGGTGAATGACCACCTTGATTACCACAGGTTGAGAATCAATAGAGGCCCTATGCATCATCGAATCATCCAGTTAGACATTTTGTATATTACAATTGCATTTTTCAGAATACCTGAATATACGAATATAACTTAAAAATGTATTATTCATTTAAAATGATCCGAATGATTATTATTTATTCATTTTATAAGCTCAGGGTGTCTTGTTTCAGTCCACTACAACAATGCAGTCTAGCTCTGTATCGTAGTTTTAACCGGAAACCCAATGTTAAGTAGTGACTATTAGTAGTTATAGTAGCTATTTTTAAGAAATGTAAGTGTTTTTTGACAATGTCTTGCAATGGTAATCCAACCTGGCAATGGTTGCTATGGAGAAATGCATTTGGAGAAATGTACTGGTCTATTCCACTGCAAACAAAAATACATATACAAAGATGGAGAAGGTAGACATTTTACATTTTCAAGGTGGACCATTTGGTTGTTTGATTGTACAGCATATGTCTATGTAAAATCTAGAATTTTGGCTGAACTGTGTAATGCGCAGGCCAATCCCAGATCAGAGCTCGCCCTCTCTCTCTGTCTCTTTGAATGCTCATACATTTGAACACAGCTGCAGAAAGACATCACATGTTTGTCGAATTTAGTCAACAGTATGACATTTATGAGCGTGTTCATCCACACACCCTATAAAAGCCAGCAAAACTACTCGACAAAGGAAAAACATCATCCAGCCCGAATGTGAGTAAGGGAATTTGCTAAGGAAAATCCATGAGTTCAGAGCAAAACCTTGGCAGATGTTAAAGTCAACCCCCCTCCAAGTGTTGTCCCCACCCCAGCTGAAAGCCACTCAGAGTTTCCAGCCTGTGGCAGAAGCTTTAAAGCTTCCTGAAGGTTTCTAGGACACTGGTTTCACAGAGGCCTTCATCCAGCTTTGATACAGGCTAGAGGTGGCAATGTATCACAGGACAGTTTGCTAGATTATTTCCTGTACTGACATTAAAGAAAACAAAGGCACGTACAACAGTAAAGATTAAAAGGGAGAGTATAACAGTCCTTTCCTTTTTTTGTGTTCAAAAGATTCTTCGAATACTGGGCATTTGTATGACATATTTCATAAGTATCGTGATGTGATTTTTAATCCATATCACCCAGCCCTAGGGGTGAGGTTTGGTGGGGGAGGTGTGCGTCAGTGGACACTTATGATGACAGCGATGATTGCTGTTCTTTTCACATACATCCTGCCCACAAACTACATGTATGACATCATTGCCTATGGACTGCACACGCTCCCAATTGTTTCCATCATCACGTAATAACGCACAGCCAGCAAGGAGTGAGAGAGCGAAAGAAAGGGAAATAGAAAGCAAAGAGAAAGAAGGGGAAACTCAAAGCAGAGTGCATACTGAAGGCAACTAGTCATTTGTTTGACCACAATTAAACATTGGAAAGAAAAGCAGGGGCATTTTATGGAGGCAATAATTGCTTGTAAGGGTTTTGTGTGTTTACGTTAAAGACCATTAGCTGCAACAGATCAGCGCTCAGATATGCAAACTGCTCCCTGCGCATGCATTTCAACACTCTGCTTTTAGCTCCGAGCCCCATATGCCAAGACACAGAGTAGGGCAAACATTTGTAATTGGCATCGTCTCGTACAATTATAACAATGTTGTTTTTTTAGCACTCTCTGCAGCAGGAGTGTAAACTGCTTCCAGTGTTTGTTATGCTAAGTGTTGTGACAGTGGACAGAATTTCCTTTGGCTGTAAAAGCAGGTCAATTCCTGTATTCCATTAAAAAAAATTTACCCCTGATGCAGTCGGTCAGCCAAGACATGTTTGCCGTCCAAATTTCGCTTTTGTAGTTTAACGCTGGAGTTACATGGCCAGGGTGCAAAGCATGTATCAGGCCCCACCCCCCGGGGCCCCTTTAGTAACCCTTGAAACCCCCTGACCCAGTGTTTTTGTCACTTGGAATTGTCATTAAAATACCTTTTAAAAAGCCACTATGTCCAACGGCCATGATTCAGAGTGCAAAACATGGAACAAACACAATGGCAAATTCATGAGCAACATAAATGCATGGAAGGTCATTGGCGGGAGGCAAAAGGGCGGAGTCATCCATGGCAAAACCACCAGTGATGAAAATGGGAGGAAAAAATGTTAACTATAGCAAAATTTGCACCTGGCAAAAGCTAATCACCTTCAAAAATCTTCAAGCAGAGCCAGTAAGAGCAGAGAGTTATTCAAAAGTCAGCAGTGCATTCAGCAAAACCTTCCTGTTTGAATTTGCCTGTTTTCCAACTCAAGGCTTCCGTAAACATTCATTGTGAACACACTCAAGCACGAAATGTGACCTCTGCATTTAAGCCATTGCACGTGCACACGTAGAGCAGTGGGAAGCTATCAACAGCACCCAGGGAGCAGTGTAGTGTAGTGTGTTCCCAGGGGTAAACCATCTGGTGTTCTGCACTCAAGGCTGTTCAAGGTTCGAACAATAGCTGTCAACAGCCCCCCAAATAGCCCATGGTTTCCATAAAATATACCTAAACATCTCTCAACCTCTTCTAATTGAGTGATCTGTGAACATCAGTCATGGTGTTGTCTGAAATGGTTGCCTTGAGTGATGGAGTTTTGTTTATTATTTACAGTTTCCAGTAAGTATGGCGCATTACACCACATCCACAGCTGCACCACCTTAATGAAGATCTGGATGTGTTTTTAACAGGTTGAGAAATGTCTGTTGATGCATTTGGTGACTATTAGATGACTATAGAGTTCAAGTGTTGTTGCTAGCAACGTTATCTCCATAACTACAGTTCTACAACTAAAAATGCACACCAAAGGAGACTACATCTGGATTAAGAGTTTTTTTTCCTGAGCTGTTCCTTTAACTAGCTTGACATATCAGCACATTGCACATTCAGAGTCAGTTATACCTGCTACATTAAATGAATATTTTTTTTTGTATGTGTTTGTGCTAACTTTAGCATGGGGATCAATTTGTCATTGTTGTTTCCAACCTACCAAAACGATAAAAACCAAGTCCAGTGTGTAAGCACCAAGAACAAGGTAATGTCTTGATTCTACACTCTGACGTAAATTCGTAGCTGGAATGGGATTTTTGCCAGAGTTTTATCATGTTTGTCCAACCACTGATAAGTAAGAATATAAACGGGCAGAATGTGGACACAACTGAATGAGTACAATGGAAATCTAGGCTAGTGTTTAGCCACAGGACCATGTGGTTTTTATCCAGCTTTTTTACTAGATACAATTATTCAAGCCCTTAACCACCAAACTTTATAGCATGACACTCAACTGCACTTCCTGCCATTAAAATCCCAAATCACCCTGTTTAGAACTGGCAAGTAGAAACGACAAATGAGTTTTCTGGGGGAAAATTTAGGGGGAATAATCAGGTTTCACCACTGATCTGCTTGCTTTCCCCCAGTCGGCTTATCAACATAAACAGGTGGATTTTGCTCATATTTACTTGCACTACATGCCTCTCCAATGAGATAAGCTCAGCTGGAGGGAATCTCTACATTCAATAAATAACTTCTGGGATTTTGCAATTTCAGTAAGTCCTAACACACACACTCATGCGTCATTATATGGATCTTCTTAGTCATGTTTAAACATTACTTGTTATATAAAACTATTTACTGTGTCACATTTTAGAGGCCATTCATAAAGACATGCTCTTATTCAAGATGGTTCATCAACTTTTGGTAATACTGATAATAATATTGATAATGATTTTTCCCACTTACCCCCAATAAGTCAATTTCTTATGGTCACATTGCTATTTAAATGCAAGTAAATGAATTATATATAAAAAAGAAATTAATCACATTAGTTTTGAACTACCTTTATATTTGATTTACATTCTGCAGACAAATGCAGTATCAATGGGTATTTGTATGTGGCTGATTTTTTGTAGTAAACACTGGAGTGAATCTACCCTGAACTAGCTCGCACATTGTGTGATGTTATGTTGTTAGCTGTGTGTTTATGCCTACAGGGGCAGTAATGAACAGTATGTATCATATGTGTATCATTTATACAGTGGACATTTTTACAGCTTCCTTGTTTTGTTTACAAAAGAATATCATATTCGTAACAATGCTTAATAATGCTTAATGCTTAATGTGGATTTCTTTCATCTTTTGTAGTCAGGTATGCATCTGCACTTCCAATTTTTTCCAGTCACAAAATGACAAAAGCAACTAAATAAAAAAATCTAGAACTTCTTGTAAATTTAAAGTTTTTAACCCACATTATTGAATGTGGGCACTTTTTCTAAGTTCCTGTGCTTGTTTAAGTGAGCAATAGGCAAAAGAATAAGTTATATCAAATATTCTTTTATCATTACTGGCAATAACTGTGATTTCTAAGGATCAAAGCTAAAAGTGAGACTGAAAAAGCTTAGGCATATCCCAGCTGTCCATCAAAGCCTGGAATCTTTGCATCCAAAAGGGATAAGGTCATGCACTGAGGTAAGAAGGAAAAGATTGCAGACAGAACAGCTGGTTCTTGCTGCAAAGAGCAAAACCTCTCAGACACATCTGTATCAGTCCATGGCAGATCCCCAGGTAAAACACAAGCTGGGGAAAAAATGAAAGCCAAGGAGTTCCAAGCAGCAGCTTCGCCGTCAGGCCGCAGCTGGCCTCCTGGAGGCTTGCTGAGTTTATGCCATGACTGTGAAGTAATCTCAGCCTGAACTGCACTTCTGCTCTTTTCACTGTAATAGCTTTGAAGAACTACCACTTATGGTGATCTGTCACTTACCTGGAATATACACAGTAGAAAGAAAGTGGCCTCAGCTTATTACAACGCTTTTTGTAATTTGAAACACATTGGATCATCATATTGCCATTGAGTTCATCGTAAGGTTAAAGTTCAGGGAAAGATGAAAAGGTCAGTAAAAAATCAAACTGACATGGTCTTCCTATCGCAGATGTAGCCAATCAACCTATATATGATTGTTGTCTGGAGTTTACTTCTCTAGTTATGGACAGCAGACACAATGCTAATGTAGCTAACTAGTAATGGAAGTTTATGTGAACCTGTTAGCATCATGCACATCTAAATCATCACATATGTCAAGTACATAATCTCAAATAAACTTAATTATATGGTTTGTTTGATGATTCAAAAATTTATAATTCTGTTTGATATGATTCAGTAATGCCTTCGTTCCATATTTATTTAAAAGTACAGTATTTTTTTATAATAACGTACTAGCCAAAAGCTAATACTTGGTGTACATTGTCCTGATATATATCCAATATTTAACTGTGTTCTTTATTTGCAATCTTTTAGCTTATGCAGACCTAAGAGGCTTGTATTGAACAATACACTATGATATGTATTGTTGTACTCCCAGAGGGTTGATGCTGTATGATACAGTTATCTATAAAATTGACACAGGCATCCTGCATAGCTGAAAACAGCTTCTTTCCATATTCAGAAACCGCATAAGCAAGTTGATTTAAGATTATGTAGCAACTTCACACAATTTTAAAATTCACGCATAAAGCTTGCACTAGGGATAAGTGATGATATCAAAATCATATTGGTATCTGCATATATTTGCTTTAAAAATGTATATTCCCATCAGACAAATGTTTAGATTTGACAGATAATTTAAAAGAATACTTGATATTTTGCCTTTATTTATTAATTTTTCTCCTTTTGCCTCATTTTTAAGTTTAGAGGAAGTAATTTGCAATTTATATTTTTCTAATCTAATAAGAGGTTGTCCCAATTTCTTATTTTTTTATGTGTTTTGTATCAGCATCAGCAGTATGTATAAAAAAATTTTTATGATATCATCATCAGCCTACAAATCCCACATCAGTGCATTCCTAGTTTGCACCATGCTAATTGATAGGGTATAAGCTTCCATTACTTATTAGTGACATTAGCCTCATGGCTCCAGTGGAAAACTCCAGACACCAAACATGTCCTGGCTGGTACTTTTGCGGTAAGGGGAAAATTATGTTAATTCAATCTTTTGCCAAACTATTCCTTTGAGGCAACTTTGTGTAGCTGCTCTACCTTCTCCTTTCCAAAGTGCAGTTAAAAAGTTTTTTCTGCAATCCATATGCTACAAGAAGGGAAGTGCAGACTCATTCTTCACACTTTTTACACTTGTTTCTTGAAAGCTGAGGTTTGGTCGAGAAGTGTGTGTGTGCAGGGAACGGTGGTGCTGGTGGTGGGGTGGGGAGGGTATTGGGGTGTGAGAATGGAATACCTTAATTTAGTCATTCAGTGTGGTCCTGTACTTCCACCAGCCAGCCTGCCAGCCCCAACACACAACAAGAAAAGGAAATTATCCTGTCAATCAACAGCAAGACAGAGGGAGGGGGGATCCTGAACGAGGCCTGGGTCTGTTTTACAGGCTTCTCCCCCTGCAGATTCCTCATAAGCTCACATCATATCCCTCTCTCGCCCGTAAAACCTTTTTACTGAATTCCCAAGAGAGGATTACACACTGGCGACTGGCTCTGCTAACAATGCGGCGTTTTCAGGGGCCACTGTGTGCCATGGAAGGAGTGCGAAGGGCTAGAAGGCCTCGCTGGCCCTTTCAGTGTACTCCCGTTGAATAATAACGGTGAGTGAAAGTGAAGGAGAGAAAGATTGAGGTTGGAAGCAGATCCTCATCCGGCACAGGACTGCTCTTTCAGCACAGTGCAACACAGCCTGCAGTACCATTTCCAAGGGAAACAAAGACAGGATTTGGGTTTAATAAACGCAATAATGGCCAAGGAAGTCCCCTGTCCCACTTGCAGCTCTCGGGACGCACTCAAATGCACTGACAAGGCTTGCATAAACATAGTTTTTTACCCACATATGCATCTTTATGCACATATAAGCGTCTGAGTCATAGATTGTTAATGGCTTCACTATTACTACTACTGTTACAACTCCGCTACTATTACTAGTACTGCTACTTTCCAATAGTAATATAGTTACCATTACTATGGCCTACCATATTCCACCAGTAGTATAATAATTATAATAATGTTATTATTACTACTATTAGTATTGGTATTATTTTAACCACTGCTACAAATATAATTACCTTTCTCAACTAATCAATAGTACTTTAGTACTACATCTCATACCAGTACTACAACTGTCATTGCCGTTAATATTAATATTAATACCATGTTTACTACAACTACCACTACAAATACTCATTACTATAGATGGATAGAGGGATGGATGGACTGACAGATGGCTGGGGAGGTGCTAGTACTCCTACTACTGTTATCATTACTTATATTAATACCACTACTATTGCTAGAACTATGACTAATTTTAACTTTGCTTACTACTACCAGTCTGATACTACTATGATTACTGTTCCTACTATTTTACCTACTACCATGTGTACTTTTACTTTTAAGACAGTATCTGTATTACTTTTACTACTAGAACCATTACCATTGCAACTGCTATTGGCAATAGTAATGCTAATATTACCATTAACAGTATTACTGCTACTATTACTACTACTTCCAACTACTTCTAATACTAGGCTAGTACTATTAACACTGCTACTACAATTATGTCTATTAATACTTCTACTACAACCTCTAATACTGTTACCATCACCATGTTACTTTTGTATTACTTATAACGCTTCAACCATAATATTATTACCATTATTACAGTAACTATTACTAATACTGCTATTACCATTATTAATATTACTACTCCTATTGATACTATTACCAGTAACATTGCAACGGATGTATAATATAACACAATTATATTACACGATATTATATTATATGTTTTATTATTAATTTAAAAATATTTCATACAATCAATTAAAATTTTTATTATGTAGTATTACGCCTACAATTACTTCTACAACTATAGCTATTTTTTATCAGACATAAGTTTTCTCACTACTTATGCACAAGCACTAAAAGGTCTCCCAAATTGGCCTACCTGACCCTTTATCTCTCGGTCAGCTTTATCTTGCCCTCAGAAAATGCCTCTTCAAATCTGAGTCATGCGAAACAAATCCTAGTCAAACCCTCCTCGCTGCTTTGAAGGAACTCGCTGGAAATCTGATATGCAAGTCGTGTCCTAAAGCTTGATCTCTACGTATGGCAAGCAGGCCTGCTTGCAGAAAACACAGCGCAAAATGATAATGCTGAGGATTAATGTCAATAATCATAATAGTAGCTAATAGTAGTAGCAATAGCAGTAAAACTCTTACTTGTAGTGCCTTCCAAAAGGCCAAAAAAAAGAGAACACACAGGCGCGTGATCAGCCTGGCAAACCACTATACTGACATATCGAAATGCCTTTAGGAATCCAAGCAGAGATATGATCTAATCAGATAGCTGCTGGAGACATTGCTGTGTTGTAATATCCTCTGCTTGCTGCTGATTTTTCTTATGAAACTCAAACTCAAGCCATAAGGTGCAGATGCATCTGAACCTACACAGAGCTTTTTAAGGGTAATTATTAATGGCTTTCCATGCCAGCAGTGCACACGTCACTCTAACTAACTACCCAAACTACCCTAAAAGGGTTCCATGAACCCGGACTGCAGTATGTGTAAGCTACTCGTTTCAGTTCAAAATAAGAAAAGAGGTGTTATGCAAAATATTGTGCAGTAACTGCTGTAAAACAACTGTAATTTAATTCTGGAGCACAGAAATCACAGAGAATAAATGCTGTCAGACTTACATAGAGGTGAACAGAAGGGTAGACTCTTGTACAGCAGCGACACACAAACATGCATTATACTTTACATGATAAAGAAACTAAGACGGAGTGCTAGGGCGCTCTCTAGGATCCAGGAGTTTGGTGCAAATCATAGCTGTAGTCGACACACACATGCATTGGCTCGTGGCGAGTCTACTGCTAGAATCTGCCAGAATACTGGGGACAGTTACTGCACTGTGTGTTGTCCTGCCCTGGAATGCTGTACTTTTTACGGCCGTTCTTCCCTTTTGCGCTCCTGTCCGTACATGTAGTCTAGTGTCGTCTCTGTTTTTGCACCCGGAGGCACGTTTTACTGTGTACTGTGAATATGGTTGAAATATCAATAAACACCCACTGGATGTGATATCAGAACTCTTTCTTCATCATAAGTATTTTATACTAGCGGTCTACCAGTGAGTCGATCTGAAACATTGACCAAAACTGCATCTGATGTATTGATGTGACATAAAATAAATTGATGTTTATTAAATGAACGTCACTTCATTTTGCTATGAGCAGTGTTTTGTACTAAGAAGCTGCTTTTGCTTATGACTACACTGCTGTATTTGACCTTTAATAATAATATGTTCACATTATAATGTGTTTGGATGTGTCAGTAAATGGAAATGTAGCAGCTTGTGTGAAATGTCATATTTCATACTGAACATATCAAGTGAACTGCATCAAAAGTAATCCCATCGCTGCAAATTTTAAAGGTACGAAAAAAATCTGTTGTATCGCTGGTGTAAATAATCGCATTTGTACGGAGCTTGTGATTTACGCGGCTATTTTATGCTGAATTTTGTAATGTTTTAATAAAATAAAAGTATTGCAACATGGGGTCTGCTCATAAAACTGTGCAAATGTAATGAGATTGGCTGGCAAAGTGATTTTGCAGCTTACACAGCTGTATAATATGGTTTTAAGAGGCGGGGGCCTTTAAAAGAATGTAGTATTGGCCCCCAGGATGTGCATAATCGTTTAGGACAGGGCTGACTGGGGGCCATCAGGGAATACTGTCCAAAAAGAATATTATATAATATTGGGGCCCAGTGAAGGCATGTCATTTTGGGCTCCCAATATTACATAAGTCTTTTCTAAGGGCTCTCTGTCAGTGCTGGGCCCCTGGAATCATCCCTACACACCCAGACCCTGCACCACATATGTATTGTATTTTGCATTATGCACCTATTGAACCAACACTACACATCTGTCTGTACATGTCCCGGATGTATCTCCACCTCCACTTACCCAGGTTAGCGAAACTCATCACCATGTCCGCGTCACTCAGAAGACGCTCATCGTCGGGCTCGGCCGCCGGCAGGCGCGCCCGCGGTTCCGTACCGTCCGCGAGCACGGCGCGGTACAGGTCCATCATGTAGAGCGGCGCGGCCGTGCGCTTAAGGGGCGAGGGCGGCCGGGGCCGGTGCGGCAGCCCGAGCAGCGCGAGGATCTCCCGCTGCACCGCGCGCCGCTCCGCCGCAGCCGCTGGGAACGGGCTGTCCAGCGCGCCGCGCGCCGCCACCGTCGACACCCCGAAGCTCCACGCGAGTAAGAGCAGCAGCGCAGAGAGCATGCTGGGAGGAAAGAGTTTTACACCGTCCGGTATTCCGAGGTTGTTGATGTTGTTTGGTTGTTTTGGGTTTTTTTTTGTTTTGTTTGTTTTTTTAAAGAGATGAACCGCCGCAAAACAGCGCTCGCTCACTCAACTAAGTTTAGTAGAGCACGCTCGTCCTCTCGCGCTCAAAGCCACAGGGAAGCTTGCGCAGGAGTTTAAGTAGCGCGCGGAACGGCGGGGGAGGAGCACGCGCACTTTCAGGAGCTCGTGGTCAAGGAGAATGGGTGGGGTGAGAGTTGAAGGTGAGACAGATAGACAGACAGACGGATGAATAGATAGATAGATAGATAGATAGATAGATAGATAGATAGATAGATAGATAGACAGACAGACAGACAGACAGACAGACAGATATATGGATGGATGAGTGGATGGATGGGTGGGTGAGTGGGTGGGTGGATGGATGGATGGATGGATGGATGGATGGGTGGGTGGGTGGGTGGATGGATGGATAGACAGACAGACAGACAGAAATAAATAGAAGTTTTTAGAAGCTCACATGGTTTCATTGCTTATTTTTGTAGCAACCTTTGTCTGTGAGGTTTGTGTTTTTACTCCTCAGCCATAGACAAAGTCATAATGTGTCCTAAACCACATTAATAATTCTGTGGCACCTTAATAAACAGTTTTAGCTGGTTGACAGTAGTTTTGGGGAGATTTTTCAGAAAAGATCTGGGCAATCCGTTTGTTAGCAGTGGTAGCAAAATGAAGCAAAATTTGGACAAATTGTACTGGCTGATAGACTACATATGGCATCAATGGGAAATTGTGTACATTTGTTTACTCCACTGAGCCCAAAACCAAATTCCTACATTTTTTTCTGACCTTCACCAGAAAAAATACCGTGATTGATCTGAGTGAAAATGTTTATAGCAGATAAGCTGTAGGGACCATCATACTGACTCATAACTGAATTCCTCCTTAGTTTTAATGTAAAATTAGTAAAGTTTATTCTTAAACCATAATTTTCCATCCAACATTAAGAGACTGTAGATGATTAAATAGGATTATACCACCACTTTTACGTAGCTGGGGCTATAATTGTATCCTGCTTGATGTTTATCACCCTGCGTAACTCAGAGGCCCTGTGAAAGCTGAGATCAGCCTTGTCATCCTCGCTTTAATGCAGCGCTGACCTGGCTGACCTGACGGGCGATGACAAGTCCTGGTTTGTCTTTTGTGTCATTACAGGGACGCTGCAGAGATCATGGGTGACAGCTTCAGCACTCTGCTTCGGGCTGCTGCTTCCCACCTGCTGGGCCCTTTCCCACTGCTATAGTGACGGTATCCTGGAGACAGCGGCCTGGCAGGGGCTGCCCGCTCCATACTGGGCCCAAAGGTCACAATCGTCCCACACCCTGGTTAGCTCATGCACACGGTGATCTCACCACCATCTCTCCGCGTCCACCTCAATTCATCACGCCCAAACGTTCGGCCTCTAGGGCGATCGATGAATGTCTCGCATTGAAGGGTGAGTTTTCACATGGTCATCCACTCTGTTTTCCTCATTCAGAGGAACATTTCATGAAAGGTAGGAACAATTTACCACCTATGTAAACATCTCTGTGCCCTTGATCAGAAGAACCTGTCTGAGGAAATGAAAAGCGATTGACCAGTTTTGCCATCAGATGAGTGAACTGATCTCCTGATACATGAGTAATCCAATCATTCATGGGGATTAGTGAAGTGCCCCACCATCCCCACCCCCACCGCCAACAACCCTTTAGCACATGGACTGTGTGGAACACCAAAACAAAGGTAATGAAAGGGTTCTTTGGAGCAATGGCATAGAAGAACCACTTAGAACTAGTCAAAATTTAGGAAAACCTATATATCTCACCATACACTCAGTAAAAAAGTACACTCAGTGGCCACTATATTGGAAACATTTAACTTGTGTGTATATACATACTTTAACAGTTAACACTTTAATGGCCACACCAAAAAAAAATATTTTTTTCTTAACATTTTATATTCATTTGGGGCAATAATGTTCATTTTTTAAGTCAACAACCCTGTATTTTATATATAGGGCTCAATCAAACAGTCAAGATTTCTCTTTATTGTAAAACTCTGAATATATGAACAAATTTGTAAAAAATAAATACAATTCTTCTCTTTAAACTTTTCAGAGAAAACTTCCTCAATTGTGTGTTAGAGCCACCTGCAACCAGAATGCCTTGCCATGAGGAAGCTCATTGACTAGGTCTACTAATTAAAGACAATAAAATTCAGTGGATTTTTTTTTTTTACCACAACTGACTTAAACCAAGTGGATGTGCTCAAGACCAGAACACTGAAGGGTTAAAGACCATGGAGGCACATTGTTTTATTAACCATCCTCCAGCCCTTTGTCCACTCTGAATATAGCTGTAACACACTCATACCATGGACACACACCACTGTGCCGCTAGCAGGTCAGTGTCGCTGCTATGCTGAGAAGTTAATAAAGTGGTCAGTGAGTTAAAAGTACAAGATTGTTGTTTCTAATAAAGTGGACAGTCAGTGGAGATATAAGGTAGGTGTTTCTAGTAAAGTGGGCGGTGAGTGAAATTATAAAGTAGGTGTTTCTAATAAAGTGGCCAGTGACGAAAGCATAAAGTAAGTTTTTCTAAGAAAAAAGTGGCTGGTGTGCGAATGTACTAGGTTTCTTATAAAGTGTCTGATTAGTAAAGGTACAAATCTGGTACTTGTAATAAAGTGGCTGGTGAGTTATAAGTAATAAGGTAGGTGTTTCTAATAAAGTGGCCAGCATGTGGAAGTATAATGTTGGTGTTTCTAATTAAGTGGCCAGTCAGTGTAAGTATAACGTTGGTGTTTCTAAAAAAGTGGTGAGTCAGTGGAAGTAAAAGGTAGGCATTTCTAATAAAGTGGCCACCATGTGGAAGTATAAGATTGGTGTTACTAATAAAGTGGCCACCATGTGGAAATATAAGATTGGTGTTTCTAATAAAGTGGCCACCACGTGGAAGTATAAGATTGGTGTTTCTAATAAAGTGGCCAGTATGTGGAAGTATAAGGTTGGTGTTTCTAATAAAGTGGCCAGAATGTGGAAGTATTAGGTTGGTGTTTCTAATAAAGTGGCCACCATGTGGAAGTATAAGATTGGTGTTTCTTATAAAAGTGGCCAGTGAATGGAAGTATAATGTTGGTGTTTCTAATAAAGTGGCCAAAGAGTGAAAGTATAAGGTTGGTGTTTCTAATAAAGTGTCCAGTATGTGGAAGTATAAGGTTGGTGTTTCTAATAAAGTGGCCAGAATGTGGAAGTATAAGGTTGGTGTTTCTAATAAAGTGGCCAGAATGTGG
>JBBPDA010000132.1:19495853-19513911 GCA_037974385.1 Arnoldichthys spilopterus | reverse complement strand
GTATAAGGTTGGTGTTTCTAATAAAGTGGCCAGAATGTGGAAGTATTAGGTTGGTGTTTCTAATAAAGTGGCCAGAAAGTAGAAGTATGAGGTTGGTGTTTCTAAGAAAGTGGTCAGAGAGTGGAAGTATGAGGTTGGTGTTTCTAATAAAGTGGCCAGGGTGTGGAAGTATAAGGTAGGTATTTCTAATAAAGTGTCCAGTGAGAGGTTGGTCTGCACTAAAATTGACCTGAAGAAGATACACAAAAGCTGAGGCGTTGCTTTTATGTTTAAGATTGTTCAGAACACTCACTTATGGAATTGCAGGCTTCTGATTGGAGCTTTTAGTCACATAACAGAGAAATGTGTTTTCTTTAACGTCTGAGTGAATATTTATTCTGTCCCCTTGTGTAGCATTAAAATGAACCAGTCTGCCGTTTGCACATGCTTGTGCTTGAGTGGTCCTGCTTTGCATTGGAGACACAGTGGGGGGTAAGAATCAGAGTTTCTTTTATCAAAGGCTAATGGCGGATAATCCCTCATTCACACCAGGACTTTCTGAGTTGAAACAAAGGGCTGGGGCCCACCCTGACTGTGCTCACATCACCCCAGAATACCTGAGGGAGGGTGAGACAGGCGTTACTGTTCACACAAGTAGGTGCTAATTGCTCTACAGGGAGTGGGGATGGTGTGTGTGTGTGCATGTGTGTTTGTGCATGTTTGAATGTCTGTCATTTTAATTAAGGAATACTGTGAATTTACAGTGAACAACTGTTGGAAGATGGTTCACTTCTAAAACATATAATATGCATTCTTATTATTTAGATTATTTACATACAAGAAATATTGTTTCACTAACAAATGCTGAGTGTTTGTGATCCAAATCAGTAATGTTTAATCTGGTCTAATCTATGAGCTCATGCAACTCATGGGAAATTAAAGGATACGTTTGTCTTAAGTATAGATTAACAAAAACATTATTCTTAAAACTTTTCAATTATTTTCAAGGGCCCAAAAATGCTCTGCCTGGTCTACACTGCCATCTAGTGGACAAAAGGCCAAAGGCACTTTCCCCCTTCATTGATTATCCTGATAGCAGAGGTAACCAAGTCAAGAGATTCACCATCCTATAAGTTTCACCCCCGAACCACATCTCACATACCTGATCCAGCTAATCCAGGACCTTTAAAGGAAGTCATCAGGTGGATCAACTGGGGACTTTCCATTATTACAGAACTGCTTACAAACTGTTACTGTACAGCAGGGATACTATCTGATCTGCAAAGCATCAGTCTGGTCACAGGTTTTACTTCAACAAAGCAGAAAGTCACACATTAAACACTTTCCTGTTCCAGTGGTGCCACTCGAATTTTTGGCCCCATGAAAAATCATGTGGCCTCAATATTATATAATATCAAACATAATAACATCTCATCATACAATGCACCACAACGAAATTAGACTCTTTAACCCATCCACTTGAAGCAACAGGCATATGGGGCGGTGGCGGTGTAACGGTTAGTGTAACCTGAAGGTCACCGGTTCAAATCCCAGTCTGGTAAATGTACCACTGAGGTACCCGTGAGCAGGATACCACCCTCAAGCACTGCTCCTTAGGGCCTGTCCTCATCAGCTGCCCACTGCTCCTAAACATGGGTTAAATGCAGAGGTCACATTTCGTTGTGGCGTGTTCACAGTGACAGATTGTCAACAGCATCTGGGAAACGGGCAGAACCTCAATGGTACCTGGGCTAGGATTTGACCCTGTGACCTCCTGATCACATGGGCAACTAGACTTCAACTCCGCACTGCCCCCCACTTGGACATCGTAATAGCCGTACGTTACAAACACATATTTCTTCTACGTTTTAACTACTATAAATGAATTTTAAATACTAAATTTTGATATAAATCTAGTGGGATTTAGCTTTATTATTCAGAAGCCTACAGACTGGTTAGCAAAATATGTAGGCTAACTGCCAGTACGGAAAAACTACATTAACCATAACAGCGCCGCGCTCACACCGCGCATGTGCAGCACATGCTTTAAAGGTGGTCGGCGGACACGAGGCTGTCTCTGTATACAGCAGAAAGGTGAGTAAGATGTTTGTCGCTGCGCTGTGATATGTATTAGATGTTTGTAGGCTCAACGAGAGCAATTTTCAGGCAGAGGCACAGACTAAATAATGACTATTGCAATAATTTGGTGACCAGATTGGTTGGTTTTTTTTTTTTGCTTTTGTTCCGTAACACCACTAAGGTTATGCGCTAGTTTGTTGAACGGCTGTTTATTTCCTTATTTATTAATTACTACTTTAGTCTCTGGAAATAAATGCTGTGAGTGGAAGGGGGTGGTTGTTCACTGGCTATGTACCCAAGCTCTGCTTTTTGCTGAAGGCTAGCCACCTTGGTTAATTGTTTTTGACGGCGATAATTCGATCTTAATTCGATGTTTTCAATTATTGCACGTTTTTGCATGACTGACCCGTTCTGGCCATCTACTTGGATTATAATGTGATGGCATTTTCCCCCCACAGGCAACACGTGGTCGACTCGATCGCCTGTAATGGCCGACCTCCATTGTGTAGAAGTGCCTTCAGGCTCGGTCATCCTTGTAAGTACAGCTCCCACTTAGCACTTGCTCTGGCAAAGTAAAATATAAACTTGTCTCTTATGCTGAGTTACTTTGTAGAATTTCAGCTCTGGCACTGATGACTGATCTTTTTTCCCCAGCAGATCGACTCTGTTGACTTTATTGAAAATTAAGCCAAATTGTCTGAGCCATCTGAGCATTTTATTGTGCACCAATTTACCCTGTTTTAGATTTTCTAAAGCTATTCTTTTTTTTTTAATTTATCCTAGATTTTGAGGCCTTGTGGATGATTGATTTCCTGCTTCAAGGCTTTTGCATAGCAAACAGGTGAGGATACCATCTGTCTTCAGTTTGCACAGGGGTGTTGGATCTAGCCCACTAGAAGCTGATGCATTATTTTAGTGCAGTGAACCTGAATGACTGGATCTACACCCCTGCATTAAACTATGGTGTGAATGATGACCAAACTTTTTTCCCCAGCAGATCGACCCTGTTGACTGCTTGATATTTTAAGCCAAAATTTCCTCTGAGGCACCCTTTAAAAGTGTTTTATTCAAAAATAAGTGCTGTTGGTCCTAGTTTTTTTTTTTTTTTTTTTAAGGCAGCACCATGCTGTGATCTGAAGAAACTGGCAAGAACAAGCCGTTGGCATTCCTGTGAAGACCAAGGTATTTTTCCAGGCTACTTTTTTTTGTGCACCAGATGTGAAGACTTAAATCTTAAGTAAATTGAACATTTTCTTTGTTCCAGGACCACGTTGGATGGATGGTTTTCCAAATGCGAAGCCCCTGCATGCCCTGTTGGCCAAGCATACAATTGTAGTGGTTTGAGGATTTGATGACTATGCACAGAAATGCAAGACCATCTCATCTGATGCATGTTTAAGTGGGTGTGGTATGTTGTCAGGCTGTGTAACAGGCTTGCAGAATTTAGAACAACTTGAATTGAGCAGCATTGTGTTTATTACACTTGTAACTTGGGATTATTTTACAGTAGGAATGCACTGAATTTATTGTGGTGGTTATTCTGTAAAATAATAAAACAACTTTCATCTGATTTTGTGTTTACAGTTTTTTTTAAACTGGGTTTAATCAAATAGTACAATGAAGAAATGAAGTTGTAGAACCTTTACTCTGTTCACAAAGCAGGGTGGATTAAATGGAAGCACTTCCTGTCGGGTCTGATTTACGATTTTCACAAAAGCGCCAAACATTTTAAATGTGGAAAAATAAGAAATTCAATGCAAGACCCTCATATGAGTTAGAAAACACTGGTGTATTTTAACAGCCACAGACTTGACTCCCTAAACAAAAGGGGGCCTTCATTCCACCAGTCAACTAAAATTTACCCAAAACTTTGGTGTAATACCAAACATGGATTCAATATGAATACCCAGCTTACAGCTGGTCCAGAGTTCTCCAGTAACCTTCCCTGTGGCTTTGGCTTTCCTATGGTCACACCTCATGATATCTGTCCAGTCTTGTAGAACACACTTCTCAACCCAGCTTCTAAGCCCTCCAATCAAAAGACAATGACTAGAAGGTATTGCAAAAGGGAACCAATGCCATTGTTCAAATTCCATCCTATTGCTTATCCACTCATCTCCTGTAGATCTGTTTGACAAAATCCTGCATTAGCTCTGCATGTCAAGAATGTTATAGCAAGCTGGCCATAAGACTCTCTGTAGCTCACTTTTAGCAGCGATTTTTTAACAAGGCATCTTTTTGCTTTCTTTGGAGCACAGATCTCAAAGAATCTCTCTCCCTCTCAATGCATTTTAGGGAGCTTCCATCTCCAAATTTCAGTTTCTGCTCACATGTGCCTCAAGATGTACCAATCCACAGTTCCTGCCTGCAGTTGAAGTCACAAATCCTACAACCTTTATACTGGTGATAGAAAATGCTCCCAGTGTAATGTGCAGCCAAATGTCTTTTTACTGGCTGATAATGCTGCCAGTGCAATCACTAAGCGTGTCATCGCACCAGAACGTCTACCTGCAGGTGAAGGCACTGAAAGTCAAGTCCATGTATCTGTGGCCTGCAGCCACTCTGCTTGGTCTTCAGAGCTCCAGTTCATTGCTGAAAGGATCACCTTGACAGAATGCTTGCCCTCACCTGAAAGAGCAGTTGCACTAGAACTCCTTTCTACACCAGAGGGCACCACTGCTCCAGTGCCTAAAGTCTAAGTGTTTGTGACCAAGTACACAGTCAATGACCAACCTCCAGCTGCTCCTGAAACCTCAATATGACCTCCAGAGCCCCTGTCTATAATTGAAAACACTAATATTGTCTTCATGCAAGTTTTAATGCATCAGCATTCACACGGGTGCCATCACTCCAGAACTATTTAGGTGCCCACACCCGAGATTGCCACCAATTCAGTACCCCTGTACACAGCTAAAAATCTTAGTCCCAGGTAACATTAGAATACTGCAACTCCAGTCTCTAAGCCTGCAGCTGAAACAGTTGTTGCTCCACTGCCCCTGCCTGTAGCTGAACACACTCCAGTGTTCTTTCTCATGGGTGAAAAAAGTATTGATTATGTCTCAGTGACAAAGACAATTCTGCAACCAAACAACCAGCTGCTTCTGGGGCCTCCACTTGGCCTTCTATTCAACTATCTGTTGCTGGAAACTTCAACATTATGGTCCCCATGCACACTTCAATTCCTTACTGGAAGTCCAATAGAACTTACTGCATCTGAAGATCCCACCACTCTAGTGCCCCTGTTCATAGCTAAAAGCACCACCATTCTGTTGTCCCTGCTCATGGCTGCAGGCACCACCAGTTTAGCGGACAGCACACTCATGAAGGTGCCATCAATCTAAAAGTCTAGTCTCAATATACTGCCGCTACAGCACTTCTGGTTATAGCTGATTGTGCCCACACTTCTGAAAGTGCTCCAGAAAGCCTCGTTCCCAGCTGATGATGCTACCGCTGCAGAATTAAAGCCTGAAGCTGAAACCACCACTGCTCTAGTGCTTCTGTTTGCCATTGGTTTTGCTTTTGCTCCAGTCTCAGAACCTGTGACCAAATGTATTATTGCTACCCAGTCTGCAGCTGGATGTGGCAATACCAGTTGACGCTTCCACTACAGTGTCCAAGCCTGCAGTGTGGGCCACTGTTTAGCTTCAGCATCTTGCCACTTGTGCAATTGATGATGTCCACAGTGCACTTACAAAAGGCAATGTTGTTCTTCTACACTGTGAAGGGTATGGATTGGTAGCTGATCTCATGGCCACTGTAGAAATATGCAGCATAAAAGCAGGCGAGCACCACAGCCTGCACTTCCTGTATGCTGGACACCTCAGCTGAGACAATGTCAGGGCATAGCATGAACAGAGCCCCTGTCTATAATCGAAAACATTGCCAATATTGTCTTCATGCAAGTTTGAAGGCATCAGTGTTCATGCAGTGCTGACTATATAGGTGCCCACACCTGAGATTGCCACCAAACCAGTGCCCCTGTACACAGGTAAAAATCTCAGTCCAAGGTAAAAACACAGTAACTCCAGTCTCTAAGCCTGCAGTTGGTCCTGTCTGTGGTTCCTCCAAGTTTTGTGTGTTGATGGTAACCACAGGTTACTTCAGGCTTCAGATGAGAGAATCATAATGAAGTATTTCTTGCCCCTGCCTTTCTCCTCATCATGAGCAGGTGTGGAGCACGTATGGATCATAATCCTGTGAGCTTGTTGTGTTGTCTGAAGTGTTGAGCAAAATAGCATAGGAATTTATTTTAGGATGCTAAAATATTTAGCCCTATAAAACTATATAAAAAAAATTCCGCACTTACACAAAGTGAAAAAAGTTACATATAAGCTTCTGATGTCCACATTAAAGTTAGTGACCAAAATTATTAAGTTAAATTATTATTAAACCAGGTCAAGTGAATTTACTCCACTACTAACTTAGTACAAACCTAACAATGCAAATACCAAAAAAGTGAGAGCAGAAATCAGCATGATCATAATGGTGGTCATAATTCATTAGTTTCCTGTAAGCCAAAGTAAAAGAAACCTTCTACAATGGGCTGTGCAAACTGATGGCTGCCCAGATTAATCAAGAACAAGATTGTATTCCTCAAATGGATTTTGTTAGATAATAACCACTGCACACAGAAAACTTCTCACATCTGTGATTTTGGAGATGCCCCAACCTTTCATCTCACCATAGCAATTTGCTCTGTGTCAAAGTTGCTCAGATCCTTTAATTCGTTTTCTTGTTGCCAGCACATCAATTTCAAAAACTGACTGTTCACTTTCTGTCTAATATATCCCACCCAACTGTCTCCATAAAAGTAGCTTTAGTTTATACATTTACAACAACTGCTTTAATGTCAAATGCCTACTGGATTTGGATATAGCAGTCATTCAGTGAACTCTTTCCAGCATTTTGTCATATATAATAAATACACCTATCAGCCATAACATTATGACCACTGACAGGTAAAATGAATAATACTGACTTCATTCCAACAGGTCGGATGGCTGGGATATATTAGGCAGCAATTGAACAATCAGTTTTTGTAGTTGATGTGCTGGAAGCAGGAAAAATGGGCAAGCGTAAGGATCAGACAGACTCTATACTAGGCAGGTGATTTTAATGTTATGGCTGATTGATGTAAACAGTTTGGATTGTTATGTAGCAGTAATGCATTTTAAAACCTTACTTTAAAGTAACTTTTGTCAAATCACCGCTATGACAATGCTAAGGTATCAAATCCTACAGCAAACTAGCGCTTATTGATTTTTTGTTAATTTTTTTAACTTTACAATACCATTAAATGTGTTTAAGACAAAAAGCATTGTGCTTATCTTAAAACAGAAGTGGCTATGTCATAATACAGGAATGGTCAGGGACAAGAGAGCATTTCCTTTGTGGTTCCTAAGACAGAACAACAAGGCAAAAGCAAAGGTCAAGTCAAGTTTATTTATATAACGCTTTTTACAGCTGACGTTGTCACAAAGCAATTTTACAGAAACTGGGTCCGAGCCCCAAAGAGCAAACCAAGGGTGACCGAGGCAAGGAAAAACTCCCTAGCAGTAGGAAGAAACCTTGGGAGGAACCAAGGCTCAAAAGGGGGAACCCATCCTCCTCTGGTCGACACCGGAGAGCAATAACAAGCAAGAGAAAAGAAAAATAATAAAATAAATATATATATAAATAATAGTTCTTAGTGTAGCAGCGGTTCCTTGTGTGCAGGTGCCATGATGACTTTAGATCAGGTCTTTGGCAGATAGGGGTGTTCATATGGACTCCTCAGCAAGAGCGAGTGGGTTTAAAGCCACAAAACTTCAAACCAGTAAGAGGGTATCAGTGTGGGCCAGGCTGGTCCAGATAAGATACAAAAGATAGCAAACAATATAGCAAACTATGCACAATGTGCATAATCAATAGAAATGCAAGATAAAGAAAACAATACTGCCAAATAGCTGAGAAACATAATATCATCTCAGGTGTAGATGTACACTGAGGTAGAAAAAGTTTAGCAGTTGAAATGCTGATTTTTGTTTTTTTATGAACATGGAGGTTTTTGGCTCAAAAGAGGATTTGAAACTGGCAGCACATACATGAAACACCATCTTAAACTCAACTTAAGGAACTTCCCCTGAAAGAGAAGAATTTAAGCAAGATGATGTCAAAGACTTTTGGACAGTTGTGCAAAACACCTAAAGGGTGATATTTCTGCTAAAGGGGACCAATGGTGGTCCTAGCCTTGGCACTAATTATGTTAGGTAAGTCAGCTGTAGGCCTACTGAAAACTGCGTACTGTCATCCTATGTACAACAAGCAGCTAACAGTAGAGTCCCTACTAATAATTGTTCTCTTTTTAGGCTACATGCATAATAAATATCAAACTCCAAGAGATGGCACAGGTACATTACCTTACATACATACATTACTTATGTACATACCTTTGTCTTTGGCTCGTTTCTCCTCTTCTTTTTTTCTCCTTTTTCCAAACTGGTGGCCAACAGGCTTTGACCGTTTCCACTCCATTTGAGTTTACTTGGCACAATATCAATACCCCATGATCCTCCAATGCAACAGCCAAGACAACATAGACTAACTCCCCTTGGTGCAGATTCATTTTGTACTCTACTTTCAGCAACATATTCCAGAAAAAAAGTGAAACAATATGCTTGTATTCACAATATTATGAACAATATGTGTTTGATTTGGAAGCAATAAGTGTGTGATTTACTTTAGCCAACCAGTTACGTTTCCAGCCGCTCCAGCAAGCTGGGAGACAAGGTTCAGACAATTCCAAGCCCCTTATTATATATTAGCTGCTGAACTGATGGTAGTAACTCTTAAGAACTCTTCTGATATTCAAGGAATTACAGTGTTGGGAAAGGAATTTGTAATTAGCCAGTTACCGGATGATACAACATTATTTTTTGAAAGACAAGTATATGATATGTAAGGCAATTGAAATAGTTAATATTTTTTTCACAAGCATCTGGCCTGTGTTTGTTATCCATAACAAAGAGCTAAGCAGCATAGCAAATATTGGTAAAAATGAGAAAATATCTTGGCCTAATTATTACATCCATTCATTCATTTTCTGAACCGCTTCTTCCATTTCTGGGTCGCGGGAGAGCTGGAGCCAATCCCAGCTGACTGCGGGCCTAAAGTGGGGTACACCCAGGACAGGAGGCCAGCAGGGCAACACATAGACAGACAACCAGTCATACACACACTCACACCTACAGGAGTGAGTCTTAGAACATCCAATCAACCTACTTCAGCCTTTGGACTGTGGGAGAAAACCAGAGCACCTGGAGGAAACACACACCAACACGAGGAAATGGGCTTGCAAACTCCGCACAGAAAGGCACCTGTGGCCGACCCGGGGATCGAACCCAGGACCTTCTCGCTGTGAGGCGACAGCGCTAACCACTTGATTATTACACAGAAAAAAATCAACAAAGAAAATCTGAATCTTATACCTATATTAGATGCGGTAAAAAAGAGGCCAAATCATTGGCTCATTGTCTTTATTTGGAAGAGGGTTGAGAAGACTTATTTATCCATGCCATTCTTGATATACCTCTTCTAAGGTAATAAAATTAACTAATTCCATAATCTTCAAGTTCATTTGGAGAAACAGAACACATTACAGACGAAAATCTCAACTAATCAGAGAGTATGGAAATGGCGGCTTAAAAGCTACGGAATTTGAATCCTTAATTGCAGCCTTTAGAGTTAAATGGCTTAAAGAGTGTGTCTCTAAACCTCATTCTCTATGGTACCATATTCCTAATAGATTTTTTGATAAATTGTGAGGGATTGAATTTCTGTTTAAATGTGATTTTAAAATCTCTAATGTTCCTGTTAAGCTTTCTGATTTCCACAACCAAGCCCTGTTGTTTGGGAAAATGATTTTTACCCATAACTTCACGCCTCATAATTCTTTATTATGGAATAACAGAGTCATGACCATGCATAGAAAATCTTTTTTTTTTTTTTAGAGCTGATTGATTTAACAAAGGTTTAATTTTTGTTATAGCCTTATTGAGCTCTAGCGGTCAACTCTTTTCGTATGAAGAATTTACTAGAAAATATGTCATTGAAGTTTCTCGTAAGGGCTATGCCAATATTTGCAAGATAATTCCTATTCCCTTACTCTGCATGATGCAATACAGGATTCAGTATTCTTTAGTCAGACCTACTACTTTTCTGTTTTCCTTGAAAGTCCATGATGTTAGTCTGATAGGGAAAAATGCGACAGTAAGTTAGTAAGTGTGGTTTTTAAACAGAACACGTTGATGTTTGATGTTTGATGACTTGTGTTTTTCATGAGGAGTCTGAAAGCTTCTTGAGGAGACGAGCATTTTCTTTTTATATATCATATCCTGTTGTACCTAAAGTCAAGGAAACTTTTTGACTTTGCTAAGCTAGCAGCATTCACACACTCTGATTGGCTGAGTCAGCACGTCCTCATAACCCAACCAGTAAACGCCACTCTGACAACTAGGCAAGGATTCAGATTTTTTTAGGGTTAGGCGTGTAATCCATTTTTCCCTATCCCAAAGATGTGGAGGACACACAGCCGTCTCTCAGGACTGAACCTTTTAACTGTTTTTTTTTTTGGTTGTATGTAATATTTGTGTGGATGGAAATAATAAAAATGGAAAGAAATGAGTGAGTATTGAATTGATTATTTTTTAATTTGTGTTATTTGTAAAGCGTGTTGTGTATAACTGTGTATAACTGTAGTTCCAGAAGGTGGAGTGCCTGTTTGCCTGTTAACTGTACCAGGTAATTTTCCTGTAGCTTTATTTGGCTCAGCAGCAGATTTGAACTGGAAATGCTTTACACCTTTGTATGCATCTCCAGTTATCTGCTGCTGAAACAATCAAATGAATATGTACTGGAACAGTGTTCCACCTTCTAAAATGGCAGTTATGCACAGAGCCTAGAAATAGTAGACCTGTAAAAAACAATGTCTAAAATGAGTCTAAATTTTACGTAGAAAAGACGTTCACAGTGACCTCTTTGGACTAGAATTAACCCTTATCCGGAGGTCCTTGGAATGTCAATAATGGACGTTGGGAAGGCGTCGAAAAAAAGACGTCATCTGGCGTCACAGTCTGCACCTTCAGAGGAACAAAATTGGACGTGCAGAAATGACCTGGAAAAGACGTCGCTTCAACGTCTCTCTGCTCAGTGGGATGATCTTTTGTGATCATTTTGGGTAAATATAAGATTATAACTTGCTCCTTTTGATCCGACATGCCTTGTCATCAAACAAACGACAACTCTGAAAATATGACATATTATGAAAGTATAGGCTAACGAAGGAGGCATTTTCAAACAGAAGTAGTAATTCTCAAATGGAAACTTGTGGAAGTTTCCTGTACAAAGCCACCATAAGTCTCATATAACTACCATAAACGTCCTGCACTTGAAGTGCCCACTGAATAATCATTCAATTACCCTTGACCTTTGAATTACCCATTGGCTTATGTGTTCAGAGTTTTATGATAAAAGGAAATCTGACAGTCTTGAAAGAGGCATATATTTAAGAACTCTGGGGTGGATTAAATAAAAAAAACGAACATTATGGTTATATTTGTCCCAAATGAATATAAAATACCAATAATTTTTTTAATTGTTTTTTTCTTTGTGTGGGCATTAAAGGGTTAAAGAACACATTGACTGTCTGTACTGGATATTGTTAATTATTCTTCCAATTTTTCCAAAAACGCTTAAAAAAGCAGTTTATACATCACAACTTAAAAAAACACAACTTGGGCACTTCAATGCTCAGGAATTTTAGACCTATTTCCAAGTTGCCCTTAAATTTTGTGAAAATATGATTTTTAAACAGATCAGTGATTTTCTCTCTAGAAACATGTATGAAAAGCTCCAGTTTGGTTTTAGACAAGGCCATAGCATTGAAACAGCATTTGTGAAAGTTGTGAATGTGTCATGAAGTGTACAAAGTAAGCTCAAGCATAACTGAAGACTAAGTTTATTTAACTAATCCAAAAACACATACAAACTTGAACAAGACCCTAAACTTGGACTACATAGAAGGGTTTAAAACATTGAAATGGAATAGAGCTTTTTATTACCATATCAAAAATACAGGATTTCCATGGTGTACCCCAGAGTTCTGTGCTAGGTCCACTCCTGTTCTCCCTGTACATGCTGCCTTTGAGTAAAATTCTTACAGACCATGAAGTCAGTTTCCGTAGCTATGCTGATGATATTAGTTAGTTGAACATGTCTGTTGTATTAGATGATCCTAGTGCTGCAAATAAATAAATAAACAAATAGTTTATAGAGTATCACAAGCTGGACGAATAGAATTTTTTTTACGATTAAATTAAAATAAGACTGAAATTCTCCTTATTGGCAAGAAAAAGCACAGAGGAAAAAGTTTTAACAGTCTGGGCAACCTGGCTGACTGTAACTGAGGTTAGGAAAGGAAGGTGTTACTCTTAACTGTGGGCTCATGTGTACGACGACTGCTTACTTTAACCTCAGAAACAGTTGAATGCTTTTGCTTTCTCATGCCTGGAATATTTGTAATGCCTCTTTACAGGGTTACCTAAAAACCCCAACCCAAACCCTAACCCTAGAATCCAGCAGTGAGAGAACTGGCATGCTCTAGAAAAACTGAATATACTGCCCCTATTCTAGCAGGACTTCACTGGTTACCTGTCGCTTTTAGAACTCACTTTACTATATGTTTTGGAGTGTTTGCCAGTCTTTAAACATTTCATTTAAACATTTCAAAAGTAAAATACAAGAAATCTGGAGAAGCAGAACTTTTTTTATTATGCATCAAAAATATGGAACAACCTGCCCTTAGATATTCATCAAGCTTGTTCTCTTTGTGTTTCTTAAATAACACCTTTAATCTGAGCTTTTAATCAGTTTTTAGAGTCTTGTATTCTCTTGATTTTACTCTTTATTTAGCTTTGGTTTTTTTGCATTATATACATGTAACAGAGGTTTCAGAAGGGGCCATGTGCAGGTGAGAAAAGGGACACTTGAGTTGGGGAAGAAAACAACAAAACCTACGAACCCACAGCACACAGGACCCTGCGAGGAGCATACACAGACCTCTCCTGCCACACCCAAATGTACCTCTGAGCCCGCAAAACCAAATGCCAGCCTCCGTAAGCATAAAAAAATAAAACCCTGCAACCACAGTCCACTGGAACAAGACTCAAAAGCACTAAGGGGAAAAACCCAGTTCTCATGTGGCCGTCTGCTGGGTCTTTCCCCTTAGTGCTTTCGAGTCTTGTTCCAGTGGACTGTGGTTGCAGGGTTTTATTTTTTTATGCTGATTAGCGAGCATACAACACAACAAGGGAGAGACAGAAAGACCCACAGAATAATAAATGCAAGAGCCTTTACCAAACAGAGTCTGGTGTGGCCAATGCAATATAATGGCTTTGGCCCAGGTGAAACACACAAGCATGATTGATGTAACCATGGCAAAAAAATATATTTTTGATAAAAAAAAGTTTTTAAAATACTTGTATCAAAATTATTCCAATAGCACATAGAAAACTAATTAGACAATTACAGTAGAACCCAGAAGAACGTCTAAGGTGCTGCAGGCCTCTCTCAGCTCAGTTAATGTCAGTGGCATGTCAAAATCCACTGAAGAGCAAAAGGAACATAAAGGCTTGTCAAACATTTCCTAAAAATCCATAAGCACCAGAATTTTTAGGATAATGTTCTATGGGCCGTTGAGTCTATGGTCAGTCAGACAGCAATGGCTCTAGAGATCTGACACCACTGCTGGTCACAGTCGTCAAAGCAGGCCTCCAATCTCCTGTACTGGCCAGTCACAGTTGGGCCAGCTCATTTTCATTTGTGTGGGGCCTTCTCTACATTGTATGGCCTGGCTGTGCATGTCACATAAACCACTGAAATAAACTTTCTTGGTACTGTAAACTTGTATCCTCCCCTTAAAACAGCTTGACACCCAGGAAAAATGTTGGGCATATCTCAACTTCTTTTGACGTAAATGAGGGCTGCTAAAATAACAATTACACTGAGCCATATTATAAATACAACAGGGAAAATGATATGAACGCGCCTTGATGGAAGGCCCCCTGGGGGAGAAAAAAAAAAAGCATAAGCCATAAGAATGCTTGAACAAATATCGTGAAACTGAATGGTGGATACCTTTTATCTACATTTATTATCCATTTTCTTGACCATATAGGTGCACTTTCTAGTTTACAGTTACTGACATTTGTAAGCCCCCTTACCTTGTTCAGCATTACAACGCACCAGTGAGGGGGGTCTATTTGAACAGTGGATCATTCTCGGCACAGCTGAAAGTAATTTAACAAAGAGAGAGCGAGAGAGAAAGAGAGAGAGAGAGAGAGAGAGAGAGAGAGAGAGCAGAATGTTTGAGTAGATATTTGTGCAGTAGAAGTTGTTGAGACAACAAAAGCAAAATAAAAAAACTACAGACCACTACTATGACTAAGGCTTGATGACTCCTATTGGTTAAGAAAAACAGTTATCATTTAATTTATTGAGTTTTTTTTTTTATTAAACTCAAGGGTGAATAGACATTTGAGAAGGAAACCTCCTCATTCAATGTTTCTTTGAAAAACCAATGTACTAATAGAGAGTTTGTTCACCTTTGGCAGTGGTGGCCTAGTGGTTAGGACACTGCCTTTGAAACCTGAAGGTCTCAGGTTCTGTCTGAAACAAATTTTTACTTTCATTAGCCACTGAAACTGCCTCCAAATCTGTCCTTGGTGAGTAATTTTATCTCAGATTCAGCACTGCACTATACTACACAAAGCTATGAACCATGTCAGGCAGAAGTGCTGCTTTGGCTAATGATCATCAGACACAGTTGCACCGTAAACTCACCTTCCACTTTCAGCAAGACAGCAGGTGGTTCTCCTTTCCGGAATTCATCGTGGATGCTGCACAGATATAGCCCTGCATCTGACAGCTGAACCAAACTGATGTGAAGGGAGAGATCGCCATCTTGAAACACTTCTTGTGACAGATTGAATCGGTCTTCAAAGCCTTTCCCAGTAGTCACAGTCCTACTCCCACGATCGTACAGCAGAACCTTTTGTCCAGCTCTTTTCCACTGTACATCTGTGGCATCTTCACGAGTGTCTCCGTAGCACGGCAGGGTGACATTGTCCTGTTCGCGAGCAGTCACTACTGTAGGAACTGAGGAGGAACAAATTTTATATTATTCACACACAAAACTGCCTTTTAAAACCCTATTTCCAAAAAAAAAAGAAGCTGGGTCACAAATGTATTATTAAATAAAAATATTACAAAGAGAACACATCAAATGTCTGAGTTTTTTTTTTTTAGAAAATATATGCTCATTTTGAACCTGAAGCCAGCAACACATTTAAAAAATGTTGGGACATTCTGTGAACCAATGAGACCAATTATTTTTTTGATAGTGAACTGTTGTGTATATAGGATTTCAACTGCTCAACAGTTCAGGATCACCTGTCGTATTTTCCATTTCATGATGCAACAAATGTCTAGTGTAGCAGATCTGGAATGCAGGCAGACTCCTCTAATCTACATACATACACTCCTCTACATGCTGTTGTAATATATGCATAAAATGGTTTGTAATTGTCTTGCTGAAACAAGCAAAGTCTTTCCTGGAAAAGGAAGAATTGCAGAATATGTTGTTCCAAAACCAGTATATTCAGCCTTAATGGTGACATCCCAGATGTGCAAGGTACCCCTGCCATGTGCAGTAACGCACCCCATTATCATCTCAGACACTGGTTTATAAACTGTGCACTGATACGAAGCCAGATGGTACCTTTCCAATTTAGCCCAAAGAATATGGCATCCATATTTTTTTAAAGAATTTAACATTTTGATTAATCAGACCACAGAACAGTTCTCCATTTGGTCTATATTCATATTAAATGTGCTTAGGCCCAGAGAATGCAGCATTGTTTGTGGATCATGTTTACATATAGTTATCTAGTTTTTAACCTTTTTGTTATTCTGTGGATGTTTTTTCTTCAAGAAAGCTCATAAGAAATGTCTACGCCTATAAAAATGTCTCATAATGATGAAGCCCATTGTCCTTGTAAACTGAGAGTGTTTGCCAGTTGTTAATTATCATAGGCCTAGGGCGCAGAAATGGGACGACTTTAGGCCTTTAAACAGTGTGATCAGTTACTGATTATTGGATGGTATGGTTTCCTAATTAACATTATTGTAGTGCAGCGTTTTATTTTAAAAGACCATAATGTAAAATAAGTAAAAGACTTCAAAGTTAAATAATATTATAAATGACATATATTCTACATTTTAAATCCTATAATTTTATAAAATTTTTGAATTGAAGAAAAAGCAAAAACCACTCAACGGTGTGTAAGTGTGTTCTTAAAAACCAACCGCAAATTAGAAAACACTGAATGTCAAAACCTTTGTCAAAACTGCATAAGAGATGTCTTCTTAAGAATAGTTGGAAAATGATGCCCATTTTCCTTAAACTGCCACACTATTTTTGTTCTATTTTTTATACCCAATCATGTTACTGACCTGTTGCTAATTAACCTAATTAGTTATGAGAAGTTTTACCAGGTGTTTTTTTCAGCATACAGAATTTTCTAGGCTTTCATTGCCCCTTCTCAGCTTCTTGGAAATCGGTTGCTAGCATTAAATTCTAAGTTTTAGCCGAGATTACGTGATTTGCAAATCCTTGTCTTCCATTTTATTTACATTTTACACTGTATGCCATTTCTTTTGGAGACATTATGATAAAAAATAAATGAACACCATAAATACCAAATCTTTATTTTCCCTAGTATTACATTACTCAAGATCTGCATCTTTCACTTCTCTCTGAAGTCTTAGCAGCCGTGACAGAAGGAGCACTTACCAAAAACCTTAAGCTTTACGTCATATTCTTTTCCATCACAGTTGCACCTGTAGGAGCCCATGTCATTATAGACAACGGATCGGATCAACAAGGAGATGTTTCCTCTTGTGGTGTTTTCTGGGAAAGTGAATCTCTTTTGAAAGTCGGCTTCAACCTTGCATTGACCTTTAGTACAGTGAGCAATGAGATGTCTGATGGGAAGGAAGATGGTCCACTGGGCCTCACCAGGGCACACGGTCCCACACGGTAGAGTTACAGGGTTGTTCACTGCTGCATCAATGGCAGTGAAAGGTTGGGACTGGACTGCCAGTAGAGAAGCTACTGAAAAAGAGAAGAGGGAGAAGTTGTCAGAATCTGTAAGTAACTACTTCAAATTGCAGTTAAAAATAATCAGCATATATTTCATCTGAATAAAAATGTCTACTTACTGATCAGAAGTATTGCTATCCTTAAACTTCTCATCATGATGTTATGAAAATGTACCTACAAACAATGAAATATAAATTATAACATCAAAAACAGAATACGGACCCTTAAACAAGAGAGTCATAATCTTTCTTCTAAATCAATCACAACATGACATTTCAACATTGATGTGCAGTCATGGGCAAAAAGTAAACCAAGCTGCACTGTACTGCACCTTATTAAAAAGAAGTCCGGTATGAAAGACTCCTCATAGACTAAGTTCAGGGTAAAGGGGCAGGGGTACACTGCAGCAGGCTGAACATATGGATTTATAAATTTCCAGAAAAGTTGGGATATTTTCCAAATTCCAATTAAACAAAAATGTGTGATATGTTAATTAACTTGAACATTTATTTAAGTGTCAAAAATACAAAGAAAAGATTTTCAGTAGGTTTACTGAGCCCCGCCGGTGTAGCCCGTGCAGAATGACATCTGGCATTGTCCTGCTGAAATAAGAATGGATATGCTGGACATCACCTTAATAGTAACATGTTTCTCTAAAATCCTAATATATATTGTGGGCAGTGGAGGCCTAGTGGTTAGGAAACTGCCTTTGAGACCTGAAGGTCTCACCGTCCCACTACACTGCTCCCCGGGCGCTGTTGATAGCTGCCCGCTGCTCCACATGTGCACGTGTGATGGGTTAAA
>JBBPDA010000132.1:19467617-19495753 GCA_037974385.1 Arnoldichthys spilopterus | reverse complement strand
TGAAGGCGGTCAAGATGACCTAAAGTTTGGTCAAATAGTCTTAGAGTTTTAAAGCTGAGTGTCCGAATTCACCAATAAATAAATGAAGAGTTGTAAAAATGGAGAGTTGTAATTAGTACATATACCGTATATATATATATGTACTAATTACAACTCTCCATTTTCTTTATTTACTCTTGCATTGTGCATTTTTTCAGCATCCGTGTTATTGCTATATGCCATAAAATTGGTGGCTTATTAATCATGCTAAGAATATCATTTTGTATGTTCAAAACTTGAATTTTGTTTTAATTTTTTCTTTTTTTTTCTTTCTTAAATTTTAAAAACAACGAACTATCAAATATTAAAATGAGTAAATAAACAGTCACGAAAAAATTGGGAAAATGTTCCTTATTTTCTTTTACAAAGGTTTACATTTTGTACCAAATACAGTTATAAGAACATTATCAAATAAATAAACCAATAAATAGCAAAATGTTCCAACTGAAATACGCAAGAACATGAACAAATAAATAAATACAAACAACAACTAACAAATGACTAAAACGTTTTTGCATGCCAGACACAGGTAGGCTTTGTTCAGTGGAGGTCTTTGTACACACTCATGGTGGTACCACCTCCCACAAATGTCACAGCAGATCTAAAAAAAAAAAATAATAATAATAAAACAGCTCTTAGCAGCTGTAGCGTTGTATATATTATGACCCATATGGGTCATAATTTACCACACGGTAGAGTTACAGGGTTGTTCACTGCTGCATCAATGGCAGTGAAAGGTTGGGACTGGACTGCCAGTAGAGAAGCTACTGAAAAAGAGAAGAGGGAGAAGTTGTCAGAATCTGTAAGTAACTACTTCAAATTGCAGTTAAAAATAATCAGCATATATTTTATCTGAATAAAAATGTCTACTTACTGATCAGTAGTATTGCTATCCTTAAACTTCTCAAAATGATGTTGTACCTACAAACAATGAAATCTGAATTATTACATGCACAGTAATAAAGCTGAACAGAATATGGAAACTTAGACAAGAGAGTCATAATCTCTCCTCTAAATCAATCACAACAGGACATTTCAACATTGTTGTACAATCATGGGCAAAAAGACCCAAATTTGTCTTGAGGTCTAAACACTATTTTACAGTCTCTCATAATCTCTTGGAATTAAAAAAAATGGTTCTCACTGCTCCTATAAGACTAATATATGCAAATTACGTTGTGTTCAATGAACCAAATGAATGATTTACCGAGTCTGTTGTATGTGATGGGTATGTGCATGTGTCTGTGGGGAAATGAGATCAGACGTGAAGCATTTTCTGAAGAAAAGTGGTGTGTTAAGTCGTTGCAGTAAAGCAGTTAGTGGCTGATGGCTACAACTCTGTGATGTATTCACTTTTGGTCATAAATTGCACGGAATTATATCCTTCATGATTTGTGAATTTAGATGATGGTGTCTCCCCAAAAACAGACAATATGACAACCTGAACCTGTATATTTAAGCGTGTATAACATCAGAACCGTTACACACAGAGAGACCAAACCAAGCTCAGAAAGAATCATCTGATTTGTGATTTTTTTCACAAGCCACAGTTTGTCTGTCAGTGATAGATATATCTGAAAATTACGTTACAATGCAGACAGTAACTGTAATGCAAAAAACAAATGGTGACAAGGTCATGAGCTCCCAACCTTCCATCCTCACTGATGCATATGGGGAGTGAAACTAGCCTGTCTGATCTAATCCCAAAGAGGAGCTCCTGTTAAACAAAATGATTTATAGAAGTGAATGTGACTATTTTTCATTGTGAGAACACTCAAGCGCCACGAGTATCCTCTGCATTTAACCCATCACACGTGGAGCAGTGTAGTGGGACAGTACCTTGCTCAAGGGTTTCTCAGTAGTGTCCAGGCCAGGACTCAAACCTGCGACCTTCAGGTCCCAAAGGCAGTGTCTTAACCACTAGGCCACCAATGCCCATAGAAAGGTGTCAGAACACAGTGCACCAGTCAGAGCGGTTTCAGCAGCATGAGGGGGACCTACTCAATATTATAAAAATGGAGTGCTGATCATCTCTCACTTGGCCTTGAACGTGAATTCATTGAATTATTAAAAATAGGGGCTTGTTTGGGGGTACAGTGGTTAGTGCTGTGAGAAGGTCCTGGGTTCTTTTTAATCCCCAAGCAGAAATGATCATCTACATTTTACCCATCAGAAGCAGTGAGCAGCTACGGTCACATGGCCCCAGTTAATAATTCAGTGCCCTGCCCAGGGGCACTTCTCCAATGGATGTTCCTTGTAGTTCATGGAGTCTAGACAGTAGGCCACAGCTTCGACAAATGAAAACTTTTGTACTCCAAACTTCTGGCTGAGATCTTGCATTGTGACTTAGAGCTTGGGCACAAGTCTGAAAATACACCTTTGTTTAACCAACATTAACATTAAGGCTTGTGTAGAAGCAACAAATGGCAAATCCAATAGAGTAAGAACCCCATGAGAAATATACAAGTGCATCTCTTTATTAACAAGTAGACAAAGCCTTAAAACTAAGACCAGACAAAGACAAAACATTAATACATGCAACAAAGAAAAGGAGGGGGAGGGGAGAGGGCAAAAAAAAATAAGAGCTTTGTTTTCAGTGCCACAGAGACAGCCCTTATTCATACAGTAAAAACAACTTCAGAAAACTACGGAAAAGGAATTCTTATCTCTTCCCATTGATTTGTAAAGACATGAAATGTCAGCCGACTGGTGTCCAATGTTTGTCAAAGTCATTTTTGCTCTGAAAATAGTCAACACATGTTGGAGATTTAGTCTTCCTGCATTAAGTGCCAGTGGGCTGATAAATTCAAGGATATGGGTTAAAGCACTAGCTCAGAAATCAAGTGCTAAAGCATCACTGGCTGGACTGCAAATAACCGACTCAGCACACTGGTAAGCTGATTGGCCACCAAACGGACATTAACCATTTAGATAATGTTATTCTTTGCTTGGTCCATTATGATCACAGTCCATTTTCAGAAGATGGTTTCTTTACCCTCAGAAGAACTGCTTTCACAGCTCTGGCTGTGGTTGCATGTGTGTGAGATATCAAGTCTACTGGTAGTCTGTTGGTTTGTGTAGTCCAGGTACATCAGTCCCAATCTTGACTATGACTCCCCTTTCCCCTGCGGTGTGGAACCACACTACAGAGATGACTCAGAGAAAACAAGCAACCCCTTTAGACCAGCTGGACTGAAGCTGCCTGGAGATAGCCCTGCAGGAACTGGAGCGCTTCAGCATTCAGACTTGTACTTAGCATCGATGGAACCTTCCAGAAATAAAAGGATCAGATTAGAAAATACACACTTAAAGTAAACAGTAAAACTACAGGCTAATATACATTTTACCCTTTTGGGCAGATGCGATATCTGTACATAGCATAATATAAGGCAGACAAAAATAATAAAGAAAGTTCTCACCCGGCCAGGGCAGGCTGTGGACAGTTTGTGTAAGGACTGAGCCAGTAGGATTTTGGGGTTGCTAACAACATCGCCAATTGGATCATGTTCCTTCTTGCCAGCAAAGGCCAGCTGGGAGAATGCTGTCTGGTATCCTGGTGTGTCCTCAATGTCAATAAAATGCTCGTCATCAGGGATACTGTCATCCTCTGGCAACTCAAATAAGCCAATCAGAGCCTGAAGCACAAGAGGCCTACAACAAAGACAAATTTCAAGGCAGTCAGAAAAGTTTTGAAGTTTTTAAACCACTGTTTAAACAATACATGTTTACTTGATATTAAACTTTAAATTATAGCTTTAAAATATTCCAAAAAGGCAAAAAAATGTTTTTTTAATAAAAAAAAACCTCCAGAAATCAGGCTTAGTTGCTAATCATGAAATGCCCATCATCAAAATGTGTAAAAAAGGTTCTCAAATCAAAGGGTGTAGAACATGTTCCAGGTAAAACAAACAAAACATGGAAAACCTAAAATAAAGACAAGGTCACTTAACATTCTTACCAAAGTTTGGTGTATTCAGTGTCCATCATGGCTGGGCACTCGGTCAGGATCTTTGTGATGCCTACTGCACAGATCTTCTTCTCTACCTGGCCAGATACTTTCTGCACCTCTGGGATCACGATTTTCTCCAACACCATGCCAAACATCCTGCATTTTTTATTAAAAGTGAACATAAGGGAATATTACATGCAAACCTATTATAACTTCCAAAAAAAAGATGCAAAAATGCCACAAATTCTATTTACTTATAACTGCTAAAGATCAAGATCTTTCAGGCACCACTTACTTCGGCTGTATGTCATCAAAAATCTCCTGCAATGCAATTGCCCCATATTTCACACAGTAGAGGTTAATGAACACTAAGAAACCTGTGTGAAGTAAGAGGCAAAAGCAGGGTGTTTGAGAACAATACAGTAACAATTACATTTTGATGCAAATAAAAAAAAAACTCAATAATATCAGATTGTTTTGCTCGACATACTCTTAATAAACTTTGTCGTCTTGGAGCTCTGCAGTCTCTGGAATAGCAAGATGAAGATCTGCTTCCTATACTGAGTAATAGACTCCCTAAAACAGATGAAATTTTTTTTTAAAACACAGCGATTCAAAAATTATTTATCTGAGCTGCTGTGACCAAAAAAAAAATATTAGAATAGGTGGTAATCACATACGATGGCATGTGCTCCACTATACTGTTGAGCAGGTAGAAGCCCTGGTGGTCATTGGCCTTGGAAGCAATGAGCTTTTGGAACACTCCAAGCAGACCAGGCTGGAAAAAAAAAAGTGTTTAGTTTAATCAATCAATCAATTAATTTTCTACACTAGCACATTGAGAGAGAAAACCATTTTGCCTTTTAGGAGTTCAACTCAAAAGCAGCTTGAAAATTAGCTGGTGAGTAGAATCTATGTCTAGAGGCAGAACGCCAATTTTTACAAAAGAGTAGTTTGACCGACTGTAAGAACCAAATTCTGCACAAACCTGTCAACCAACTGAGTAACCAAAGCATACTTCTCAAGCTTAATTTGAAACAAATGACGCAAGTATGGATGTTTTTACAGAACCATGCAAGATCATGTAAACTCCATCTCTAACTCAAACTTGCCACAAACCATGTTTAGTAATCTCATTAAAAGGAACATCTTTAAAAATGGACAATAAAGTTCTGTATATTTAAATCAGGATCCCAAAAGATATGGACAAGTACATCAGGCACTTACAATCTTGTCTGCAGCCGAGCTAGCGATTGTGGGTGCCCCTTTCTCCAGGTATGCCTGCAGTAGCCGGACCAGTGGGGGAATGTTGCCTGTGCGTTCCCACAGAACAGGCTGCAGCAAGTGAGGGAACAGGGACATGTAGGAAGAGGGGATGGTACTAGTGTGGATCTCCAGCAGCAGAGACATAACCTGGAACACATATGGCACAAACTCTGGAACAAAAGAGAAAAAAAAGGGTAAAACTGGTTAAAACAAGATGAAATCCAACTGTTAAATCTATTCACAAACTCAATACAACTGGACAATAGATGTTGGAACGCCTTTTCACAAAATACCTCGCCACACATTTTATATAAAGCATTGGTTTACACCCTAAACAAATGCACACCTTCACCCCTTAAAGATATTGGCGTTCAAATGTTTGGCTGTCAAAGTGGCAAAAGACTAATGCAGAGAAGCTTGTTAGGGAAAACTATCTACAGTGAAAGTGACTGGCCATTGTGAACTCAATCACATGGTCCACTACAATGAAACAGGACCTCTGTATTTAACCCATTACCCATGAACAGCAGGCAGCGATCAAGAGCTCCCAGGAGCAGTGTAGCAGGACAGTACCCTGCTCAAGGGTACCTCAGTGGTACCCAGGTCAGAACATGAGCCTGTAACCTTCTGTTCGCAAGGGTAAGGTCCTAACTACTAAGCCACCACTGCCGAAACAATCACACACTACCCTCAAACCAGATCAATTTAAGTAATCTCAAATATATTGGATTGTGAGGTCTCATGTGATATCGTGTGCCTATTTGCCTTTTTGTGGTCGCTGCTTACCTTGCACATCATTCTGGAGGATCTCTGTGAAGACGGGGAAAAGGGCCTCCTCAAAGCTGTCGACACTGGCTGGGTTTGCTTTGCACGTGATCCGGATGGACAGACACAGTGACTCAAATAGGTAGTGGTTAAAGTGTGGTTTGCTGGGATTCTGGAAAAAGACAAACAGACAAGCGCAAAACTTTAATGGCTGGATTTTTATAATCGTATGTTTTTATTAAATACAATTTAATAGTGAAATTGTTAAGTAGTTTCTGACTGAATGTTCCATCCTGCCTTTAGGATCAAGTCCAACTTGGGAAACGTCCCCTTTATTGGATGGCTTTTTATGTTTGTCTTGCCTGTATGCCCAATGTCACAGCTGGAGACATGGCCCACCAGACTAGACAACTGTTTTTGGGGTCAATGCAACATGTTAACTTTTCTCTTGACATAATCTGATATTTCTTTTTTAGTCTATTTTATGCACAGCTCACCTTACTGACAAGGAGCAGTTTTTGGGTGAGTTGGCTGATCAAAGTAGGGACATAGGGCACAATGGTTTCCTGCAGAAGTGAGAAGCTTCTCATAATAGCTGTGAAAATAATAAAAGATACATTATAATTACAATACTGGCCAAAAATAATGAATTCAAAAGATTGAGCAAAATAAGCAACAATTTTGCATATAAAACTGAACCTTTCATGATGTACTCATTTTCAGATGACCCTGGTATTGCCAGAGCATTAAACAGGTTGTTGAGGAGCTGCTCTGTAAAAGGCCCAATCTCTGCAGCTGTGAGACTGAAAAAAAACAGAAGTAAAGGACGACAAATGTTGTGAAATTAATGACTACAATTTGACTGTAATTATACAGTACAATGACAAAACTACACACAAACTAATTGGGTAGACTCACAGTGTGGAGTTGTTGGGCCCTCTCATTGTGAAAAGACGTTCCAAGGCATGAGCAGCATAGGTGTGCTGCACTGTGCTCTCGGTCTGTAGGTGAGCCACCAGCAGAGGCACGGTCTCTAACAGCTGCTCCTTGGGGAGCTGAGACCAAACCATGATACCAGGTGTGTGTAGGAAGGCAAAGAAATTAATTTAGAATATTAACAACAATCTGCCCTTTACAGTGTTAGCAGGTCTGATACATTTCCACAAGCTCACCTGACTTCTGAAGGTCATGACGTACTTGATTGCATCGGCTTTCAAGACCGGAAACTCATTCACTGCAAACAGAAAAATAAACAGTCATTTCTGAACTACTAAAGAGGTAAAGTGGTTAGAGAAGTGAAAACTAGAATACAGAAAAGTCTTTTTTTTTACCATTAGGAGACCTCAGGTCTGTTAGAATGTGGTTCACAAAGAACTCGGACAGGTTCACCAACTCATTGGCTTGCGTGATCCCATGCTGTACAACAACAACATCAATCCTTATATATGACCTCAATCCGCCATTTGTTTTAGGTAGTACTGATCTACATCGCTTATACTGAATTCAAAATAAACCCCAACCTTCTGGGTTTGAGCCTTGGAAGCCAGTGACGTGACCAGGTAGATGGCTGCGTCCTTGTGTTTCCAGTTCACTGAAGGGTTCTTGGCGTATTCAGTCAGCATGGAGTTCACATAACCAGAGAAAATGGCAGTCACAGGACCCTCAAAGAACTTGCATAGGCCTCTCACCAGATCACAGGCAGCTCGTCGCCTTGTGTCAATGTCTGAAAGGCGAAAAAGTTTGAGAACCTGAAGTAGTGTTGCCAATTGGAACTCATGATGAACTGACAAACAGCAAATAACAATAATAAAAAATTTAAATAAATTCTATACCAAGCTATAAAAGCTGTTTAGAGAACAATGCAATAAAGACAAGAACTAATGGGGACATTATTTTTTGATGATGCTGAATTACTTTGTAAAAAAAAAAAAAAAAAACCCCCATCAGTTCTCATGTTCCCAAATGAATCAGATTTTACACCCCAGCAGAATGATGCACTGACCATTTCTAATATCTGAACATCTAAAAGTGCCTCAACACTAAAGAAAGAAAACACTGCTTTTTCCTTTGCATGGTCAGCATTTGTAAAGCTTTCAGTTTTAAACACCATGGTCCTAGAGGAACATGGTTTCTTACTCTGTAGATGGTTGAAATGACAAACATTTACATGACTTCTTGATAATGTCTCTAAATGACTTTCATACAGAGTTTAACAACATTCTTCTCATTGCCATAGAAACTAGCAGATGTCTGTTACCTGAGCCTTCAAGGTCTCTTATAATATACTCTTCAGAATTATCCTCAAATGCTTCTTCATCCGCACCTACATACAAACAAAACCATTAGAAAACCATGCAAGCAGCAACATTAAATTACACCGTGTTATATAAAATTATATGAAACTCTGCACATACTTCTGAACTCCATGTTGGGGACGATGACCTTTTCGCAAATGCTGGTGAGTGTATTCTGATCTTCAAACAGATGCTTATAGTGTGGTCTTTCACACACCGATGCCAGGAACTGAATGGCATTGCTCACAAGCTAGGAATGCCAAAAGTGAACAGGAGAGTTTCATTTCCACTTTAAAGCACTTCAAAATTTAAATGTAGTTTTATTCTAACTATTACAATTTTTTTCTATCAACATTGGGCTTGTGAAAGGTGCTTTATAAATGCAAATTATTACTACTACTACTACTACTACTACTACAGCTTTGCTCTTTATTTCATTTATCCCACAATCTCATTAACTAGAGAACAATAAGTAACAAAACATCATCTGAGGACTTTACTTTGTGTTCAAACAATAACTGCATATTTTATTGAGGAATATCATTCATACTATAAACACTACTAAATCAATCCGCTTAAGCAGTACAAAGTATTGATGCCCTCTTGCTACCAACACAACCAGAGCGTAACTCACCAAGTCATATTTGACCTCCTGGCCTGTGGTAACCAGCAGGTTCCAGATAGCCGTTACAAACCGAGGCAGGTAGGGCTGAAATTCTTCATCGTATTTCTGTGCGTAGAGCGCTGCATTATCACAGATCTGAGATTTCAGCAGCTCTAAGAGACCAGCCTCCTCTTCATCCTACAGCAGAGAAGACGATCAATTAAATCCAAAGAAACAACCAGCGAAGCTTTAGAAGGCAAAGGGACAGTGAACATGTATTACACTCACATCTGTTTGTAAAAGCTTGTTATCCAAAGTTAACAAATTGTGGAAATGGGTCATCCAAGTCTCCATGTTATCCTCAAAAAACTCTGGAAGATCCTGAATAAATTAAAGACAAAGTTAGTGAGGAAAGCAAATCTACTATTCATAAAGCCTGTAGAGATTTTAAGGGGGGGGGGGGACCAACCCAGTGTGGTATTGCAATATTTTTAGCTTGGTATACAGATACAGTGGAAGCCTGACAATATTGTTTTCCATGTCCTCTTGCATCAGAGAATTTGGAAAGACAGTGAGTTGCCAAGATGGCTGGCCTAGACATAAAGCACTGCCTGTTTTCAGGTTAAAGAACTGCAATACAGTATTGTATCCCTCATATTGTAATGGCACAGTATTACGGCCTCTGAGAATTACCACCCATAACAGGAATACTGTGCTAACATACAAGTCAAATCTCTTCCCAGATTGGTCGTCCTAAACCGCTCTACAAAAAGGCCTTCATTAAAAAAAAGGAATTTAATACCTGAAAGTTGAGACTGTAGAACAGCTTTGATATGAGTGTAAGGGAAGAGAAGAGGACCTTCAAGGCGTTGACATCCGTAGCATGAGTTTGACACAGGTCAATTGTGGCCTACCAGTAGAAACAGTAAGTGGAATCAGCATCTGAACTCCAAATGGGCATCTGGACTTGACAAAACAGTAAAAAGGAGGGTCGTCACCTTAAATAGCTCAGTAAGAGGCTGGGCAAAAGTGTCCAGCACCAACTTGATCTCCATCCACAGTTCATTGGACTTGAACTCATGTCGATACCTGAGGAGCAAAGACAGTTAGACACTGCTGTGCACAAAGCAACATGCATACTTCTCCTGAATACATTTTAGGATGGGCCTTTTGTTATAGGATAATAGGTTAAAAAAAAAAAAAAAAAAAAAAAAAAAAAAAAAAAAAAAGCATCACAGGAAAAGCTTTAACCTAGGGATGCACCCAACTAGAAATCACAGGCCAAATGTGATTTCTGTTATTTTCCATTTGCATATTTGTGGATGCCTAAACAAATTGACACTTAATACCGATTACAGAGTAATGGCCTTTACTTGAAGAGTTACAAAACCAGTAAACAAAAACCATATTTTTTAGAATAAGAGCCCAGCTTTGTCTAAAAAACCTGCTCTGCCAGAGTAAAATGAATGTCTCAAAAGCTGGAACATAATGTCAGTCTCATCAAATCATCTTTCAGATGACTCAACATGAATAAGCAAATCTGCTGATACCAATATGTCAGACAACGTAAATTTCTTCTTGTACTGAGGACTTCCTGATCTTATGATGCCCACCTATTTTTGACAATTTTGCTCCAGATCAGGGGTGTCAAACTCTGGTCCTACAAGGTTGGTGACAAGCACTACTTCGTACTTCCCTTCCACAAACACACTCACTAAACCTGGCAATCAGCAGCGAAGTTGGAACCACGTGTGTTTGAGCAGGTAATCACCAACCTGTGCTGGACACCAGCCCTCCAGGACAGGAGTGACACACCTCTGCTCTAGATGAAGATCTACAAAAAAGTTCCTCCAAAATAAGGGAGTACAGCTAACTGAAAAGGCAGACACCTTTTGAAAAGTGAGTGAGCAGTGCGGAGAACCCCATTGATGATGTGGAAGTCTCCGCTCTGGAAACGAGTCACCATCTCGGTCAGGAGGTCAGGCCACTTTTGTGGGAAGTCTTCTCGGCCAATAATACTGATCGCATCACTCAGCTAGGGAACAAAAACAACATAAAAACTACAGCTACTTGCAGTGACCATTGTAGAGCATTTTAGAACTGCCTTAATGGACTCTTGCAAGTCAAGTATGGCTTTAAAGGAATATTAGAGTAGACAGTAGTCTATTAGGGGTAATATACAATAGCAAGAAATTAGGGTACCTGTTTTTGTATTTGCTCTGGGCTCGTTAGCATTAAATTTACAATATTGGCTTTGATAGCCGTCCGGTCAGGGTCTGAAATTTTGTTTGGTTCATCTTCAACCTAAGGGAGAGAAAATACATATGACCAAACCATGATTTTATGAAAAAGCCAATATTTATTTGAAGTCCTCTTAAAGAATACAAGCGGTCAAGGCCAAACTCACTATACGCCAGTTCCTTTTAATGTAGTTCTTGAAGGTGACTGCAGCACACACACGGATAACCTCATCCTGGGACTTCTCTAGTGTGGTCAGTAGCAAAAGGGGGTAGTTCTGGTTCCCCTCCACTGACTCTAGAAACTTCTCAGCTGTTAAAGGAACGCAATAAGGCTTCACCCATAAACACCACCACAACTTTTAAGCTAAAGCAGTATTAACACTTATGTTGAACTGCACCTGGACGCCTGACAAGTGGATCAGGGTTTAGTGTTTTCTGCAAGTACTCAGTCAGAGTTTGGAGGTTGGCATCATTTAGCTCCATGGTAGCTAGAGGATTTAAAGAGAAAGAAAACATGCTTCGCTCCTGCTCAGTGATCCCATTATAAATGCAGAAATGAATAGTATCCAAATGCAAAGTTCAATTTACATATAGCTGCATTCTTACCCAAACTTGGATATATAGACAAAATGATCGACTGATATCCTTGAAATGATAACCGGGTTTAAGTTAATGGAGAAAAGACTCTGATAGCTATGGGACTTAGACCCAGTGGAGGCGATTTCACCTGGAAAGCTAGCGAGGCCTACAGCTAGCAGCTTCCTCGCATTTGAGATGCCCATCTTCGGGTTTTGCTGAGGGCAAAGTTAGCAGGCCGTCAGGCCAACTGTGTATACATGACTCGCTTTCCAGCTACACAAAGCCGAACATATATGTTCACGTGAAAGGCCATATACATCAAATGCTGATAGTACGTAAGCTTTTTAACGAGAACGGCTATGTAACGTGCTAAACATGCAGACAAAACTCGCCAGTAAAGCCAGCGTGCTAAGCACTATGCTAAGCTAACCAGTCAAACAAATAGCAGTTTGCTAACTTCAGCAACACCTCATTCTCAAACTGGGGACCACCATAAATACTGGGAGTAGATGACTTACTTAGCTATCAAATTTCAATACACTACATTACATTTTTAAAACTACAGGCAAAAAAACTTCCTTACTCGTCCCTACAGGCTAGCAAAGGCTAGCTCGCTAAATTAGCATAGAGCCTCAGCTTGCATCGTCTACGGCATGGTTTTTCACTCAAGACGAATCAAAATGGCAAAAACACACAATGAAGAGATTAAATGACCAAACGGTTCATACCCTAGACCAGATACACAAAGCATAAGACAGAAAAGGAAGTTTATCTTACCCCGTGAGTTCCCTTAAGTGCTGTAATGACCGGCGGACAGATGTGAGCAGAACTTCACCGCTTTCAAACGTCTCAAACAACTGCGCGGTCACGATGTCGAGCATGCGCAACAGCGCCTAGTCCGGCCCAGGAAACCGCGCCGCCCCTTTCAACATTAAAGCGCATCAAGTAATTAAATATTAATCAGCGATCAGAAATATAGTACAGGACGAGAGTCAGAGACCAACTATTAGTTTAATTTTAGGGGGCATTAAGGAAAGCATCAGGAAAAAGTCATACAAATAATATTTAACGCACAGTTACGGAGAAGCCACCAACAAAAAGTTTAATCTTTTCAGTATTTAGTGTGTCTAGTATTTATTTTAGCCTCCAAGACATATTTTTCTTCAGAAAATTGCAGATATATTTTCCCTGCCTCTTCCAAACACGTTGGTTGTGCTTTCTGCTTCTCATCATCCAAGTAATCCCATTTACACATTTACACTTAGATCATAAAACTTTTCTCCCCATCTTAGATATCCAGATTTGATGTTCAAGTCGAGATTTTCTTCTTTTTTGGTTGTCGTTTTGATCAGGAACGACTTCTTGAACACCTCACACCTCATTTTAAACCCACAGTGTTGAGTTGTTTTCCCACAGTAGGAGGATGGACAGGAACAGCTATGAATCTTTTTTACATCTGAAGCAAGAGTGGAAGTTGAATTTCTCTGTGACGATGAAAGATTTAAACACTGTATATCTGATGGTGACATTTTTGGTGGTCTGCCAGGTCTTGCATGGTTGTTAGTTGTCCCATTTACTACTGCTATCTTTTCATCATTCCAATCTTCTTCACTCGAATTCTGATACAAACAAAAGGTTGGTCTCATGCTTTTGCACAGATACCAACGAATCCACTCTATCAAGTGAAGAAAAACAGGGAAAAGTTGGAAAGTCACACACGTGTGGGTGTGGATGGAATAAAATGGAATGTTACTTAAGCACTAAATGAATCTTACTTGATTCAGTCTTAGTTGACTCATTTTTATAAGTCCCACTATTGAAATAGAGCTGAATCTAACAGAATTACTGCTTTTATACAATGTCATTTTCAGTCATCTTAGCAAATTATGGCACTGACTGAGGATGGCTGTTGTCTCAGACAGTAGCATGATAAATTGTATAGATCAGGTTTCCATAGTAGTTCAGTATTGCTTCAGAAAATGTAAAACAATATAAAACTGTAAGTAGAAACATAGGTAATAAAGCAATGCGTTATATATTGTATTCACTGTCCAAGAAACAATATATCTCCAAAACTGTAACTTTACAGGAGAAGGCAAAAACTGTCTGTACTTCTAATAGAAGTTAATTGAAGAATGGTTTAGAACATGTGACTTTGGAGCATTTCCATTGGTCTGTTTCACATACTGTAAAGGCCAGATGCTGTGTCAATGTAGAAAATTAAAAAAAAAAAAAAAATGGAAAGTGGGTTTTCTCTGGACTCTGGTGATATAATACATATTGCCACAGCATAATGCAGCTGGCATATTTGGAGTAACAAGATTTCCATGTTGAATTATAAGATATTTCTCCTCTGCTGAAGTGGTTATTAACTGTGGCACACACATTGAAAGTTTTCATGAATTATGCATGTCCTGCAGTCAACAAGATGTTTCTTCTCCAGTCATTTTGAAATGAAACCTCTCTTCTGTGGTGAAACGCAATTATGTAAGCATTAGTGGAAGTGGCCCTTTTATAAACATGTGAGATCAGTGCTGCTTAATCAATCTATTTGACACTGAAATGCTGTTTAAATCACTGTATTTAGATTAACTGTGAATTATAGTGGCAAAGGGAAACTTGGCCGCCTAAATTTTCATGTCCTAGGTCCTAGATTTTACCACTAGAGGGCAATCCAACACCTTGTATCAGAGAAGAAGTTCTGTAAGTCAAACCAAAGCTCCAAAACCTTGTCTGTTCATACTAAATACTGAGCACTGGAATACTTTCTAAGCTCTCAAGATATCCTGTCCTCCAAAGTAGTTGGGAGCCACTTGGATTACTATGGCCAGTATCATTAGCTTGGCTGCTCTATGTTGATTTGCACACACTACTGCCCTTACTTGCTAATTTTTTATCTTAGGCTCCCAATGCTGAAACTAATCCCCCTGGCTACTTACTTTGGCTGCTGTTGCATGTTCCCCTGACACCATGACCATTGCTTCAGCATCCAATCTATAATCCAGGTTTCCAACCCATTGTTTTGATGTACCTCCCTGTTCTGAGCTTAACCAATTTGAAGTGGAGCAAAGTTTGCAATTGTGAACACACCATCATACAAAGTGCACAACAAAATGTAACCTCTGTACTTAACTCATCCACACTTGGAGCAGCAGGCAGCTATTAGCAGTGTTGCAAGACAGAACTTTGCTCAAGGGTAGGTCCCTAACCACTAGGCTGCCCATGCTCAGGGAACAGTTAGGTGTTTTGTTCAAGGGCACTTTGGCTGTGGGTGTTCCTACTGGTCTGGAAACCAAACCACCAATCCTCCAGTCACAAACCCACTTCCATGGCTTCCCCCGATGGGCCTAAGTAAGAGTAAGATCTTGTTAATGGATTGATTAGTGCACGGGTGCCCATGGTTATGCTCATGCATAGCCTTGATGAGTGTAATTTTAACATCTAATAGACCTGATCCAAAAAAGCATTCAGGTAATAATCTTGTAATTTGGTGTCTTAAAACATAGCTAACTGCTGCTTCAGGTCAAGCAGTCTGTTAAGGCTTGTGGAGCTACAGATGGTTTCAGCTAGTTTTTACACCAAACGAGCAGCTAAGGACTTAAATGTTCAAGATTCTCTTATTTGAGAGTCTAGCTGTGGTGGAACACACTGGCTATCTAGGGTTGAAGAGAAAAGTTTTGCTATGCTGGTTCTGACCATCTGGTTCATTCTCTGTGTACTCATGGATCTGGTACTATGATACAGTCATGCTCATTGTTCACATGTCAGTTTACTTTGGCCTTGGTGCTCTGAGGACAAAATACCTTTATTCTTTACTAGCGTGCCTCTGGTGTGAATCTCCTTATAACAGTTGGTCGCAATGCGTGTATCAGGTTGTGCAGGCTGAGATCCATGGCCTTAAATCACTTAATCCAGCAGGATTTATAGGCTGGTCACTTAACATTTAAGCACTACAAGTACTATGGCACCGGTACGTGCTAATACAGCCAGATAACATGGCTACAGTTTACTGCATGGGCCAGCAAGGGGGCAAGAGGTTGGTGGATTTCAACGTGCGCATGAGCGCTTCCTTGGTCCACCTCACTGCGACTCGCTCATCTGCCTGGCTCGTGAAACCATGTGCCAGACTTCCTGTGGAAGAAGGGGATCTCTCTGGGAGACTGCACCTGGAGGTTGTCCAGATGATTTGAGACAGATATAACGTAGCTTCACTCAATTTGTTTGCCAATGCAGATTCAGCTCGCTTCCATCTGTGCTTAATCCTGTCAAATCTGCCTGGCCTGCTGTGTCGGCATGAGCTAATGCTCAACTGGCCAGGTCAACTTCCTTCTGAATTCCGTAACTCAGTGGTCAAATTGGACTGCCTGACCATGGTAATCACTATTGTTATCCCTCATGAAAAGCTGTGTCGGTATGGAGAGGCCCAGTGCAATGGCCTTGGATCATTTCAACCAGCTGGACAGTTCAGTTACAGTCATCTGATACTGAAATACTCATCAACTGCCCATCTGAGATTGAAAGTTTTTTTCTGGCTAGAGTTCGAATAACCTTGGGTGCTATAGTTCATACAGACTGTGTGCAGTGCAAATGCAGTTTACTTGATATTTCTGCTTACCTGAAGGCTCAGCTGCCTTTAATGTTTTTTGCAGTCTTAGTGGGCAGTGGAGGCCTAGTGGTTCAAATCCTGTCCCAGGTGCCACCGAAGTACCTTTGAGCAAGGCACCATCCCGCAACACTGCTTTCTGGTTAATGCTGACAGCTGCTCCACGTGTGGGTGGGTTTAATGTTGGTCTTATTTCATCGTGGCGCACATTGTGTGATACAGTGCGTTCACAACGACAAATAGTCACTTCATTTCTGTAGTCCCTATCTCAGTCAGGCCTTACATGGCTCACTATGCCTTTAGTGCAGTTTGGATGGCTGTAGGGCCACAATACATGTCAATCTGACATTTTATCCTAAGGCCATTCTTTCTATTCGTCAATGTGCTAGCTTCCTTCAAAGAGGAGCAGGAGGCCCAGTCCAGGGTTTGAGAGAACTTGACTACTGTCATTTGTCAAACAAACAGAAAGACACGCTTCTCTCAGAACAAAGCCTGGTGAAGGTCGTTTCAATGGTCTACAAGTCCATGTAGTGGCTGTCACCACTCTGCTCAGGAAAAAAACTCAAAGCAGTAAGTTCTTGGTTCTTGCCAAGTTACTTGGTTCTTTGGCTGTGGGTCCACTTGACCTATTGGTATTCAGAATCCAATGATGCTTTAGATCAAAGATCAAAAGGAGTTTTACAGAATGCTATTCATGAAGGTAACTGTGGTTCAGTGAGTTCCAGGTTACTAAAACTTGCTAGAAATGCTTGATGTAGTGCATAGGTTCCTAAGACCATCCAGTTTTGACACTGGTTCAACCAAATGTACTTTCAATATGAAAATGTATATATAAGTGAAAAATGACCAATTTTCAAATGAACCATCTAAACATTTGACATTTAACATTTCTTTGTTGATGTTGACTATTCAAAATTGCAGTTTAACCAATAACTACAAGGGTTTGCTAAATTTGGAAAGTGGCCCATTAAATTTGAAGGCATAAGCCACCACTGCTCCCACTCCCTCCTTTCTGGTTGTCAACCAGAACTCACAGAACAATTCAGGTGAAAGCATGAGGCTTGCAAAAGGTTATGACATTTCTCAGGTCAACCCTAAACAAGAGTGAACCAAGTCTTCATAGTCTTGATACAGACGACTATGATTTTATAACCACATTAGAGACAGGACAACGCAGACTGCATCTGTATGCTTAAAGTACATCAAAACCCATATTTTATTTTATGTATAGCAATACAATTTACATATTAAATAACACTATAATAGAATGCTTTGATATAGCTTTCAACAAAACAAGAAAAACACTTTTTTCCATCATTTTGTGTTCTTCCAGATTACAAAAAGAGGATGTGATGTTGACACCCACCTGCTTGGAACAAGTCAATGGGAGAAACATAATCAGTGGCTTACAAGAGCTATCCTATGACACCCTCGCACAACAGAATCGGACACAAAAAACTAGATTCTCTTTTAAAGAAATAGAACAAAAAACGAAAAAAAATATTGAAACAATAAGAGAATATCACAATCACTGCCTCGTGGTATGGGTGGCATGGGAACTATGTGGAATGTGAAGTCAGTCACTCAGTGAACGGACCATTGGTTTTTTTTGTTCTTTTTTTTTTTACACTCCCCCTATCCCCACCTTTACACACACACAACATTCGGGGAGCTGAAAGTGGAAAGGAAAACAGCTTTATATGAAAATAAAGTTCTATGATCATACCATAAAGTACAAAGTTTTCAGAGAATCGGTTGGTGGACAAGCAATAAAATTATGTACAAAGGGAAACAGAAAGAAAGAAAAATAAAACTGAACTTTTTGTCGAATTGCAGCATAGCCTTAAAGTTCAGTCTGAATGGAAGAAAAACCTTCAGCAACATGAGGCAAAAAAGGAGATCACCCCGACCGCTGAAGAATCTCCATTTACCAAGGAGAACCAGGACACGAAATTATCCCACAAGGTCAGTGCTTCTCTTCTTCACTTCAAGGATGTGGTGCCTTCACAAAGTAACACCTCTTCACATCCATGTAACTCAGCATTACAGTCCCAACCATCCTCCTGCATCCTAAATCAGAATCGCAGCACTCTTTGAACGAAAAAAACCCAGCACTTTCATAAAAAAAAAACTTACAAGTAGGGTAAGTGCTCAATGGTCAACTTGGGAATTAATCATATTTTCAGCATCATGGAAACTCAGTTTTGCCCCACACCTTGACAAACACACGACAAAACATTCTGCACACGGACACGCGCTCTTCTCTTTTTTTTTTTACAGTTTTCGTCCGCTGGGGAAGTGAATGAGCGATGGGTTCGGAGTCTTTGGTAAAACTTTACAAATCAAATGTCCCTTCTGCAGTTGTTGGGGCAAAAGGTCTGTTAACAAGGCCATTGTGCTATGTGGAATGAGAAAGAGTGTTCACACGCGAGCGAAGACTGCACAGGTTCTGTTGAAATGCATGGAATATGAGATAACTGCGAATGTGAATGTGCCTGGAGCGGCTTGGTCAGAGAAGTTAGAAGAGCTCTGAGAGAACCACGTTTTAAAACAGCTTAGACTGAGCATAGTGTACACATCCTCTCCAAACACTTCAGAAATAGGAAAAAAAAAAAACCCACTCAGCACCATAAATGACACACACTTACATCACGCACCTGCAGAGGTGAGATTGGACTATACAAAAGGCATCGAGACCTGACTCGCATTATGACGGAGACCACTTAAGTCAGTGAAGGGAAATCGCAGTAGAAAACTGTGAACGGGCCATGAAATAACCAGCTTCTGTGAGTATAACTAACGCTTAAATGACCGACACGTCTTCGTTCCACTGAAAATCAGGTTATTTAGCAGCAGCTTGCAGCGTAAAGAAACCACAGCCAGCAGGGGGCGCTAGGGAGGGCATTGAGTTCTCATTGGTAAGTGTAGGAAATCAACCAAACCTAGAAGGTCGCTGACAGTTAACATTTACAAAACCACAAGTTATAATGAGATTATATTCATATATATTAAAAGCATAATACGAATTGTAAAAAAAACAAAGCAAACGATAAAAGGAATGAAGTTCACAGTAGCTGTTTTAATACCACCTGCCGAGAGCAAATATGAGTCAAACAGGCCGAATGGATGCAAAAAGAGACATCATTTGGGGTTAAAGATGTCCAAAATTAGCATAGAAATCCATATTGCTTGCCAGTGACTCAGATGAGCTGCTGTTTTAGTTCGGACATTTTGGATCCTTGCGACACACTATGAGAATGGGGATGCTTCTTCTTCTTTCTATTTTCTTGAATCCTTTCTTAATGATTTCCAAGCTGTAATGTGTAGCTTTGCGATGGAATGTCAAAAACGGGGTGCGGCGAAAGAGGGAAACTGAGAGAAGGACAGGAAGTGAAAGGGACGAGCGATAGGGAAGGACTGAAGTAGGCAGTAACACTGATATTTTCATAGTGCAAACTAGACAGAAGTGTGTTGTGTTGTGGTTGTTGTGAACTCAAAAACATAGGTGCAAATGTTCAGTAGGATAACATTAAGACATAAAATGGCGAAAAAATAAATATCAAAAACTTTTTATCAGTGTAAAAAAGTAATCAGGTTATTCATTTAACCAAGTTCTGGCAAAAAAGGCCTCAGAAAAAAGTCTGTCTTAGTCCTTGAAGTTTTACAAAGTAAATTAAGTGCCTCTTGGCGTCCTCCTCGGAGCTTCACACGAGAGACTCCATGCTTTCTGCGGGGTCCGATTCGTCAGACAGGGCCATGCTGCCGTTCCTGTCTAAAGACATGAGGCCGGCTCCGTTCTCTTTAGTGCTGACCAGACTAAGCATAGCTTTGTAAAGGTACTGGTACTGTTCCTGCAAAACACAGAGAGAGAGAAGAAAAACCTTGGTTTCAGACTGGCATGAGTGTTTATTCAGAAATATCACCACCATATTATAGAGAGTGATTCAGCAAAATAAAACGCTGCTCTGAGGAGAGAGATACAGTGGTGCTTGAAAATTTGTGAATCTTTTACAGAAAGCTATATTCCTGCATAAAAATATCCTAGAACATCAAGTGTTTGACAAGTTCCAAAGATCGGTAAAGAGTACTAAAGAGAAACAAATTTACTGGTATATTGGAGAAAATGATTTAATATTAAATATCTGTGAGTGGCAAAAGCATGAGAATCTTTGCTTTTAGTATCTGGTGTGACCCCCATGTACAGCAATAACTGCAACTAAACATTTCTAGTAAATGTTGATCAGTCCTGCATTGGCTTGGAGACATTTTAGCCCAGTTTTCCATGCAGGACAGCTTTAACTCTCAGATGTTGGTGTGTTTCGTTACACAGACTGCTTACCTCAGGCCTTTTGACCAACTTTAGTCTTTTTAAACCATTCTTTTGGTAGATCAGGCCCAAACCATACTATCACCACCATGTTTCATAAATGGGATAACATTCTTTTGCTGGAATGCAGTTTCTTTCCTTCTTCAAACATTGCATTTCTCATTTAAACCAATAATTTCGCATCCCTCCAAAAAATCTCTCCAGTAATCTGATGGGCAGAAATGTTCTGTTTTGAGCACTGGCTCAAACTGGCAGTGGCAAGTGTTTTGATTATGATGGACTCATGAATATTACCTAATGTGAGGGAGTCTTAGTTGCTTAGAAGTTACCCAAGAAGTTACCATTGCTGTCTATTAAACACTTTGTTCTTGGAGTAATATTTGTTGGTCAAGCACTTCTGGAGAAGTTAACAATGGTCTTAATTTTCTTCTATTTGTGCAAAGTCTGTCTGTTGATTGGTGGATTCCAAACTCTTTAGAGATGGTTGCACTAGCTTGTAATTGCTAGTTAAATGTTCCACTGTGCATTACTGTCAATGACAATCATATGGTGTCAAGAGTCTTAGATTTGTTGTCTCCTTTTAATTAGAGCATTACACTACACTAATCTTATTTCTAAAAGTATAAAATGCATTTTCTCTCATTGACTAAGAGAGTGGTGTGTTAGAAAACCTTCTGCCATACGCTAGATACACTTAAAAAATATTTTTATTATCTTATTAGCTGCCTAAGCCATAAAAAAGATAAATTACTAAACAAAACAGATCAAAGATTATTAATGACTGTATATGTAAATAAAATCCAAAATAAAATATAAAAATTTATTAAAAAGGTACACTTTATTAGAGTTTTTTTTAAATCAAGGAAATAAAAATGATCTTTTAATATGAGCTATGTGGCTAATGAGTACACTACTATTTGCTAACATGGCTAATGGAAAATGGAAGCTGTTACATTAACTGTGCAATTAGCAAAATGCTACCTATCCCCTGCTATATCCCGTTTGCAATGGATGCATTTCTAAGTGACGAATTCCTTTATGGATCACAATCCAGTAAGTGGTACTTACAATGTCAGTGAAGACACCAGGTCTCATGAGGTTGATCATCTTGGCCACCTGATACACGCCAACGGCATTTTCATTCTCCAGCTGTTGACTCAGAGTGGTGAGGGCACAGAACATGCCGGCGGATACTGCCCCGAACCTGGCAAAGGAGAGACACAAACACGCGAAGGAAAGACATTTATATACTGCTATGTATAGTCATTATATCTTACACATAAAAATAGAACAGACTTTGCTTTGCCATCTACATATATAGAGCAAAACAGTGCTGACTGGTTTAAATACGGTAGGGCAAGTTATTGCATCTAGCAACAGAGGAACTGTTTTGATTTTGCTCAACCCAAGAGTTTGTATCAACGTATTAAATATTTAATGCACGGTTAAAGGCAAGAAGACATAAACCATGCAAAAAAAGGTACACAATGCCAGGAGGAATAGTTGTCTTTTTCCTAAGAACACCTTGGCAAAAATAATCTTCTTTTTCTAGCCCATCTGCCAAAACCTTTTTCAGCAAGAGAAGCCAGAGGGCACCCTTGTCTATGGAATATTTCAAGCTGCACACTGGACCAGTGTCAGTACAGCACATGCAGTACCTGTGTACTACTAAATATTCTCACTTCAACACTTTTAAAGTAATGATTCAGCATAAAAATTTGACAAAACAGATTTATACAACTGTCCACTTGCCCCACATGTAGTCCAACAATGGAGACATGTTTAGTGTCTAAATTTTAGTGTCTTCTAATCTTTAGTTTAGCTCTGGAGCTTTAAGGCTGTCAAGAATATTCAAGTTTATTTCTATAGCTTTTTTTTTTCTTTTTTTACAACTGATGTTGTCACAAAACTGCTTTACAGAACCCGTATTTGAGCCCCCAGGGAGCAAGCCAAAGGGGTTAGAGGCAAGGAAAAAGCTCCCTAAGAAACCTTAGGAGGAACCAAGGCTCAGAAGGGGGAACCCATCCTTCTCTGGTCAACATCGGATAGCAATAACAAAGAAAAGAAAAGAAAAAATATATATATAACAATAGTCTCAGTTTAAATAGGCAGCAGCAGTTTCAATATAAGTATCTTTCTGTAAAATAAATGTCTAAGCCTGGCCCTATCATCAGGAGATTGTGGGTTTGATCCTACATGGCTTGGATTCTAAGAAAGCACAATTGACTTCAATCCCCCTGGGTGTGTAGGATGCCTCTCCTTCTGCCCCCATTACTTACTCAGTGTGATGCTCTACAGAAAAGGAATCTATTAGCTGATGTAGTAGAAATGGAAGTGCTCTCTTCCAAATGTGTAAGAGTTGCATTAGCAGTAGTTCAAAAAGATGTGGTGGTGCTTCCCAGCTATTAGGTGGAACAACTTTGTTAAAATAAAACCTCATATCAACATCTGAACCTGCTCAAACCTCAGCCACAGCTTCTTGAACATGGCCCAGACACGTCAGTGTGGTTTAGGACACAGTATGACTTCAAAGAAAATTCACCACCACGGGCATCATCAGACAACATGAGGGTTATTCACAAAGCAATTGTATAAAGGACTGCCCTTGGAATATATTCCCCTGTATTTGGTCTGTCCATCGTCATAGAAACTGATTCTAGCTTACGGCGGTTTTTGAAAACAGACCCTGTTGTCTGAAATAGCTGATGAAGTGTTTGGTCCTGCACAAAGTTATGTCCATTTTTTATAGCTTACAGTAAGTCGTACTGTGTCCTAAATGTGTCTGAATCACCTTACTGAAGACCTTGATGTACTTTGTCCAAGATGAGAGATTTGAGGATGGGCAAGTATCTAAAGATTTGTTTGCAGTGTTAGCTTTGTTGCTCTAGCGGACAACTAAATATGCAAAATCTGGAAGCCAAACACGTCTTGATTGACCGACTACATGACAGGTACGTTAACAGCTTTTTCTTTCAAATGGCAATGCATATATTTTCAATTCAATTCAGTTCATTTGTTCAACACTTTTTTCAATTGAGTTTGTAACAAAGCTACTTTACAAAATTTCATCAAATTTCTCAGTTTATGAAGATGGCATTAGTTATGGTCAATAACATTAATGGCTCAGGTGCCGGCAGCAAATTAACATGTGGTGGTGTTCCGTGGTCTTTAAACTGTTCTAAAGCATGGATGAGATTTATATATATACTGTATATAAATCTGTACATCGTTATCACAATTTTGGTCTGTGCAATATTGATATGGCAGATGGCTGCAATATGCAAATGAGCCTTTTTCTATGTGAAGGGGTGGGGCTAAACTATTATAGGCTAAATAAGGAGACATATGTGAGTATGATGTTTTGTGACCTTTACAATTAGTTTTCATATTTGGACTCTATGGATGGGGAAAGTGAACATATTGTGAAGCTTTAACAGTACGCACATAGTTCAAGCCTTATTAATTAGAGAAATCTGATATTTATATATATACACACACATCACTGAGACAAAAAGTAGCCTAGGGTCTGTGGACCTACAGATTAGGACCTTTAATGTAAAATCACATAAATACACACATAATTGCGCATTGTTTTCAATGTGCGCCACCTGAAAGTGCTGTGATCCAATTAGACATAATGAGTGTCCCTTTAATAGCAACACGCACTACTTTACCACAAAAACGCCAACAGCAGCATAAGACTGGACTCCCTTCATGTTTATTCATTATGCAAATGAAGCCCTGCTCGTCTCATCTGATAAAGAGAAAACGACTAATTGAGCTTTTTAGTAGCTGTATTGTTACTATGGTATCACCCCTAAGAGGTTTAGGGAACATAGCTGAATTAATTAGGGGCATATTCACTACTAGAAGAGACATGTTTGTCAGTAAAATGTCGACTGAAAAAGCGACTGTCCCAGAACAGAGGGCACATCTTCTCTCAGCTTCTGGAATCCTTTTAAAAACACGAGCGTCCCTCTCGGCTTCGACACACACACACACACACAAACTCTCTTTGTCAGTGTGGGAACCGAAACAAGGGCTCAAACGAAATGTGAAAACACTTCAGACAACAGGTGGACAACAGGACAGTATTTATCATTACATATGACCTCCTGCTGCCCCGCAGTGATTTTCTGGTAATATGGTGGACAGGGGGTGGAGTGGGGGGAGTTACGACAATTCCAAGGGCCCAGCACTGACAAGAGAACACTATATAAAAAGAATATGATATAATATTGAAGGCTTAATATAATATTCTGTCATAGGGTCAATACTTTCTAGTGATGCCCCTGATCGTGGGTAGAATCAGGAGTTTAAAAACAATGACCAAATGCATATCTCATTATAAAGAGAGCACTATTAGTCCTATTAGTCTGGTTCAACTGGATTTAGTGTGTGAAATGTTGCCAAGGGACGCTGCATATCCATCATTTAGACACTGGTTAGTATAAGCTAAATTTGAGCGACATTAGCCTCATAGCTCCAGTGCGAAACTCAAGGAGCACATTCCAGACATGCTTGACTATAACTGGGGTGAGGAGCAACTGAGTAAATGTGATTTTTTTGCCAAAGTATTCCTTTAATAGTCCATATGAATCCCTGCAGTTGCAGGTTAGGTCATTTATTTCAGGTCAGCACTTGTTCACAGGTGCATTTGCCAATGCCAAAGCCTATTCTGCAGCACTAAGAGTGTTCAGCCAGAAGCAGTCTGAGGACGCAACTCACTCGTCGTGCACTATGGTGGGCCCGTCCCGGGTCATGGCCTCTTCTTTGATGATGTTGATGAGCTCGAAGGTGCTGCTGATGGGGGCGTCTGGGTTGGGCCATTTTGGGCACTGAAAATGACGCACTTCCAGCACATAGTCATCCTGAAGGAAGGAGAGAGTGTCAGACATGTACACCGGTCTTTGGGTAGACATGTAATAAACTCTGTAAGGATGAGAAGGTCTGAAAAGTGTCTGCCATGACTGCAAGTAACGCAAAACTTTCATGAGTTATTAGGCGCAAATGCACATCGATATGATTTCACATTGCATTTCCTCCTATATTGCTTGCTTTTCTTTATAATACCAAAAAGATATAAATCAATGTGAAAATCTTACTATTGATATTTTAACTATGTAAATAGTTACAAATTTTCTTCACATAGTTTTTCTGATGCATGCTATAGCATATTGAGCTACAGTTATATGCCAGCACCTCCAGCCAAATGTGATGCATTTCTTAATCTACAGGGAAAACACTTAAATACAGCATTTCATTGTGAATGTTAATGTTCTGTAGTTATTCGCCCACTTGCGTAATTCATAATGGGGTAAAACATACAGAAATTGTGTCTTTTACACAGGCTGTAGTTTATGATTCAAGAGCAAAAATTCTTAACATTAATGTTATTTAGTTAACGGTGCTTTACTGAGTCATATGACTGTCAGTTGTCAACTATGAATTGTTAAATTTGACTCTCAGTTCTCATCAAACTTCCCTACATTCTTAATAGTTATGATTGTGAAGAAACATCGACACTGAACATCACAGAGAGGTCAGGGTCACCAAAATTATTTTTTAAGGGTTTGATTTAAAAGAGAGAGAAAGAGAGCAATTTCAAAATAAATGAAAAGACTTCTGGAAGAAGGATTCTCGGGAGCTCCCTAAGACAAGGTTAGACATAAATTAGGAGCGCAGTGCTTCAATTTGCATTGAAGGTCTCTGAGCACACTAACTGATGATCATAAAGGGGGTTTTATACCAGTCAGAAGTAAAGTGTTTGTCAACTATTAAACCAGTTTCAATCAGATGTTACTGTCATGTGGTAGAAGGGCCAAAAAGTCTGGTTTTTACAGTGTGACGATGGACTGTCCTTGATAGGAGATGACAAATGGTCATACGTCATCAAAAAAGAGGACATACGCTTAATGGTTTTACAGCCTACAGATGGTGAAGTGTCAAGGGTGCTGAACTTTAAGGATGTAAGAACCTTGGGCATTGGCTGTTCTTTTTTTTTAATCTAAAAAAGATGTACACTTATGCTAAACGTTAGGTTTAGCTGTCCCCCACCCCCCAGATTGTCTGCTTGATATCTCCAGTTCCCCCCATTAGCTAAAACTCCCCCTATCAGAGAATACCACCAACACTGGGAGGGTGAAGGCTAGCCTGTGCTTCCTTCGGGTCATGTGAAGTCAACCACTGCATCTTGTTAGTTGCCGCTAAAACAGCATCAATGGTAGCACAACGCATAATGCGGTTGGATGAGAGGACTGAGCACTGATGCTGACCCATGTTGGAGCAATGAGGGAAAGGAAGGGCCATTCTACCCACCCAGAGAGAACAAGGCCAGTTGTGTACTCTTGGGACTCCCAGCCACATATGGTTCACACACCACTGAGAATCAAACTCAATTTCCCAATGATATGGCCAGCGCTTAGAAAAGTTGTGCCACTCAGGACTTGGCTGCATGTTTTTATTATGATATGATTTTGGCATTTTGGTGGTGTTTTGCATGTTACCAGTTCAGCCTGTACTGATGTGACCAGAACTGCTCAAAGTTGACAATTTTTCTAAAATCTAGGTGTCACAATACAAATATGCCACTAAATATCAGGCCTTTATTGGTGGGTTTTTCACAGATACAGATAAACATGCAGGACCTGAGCACTGGGCCATTTTATGGATCAATCAGTCCACTGGTGTGGCTATAATGTGTGTATGCATGCATGCACACACTCTCTCTTTCTCTCTCTCTCACACACACGAACCTGTGTAGCTTCCAGGATAAAGTCATGGATGATGATCTGTTCCTCGTTGGACAGACAGAGTCTGTCTTTGCTAATGAGTGTGACAGTGAAGGCCTCACAGTTCATGGCTTCCTCTCGACTCGGCCAGTAAACAAATTCATCCTCAGCCTACGTACACACAAACACGGTGGGGGGTATGGGTGAGGGTGAAGTGATGGAAGGAAAAAGAAAACAGGGATAAGAACATGCCATATTGACTGAACAGTTGGAGCACTTGCGTAACCCACCTTTAAAGCCCACCCCCACTACTCTGTGATGGACACCTCTGACGTAAGCCTGGCTTTTCTGACCAACGCTTACACTCAGATCTAACCCTATGCTACTTTAGATCTTCTCTACAGCAAAAAGTACCCACCAGCCCCTGGTTGTCAGGCAACATGACAATGATTTGAGCGTTGTGATCCCAGATCATCCTCCAGAAGTCTTTAGTGGTGTGAGGCAAGGGATGCTGGGTAATGATGAACTCGTTGCTGCGGTAGTAACCCTGTGTAGCAATGGAAAAACAAACACTCAGTTATTCCGCGCACTTTGTGTCAAGTTCAAGTTTATTGTCATATACAGGTAACAATGAAACATCATTACCAGCAATGAAATTCTTAGACTCGGAGCCTCCTCAGAGATTGCACACAAATATTACTTAAATAATCAAAGTAGAAATTAAGAACTATTATAATAC
>JBBPDA010000132.1:19454056-19458117 GCA_037974385.1 Arnoldichthys spilopterus | reverse complement strand
ATGTTTATCAGTACATTACAGAAAATAATAAACTTTATCACAATATGCTAATTTTTTTAGAAGGACCTGTATATATACACATATCCAAACACACACACACAGAAGGGTTGGCATTGCTTTCTTTGTGAGTCCACTGGCTTCTGTACTCTATTTCAATAATACTACGTGACACCTAAACCTAAACCTTACCTTCACCTCAGTAAATAAAAGCCAATCTTTCTGCTCGTTCAGTTTTTCCTAAAAAAGTTGAATTTGTATAGGAAACAGCATGTTTCTTTGTGAGGACCAGCAAAATGTCCTCACTTCGACCGACTGTCCTGCATTCCTATCATTACGAGGACATTTGGTCCTCACAAACTACATGTACACACACTTACATACACATACACATACATACACACATCATGACTTGAAGAGATATTGTATGATCTATTTAGGATGGATAAATGTATTGAAATCTTAATTAATATATAATATACAATACTTGACAAGTGGGGGAAAAAGCCACAAGTACCGAGTCAAACCTGTGAATTAAGGGTTAAAGGGGTTAAACCCCTAGCTCAGTCATGTGGTGAAACCCATCACTGAATTTGGGCCCAACAGAAGCAGAGTGGGCTGCATGGGGAGCCAGAGCTGGAGGCCATTAGCACACAAAACTTCGAGGCAGGACATTGAGTGCAGGGAGATTTGCTTAAGGACTGTGGTGGTGGTGGTGGGGGGTGGTGGTGGTGGTCCTCTTAAAAGATCTTGTCAGGACACAGAACAATTTATGAATTAATCACAGTGCAAAGGTCAATTACTGTGAACTAATCCGGCCTCTTTAGGCGCTGTAGGAAGACAGCAGTGCCGCAATGAAGTCAAAGCAAACAAAAAAGGATTACATAAGAGCTGCAGCTATATGCACTGAATCTGTGCGCAGGAGAACAATGGCGAGGCTCTCCACACATAAAGGACACACCAGTGGATGGCCAGCCCCAGCTCCTCTCTGAATGGACAGTCTAAGGGCTTTAAAAAGACTAATGCTGTCCACCAGACCATAGAGGAACTCCCTGACATTCCCATGCAGAAGAAAAGGAGACACTTGAGAAGAAGCCAGTAATATACTGCCTACATATATACACCGATCAGCCATAACATTATGACCACCTGGCTACAATTGAGTACGTCCCCTCATGCTGCTGAAACGCTCTGAGGCAACGTTAATATATTGTGCAGCAGGAGCACTTCTTTGGGATTGGACTCCACATTTTTCCACTAAAAAAGCACTACCAAACTTCTCAATCCACTCAACACATCAAGGCTGGTATTTACAAAGCGGACTGACAAGTCTGCACCGTCGTTATAAAGATCTAGATGCAATTGGAGCTGGCTGAGAGACATTTGGGGGATTTATTTACAGACAATTTAAGTGAGAATTAAAAAAAAATGTTTATTAGCTATATTAAACTAAATAAAACTAAAGCAGCTAAATCTGGACTCCAAACATGTCTTGGCTGATCAGCCTGAACCGGATTAAGTGGAAATTTGTGTAAACTTGATTTTTCACCAGACTACTCCTTTAACTCAGTTCCTTTCACCTTTTTTTTTAATAGAAGTTAGTCGTTTGTTTCTAATTTTCATACAAATATAACAGGAATTTTTTGTCAAAAAAATGTCCAGAAATCAATACATGCACACCCTGTTTTGTCCGGAGGAGAGTGGTGAAGGGGAGCAGATGGGCACTGGTGCCCCAAGGGCAGAGGCGAGGGACAGCCAGCGCTGCAGCTAGAGCTGTTTGCTAAACATGCTCGCAACCAGTGAACAAGCTAGTAGCTCCTACGAGACTGACTCGGCAGCGAACCAGGGAGAAAAACAGATGCTGACCAGACAAAGCACTGGATCCAGTTCAGAAAAAGCCTGCCACACTCAGACATTGGGGAAGCCACAGTACGTGGCTGTCAGTGTGGCGAACTTTAAACACGAACCTATCAGATGACAAAAAATCTGCAATTTACATCATTTACCCCTTCAGCCCACATGTAGTCCATCAGCCAAGGCATGTTTGGCATCTGAAATTTGAAGCTATGAGGCTAACATAGTCAAAGAGTCCAAGACCAAGTAAAAGCAGCAGTAGGTAACATGTATAAAAATAACTTGGTCATTTTTCCTGGAATTGTCACTATATCCCGACAGTAGTACATGAGACTTCAGGCTCCTCTGGTTCAACAGAATGCTCTAATGCCATTGGCAAGAATCCTCCATGGAATCAGGACAACCAATCAGAGCCAATAGGGGTGTCTGACGGCCTGTCAGTCACTGCTCATAAACACATTGCCTAATGCACATTCTTACTCAAAACCAGTTTAATAAAAATGCTGAGTTTGCAACATTTCTGCTTGACCAAGTTCCTAGTCTGGCAAAAGTCACTGTGAAGCATGTTGTATCTAGATGTGCAGAGTTTACTTCATGTTTCATTCATGGAAATAAAAATATAGTGTGAGAGGGAGGAGGAGGGACCTGGAAGTGATACTTCAAATTTTCAAGATAAGTCAATTATCATCTCAATTCCAAAAAATGTAGCTTTAGGTAACTTCAAATAGACTTGCAAATAGATTTGTTTGACACTGTATGGCAGTGTAATGTTTAAAATTGACAAAAAGAAGTTTTTACTGTCATAAAATGTAGAAGCAACTGTCTCTGTGTCGGAGATTTCTGACACCAAACATATCTCCACTTACCGTGTACAAGTACACTAAGGGTACAATTGTGCAAAACACCCTCTTTACTTTTAGGGCACATGTTAATGCACAATATTTGCTGAATTTAAAATATTGAGAAAATGTGACTCTTACAAATGTTCTGGAACGTTTGATATTTTTATTTTTTATTTTATTTAGGTATAATTATTTATATATAATTTACAAACACACACACACACACACATATATAATTTTATACATTTTAAAATACTTTTTTATTTAATTCTACTTATTCAAAAACTGTTCCCTGTGAAACATATTTAACCTTTTGCATATAAATGTGCAACAATGAAGTAAAGAGAACTTTTCAAGACGTTGAGAAGAGAAGGTCTGTTTATTCTTGCGTACTGGGAAAGCATGAGACGGGAACATGGCAAAGACCAAGACTGATGGTAAAAGGTACTGGATTTGTGAAAGTGATGTCTTTTCTCTCTCTTTTCTTTACTCCTTCTATCCATCTCTCTCTGTAAATCTACTTAGGAGCCCCTTTCACCCAGCCTGAGGCGAGGCCATGACAACAGGACCTTGGAAACCGTTTCCATGACACTACCTTCACCATGGCAATGCCTTGAGGGAAAGCCACAGCCCCTTTCCGTCTTGCTTACCGTCAGAAGTGGATTGTCACGCACACCTCACACACACACAACCTGCTTTATAAAGATGCTGAGGGCCTGCAGGTGATAAATTGCGAGCACTCAGATCCATGTACAGACATACAAAGGTACGCGTGCATGCATGTATGCGCGCACACACACACACACACACACACACACACACACACACAACTGGGAATCGGGCTTGTAGTAGACGTAGGACCAATAGTGAAACAAACGCAAGAAAAATAACTGATTCAGTGATTCTGGAGTGACTGAATCAGTTATTTTTCTTGCGTTTGTTTCACTATTCAGTGATTCTGGAGTGATACATCTAAAATGTATCACTAATATGAATGGGATTTTTCTCAGCATTCTCTACAGCTCATCCGATCTAACAAAAGAGGCAACAAAACATGCATTTGTGGCCAGATGAGTCAATGAATCATTCCCTGTATCCATCAATAAACAATGATTCACTGAATCATATTCAGAATTACAAAGTGTTTGCTTTTTCTGCTGTGTTTGGATATACAAGAGAAATTGCTCCCTCACCTCCAGTAGACAAGCACAGCCAGGAGCAGGATGAGGCAGAGGAACGTGAGAGCAGAGACCACGACCAGAGGAATGATCCACTCCATCCTGCCTGAAGTAGGAACAGGCCGCATGCTGGAGACTATGGTCTGCTCTGGAACACACATATACACACAAACACACAAGTGAACACAAT
>JBBPDA010000132.1:19446556-19449056 GCA_037974385.1 Arnoldichthys spilopterus | reverse complement strand
CGTCTGGAGCGCTCTTCGCCTTCTCCTAAGGGTGTGCAATCAGAAACAGTGGAAATGAATGTTGGACAGGACCAACATGCTTTCATCCGGGCAAACATAACAATGTTGTCTCAACGTCATCAAATCACTTTGTATTTTGAATGCGAGTTACAGTCCGTCACAAGGATTTTCTAGGCGTCTGATAACAAGGAAATATGGTTCTTTAGAGCCAATACTGGCAATATTTATAAGCACTTATTGTCTGGAAGCAGTGCAAAATAAACCTTCATTGTGGCTGACTGGGGCAGTAGTGGTGTAATGGTTAGGGAGTTGCCCCTGTGGCCTGAAGGTCACTAGTTCAAATCCCAGACTGGTACAACTACCACTGATGGACCCATGAACAAGGTACTGTCCCCAAGCACTGTTCCCCGGGAGCAACAGAACCCAAAATAAATAAATAAGGTCATAAACAAGGCCATGGCTTAGGAACATCTTGCTGCTCTAAATCTGTTTCTTTCATCCCCGTCACTACTACTTCTCCCTGCCACTGACCTCATATTCAATGGACGCCTTTTCTCCACAGTCTCCCTTTCTTGTCCATTTCATCTTGTTACATCTTTTATGTCCTATTCGCCTCATTACGCCTGTTGTGTGTGATATGCACCGGTGAATACGCCAAGAGTTCGTCATTTCTATGCGTTGCTGTCTCATCCATTTAGAAAAATGGGTCGTGATGTTGGCCAGGGCGGCCAGTGATACAAAATAAAAATCCATAATTTCCCTTAAACGCAGTAAAACTAAAGTACTGAGCCTGTTTTGAGAAGGTAAGGAGAAGAAAGTACAGACATTTGTGTTAAAAAGTACTGACAGGCCAAAGTGGTCTCCACTGCACACCCCTACCTTCTCCTCCTCTTCATCCTCCTCTTCCTCGCCGTCCCGCTCACCCTCCTCTCCCTCTCCCTTGCCAGCCTTTTCCCCTCCATCATCCGAGCCCTCTTTCTCGGCCTTGGGGGCGGCGGGATCCGGCGTGGGTTCGGGATCGGGGGTCACAGGATTGACCGCTGCTGGCCGGTTGGATGTCGTGGTGCTTGGGCTGGGCGGAGGGGCTCTGGTGGTGGGCCAGACAGAGCTGGGGAAGGAGGAGATGACTCCACCGCTGAAGCCCAGACCGGCCAGGAGCGTGCTGGTCACTACGGACGCCACGGTGGCCTGACTGCCACTAGAGGAGGGGCCGATGCCTGTTGCCATGGAGACGAAGGAGAAGGGCAAGCCTGAGGAGGTCCAGGTGGACGAGCCGGAGCTGATGGGGGCCATGTCAGCGGAGGACGCCGGAGAGACGGTGGGCTGAGAGGGGGTGAGAGAGGTGGAAAAGATGAGAGAAAGAGAGACAAAGAAAGTGAGAGAGACAGAGGTTTATGCACATGAGGGTTAGCTGTAGAGAGATAATCACGGGGAGTGGGGGGTGGGGGTTGACTGCAGTCCTGGAGGGACACTGTCCAGGACAGTGTTGAATTCCGGAGGTGTTCTATCAAACTGTGCAGGACACTGGCTTTCCAGGACCGGAGTTGTCCACCAGTGGTATAAAATATGTAGTGTGTGTCCAATGCAGTGAAATGAGGGATGCAGTGCTGCCCCCTGCTGGAAGAAAACAGACTTACCATTCCTGTCTTCACTATCCTCGTCCCTTCGAATATTCTGGTGGTGTTTGCTGAAATGGCAAAAAAAGAGCATGAGAATGGATGCGTGTGTGTGTGTGTGTGTGTGTGTGTGTGCGTATGTGTGTGTGTGTTTACCTCTGAACAGCATGCTCTGGCTGAAGTCACTGCGTTTGTCGTTTAAACACACTGCCTGGACTCGGAATAGATACAACACATCTGGGGAAACTGGCTTGATAACAGCCTCCTGAAATAAATACACACACACACACACACACACACACACACACACAGAATAAGTGCACTGCTGGGCTCTCCCAGAGCTCTGAGGCAAAGCAGAAGAACACCTGTAGGAGAAGTGTGTGATGTGAGTGTGTGTTATCTTCAGACAGGCACAGTGTATGTTTGATTCGTGACATAAAGGAAGGACGGGCTCTGGCTTGTACGCACACAGTTCTAAACCCTTGTGAATAACAGACACTGATGTATATTTCAGGTTTACTGAGCAGCAGCTACACACCCTGAATGAAGGAACACATACAAAATCTCTAAAGGTTTAATCCTCACTCACAGGTGAGTCACTGGGCACAGGCAGAAGCTTTACGTTTTTATATTTAAAGCTGGTGATGATAGAACAGTGGGAAATCTGAAAAATAGTGGAGTGTTTTTGCACCCTGCAGGTACCGCTCCACCACGAAGGGGTTTAAAATGTGCACTTCAGGGTTAAACACACACTCTACTCTGTAGGAAGAGACAGAGACTATATATATATCTGAGAGAGAGAGATACAGAGAAAGAGAGAGAGAGAGAGAGAGCAAGAGAGAGAGAGAGAGAGAGAGAGAGAGAGAGAGAGAGAGAGAGAGAGA
>JBBPDA010000132.1:19424237-19437705 GCA_037974385.1 Arnoldichthys spilopterus | reverse complement strand
GCCATGATGACTTTAGATCAGGTCTTTGGCAGAGAGGGGTGTTCATATGGACTCCTCAGCAGGAGCGAGTGGGTTTACAGCCGCAAAACTTCGAACCACTAAGAGGGTATCAGTGCAGGTCCATAACCTCTAGGTTATCAATGTTTCAACACGTTACATTACAACATAGTGAATGTAGCTACTTATGACATTACTTATGAATTATGATATTTTTGTTACAGCAAAGTGTTAACTACATGTCCAAAAGTATCCAGACACACTTTGGAAAATTCAGCTGTTTTGGGTGCACACATTGCTGATACAGGTGTTCAATTGTGCACACAGCTTGTATAATCATTATATAAGCTCTACTGATTCAACTGACAGCCCAGAGCAGCTGTAAATGATCACCCGAGTGGTAAAAAGAGTTGTGAAGCAGTATAACTACATTCTCTGAAGATATGAAGCTTCATCCAATACATCTGGGATGAATTGAGTGGTGTTTGTGATCCAGATGTTAACATCCAAGATTAGTACCTAATGCTCTTGTGGCTGAATGCAGTCAGATCCTCACAGCAGTGTAAAATCTAGTGTACAGCTTCCCTAGAAATGCAGAGGATGTTACTGCAAAGAGAGGGGGTCTAGGGGTCCTAAAAACCCTTGATTTTATGAGAAACTGCTGAATAAGCAGATGTCTACACACTTTTAGACTCTGGACTAATGTAGACCAGCTTTTACCAACCCTGGTCGTGGAGGACCCAAAGTACTTTCCGTACCTTTACACACCCACTTGAACCCAGGAGAGACATGTGACTTAGCTGATTAGGTGTGCTGGGAGCAGGAAAAGCTAAATGTACAGAGCCAGGGGTCCTCCAGGACCAAAGTTTGGAAACACTCAGGTAGACGACTAGCTAACAGTAGCTAAGAACAGCACAGTTTACAGGGAATGAACAGCACACTTCTCTAGACTGGCTCCTCTCCTAATCCCTAAAAACCCGCCCTAACCCAATCCTCTTGTTCCCCACGGGGCTGATGGACCGGTGATCTAATAGGGAGTGTTTGGGCAGGAAGTGTGTGCTTGGATTTGTGAAAGGTGTGAGAAGCACGAGAGAGAAGCTAGCCTGATAGCTACGGTCCTCTGGGGCTGATAAGCTCTGGGGAGAGGCTCCTTTTCCTGACCAATAGTGCCCTAATGGTGACGGATAAAGACTGGCAGTCCTGGCACAGCATCCGTGCAGGACTCTGGCAAGCTAAGTGAGTGGATGGGTGTACTCACGCATGGACACACGCACGCACACACACATACAACTGCAGCAGGCATAACAAAGAGAAAGACATAGAGAGAAGCAAGGAGCACAGAATACCACTGAGGACCCTGAGATTTATTTCTATTCCGTTCTCTCTCTCTCACTACCTCATTCATTCTTTCTCTCTCGGCCTCTCCCTCCTAAAACGAGAGTTGAGGAGGTCATGCTGCGAGAGCGGCACTCTTAGGAGACGTGCAAAAAAAAAAATGCGCTTAATAAAAAGGGCCGTCCCCGGCCCTGCGGCTACTTGACCATGGCAAGGGAGATGGAAGCAGAGATTAATGGTGGTGGATGGGGGGGAGGGGTGGTTTGGGCGGCAAAGGAGGAATGTGAGGGAGTAAAAGCCACTGCTGAATGAAAGGAAGGCGCTGAATAAATGCTAAATGCTAAATAAAACCTCGAGTGGAGGCACAGTGAATTAGCAGAGGCTTTGAGGAAGTCGTGAAAGGAGACGTGACCGGAATGAAAGAGAGGTCAGGATCGCTAAACTGCTGAAACAGAAAAAAAAAAATAATAAATGATCACAGCTGATCAGTCAAGATTCACCAGTCAGCCATAACATTAACACCATCTGCCTAATACTGATCATGCCGATGGAACAGCTCTGCACTGTGGTGCACTGCGTGTTCTGACCCCTTTCTATCAGAGTCAGCGCTCACTTTTTCAACCACAGTAGCTCTGTGGGTTTAAACCACACGGCCTAACCTCCACCCCTCACATGCATCAATGAGCCTTGGGTGCCCAACTGATTCACCAGTTGTCCTTCCTTGGATCACTTTTGGCAGGTACTAACTACTGCATACCTGGAACACTCCACAAGTACTGCAGTCATCGAGACGTCACAATAAGGCCCTTGTCAGCATCTTTACGGTGGCCCAGCACTTTAGCTTTAAGACCTGAAAGTTCACTTTCTGGCTAATATATCCCACCGCCCTGACAGGTGCCATCATAATAAAATAACTACATAGTCAATGTTATTCACTTTACCAGTCAGGTGGTGATAATGTTATGGCCGATTGGTGTAAATCAGCCTTAAGTCTTTGGGAACAGTACCACAGTTTGCACTGTTGATGAGTGACACTTTTTTGACACTACCTTTGGTATTGGTATCAAGATCAAAACTCTGGTAAGTGGAATTAAAAAGAATACACTAAACACCCAGTGATGCCACATGGGTGTCCAAGGAAGTACAACTGACTTTGGTCTCTTTGGGTGGGCATCACTCAGCACTGATGCACTGTATGCCAATGTGTGCCACTATTAGCTGATGTGACCAAACAGGCAGTTCGTGTTCTCCTCCAAGCATGTTTAGCTGTCCAGTGATGACGTATTAGTGGCAGTCTGAAAGGATGCAGTGGTGCTGCACATGACTTGGAGTATGCAGTGGTGCTGCACATGACTTGGAGTAAGCACATGCTAGCCTTCACTTTCCCAGTGGTACTGTGGGATTGGGCGAGTCATAGCTAATGTGTGAGTGGCTGGAAGTGGACCTGAATGCACAATGTCATTGCCAAAACCAGGTACTCAGCAGAATATAGCTATTTAAACACAGCCTGAGAATTTTACTCTGTCCCCCAAAACACAGTGCACTTAATTGCATTTGTCAGGTGCGTTTGCACACTCCTCCTCGCAGTCTGTTTCCAGAAGAGAAGGAGGAGACGGAGGAGGAGGAGGAAAAGGAGGAAGAGAAGCTTCTGGATCGGTTTTGTGCAGTTGAAAGCGGTGAACAGAAACAGTCTCACAGATCAGACATGGTCATAGTCAAAGAGATCAAAGTTGGTCATATGCACAGAGGCTAGATCGTCTTGACAAGCTCCCACCCCAGCCCCCACCCACAACGAAACACATGCACACACGCGCTCCTTATCCATGCTGCCCTCCTATGTTTTTCAGTCTGATGAGGTTTGAACTAATCTGCTTTGACACAAAGCATGAAAGCTCAACCCAAGACTGTAGGCCTGCCTGATACGGCTCTACTGCCATCCTCCACATCCCTCCATTACACCCTCTCCTTCCAAATTACCCTCCTTTCATCCCGCCTTCCTTCACGCAGTCTCTCCATTCTCCCTGAACGACAGGACACGGCGTCCCAAATTAATTTGACACGCTGCAAAAATGAAACAATTGCACGCCAACGATAAGAAAGTCTACTCCTTTCTTTCATTTCCTCGCCCTCTTTTATTACCCAAGTCTTTCCGAGCGCCTAATTTAATTCCGAGTCTGTTCGGACACCAAAGGTTGCTGCGGGACACGCTAGCACGTTTCATCGTGATTTCTCAGCACGATCCGAATGATCCAGGCTTGTCTGGGCCACCGCTAACGAGGAAGTGGAGAGAACGAAGGCTTTCAAATTCAGAGTGTGAGCAGAAAGGTCAAAGCAACAGGATGACACAGGATGCGCTCACGTGAGCTATAAAAAAAGGTCTGGTGTTTTTTTACAGGCTAATATCACAAATAAGTACTGGAATTTCACTGATTAGCATTGTGCAAAGTGGATCAACCCACACTGAATTGTTGAGTCATCTTGAATAGACTTGCTTATGTGGTTTCTGACAGTATAGGACACAACATTAAACATGGATAAGTGTAAGCAGTATGTGATTTGTTCACCACCAACCAGCACACACACTGTGTGATGGCAGGCCAACGTTTTGGTCATTTTGCTAACAAGGGGAATGGCATCCTCCCCAAATCACCAACTGGGTGTAAGTTGCACAGCTAAAACAGCAGAATCAGCTCACAGAGGCACTAGCACTGGCATTTAGGAGGTGCACAGCAAATTCACAGATGGGTCGGACCTTGAATATCACTGCTGTGGCCGGTGGCTCTAAAGAAGCATCAACTTATTGATTAATGAGCTCAGAACAGGGAAAAAATGATAAAAATTTAAAAAAATACATATATTTATTTTGGATAAGGAAGCAAACATTTCCATAATCTAAATATGCTCGTAATATTTCTCACATTATAATGGCATTTATGTCTTCAGGTTCAATATGCTATGTTCAGAGCTTGGTTACTTATGTGCTTTGCATAAACCATGTTCATGCTTCTAATTCATGTGATGGTGACAGTTTTTTTCTTTTTTTGTCTTTTTAAAAAAATGTTTTTCCTGTTTTAAAGTTGAATCGTCTAGCAAATACCCCAATTGTAATAACCATATTGGTTAAACCAGAACTTTTATGGATTTTGGTCAATATCAATAATTTTATTTACAGTTTTTTATATATTTTAAGCTTTTTTTTGTGATTTTGTGTTACTGATTAATAGAATGACGTTGGAGGTACATGTGAGCAGTGATTTTGAGGTGGGCCTAGACACAATGTCGTTTGCATTACTATGTATGCTATATAGCCTCAAGCATAATGTCACAAATTAGCACAGTGTAAACTGCATAAAGTTACAAATTAGCATTGTGCACACTAAGTATTATCACAAATTAGCATTGTGTAAACTATTACAAATAAGCATTGTGTAAACTGCATACCATCATAAATTAGCACAGTGTAAACTGCATACCATCATTAATTAGCATTGTTATCTATAAAATGAATATGTGTGAAACTTTAATTTGTTTTCATAGGAAACAGTAGGTGATACAGTCAGGCTTGAAGTGGATCAGGAATTTCTGTCAAGTGAAATGAGTTAAATGTCAGTTATGACTTTAAGGTGTACAAAAGTAATTACACTGTAACCCGTGTTACTGTGTTAGGCCTGATACGTTGTCTGTCTTCATAACATTTTGCAGTAGAGGCTTAAAATTTTGCATCAAAGTTTTAAATAACTATTATTAATTACATATTAAATTAATTACATATACACACCAGGAACTACCAAACCAAGAAGTATCAAACCCACACCAGGAAGTACCAAACCAAGAAGTATCAAACCCACACCAGGAACTACCAAACCAAGAAGTATCAAACCCACACCAGGAACTACCAAATCAAAAAGTACTAAACCCACACCAGGAACTACTAAACCAAGAAGTACCAAACCACACCAGGAACTACTAAACCAAGAAGAATCAAACCCACACCAGGAACTACTAAACCAAGAAGAATCAAACCCACACCAGGAACTACTAAACCAAGAAGTACTAAACTCACACCAGGAACTACTAAACCAAGAAGTACCAAACCACACCAGGAACTACCAAACCAAGAAATACCAAACCCACACCAAGTATATAAGGTTATAAGGCTCTTAAACCAGGACATGCCTCACAGGTCTTACCTAGACTATACACCTGACTCCACCACTGTACTACATCAGGACCTACCAAACCAAGAAGTACCAAACCACACCAGGAACTACCAAACCCAGAAGTACCAAACCACACCAGGAATTTCCAAACCAAGAAGTACCAAACCACATCAACATGTACCACAAACCATTCCAAGAACAAAGTTAGCCTTAAAAGTTTCTGTCTACATTCACACTTGTTTATCTTCTCTGCTTTATGCAACTTCTCTGTGGTGTTTCTGCATCATGGGCCATGCTCAAATGGGTTACTGGAAAAAGGTGCCATTTCTCTCAGTCGGTATTCACAGTTCTGAAAGCTTACTCAGAATATGTGCTGATGACACAGGACAGAGGTTCTTTTTCAGGCTTGGTTGGGAGGCCACAGTACATAAGCCTACATACAGTTACACAATTACACAAGCAAGTGTAATTAAGGCCACTTAACAATTACATTTACATTTATTCACTTGGCTGATGCTTTTATCCAAAGTGACTTCCAAGATGTGGAGCAGTATAGAGGGACCTTGCTCAAGCTATCAAGGTAATTGGTGCTGCAGAAGTTTCTGTGACTTGTTAACTATGTAGCCTAGCAGCTCCACTGCAAAACTAAAAAAAGCAAACTACAGACGCCACACACCCCTCAGCTGTTCAACCACATTTGGGTTAAGGTAGAAAATATGCCAATTTGATTTTCTGCCGAACTTTCACTTTAACAAGTTGGAGACAGATGGAGAGTGTATGAGAGAAAAGCATGTGGAAGCTAATGAATGGAGTGAACAGGACTGAATGGCAGAGAGACAGAGTCAGGAAGAGTGAGAGAGAACTCTAAGCCCAACGGGAAGACAAATCACAACACACCAAGCAATGGGCACAAAGAGAGATTGTGGTACGTTGAGGGTGATTGACGGCAGAGCTGGGAGGGACTGATCTATTGTTATCTCACCATGAAGCGACTGCAAGGGGCTGGAAAACATGTGAGTGAACTACAAAAGGACACGGAAGGACTCGGTGACATACGCACACAGGGCCTGTCAGTGTCTTTTATGGGCTTTATTCTTGTTTGCATGCCATAGAGATGCGTGTGAATGTACACGCTCATTTGTATTGTGTTGAATACTCCAGCAACTGCCCATTAACTTCTGCTATAAGTGTGTTTCAAGGCAACGTGTTTTCGTTCTTTCTGAGTAAAGAGAAACACACCAAAATGATGACCCATGACAATTCACCAGACATTGCAGACGCCCTGCAAGTTATTTAGACTTATAACTTCAAACTTATTTACATTTTCTGGATCAAAAATCAGTACAAACACTTATTGTATATTATTTTCTTCTCTTTTCCTAATTTATGCATTTTACGCACCGCCTTCGTCTTTACAACCTGACTAATGATCTGTAAAAGAGATATTTCCATGTTTTTTTAACCTTATCTCAAGCATTGTCCCATGATTATGATACAGGGCTTCACAGCAAGAAGGTCCTGGGTTTGAGGGTCGTTTCTGTGTGGAGTTGGCATGTAATATACTTGTCTGTGTGGATTTCTGTCAATTCCAATAGTTGACAGGGACTGGAGGTGATAAGATGCCTGGTTGTGAATGTGAGCGTGCCTACCATGACATGGACTACTAACATGTCCGGGGCATTTCCCCACCTTTTGCCCTATGAGCTCTGGGGTAGGCTACAGCATGCCATGCAACTCTGGCTAGGATAAGCTCCTCAAATAAGAAATGATGAACTATAATAAATCATCATGATCAACATGTTTCTGTGCACCTAGTAAATAACCATTGAGTGACAATTTCTCATCGTGAACACACCCCAGCACACAGAGTGCATCACAACAAAATGTGGCCGCTATATTTAACCCATCCACACGTAGAGTAGCGGGCAGCAACCTGGGGAGCAGCGTAGCGGAACGGTACCTTGCTCAAGGGTATCTCAGGGGTACGTGAGCAGTGACGTCTGATCACAAGGGCAGGTCCCTAACCACCAGGCCCCCTACAATGAGTCTGAACCCACTTATAGAAGAGTTATAGAAATCAAGGGACAGTCGCTTCAGCACTCGGGTATGCTGTACATGCGGTGGGCAGAGAGGAGTTTGGAAAACGATGGAGAATTGAGATCTTTTTATCTAGAAAATGTGGCGGTTGCATTTATATTACACAGGTAGAAACCAATTATGTCCAATTAGGAGGCAACTGTGTCCTTGCAAGGAATTTAGCTTTGATCTTGCTGTGCATAGGGGTTTGAAAACTTATGCAAGGAGCCCAACTTTCCTTTGTTTTCAATATCCACAGACAAATAACAGATTATTTTTAACCTTATTCTGGAGATTTAATGTTACAGCATACAAGTATAACTGAATAGAAAGTCATGTATCATTTGCAATCTAGGAATCCATAATGATGGATGGAAGGTAGGATGCATGCACAGTAAGAGGCGTCACCATAAATCAATACAAACACTGAGGCAGAACGTGAAATGAGGACATGGATTAAACCTATGACTTACAGAGACTTACACAGACCAAGGCTAGCTGACACACAGGGGTAAATACACTGATCAGCCAGAAACTTAAAACCGCCTGCCTTATATTGTGTAGGTCCCCCTTATGCTGCTAAACCAGCTCTGACTGCGGTGCCCTGTGTGTTCTGACACCTTTATATCACAGCCAGCACTAACATTTTGTGCTACAGTAGCTCTCGGTGGGACTAAACCAAAGGGGCTAGGTGCCACCCTCTACATGCACCAGTGAAGGCTGTCACCAGTTCAGTTTGGTAGGTACTAACTACTATATACTGGGAACACCCAACAAGAAATGCAAATTTAGAGCTGCTCTGACTCAGTTGTCTAGCCATCAAGGTTTGGCCCTTGTCAAAGTGGCTCAGATCCCTACGCTCACCCATTTTTCTGCTTTTAACACATCAGTTTTAAGAACTGAAGGTTGCCTGCTGTCTGCATACACTGTGTTCCTCCTGTTGCGACGAAGTGTGCAAAGAATGCTAAAGAGTTGTGTTACACACACAGATGCTATAGATGTGAGTGTGTGTGCATATGCATGTGCATGTCTTATTCAGTTAGTATGCTACGAAGGTATGATGACATTACTACAGGGATAAGAGATGAAGCAAGTTGTGTGAGTGTGTATGTGTGTGTGTAAGTGTGTGAGTGTGTATGTGTGCGTGCATGCGTGTGTTGCATATGGCATGTCGTTATGCTCTCAATCTTAACCCGGCCGTTTCCCCTCTCCTCTCTCTCTGCGTGATGGCAGCACACACTTGCAGGAAAGGCGGCAGACTGCAGGTTTTCAAGGACAGTGTGCCCCTTACACACATCACCTGCCTCTCACGTACACACGCGCCACCTTAATTCAGCACCGCTTTCCTTCTTTTAGCTTCATAATGGCGAATAAGTGGAGTCCAGCAGCCGGAGGAGCAAAGTGACCAGGCAGTGCGTGTGCACACACATACATACTCACCCGCACACAAACACAAACACGCGCACACACACACACACACACAGACTCATTATCACCTCTGCTGGCATCACTGTAACCCGTGTGTCCTGTGCAGGTCGCTGCTGCAGGTTCGTCAGCAGCATCATTCAGAACATACATCACACACGTCAGAGTCGAGCTCATCACTCATCACTCACCACTGTGCCGGGCGTGTGCAGCAGGAGCGTGTGCAGCAGGAGCGTGTGTACGACTGCGTTTCTCTCCGCAGGGTGTGGACCAGTGCATCACCTGGACCAGAGCAGATGGTGTGGAACATGAAGAATAATGCAGCACCTCACGCACCTGACGGCTCCTGATGGCCTTCATCACTGCGCTCAGGGCCATACTTCAGTAACGGGGGGGGGGGGGGGGGGTGGTGGATCTGTCCCCCGGACAAACCTGGTGCTGGACCATGCTTACAAAATTCAGCATCATGACAAATTCCGAATAAATCACAGCTCTTCATATTCACATCAATACAGATCATAACATCATCACTGTGATAACATTAATATAATTTTTATAGTATAATAACATAATAACAATAATAATAATAATTCTGTTGTAATTTACAGTAATATTACTAATAACATTAATATAGCCACCATTAATAAATAATGTATGTTAATAATAAATTAATAAATTATTACAAGAAAAAACATTAGAACAATTGAAAGATTAATTAATTTATTATTTATATTATTATTATTATTATTGTTATTATTATTATTATTATTATTATCATTATTCTTTTTGTATTGTTATTATTTTTTATATTATTTTTTAATTATTATTGTTATTATTATTGCTATTATTAACAATAATAATAATTTATTAAACACAATTCATTATTTTGTCCGTCCTAATTTTCATTTTTCTGTGGTAATGCACAATAATATTTAATAATAACATTAATATAGCCACCATTAATAAATTATTAATGTTAATGATAAATAAATAAATTGTTAATTAATTATTTATTAATAGTAGCTAAATTAATGTTCTTAGTAAATATTACTGTAAATAACCACATAAAAGAAAATTTGGACTGACAAATTAATTCATTGTATTTTATAAATTATTACCAATAATAATTAAATAATTAATCTGTCAAACCCAATGTTCAGGCCATATTTCGTCATCTCCAGTTCCATCCACTAACTAGATCACACTGTTCCACCAGCACTGGGAGGGTGAAGCTCCACCCACGTCCTTTTATAACTACAACGCCACTGGACCACGTGACGCACTTGGAGGAGAACGCCCACTGCCAGTTACCCGACCAGGTTACACAGGAACTGGGCCGAATGTACCAAACAACAACTCCCTCCCCTCCCACATACGTCCCACTAAGACCTCAGAGGTGCAACAGGTACTGATTCCACTGATTCCACTGATTCCACTGATTCCACAGTGTGAACAAATCAGACCAAACAGTGTGAGGAGGGAACCGGACAGCACTACAGAGAGAGAGAGGGGGGGGGGTGAGAGAGACCTAACCAGTGTGACAGGATTTGCTTTGTCTGCACTGAATCTCTGTGGCCATAACAATCAATGGGGCGGTGACTTTATCTGTTGGATGGAAACAGTGGTGGTGGTTGGGGGGGAGGGGGAGGGGAGTGTGTTTCCAGGTGGCATATGAGGGTGGAGTGCAGTTTACTGAAAAAAAGTGCTGAGGATGAAATGGTCCTCAGCAAAAAGTGGTGGAGACATTGTGGTCCTTGACAAAAAGTGGTGTGGACAGTGTGGTCCTTGACAAAAAGTGGTGGGGACAGTGTGGACCTTGACAAAAAGTGGTGGGGACAGTGTGGTCCTTGACAAAAAGTAGTGTGGACAGTGTGGTCCTTGACAAAAAGTGGTGGAGACATTTTGGTCCTTGACAAAAAGTGGTGGGGACAGTCTGGTCCTTGACAAAAAGTGGTGGGGACAGCGTGGTCCTTGACAAAAAGTGGTGTGGACAGTGTGGTCCTTGACAAAAAGTGGTGGAGACAATGTGGTCCTTGACAAAAAGTGGTGTGGACATTGTGGTCCTTGACAAAAAGTGGTGGGGACAGTGTGGTCCTTGACAAAAAGTGGTGGAGACAATGTGGTCCTTGACAAAAAGTGGTGGGGACGGTGTGGTCCTTGACAAAACGTGGTGGGGACAGTGTGGTCCTCAGCAAAAAGTGGTGGGGACAGTGTGGTCCTTGACAAAAAGTGGTGGGGACAGTGTGGTCCTTGACAAAAAGTGGTGGGGACAGTGTGGTCCTTGACATAAACTGGTGGGGACATGTCCAAATGACACCTATGGCTGTTGACGTAGGAGATTGTAGCCCTGTGTTGTGGGGCTGAGCGCTGGACGGTCCTGGCCCAGTTTGACCCTTATTATTTTGTTTTGTTTGTTTATTTGTTGTTTGTTGTTTGCATCATCTGTTTAGGGGGACAACAGCAATGAAACCCCCCAAAAAACAAAGCCACCTAAATAAATAAATAAATAAATAAATAAATAACATAACATAAAACCTCAAAACTCTCCAAAGCACTCAGGAAAATTAAAGCAGCGCGAGAGCTGAACGATAACCATGGCAACAGCAGCAGCAGCAGCAGCAGCAGCAGCCTTTATTTATTTATTTATTTATTTATTTATTTATTTTTCTAATCTATTATTTTCTCCGCCCACCTCTTTTCCGCCGAGACCCGCCGCGACTGGCTCCCTGCGCGCCAGCCCCTCCCACCCTGCCCTCGTATTGGCCAGCGTTCCCCACTCGCATGAGTCCGCCGACCCGCTGCGTGTGCTGCGGGCACGCACGGCCAGCCAATCCCGGCGCGCCGGTGGCGGGGCGGGGCGGGGCTCCAGCGAAAACGGGTGGGTTGCAGAGCGGCCGCGTTAGCGAGAGAAGCGGCCGTGGCGAAGACGCAGCGGCTCCCGGCGTCGGCAGGAACGAAACCGCGGCTCCTTCCAGCCTCCTGCGCTTACGTGAGAGGAGGAAAAGGGCCGGAGGACGTCGTCGCCTCGGGTAAGAGGGTCGCGTCGTTTCGCGCCGTTGCCCGTCGTCGGGAGGCTTGAAGCGCGCTGGAGCTGTCCGAGCTGCCGCGGTGCTGAAACCAACCCACCGCTGGCTTGACGCTGAATTACCGCAGCCTGTGTCAGTACGGACCCGTAGTGGCGGGGGGTCGGTGTTGAGGATGGGGGTCTTTTGTCGCCAAGCGGTGGCCCGGGCTTCGGTGTGTTGGTCTAATGTGTCCAGTGTGTGTTGTGGCGCCAATGACGTTCTATGGATGTCCGATATGACCATATGGGATGTGCATGGTGCCAGTGTACAGGGCAGGCCATCTGTCTCGACCCCCACCCCCCCTCCCCTCCCCCTCCCCCGGCTTAATATCGCACTGGTCGCCTCCAGACACCCACACTTATACATGTAGGCTCGTATTAACACCATGATGCGGCCAGTGCTCTGAAGGAACATCTGGCCATTTTTTGGGGTGGGGGGGTGGGGTGGGGGGGGTAACTTTGGGGATTTGGGATGCCAGAGTAGGCGACATGGCTTAAATGTCATATTTTGGTCGGCTTCCCCCAACTACACACCACACAACGCTAGTTACCGTTGAAAAGCGGCCCGGGTTCCCAAACCACACGCCCCTGGACGCGGGTTCGCGAGGTTGTGGTTCACCCAAGGTGATTTTGTTCCTCCTTTAATTCCATCGTCTCCACATTACTGAGCAGCTCGTCCTGATTTATTTTTGTACGGCGTGGAGCGTGAGCGCACTGAGACGCCTGAGCCGCCTCAGACTGAGCTGCTCGCTGTGTTTCGAGAGCGGTCAGAAACTCAGGCTTGCGTAACGAAAGGGGAAGAGAAATCTGTGCTGGCCGACAAGCTCTCGAACAGGGGGAGGAACGACTGCGGGGACGAGCTGTATTAGATCTTTTACATCAACCCAATGCGGCATCAGGGCCTCTGTGTTAAGTGTTCACCTTGAATAAGTCAGTCTGACCTCCGGGGGAGAGCAGAGGGACTTAAATATGCATAGACTGTAGTAAAGCATGTGCTCCATCCACCGTGGAGTTGATCTTAGGGATCGTTTGTTGCAGTGGGGAATGGGGAATGGAGAAATCGGTGAACAGAATTATGGAGGAAACACACTGTTTAGGCCTAAAATGATAAAGATGCTTCCTGTGATTAGTGGATTCAGCTACTTTTAGATGCACATATTGCCAAAAAGCTTTTAAATGCACCCACAGAGGGGGTTTTTGCCATAGATGGCGTCCAATGTCCAATGTCCAGTTTTTGCTGTAGTGGTGTAAAACTGTGGCACTGGACTGTGGTCAGTTGAACTTGGATTGGACAAGTTTTGGGATGAGTTGGAGTGATGGAGCTCCATTAACATTTTTGGGATGAGTTGGAGTGATGGAGCTCCATTAACTGTTTTGGGATGAGTTGGAGTGATGGAGCTCCATTAACGTT
>JBBPDA010000132.1:19373489-19391648 GCA_037974385.1 Arnoldichthys spilopterus | reverse complement strand
TCTCTCTCTCTCTCTCTCTCTCTCTCTCTCTCTCTCTCTCTCTCTCTCTCTCTCTCTCTCTCTCTCTCTCTTTTCCTATCTCTCTTGCCTTCCCTCACTCCTCTTCTTGCTCTCTCCCTTGCTCCCTCTCTCCCTCTCCTTACTTTCTCTGTCCCTCTCTATCTCTCTTTCCCTTCTCTCTCGTCTCTTGCACGCCCTTATTCCTCTCCTCTCTCTCCATCGCTCCCTCTCCCTCGCTCTCCTTTTTCGCCTTCTCTGTTTCTCTTGTCCCTCACCCTCCCTCATTCCTCACTCCTTCTCTCTCTCTCCATCCCTTCTTTGACTCTCTCTCTCATCTCTGACTCTCACTTGTCCTTTACGCCTCTCTCTCTATCCTCTCTCTGCCTTTTCCTCTTCACATTCCTACCCTCTCTTTCATTTCCCACCCTCCCTATCTCTTCTCTCTCTCTCTCTCTCTCCCCTTCCCTTGTCTCTCTTTCTCGTTACCCAACCTCACTCATTCCTTCTTACCCCTTTTTTTCTCTTCCACTCTCTCTTCTGTGACTTTCACTCCTTCCACATTGCTCTCCCACCCTTCTCCTTCTCTCTTTCACACTCTCACTCTCTCTCATTCATCCTGGTTATCTCCCCCCCCCTCTCTCATTCCCCTTTCCTTCTTCCTCTTTCGCTTGTCACTCACCCTCCCTCATTCCTCTCTCTCCTTCCCTTCTTTGTCTCGGTCACTCTCTCTAACGTGCACTTCTTCCCTATTGCCTGCCTGCCTCTCTCTCTCTCCCTCTCTCCCTCTCTCTCTCTAGATAAGATGGTGCGGCAGTATGAATAGAGAGAGCTCATCTGAATTCTCTCAGCTTCTGGACTACCGATACACGCAGCATGGCAGACTCGGATAATCAATCCCTCAGTCCACGAATCTTCACAGTTCAACAGACCAGACTAATCAAAGTCAGAGCAGAGCTGCCCGTCCCTGCAATACACTGACAAAAAGCTGTAAGGCAGAAATCTCAGGCCTGGACTGAAATAATAGCTGATTTTAAATGGGGATTATCTGTAGAAAAGCTGTGCATGAGGACAATAAGCTTTCACACTCGGTGCCGCACTCCATCCAATCAAAACAGACTAATTTTACTCTGGTTACATGCAACTACATGCAACTGATCCGTGTTTTTCATTTACTCACAATATTCACAGCCTAAAAAGATCACTGTGATGCTACATGGCGCATTTTATGATTATACAATAAATATTTTCATATTCATCCCCCCTTAACCTGCCCTAAGTCCTCCAGGATTTGCCTCCTGTATTATACAGAGTAGACAGGGAGCTTTAGTGCTATGATGAAAGGTACTGAAAGCTGTGGAGGCTGGGGGGGATGAGAGGGGGGGTTGTCTTGTCATGCAGCCTAGTGAAACAAATCTATTCACACTCAGATTTAAACCTGTTTAAAAGAAGGTCGGGAGTGTTTACAGCTGCATTATTACACCAATAGCCCCAGAATTTACATTGTTCTGTTACTTAATGAGCACGTGCAAACAGAATCTTAGATAACAGTAAAAATTCTGGTGAATGTCAAAAACTTTGTAAAAATGGCCTAATTGGGTTTTAAGAAGATATTTCTTCGTATGAACGGTTGGCGAATGTGGCCCATTGCACCCAGGCCTACTGCGTACTTCAAATAAATAAATAAGTAAATTATAAAAGAAATTAATTACATAAAATAATAATAATAAAATAAATAAATAAATAATAAAACAAAACAAAATAAAATAAAATAAACGTAATTAAAATAAAATAAAATAAAATAAATTTAATTTAAATAAAATAAAATAAAATAAAAACAATGAATTCTTATCTGTGCAAACACTACGTCAAGACCATCTGGGCAGGGTAAGAATTACCCTAGATTTTAGGACTAGCGTGTCTACTGCTCAGATGTACTTTTCAGAGATGAAATGTAGATAACAGAACAAAAATCTTACAAAAACCTCCTTTCTGATGACATGAGCATGTTTTTTTCTGTCAATCATGGAAGCATGTTCATTCTGGTTATGTGTTAAGCACCCTGGTTGGTTCCCTGCGGATGCCATTAAAGTTTAGCACTGTAGCCGTCTCGCCGTAATGTGATTTGTGGCGCGATGACATCACCTAACTGCCAATAAATGGGAATAGGTGCTGTAGCCGTCCCCCTAGCTCATTTACTAACTGCTAAACTGGGCGGAGAGACGGTGGTGGGGATGGTGGTGGGGGTGCTAATAAAAGTGAGACAATGAAACAGAATGACACCCATTCCACTTAAGAGCGAAAGCCGGCCTGGGCTTGGCAGCCATGTGAGAGGAGTGCTTGCATGTTTGAGCAGGGCGATAAAAGGAGCTGTTATTGTGTGTAAAAGCTGCCAGCCTGCCATAATGATAAATCAGGGGGAGACGTATCAGCCGCCGGTCAGCCCCGGGAGAGGCTGGCTCTACATAATGTGCTGTTTAATCGATACAGGAACGCCCTCCGCACCACTCCGGCACTCATCCGCAGCCACTTTCCAGTCTTCTTTCTCATTTCTCTCGGGCCGAGATTCCTAATATCTCGATTCGCTGACATGATCACGGCATGCATCATCTACTCACAAGTCGTAGAAATTTCATCTATGATTCAATCTCATCTTCAGTGAAGTTTTAGAAATGCGTTCTATGGTGAAGGAATATCTTGGAATCTCTTCTATTGATTGCTGAACATCTAGACAGCTTTCCTATGGTTAATGTTAAAGAGCGAGAAAACTCTCATACGGTAAATGATGAAAATCTAGAAATATATAACGACGGGTTAATGCTGAACATCTAGAAATGTCTCCTATGGTAAATGCTGAACATTTAGAAATATGTCGTATGGTCAATGCTGAATATCTAGCACACCTACCTAAGGTTAATCCTGTACAAGTAGCAAACTCTCTAATGGTTAATGATAAACATCTGGAAATTTCTCAGATGGTCAATGCTGAACATCTAGAAATCTCTCCTATGGTTAATGCTGAACATCTAGAAATATCTCAAATGGTTAATGATGAACATCTAGAAATATCTCAAATGGTTAATGATGAACATCTAGAAATATCTCAAATGGTTAATGATGAACAACCAAAAACATCCCATGTGGTCAATGCTGAACATCCAGAAACATCTCCTGTGGTAAATGCTTACCTACAGTAAATGCTAAACATCTGGAAATGTCTCAGATTGTCAGTGCTGAACCTCCAGCAACCTTACCTAAGGTTAATGCTGTACAAGTAGGAATCTATCTAATGGTTCATGTTAAGCATCTACTAACATCTCACATGGTTAATGCTGAACATTTATAGATGTCTGAACTTCTACAAATATCTTTGATGGGTAATGTTGGAGTTCTTGAAATTTCATTTTAATGTTGACCTACTTAAAAGTTTCCCACGATTAATGCTGAACAACAGAAATCTGGTCTATGGTCATGTCAGCAGTTAATGCTGGAGTTCTTGAAATCTGGTCCATGGTTGATGCTGAACTTCTAGAAATGTCGCCTGTGGTTAATGTTACAGTTCAAGAAATTGTTCTTGGTTAACCCAGGCCTACATTACTGCCTCTTCACTTTAGCACTGTGTCATTTCTGTCATCTTTAGTTTCATAGAAAAAAAAAGTAAAAAAAATAAAAATAACTTGAAGATGTATTGATTTGCTGCATGTATTTTTCTGCTGTGAAAAAATTTAGCTAACGTTAGCTTGGTTGTGCATTTGTCATTCCCATCCAGTTTGGGTTCCATTAGCTACAACAAAACTAGCACGTAGCACTGAAAATGAAATCAGGCGATTCCAAATAGGATCATTGTCAGTTTTCCATAAACTGGTCCAACCTCACAACATTTGTCCCAAAAGAACCCACTTTTGGCCAGAGCATGGACAGGTAAGTTGGTTATACAGGGTTAATATCTAGAACCTTGCTCATTCTGGTCTAAATGTTCTAGAGCTCCAATCAGAAGCTGCTTTAACAGCTTTTAAATCCAAGAGCAGCCCTGAGTTTAGTAAGAGAGGTCATGATATTAAACTTTTTACTAGACGTGACTCTGGTGTAACTGCAGTACTTGCAGTCCTAGCTGAACTGTTACAGTGATTCCTGAGCAGGCTTCATGTTTGTGGGCTATGATCTGTGTGGTGTTAAGAGTCCAGGCTGTAGAGAAATGAAGCTGCTTCTCACCTCCACAGGGAACCTCCTGCCGTTGATGCTGTGCTCTGAACCGTCTGAACCGTTGCTCTGACCCCAGTGGAATTCCACCTTCTCAGCCTTAAAACGACCCGGCAAGCCAGCGCCTCGTACGAAGTAGTCGTCTTTCAGCAGTATGGCCACTGAGAGAGAGAGACATACATAATTCATTGAAAATGTAGATATCACACAAATATCTATATGTGATTGCAGATTTTTAAATTTGATATATATATTTTTTTATAAATAAACAAAAATATATAGAATAAATATATACATAACAGCATAAAACGTGAATAATACAAATTAAATTTTTTTTTTTTTTTCCACAAAGTGAAGCAAATGTTCTATTAATTATTTAATATACAATAAGCATATCAATGTAAGCACGTGCGTTAAGTCAATAAATAAGTAAAAACTTATGTTAACATTTAATGAATGACACTTTTACAAAAGTATACGCATGTTAAAATATTTCAAGAAGTTAAAGAGTCAAATGCAGGTTACAATAATCACCAAAAAATAGAAAAAAATATATCGATTACAGTTAAAGCTCAATAAACAAAATTAGATGCATTAATGTGTAATTTAGGAATAAAACAAATACAATTCAAGTGCCAAATGTTTTACCAAAAAAGAAAAGAGAGATTAATCAGGTTAGATGTACTGTAACACAGTGGAGCAGAAGGGGGAAAGAGAAAAATGCTGGCTGACATCAGACCGCTCTGTTCATAAGACGAGGACGGCTCCGGAGGCGCAGCCAGAAATGTGGGTTTTGGGCTGAAATGAAGGACGTCAGTCAGAGAACACGTTGGATATTAAGGGTTTATTCATTTGGTGGTTGGGGTTGGGGGTGGGGGGTGTGCTGAATATTACATGTGGCCTCTTTCTTCTGTCTTAACTGGCTTCAAAGGCAACGTCTCAAATGGAGTGCTAATTCAGCTGACTGGATCTCCTTCCCGAAACGTGGAAGGGGCTTTTTTTCAACTCCTTTTGTCATTTTATATGACTCTAGATCTGAGAATAAGAAACAGTTCCTTTCTCTCGCTTTCCCTCTCCCCATCGGGGCACCGTTTAGATTCACAAATTGGCCTCCTGCAAAAAAGGGGCAGTGCTTTAATTAACCAACATGACCTTAAACAGACGCGGGACGGGTCTGACGGATTTCTCGTTTCTCCACTGAACTGCAGACTTTCATTCTGAGACACACAGGAGAGTCAAACAGAGTTCACGCTGTTACTCTACACACCTGAGCAGAACCAGGTGTAAGAGAAACAAAGAAAGACAGACAAACGGGGAGGGAGAGAGAGAGAGAGAGAGAGAGAGGGAGAGAGAGAGAAAGGTGCTGTACTTTTCACCACGTTAGCTGTGCTGAGTCATTTGAAGGTGCCAGGAGCATTAAAACACACACACACACACACACACACACAGGTATTACTATCCTTGTAGGGACACTCCATTGACTTCTGTAATACTGTATTTCAGTAACATTACATCGACACCTAAAGTCAACCCTAAACTTAATGTCAGTAAACAAACAATCTTTCTGCACTTGCAGGTTTTCCTTTCCTTTCCACTTGGATTTGTGGAGAAATCACCTTGTTTCCTTGTGAGGACCAGCAAAATGTCCTCACTTCAACAGATTTTTCTATCATTCCTATCATTATGAGGACATATGGTCCTCACAAAGAGTTAAATACATGCACACACACACACACACACACACACACTCTCTTTCTATCACACACACACACACACACACACACACACACACACACAGTCATCTACTAATTGATCTCCAGTTACTCTGTCTGCATTAACAGGCTTGTTCCTGCTTCCAGGGATGGAAAAAATGTATGGAAGCTTGATGTAACTTTCATCACGATGTACAACATGTTCTGTATAAGTGTCTAGTTGCTCCTCTTTTTAAAAATTACTCATCACTTAAGGCTGAACAGCCACCCCCTCTGACACTATTTCAGATCTTTCCCCTTTAGAGCAACTTTCAATCTGCCCTGATCTCTGCTTTCCTCACATTTAACCTTTTTGCTCTCAGGGCCCTGCTATCCGTCTGCTTTTCACACACTGAGCCACTCAGCGAGCAGACAGCCATCTGGATGGCAAGGCATACACGATCACACACACACACCCCCACACACACTCACACAGACGACTTACCTGATTAACAGGATGGCTGGCCTGCTTCCTTTTGTCCTGACAGCCTCCGTTCAGATTTCCAGATTGGTCAGCGTTTTCACTGTGCTCTAGCTTCTCTGTGTTACAGGTTGACGTTTCTGTACCATTGTCCATGTAAAGGGTGTAGCGCTGTTTTTTTTTTTTTTTTTTTTTTTTTTCATTTCTTTCCTGTTTTTCTTTGTGTATTTTCAATCTGCTGTAGCTATGCATTACATTAACACCTATTTTTTATCACTACGCTGTTGGCTGCTTGGGACATGCCACTAAAACACAAACAGCTTGAGGTGCCCAGAGCAAATGTGTACACAGAGTTGTAGATTGGTTTTGTTTATCTGGGCAGTAAGTGTTTTCTAAAAAAACAGTAATATATAAATAAATACTTATAACATTAATACAGTAAACAGTGATTGTATGTGTCAGTGTGTTGGCTTGACCATTCCCAGAGCTCTGTCCTAGTGGACACCCAGTATTACTGTAGTTCAGATCACTGGTTTGGGCTCAATCAGTCCTTCATTAAATGAAATCAGGTGCTGGTGGAGCTTCACACACGTCCCTGCAGTGACTGGAGGCCTGGAGGAGATATCTGGAGCCAAACCTGTGTCTTCTAACAACTAACACACACCATCAGCTACTGTTCACACACAGATCCTCATTCTCTTCACTGCTGCACTGTTCGTTTACGTTGATTCTCATGTTTACTTGCGTTTTTGCTGCAGAAAGAGACTCACTGCTCAGATAAACTGCTTTACACTATTAACATGGGGGTCTAAGACTTTTGCACAGTCTGTGTGTATATGTATATATATATTTAAAATGTATTTAATCTAATTCAATAACGTCCAGCGGATTTGAACATTAAATCACCTGCCTAGTGTATGTCCAAGAGCTGAATCTTAGCGTACGACTGTAGGTGCGTTTACCCTGGCGTATATCAACAATCTGCTGCTGAGCTCATTTGCATTTGCAAGTCCAGTATGAAGGAGCAGTGTGAGAAGGGTGTGCATCAGAGGTTTGATGTGTTAGTTACATGTGCACATTTTCTTCACCTGTCGCATTATGTAATCACATGACGCTTTCTTTTTTACATAAATGCTCAAAAAAAGGCAAATCATTTTGCTGTGAAGAACATTTTCTGTATGTTTCGGGACGGTGTAGCCTCAGCGGGTTCCAAAGCTATTTGCTCTCTCCCGTTCTGCTTGCCAGCTACCAACCTGGTGTGGGGCAATTAACGCATCTTTCCAGCCTTCCACCCACACAGCGCCACAGAGGAGTTCAGCGTTTAGCTCAAAAGTAGCATTGTCTTCCCGCTTCTGTCCACATGCCTTACTTGATGACCTTGATGGGCGGGTGCTGGTGGGTATAGTATGTTTAGGATTTTGGATCACAAAAAGCTCTTTGGCCACACAGTAACAACTCCCTGACAAGATTTTCCCCCCATGTTTTTGATGTTTTTAGCATTTTCAGCAAAATATGAATGCATACTAATGTCATAAAATTATTCAGCTATTGCTTCTGTATTGAAGTACTGTACTGAATGTTTACTATTATTAATGATTTATCTTCTACATTTGCATAGTATGATTTCTTTTACTATCGGGCAGTGGAGGCTTAGTGTTTAGGACATTGCCCTTTGGACCTGAAGGTCGTAGGTTCGAGTCCCTGGGCTCCACTGAGGTTCTCTTGAGTAAGGTACCGTCCCACTACACTGCTCCCCGGGCGCTGTTGGTAGCTGCCCACTACTCCACGTGTGGATGTGTGATGGGTTCAACGCAGAGGTCACATTTTCTTGTGGTGCTTGAGTGTGTTCAAAATGACACACAGTCACTTTCACTTCACTCACAAACTTAAAGGAGTTGATTGTTGTGCTTTAGGTACAGTTTCTGTAGTTTTGCTTCTACAGACCTCCACCAGGTTGCTGTTGACCTTCCTTGCTTCCTTTTCCCAGGTGGCGTCCAGCTCAAAGCTACTTTCGGGATGTGGCTTTGGCCCATCCAGGGCACATGCCCAAGCCTTTACACGCTACGGTGCTTGATCTCATCGCCACACTATGGGAGTAGGTCTTATTACGTAAACTTGCCATTTGAGATCTTCTTTGGCAAGAAGATACCACTAATTCTACTGAGGCAGTTGCTGTGGAATGCCTCTGTCCTCTTCATGTCACTCTTGATGACATGCCAGCGAGTGTTGTTTAACAAGTGTGTGTCACATAAAAATGGCCAGATGCAGCCAGTAATGGCATATGTAAGTTAACAGCTAAAAAACTACTAGGCAAGTTAATAATAACCCTGCTGTGTCGTCAGAGGCTCTCAACCATCTGCTGCTGCAACAACAGTGAGCCATGTCCCACCCATTTAAATCTGGTTTATTTCGTGATCATCAAGGCCTGAGTTATATGTTGTGTGTGTCTGTTGGGAGTCAGGGGGGGTGTGCTTGCTCTCACGAGTGTGTTGATGAAAAGCTGAGCTCGGTACTGAATTATTCAGCACAAATACCAGGCCACAAGCCAAACAAAGATCACATGATCAGTTAACAGGTGTAGCCTGTGTGCTGGGGGTGGCCAGTCAGGAAAACATCTCAAGACATTAACCACTGGCTCTTACAAAGGGCCATACATACGTACACACACGCTCGCGCACACTGAGACGACAAAAAAGACAGCAGGGGAGACTATAGGAGAGATACAGAGGAGAGCAGGCATTGGGGGCACACAGCCTTTAATTGCTTGCTCCACTTTCACTCGTGCTCCTGGCCTTGTTCTCTTTTTCAAGATCTCTCTCTCTCTCGCTCTCTTTTTTTCTCTATCTCTCCTCAAATGACTTTTACAGGTTATGCCTGAGAACATAATGACATAATGTGACGATTATAAAAGCATTTTGCCACACGTGCATTTACTGTGACATGTTCGAGGGTTTATGGACATTGGGTTTGTTTTGGAAAATGATTTCTCTCCGAAATCCGTTCCAATTTTGAAACCGCTGCCCGATGGTCTGCTTAATGTGTGCTGTGCAGAGTCAGCAGGCACTATGTGTAATCTTTAGCCATGGCTCAAGCTGTGATCGAGCAGCGAACCCCTGCACTCAGTGGAATATGACTCAGTTCTCTTGCAAAAAAAGCTTTTTGCTTCAGGACACTGATCACACAGTAATTCCCTATTTTGTGAATGGCACTTCCCTGTAGGGCCAAATCAGTTAAAGTGTGCATGCACTGTTAGTTTTGTTCTGATCAAAAACAGGGAACTAATGTTACCCACATTTTCGGTTTGGGCAGTTGCCTAATCCGAAGGAAATAATCTCAGCATGTTTCTCAGCATGTTGGCTTGAAAATTTCAGTCTAGCTGCTGAGAACATGATCAGGGTTTTTCCTGATGATGCCTTTTGTCTACTTCCTGTCTATGGTTTTGCTTCCATCAGAAGCTGAAAATGGCACTAGGGCTCTGTCCACACGACCGTTTAATCAGACTTTTTTTGGACATTCGTGGTGTCAGGTGAGCGGCGATCGTTCTGCACGTTGGAGCAAATCAGACGGTCCACACAGGCTTTCAGGGGTGGTGGATGGTTGGCTGCACATTCAGATGACGTCAAAGAAACTTGCATGCAGCTTTTTCTTGCTTTCAGTTTCTCCAAAAGCACCCTGCAAACAGCACTATGGCCTTGGTCACAATGTATTTCATGAAGCTAGCGTTAAAGTGCTCATATCTTACATTTAATTCTTATGACGTTCTCATTTTATCTATCAAAACCTCACCCCAACCCTCTGGAATGAAATAATGTTTTGTTATTATGCATGCATTATAATGTAATAAAGCTCTGTTCTGATTGGTAGCATTGTGCTGTGTCTTGTTCAAAAAGTCGTCTGAACAGAAACCCTCCTTATAACGTCAATGAAAATGGGCTTCAAGCCTAAAAAGATATATGCACTTGTCTTACTGGACAAAAAGCAGTTTTCCCAAATCATTCAGCCCAGATTGGGACTGGAACTAAACTGTGCAGGGTGGGAGACCATTAGGAGCAGCATTGGGCCCCAGTGTCATTATGTAAGATTTAATTTAGGAGCAGTGGTTTGGATCTAAGACAGTCTGTTGTTCTTGTTGTCTGTGAGAGGAATCTTTCACATCCACTCCCTCCTCCCAACTCTCACGAAGATTTCTTAATAAATGAGACACTTTCAGCTGCACTTATACTACAGCAGCCTACATTTGTCAGTTATGCAGCCAAACTATCCAGTTCCAGATAATGTCCTTAGCCCTTAATATATTAACCATTATGTATTCAAATTCTTAATAAAATGTCTATTTAGCCCTTTCCTATAAGACCCTTATTTTTCATCATTTTTGTAGTACGCAAGAATCAAGCCATGCTCCTATTTATCTCGTTTGTACTCGTTAGGGCTTGTGTGCTAATGTTGTCCTCTTGGTCAGTCAGTATGCACATGGTGGTGTTATTGTTTACCTGTACACCTTGTTCCAATAACGAGAGGTGGCAGAATCTTAATAAGATTATGACCCTAATCCCATCTGCTGCTGGCTTCATCTTTGGAATTTACTACACACATAAACACCCACATACACTCACGCGCTCCCTCTTTTCCTCTTTGGCTTTCTTTCACGATTTCTCTGACTTGTGTTGCATGTTGACATGATTTACGACTTGTGGATTAGTGGTTATGCTGTCTAGCAGCGCACATGCCATAAAAACTACAGAGAAACCAACTGTTTATGTTGTTTTGCCTCGTTTATTTACACTCACAGCGCTTCAGCTCCGTCCTTCAGACTGAAGGCTTCATGCAATGAAAGACTCGCCATTGGGTTTCGAGCAGGCTTTACTTCTGTGCAACTCGACGCGAGACTAAAATGTTCTCGTAAGGATTCGAGACTTGCTTCAAGCAGCTTGTGAACATCTGACAGATGTGAACGAATTCCTGTGCATTCATTTCATATTTTCTCATGCATGTATTAGCAAAATGCAGGCAGAGGCTTTCTGCAACACTTCCCAGACTTGTTACACTGGGACAGATGTTCTCAGTCAGCGTGATCACTGAATAATTTCTCCCCCGTTTAAAGGTGTTCATCCCATGTGATCCATACTTTGCTGAAGAAGATCTGCTCATTTTCAGTGGTTTGATACTGCCATACTTACCAGAGTTGAAACAGTCAAGTGAAATAACTGTGTCATTGTGAAAACACTCATGAAATGTGACCTCTGCATTTAACCCATCACACGTGCACATGTGGAGCAGCGGGCAGCTACCAACAGCTCACAGGGAGCAGTGTAGCAGGATGATACCTTGCTCAAAGGAACCTCATTGGTGCCCGAAGACAGCGTTTTGTTAACTGTTGCAAAAGAACAGAACTGCTGTGTTTGCATGCCCTGCTAAGGGGGCTCCACTCATCAAGAGTTTGCACCTCTGACTAGAGAGATGTAGTAGAGCAATAAAGGCCTTGCGGGGAAAACGAGTAATTGCTGGCAAAACGACGAATGTCTCGCTGGTGTGCTATCAGAACCCTAAGATGAAACAACATATTAAATTGTTCCTCTCTCCAGAGATTATTCCTTCTGCTCTCATTTAATGGGGAGACGAAATGATGACATGGCCAATTGGAGCATATTTCTCAGGCTCTGGAGCCTGCAAGGAAGAGCGAACCACTTAAAAATCATACAGTATTATTCATGAATACAGCAGCATTATCAGAGGCATATTTTTTCTGTGTGTGTGTGTGTGTGTGTGTGTGTGTGTGTGTGTGTGTGTGTAATGGATTCTAAAGTGCGATTTTTTTTATTTTTTTATTTTTTATTTTTTTTTTATTATTTTTTTTCCTTCTCTTTCTTTTTGCTATCTAGTGTCATCCAGAGAAGGGATGGGTTCCCTTGCTGAGCCTCGGCTCCTCCCAATTATTCCTCCAGCTTAGGGAGGTTTTTTTCACCTCTGCTGCCTTTGGCTACTCATTAGGGGCTTCAACCCAAATTCTGTAAAGCTGCTTTGTGACGTCAGTTGTAAAATGTAACGCTATAAAAGAAAATTGAAGAGGCAGCTATCAACAGCGCCCGGGGAGCAGTGTAGTGGGACGGTACCTTGCTCAAGGGAACCTCAGTAGTGCCCGGGCCAGGACTCGAAAACTGCAACCTTCAGGTCTCAAAGGCAGCGTCCTAACCACTAGGCCTCCACTGCCCAATGAACGTTACTATTTTTCAATGTGAACACACCGAAGCACCACAACGAAATGTGACCTCTGCATTTAACCCATCACACGTGCACAAGCGGGCAGCTATCAACAACGCCCGGGGAGCAGTGTAGCGGGACGGAATTTGATAAATTATTGAATTTATAAAAGTTTCTGATTTATTGCTGAGGTAAAGTACAAACATTCCTACTTGTAAAAGTACTTAAGTATCAAAAGTGCTGTGAGTTATAGAGTTATTGCTGTTATTTTCTAGGGTTTAAGGGGGATCCATATGGCAGCAGATGGGAAAAACCGAGCAAGTTGTTCATATCTGTAGCTGTGAACATTTCCTTTATACTGTTAATCCCAATTAAGTGTAATCACTGACTGACTGTACTTGTAGTTTCAACACTTGAGCATCGTCTTCTGTCAAGTACCGCAACCCAAGATGTAATATAGAGAAAAGATTCTTACATAATATTTTATCAAGAACTTCCTACTTCCACTCAAGTGCAATGTACCATGTCAAGCAGTGATTATAAGCCAGAGAAATTACAACCGCAGTCAAGTGTAAAGGGCTCTGTTTTGACCAGAGAGCCTTTCTAGTCCTGTCAGAGGCACACAAAAAAAATTGGTCTGACAAATGTCAACAATCATGTCCTTGTAAAGCCTCAAGTCCTGGACCGGGCTTAACAACGAGTGTTAAATGTTCTGAGCCATAACATCGCCCTGATCCATCTCCTATCCATCCCAGATCCATCTGAACTCTTCCGCAACCATTACAAGCTTACCCATTAGTTTAGCTTAGGTAATCTGCAATAGAAAAACGTTCTTCAGCGAAGGCCTAATTATGACAGTGACCTACAGGTGGGTGGTAGACATACCATGGCAAATACCAGTTTTAACTGAGTGTGGGAGGTGAAGGTGTTAGTCAAATTTTGAGCGCCTAAAGATAACCCACACATATGTTCAGGATAAGTCAAAATGGCAACCATGTAAAAGTGCGGATGGGGAGCAGGATTTATCCAGTAGACACAGTAGGAACTGCTTAAAGACCTGACCTGACTGGTACAGTCATATTTGACCACACCTAAACCCAAATCTCACACATGAGATCCATCATCCATAGTTTCACTGGAGGGTGCATTCAACCCCTTCTCAAACTCCAGAGCCATTCTTATCACAGCTAATACTGAGAGAGGAGAGAAAACAAAAAAAATGTACTAAAGAAAGATCACTTCTTACAAAACAAACCTGAACATGAAAAATAGTGAGGTACCTGAAAAGCAGTGGCAATCTGGCATGGAGTCATCATTAAGTCATTGTACTTTTCTGTGTAGAGTTTCCAACTTAGAAGAAATGGATTACTGACATTAGGTGGTGAAACTGGCCGATAGAGCAGTGGTCTAGGCGGATTTGACTGAGAAAACCACAAGCTGCAGTGGGTCTCAATTTGGGTAGTGAACAGATACTTGAGTAACAGGATAACTGTGGTGCCATTGTTTGAATACTGACACTACTGTTTGGTTGGGGATTTAATGATGCAGTCGACTCAAGTCGGTTAGATTGACAATTTAGGGCTCACGGTTCGATATGCTTACAACATATAGAAAGAAGTCAGCTTAAAAAATACAAAATCACAGTTTGTAGTAATCCTTGGGACTCTAGAAGTATAACAATGCTCTGGTCCAAAATTTGATTGGATACTGATCAAATACTGATCACAATACAATCCAGGATTCTCTGAATATTCAGAGTGACATTTGAACGAAGAGAAACTATGACTGCTTTCAGTTTCCTAATGAGACTAGAGCTGGGAGTCAGAGGGAAAGTGTAGGGTTTTTCTCATCGACCTCTTTCCTCCCAGTTTACATGTTTGTTCCCGACCAATGACGGTGGGCACGCAAATTAAAAAAAAATCTTAATCTGACTCCAGTATTAACCGTGCTGTTACCCACATTAAGATCTCCAGTTCATTTGGTATGTGTTGGACTAAAATTCCAATGAGAGTTTGTATTTAACAAACTTTATATCCTATTTATAGCACTGCCATAAGTGAACCTCAGGGATTAAAGCCTGTACCCCAGCCTGGAGTTATACTGTGATCTAACCTTCAGAGGCTGCTCAGGACATTAATATGTGTTTAGATTATGGTCACCCAGAGCGTCAGACTAGAAGGTTCTGTCTGAGATCGGTGTAGAATACTCAGCCTCGTTAACATAGCTTTAACGACATTTTAAAGGAAACAATTTAGCAGAATAACAGAGTTTTATTATAACATTTACATTTTACATTTACATTTATTCATTTGGCTGACGCTTTTATCCAAAGCGACTTCCAGGACAGAGGAAACATTTTAAAGTAGTAACATTAAGGAGAACTTAACAGTATAGTCACCATTACATTACCTTAAGTTACACAGATTGCCATAAGCAAAAATGACGATGTCCTAATGCTCAGCCATTACAACCAATAAAATAACGTCTATGCCATCGACGTTCATGCAAACGTAGGGTTTGGGGCGCTTCAGCAGGGATCCAAGCTAGTTATCAGTGCCACTGAAAGACGAGGAAGAAGGGCATCTTCTGTGTGAGCAGGGTGTTTGTGTTACAGGCTGCATCACACATCGTTGTGCCGACCACACAGACTGCCCTCCCTATTTCGCACCACATCTGAGGATCGATTATCTGTAATTATTATTAAGACTCCCAGCTCCTCTGATTTATATGTATATAGGTTTTTTTCCAAGACAGTTGCTTGTTTTAATGAGCCGGGTTCTTGATAACACGTGCAGGCAGAAAGTGCATGTCGACTATCATGTCTAACCCTTCGTTATAGCAGATAAAACGCTCTCATATTCAATAACTCTTGGTTTAGTATACTAAACATAAATTACATTACACAAATCTATATTCAGTCATGATGCTGTTAGCACTAATGCAGAGCTTGGTGTCTCCTGCACCGGCTGCATTAATCTGCATTATAGCCCATCTACCTGCCTCGCGGGTTTCAGTTTACAAGTTTGATCACTATCTGCTGCTAAGTGAGGCTGGTGTACTCTGCAGTTCATGCAGCGATGGGACTGACTGGTTGTCATCTGGAGGTCAGGCACCAGTAATCAGGCCTCTGGACTTTCATTGGAGGAGTCAAATTACTGTCCTCTTTGTACACCTCTGCTGCTTATTTTATATGAACATGAGGGAAGAAGCTTGTTGGGTTAAAAAGAAATGAAAGAACATTGGAGAACTGAATAGTTCTGAAGTCCAGCGCCATTGCAGGGTATAACTGAGGACAGCTGTGCATCAGATGGCCCATTCATTGCCGCAGCTGAAGGTAAATTACAGTGCTATGTCTTGACGCCATCTTTGCTTTGTAATTTTGTGATATTGCACATAACAGAAAAGGCTTCTTCATGGTCCTGATGAGTTAAAAATTCAGACCGAAGCCCTGTCCGTATTGGATGTGTTTATCAGAGGGGCGTCTGTAGTAAATTTTTTATGCTTTGCTTCAGTGATAAAACTCCCATCCAGACAGCAATAAAACTGCACAGGAAGAGCAAGCGTCAAGTGCTACGGCTGAATAATTTGGGCGTAACGTCTAATTGGGATTCTGACCAGTACTGTGATTGCCATTTAAATGATGAAGTGATTATTTTAATTATGCTCTTGGACTTTTTGTCAAGAACATTGAGAACTTTGGGCTTGAGGCTTGATCAGTGAACGCAGTGTACCAGATTCACAAGCTCTGCCGTATTAAACATGAACGTCTGAATTTTTTAAGGTCTTCAAGCGTCCAGAAAAAGAAATGACGAACCGGAGGCGGAGGAGAACGTTCTAGACAGTCTAACGTAGGTATGGAAAATCGACCAAACGTTTTCTTTGTTTTGACCTGATGGGTTTACTCTAGGTTAAATTTCCCTTAACTTTTAAAGACAACACCCAGTACAGTTTACATGCACATAGTAATCGAATGACTGCAGGAAATCAGATTTTGGCTGTAATGCGATCAACATGTTAACAGGCACTGAAGTAATCTGATAATGGGAAAACTCTCGAGTCTACGAGTCACTCAGGGATCCGATTTCTTTCTAAATGCGTGACACGCAGCTTTACTGTTGCTTCACAATTCGCCAGTAAACTCATCAAAGCCAAGCACATGGCAGTTTGCCACGTTTCTTAATACGGCGTTCCTGTTTACTGCTGAACATACATTTGAGTTTATATGACTTTGTGTGAAATCTCACATAGAAACAGTGTTATTCTTTGCTATTTCACGGCTGTAGCGTTGAGAAAAGCATTTAATGTTTCTTGTTTCCCACCAACATCATCTTTATCCTGCTGTGTTTTCACACACGCACAGATCAGAACAGAACAAAATATAAATGTTATTTTATTTCTTGAAATTTAATCAGATTGAAAGTGACTTGGGCGGCACTGGTGGTGCAGTGGTTAGTGCTGTCGCCTTACAGCGAGAAGGTCCTGGGTTCGATCCCTGGCTCGGCCACGGGGCCTTTCTGTGTGGAGTTTGCAATCGCTCCCCGTGTTCACGTGTGTGTTTCCTCCAGGTTCTCTGGTTTCCTCCCACAGTCCAAAAGCTGCAGTAGGTTGATTGGATGCTCTAAATTTCCCAAATTTTGCAGCAGTTAGTACCTACCAAAAGTGATCCAAGGAAGGACTTGAATCAGCCACAGGGTCATGGGCACCCAAGCCTCACTAATGAATGTGGGGAGTGAAGGCTAGCCCGTCTGGTCCAATCTCAAAAAGGAGCACAATATATTAATGTTGACTCTGATAGAAAGGGGTCAGAACACGCGATCAGAGCTGTTTTAACAGCATGAGGGACACACTCAGCATTAGGCAGGTGGTGTTAATGTTATGGCTGTTTGGTGCGTGTAGCCTTCTGAATGCTTCCCTACAGTAAACAGTTTCACTTGACTCTAGGTGAGCTTTATCAGTGTTTTTGTGAGGCTTTTCAGTGTTTAAGACTATAGAAGCGTTTCACTGTGGCCTGTTCTGACATTTTTTCTCTCTTTTTTTTGTCTCTAAAGCGACAGTGATATGATTAGACATCCGTAAATTGCTTCTTGACCTCGAGTCTGAGAACGGCGGCTTGTAGTGCATACCCTACATGTCTCCCTCGTGTGTTCATCTAATTAATCAACATACTTTCTCCCAGTATTTGTGGCTGGGCCTTGAATAGGTGCTCGAATCGGGCATGTCCGGGCCGTTTCGCAGCTTTTTTCATATTCAACCTAACCGGTTAAGGGATAAGCCTCATAAGTTGGAATCCTTGTGTGCAGTCATCGCAGTAGACGAGAGCAGAGGATGTGATCAGAATGGAGAGGATGTGAGCGTTGATGCAGGGAACGGTGGAGGGGGTAGGGAAAAGATGGATGAGAGGGAAGGATGTGTGTGTGTGTGTGTATGTGTGTGTGTGTGTGTGTGTGTTATTCCAGTCAGAGAACTGACAGGTGCGGACAGGCTTGTGTGGACCTATGATGTTCATTTTTCTGTCTGTATCTATTGCTTATTTTCCTCCTTTGTTTTTGTTGCTCTCTTTCTCTCTTTCTCTCTCTCTCTCCCTCCTACCCC
>JBBPDA010000132.1:19338356-19349114 GCA_037974385.1 Arnoldichthys spilopterus | reverse complement strand
GATGGGTTAAATGCAGAGGTCACATTTCGTTGTGGTGCTTGAGTGTGTTCACAATGACAAAGAGTCACTTTCATATCGGTCAGACCCTACTCTGGTCCTTTAGAGCTGAGCTGGCATTTCTGCATTGCTGAACACCCCCACCTCACAGGCAGCTGAAGCATTTCATCAGGCTGGAAATTGCATCTGATACATTAAGGACCTTTTAACTGCTGGAGGTATTGAATTACCGAGGTGAACACAGCTGCTGATGAACACCTTTATTACTACTGTTACACACTGACACTCCAGCATCTCACACCTCCATCTGGATCTCTGCTTACCTCATTAGAATGTAATTGTGGTCAGCAATGCTTCGGCTTCCGCTGGCTATTTCTCAGCTCCAGACTGAATCCATTTGTTAAACACACTTATAGACCAGAGATCAATTATATTGGAGCAATAAAGACTCCCTTGTATCATTCAGCTGCTTTTCACACTGGAGCGGTCAACGTGTATACCATACATGCAGGTGTTCTCTGATTGGTTGGACACTTGGTGAGGATTATTTTCAAAGTCAGAAGATTTAGCCTCACGGTTATAGTGACTAGCAATACCCTCGATTATATAAAGGTTCATGAGCCACAGGTTTATTTTTACAAAATGTACCAAGAAACTCCAAAATACGTCATTCCAACATAGAGTCATGATGCACATCATTTCTAAAAAAAATCTGATATTCTTTATGTACAAGCAGAGCAATTGTCCTTCACACTGTACAGATTTGGCAAATTGAAACGCTGCAAAGATAATTTAAATGCTAATAACAACGAAAGTGCATTTTATTGGACATAAATGTGTTTTTAAAAGTAATTATTGTCTAATTTAACGTTTTTATTTATTTTTTTGCTTTTGTTTATTTTTTAAGTCAAAATAAGTATTTACATTTTAGAGCACAGTTAAACGAAATTAAATAGCTAATATTCAATGTATTTAATAACACAATTAAATAAAATATTGGAAAAATAACACCTAAAATATCTCTGCACAATTTATATTTTTTTATTGTTTATTTCTTTTCCAGCTTCATTAAATTCAACAAATAAAGAGCATAAGTTCCTTAAAATGAACTGTGTGAAAAGTGAAATGAAAAGTGTGTTTGCTGTACAGGCTGTGCACCTATTTCCAATTTTCCACACCACCGTATAAAAATATTGCATATGCTGAAAGTGTGTCCACCAGGCTCGGTTTCCTACTGTAAGGGAGAGCAGCAGGAGAATATAAAATATGCATTATCATCATGCAAACTGCCAAGTAATTATTGCTGATTCATTCAGATGATAAATTGCAATTAAGTTTAATATATTTTCTTTAATTAAGTCTAATCGAGTAACCTTGACAGGCTCAATACACGCCCAGGCATACACAAACAGGCTCGGGCAAACACACAGGCCCTGGCACATGCACATAGATACACACAGGCCTGGAGAAAGCCTCACAAAAAACAACCTAATCAGCCAGAGAAATCGAAGCGGGCCAAAGTGTTTTCAACGTTATCTCCATGGTTCCGACGGGAATTCCATAAAAAGGGTCGTTTCCTGGTGGGAGTGGGCTCCTCTCCATTGCTGGTGAAAATACCCGACCCGCTCTTTGTTCGGGTATCCTTCGGTACGCACGATGTAATGGGGAAAAGTTCACTTTAGAACCCAGATACACACCACTTCAGTCCAGATCGGTCAAGGGGCAGTAGGGACAAAGCTCAAGAGCGAATCTCCCTCTTCAGAGTGCCACTCTAAAGGAAGAGTGTGTTTTGCTTAGCACCCGGGGTAACGACGCTTGGCTCCGTTCGCCGCTATGGGCTGTTCACAAGTTAATGCAATCTCATCAGCTTACGTAACTGTTTGAGCAAAAGAACTTTCCGTGGCCTTTGCCGCATTCGGAATAGCTGGAAGAACAAAAGAAATGGATCAGCGGGGGGAAAGGAAGAGGACGACTCGTTCAGGAATGAATCACTCCATACTAATCTCTTAAGTTAATTGCTACGAACTCATTTTAAAGAACGGTGAGGCGTGATAAATCTGCAGAAGGCGGACACTGCGGGTTCGTGACAGTACAAAAGGCTGGCGGTGGTAAATCTCCACATCGGGGAACGCCGGAACATACACCGGAACGAACATGGGCCATTAGCGCTAATGGCTAAAGCGAAGAGGAACGTCCCTTTTGCTAACCTTTCAAGACTTCTCCAAGGACTTGTTACCGCCCTTGGAAAGGAATCAGCACCTCCACCGCTTCTGCTAGGTCTTGCTCTTCTACGCTGAAGGGAAGAGATACAGTTGGCTTTGGTCCTCTAGTCACTGTGGGCAGGCTGTGGTGGGCTCAAGCTCATTTCAGCCTCTATGGCCAAGAACCAAACAAAATCAGGCAACCCACACAATATGACTTCCCCTGAACTTCGCCCTCCAGCTGAAAACAACCACCGGGCATGGGTGGGCCATCCGAGGCCGAACGTTTGCTCAGACTCGCGTTTAAAATTCAGCCTGCCTTGTCCTACTTACCGATTCTTCAGAAAAGTTACAGATCTTGTTATTTCACTTTTTCTTCCTAAGGAGATGTTGTTTGACAGCTATACATCAGGGACTGGCGTGTCCCCTCAGTCATTAGCATAATGCTCTGTGGCTACGTTATTATTAAAAGGAACAACGCGAAAGAAACTGCGTCGGCTCTTGCAACTGCTTCAAGTACCGGCTGGCGAGGCGAGCGCGCTAAAGCCGGCGCAGGCCTGCACTTCAAGGCACGCAGCGAAAGCGCCCTGCATTTGTTCACTTGTTCCAAGCGGTATCTTCGAGACGCCCGTAGGGATAGGATACATGAAAAGGTCAGCATCGACGCGAACCCCCGCACATTCGTTCCGACACATTTCCAGCTACTTAGGCCAGATCGCGGTGTAGCTGCAGAGCGCGTGCCCGACCCAGGGGCATCTGCTCGGCCTTGTAGAACAACCTCTGCTGCCGTGCAGATCCACCTGCTTAGCGTCTATAGATTATGGCCCACTTCAAGCAGACTGCCGCACTACAAAAAGCTGTAAGCTGCTTATCCGAAGCCAAACAAACCCAACAGCTGGATTAAAGACAAATTTCACCAGAACTGCAGCGTCTCAGGCAGAGCGGGAGTTGGCAAGCGGCTGCGAAGAGCCGCGCGGCCCAATTAGCCGCCAGCTGCCACAGATCAGTAGCGCTTCGACCCCCGTACCACCGCTGACCCTGACGGAGTTTCTCAAGTTGCACTTTCGGCTCTTCCTTTAACTTCCGTTCAGATGACGCTCTTCGATCACAGAACAGATGGCGCCAGGCTCGGCTCTTCATCGAATGCTTTCGACGCGGAGGCGGTCGCGCTACAGGCCTAACGACAAAAAAAAGAAGACGACGGAAATGGATCCGGCAGTAGCACCTTGAATGAACGAACGGGCTTGGTAGGTCAAAGCAACGAGGATGCATCCTCTCGCGCTCCCTCTCTCCTCTGTCTGTCTCCAGATAAAAGCTAAAATCAATAGCACAGTATCTCACATGCCCAACAGTGGAGGAAGCCTCCGATGGAAAGTTACGACTGGCTAATTAGCGTCACACAGCCATTCTGGCACCTGGAGGGGTGGGGGGGTGGGAGCAGGACACTAAAGCTTGGATCACACGCACCACGTAAATCACTCGCTCCGGGCACATCTTTGATTGGCGCCGGCGATGACGGGATTTTGTTCGCGGAAATTGTTTATGTACGTCCTAGAGCCTTCCTGTAAAACCGCTCGATAAAAATCCTCGCACAACACACCGGACTCTTGATTTCAAGGTAGGCCCTGCATTTCCCAGAGCTTTCAGAAAGGCAACTGCTTACGTTCCGTCTAGCCCATTAGAGCTGGACGGCAAAAACACCCTGAGAGTAATTAAAACCAATTCAATTCCCCACCCTATGGAAAAGAAACACACCAATGTCAGACACGGTAATAAAACGAATGCAGTTGCAGTAATACTTGATTTCCGATATACAGCACATACACCACAATGCCATTTGTGGGCAGTAGCTGCCGTGATTGCTTTTTCAGTCCAGGGTACAGCCAACACTCTCCCTCTTTGCCATGTATAGCACTCATTCTCCTCTCCATTTAAGTCTATGTGCCTCTGGCAATGAAGCCTAGCACTCCTTCTGCACGCTTCCACAGGTATTGAAGAAATCCCCTTAGACCTGAGCACCATCCGCCGCTTGAAGTGCAGTCTAAAGTGTCCAGATTGGTGCGCTGAGATTCCGGCCTGTATGGCCTGCAACCTGCCGGGCTGAGGGCATTATTAAATCCCAGACCGATAGGGAAAAAAGCCAGCCAGTGGAAAGCTCTCCTGGGTTCCTAACAGGGTCATAGATGCGATGGTTACTGTGCCCACCTGCAGAGACGAGTTCTAGTGTCCTATACTAGAATCAACACCACCTGTGGTGATTATTCTGTGTTACCATGGAGACAGAAGCATATACACATGGTTACCACCTTCTCACATCAGCTTTCCCCCCCACCTTCTAAATGTGGGGTGTTGTGGATGCAGAAACATCACAGCAGGGAGACGTAGCCTAATGACAAAGAAAACGAGGGCTCTTTGATTGGAGAGTCTGAGACTACAGAGAGCAGTGAGGGTCTACAAAGGCCAGTGAGGGTCTACAAAAGGCCAGTGAGAAGAAAATGGGAATTACTTTGCGTTGGACTTCCATTGGACGGCAGAGCTTGGAATTTCATCATTTTCGACCTCCACATGTTTGAGCAACTATGAAAGTGAAAGTGACAATTTGTCATTGTGAACACCACAATGGAACGGGACCTCTGGATTTAACCCATCACAGGTGCACACGTGGAGCAGTGGGCAACTATCACCACACCCAGGGAGCAGTGTAGTGGGAATGTTCCTTGTTCAAGGGTAGTGTCAGTAGTGACCAGTAGTGACCAAGATGGGGACCTTCAGGTCCCAAGGGCAATGTCCTAACCACTAGACCACCACTGCCCACAAAGTGAATACTGATGGGAAAAACCCTGTATAATGGTTAGAGATGCCCCTGTAATCTGAAGGTTGTTGGTTTAAATCCCAGACTGGTATAGGTACCACTGAGGTACCTGTGAGCAAGGAACTGTCCCCAAGCACTGCTTCCTGGGTACTGCACATGTCAGCTGACCACTGCTCCTACACAGATGGGTTAAATGCAGAGGTCACATTTCGTTGTGGTGCACTGTGCTGTGGTGTGTTCACAATGACAAATCACTTACTCACTCAACCTAACAAACTATGAATGAACTTGATCAGTTGAGAAATCCTTCACCACTTTCCCAGTAGGTTTTCCCACTTTATAGGGGCAACATCCGTGGCTTTTCCTAGTCAGCGGTCCGAAATCACAGTGTCAGACACTGCATGTCAATTGTTATTGGCCATAAATTGAACAGATCTATCAATCGACCATGCTTGTGTGCACCTACACATGTGTATGGATAGGCATTTAGGCGTTTTCACCTGCCTGTGTGCTGGCATGCGCTTTTGAGGATCCCTCAGGTAGCAAGCAGTCAGCAGGTGTAAGTGGATGGTGATGAATGTCCAGCAGTGATCTGGCGACCTGCCGAGAGCGCTACACCCTGGACGCTACGTCACCTACGCGGCCATCCATCAAGCAGCAGGCGCCAACAGCCAGAGAGAGCCATACATCATCAGTGGTCTCCGGAGTGCAGATACCGCATCGTGGTCCCTCCCCCCCAGAGCCTCATTCTATTAGCGCCACTGCAGTAGGCTGGGCCAAAATGGTCACATGGGCAGAGACCTGGAAGACTGAGAAGTTTTGTGTCCAAGGTGTTTAGAACTTGTTCCTAGCCCCTAAAAGGCCATTTCATAGGCTACTTAAGCCTCGAGTTGAATCCGGTTTACCGGGGAAGGAGGTCTATTGTAGATATTAAGGGATCTGCTTGGTCGACACCTACAGAACAAAAGCATGCCTGTAATACGACCAAGCTGGCGAAAAAAGGAAACAGGAATTTTGTACCTTCCAGTAAGCCTGTGCTGAAGATAGAGAATCTGTGCCAAGCCATGTTCCATTCGAATGATATACACCTTATCGTTTGGCCGCCAGAAGAGGTTTTGCCATCTATTACCAGATTTTGTTATTACATTATCATGAGGTCAGTTCGAACAGGACTGCTTTTATTGAGCCTGCTCTGGGTTCGGTGAATTACAGAAGGTAATTTGCTCTGGAATTATTACTTGTCAGACTGCGGACACTGAAGATTAGTACTGGTTGAAAATTACGGATCTCCTCCGTAATCACTTAAATCACAGCACCTCATCAGGTAAAATTGGTCAGGCTGCAATGGGACTTGAGCCAGAGAGCTATGCAACCCAAACATCAGAAAGGAAGGCCTGGTTACCAACCTTACAAACCCCTCTACCACTCCATCTTTCACTCACAGCCATTATTTGTGCCTGTGTCATCCGTACCCTGTTCAAACGGAAAAAAAAATCTGCATATCCGTCAGGACCCTGCCTGAGTGGGCCGCCTAGTTTTACAGTGCGTGCAAGCAGGCGGGCGTGTGTGTAGTGAGGCGTGCAGGTGGACATTTGGATAATTGTAAAACGCAGGCCGGCTCATGTGGCCACGCGGGCGGAAAACACCTTGCGGTCAATACGCTGCACTGCTCATTAAAGACGCCATGCTAACTCTGGCTTTCAGAATGTAGTTCAGCCAGAACTGACACACTCGGGCTGCCATACCAACACGGAGGTGGCACTGAACACAAGGGAGGGCTGGTAACAGAATTGTCTCATTCTCTTGGATAACAGGGTTGACATCATTGTGACCTTTTTCTTCTGCTTCTTGTTATTATTATTATTATTATTATTATTATTATTATTATTATTATCATCATCTCTGTATGTACATTTGCTTCTGGGAACATCACCGATGATCTGCTTACCTGTATTATCAGACACACAGAAGAAAACTTCTACCGTCACTACTACTAATGCTTAATTTAGGATTTATCATGTGTATTTGTTGACATGGTGTGTGTGTGTGTGTGTTTGTGTGTGATGGGTTGGTCTTCTGTCCTGGGTGTAACCCGCCTTGGGCCCGTAGTCAGCTGGGAAATGGAAAAAGTGGTTTAGATAAATTGGATGGATGGATGGATGGATGGATGGCTGGATAGGTAGTGTGTGTGTGTGTGTGTGTGTGTGTGTGTGTGTGTGTGTGTGTGTGTCAGTCAGACAGAAGAAGAAGCAGAAGAAGAAGCAGAAGAAGAAGATAAAGATAAAGACAGAAGACACAAGAAGAAGAAGAAAGAAGAAGAAAGAAGAAGAAGAAAGAAGAAGAAAGAAGAAGAAGAAAGACGACAGAAGACAAGAAAAAGAAAGAAGAAAATGACAAAAGACACAAGAAGATGAAGAAAGAAGATGACAGAAGAAGAAGACAAAACAGAGACGAGAAAGACAGAGAAGAAGAAGACAACATGGACAGACAGAAGGTGAAGACTAATAATACAGGAGAAGAAACAAACTTTACCGTCCAAATGTGTTGGCCTGTACAGCCGCTCAGCTGGGCCTGACTGTACCAGAGGTGGCTGTGCTTGTTTAATCAATTCCAAGCGAATGTTAATGAATGTGACAAACTGCGATTGTGCACACACACACTAACAAAGTGCAACACAACATGTGACCTCAACAGCACCCAGGGAGCTACTCATGTGGGATTTAATGCGGGAGGTGCTGCGTGGCATTCTGTCCTCTCCCAGAGAAACAGGATGCATGAGAAAGTGAAGTACGGTGTAAGAACACAGCAGCGCACACAGGCTGAACGGGAACAAAAGAAATATGTCAGTGGTGAAGTGTTATGGCTCTTCTGTCACATGTTAGGCTGAAGTTGATTACAGAAGGGTGTGAAGATGAAGCGGCAGATGAATCACAAAATGCAGGCGTGATGAGCCTGGTGTGTCTCAGCACAATGGGCTTCAGAGACCTCCTCCATGCCGAAACAGACATTACCACACACGGCGTAATTGGGCTTTGGCATTAGCATTTGAATGACACCTTGAAAGGGCAGAAAGAAAGGAAGAACAGAAAAAAAGGTGTAAAGAAAGAAAGACAAAAGAAAGACAAAAGAAAGACAAAAGAAAGATAGAAAGAAAAAGAAAGAAAGAAAGAAAGAAAGAAAGAAAAAGAAAGAAAGAAAGAAAAAAAATGGAGGAAAGAAAAGGTGTAAAGAGAGAAAGAAATAAAGAAATAAATAAAGAAAGAACAAATGAACTGAAGAATAAAAGAAAGAAAAAAGAAAAGAAGAAAGAAATGTTGTAAAAAAGAAAAAACAAAAGAAAGAATTGAAGAAAGAAAAAGGTGTAAAAAAAAGAAAGAAAGAAAGAAAGAAAGAAAATGGTGTAAAGAAAGTAAGAGAGAGAGAAAGAAAGACAGAAGGAAAGAACAAAAGAAAGAAAGAAAGAAAGAAAGAAAGAAAGAAAGAAAGAAAGAAAGAGAAAGAAAGAAAAGACTGAAAGAAAGGTGAAGAGAAAGAACCAGGGGAAAGACAGGAGACATTAGGATCAGAAGAGATGACCAACACACGCTGGAATAGAAGAGCGAGGGATGCGGGACTACAGGAGGAGGAGGGAGGTGTATTAGAGCAGCTGTGTGTTCTGATTAAAGATGAGCACTAGTTGGTCGGGAGCCGATGAGAAAAGAAGAAGCAGACAGGGGTTTAATTGGCTGATGACCTGTCCTGCGGTAAAACCCTCAGCCGCAGCAAGGGACTCTCTATCCATTTCTCTCTCTCTCTCTCATTTCCTCTCCCTCTTTATCCTACACACATTCTGTGCAGAAGTGTGGATTTTGTGGTCATATGATTTATCCTTTTTGTTTTTTACTGAATAATAACTGCAGTGTAGACTGAAACACACACGCGGTGCCGTTTATGGACAGTCTCTATTCACCAGGTCAGATTTTCTAGGAACCACATGAGGATATGAAACGGGAGGAAGACGAATGGTGATCATCTTTATACTGTAATTCCTGCTCAGGTTATGAGGATAGAGACCTTTACGCTTCTGAGGAACTCTGCTAACTTCATGTGCAACGTTATTCACCTGTGCTCATCACTGGAAATGGAACCATTGATATTTTTCTGGACTCCACAGTTCCTTCACTTTTCACAAACTTCCTACAACTGTCTTTAAAAAACGATGCAGCTGTAGAACACTAGCAGCACATAGGCCAGGCTGGTTCTGCAGTACCAACAGTCGCTTAGGGCCCCTGAGCCCTAAGGGCCCCATGTATTACTATTATTACTGTTACTCATATTTATTATTATTATTATTATTAATAACAACAACAACAATAATAATAATCATAATATTACCAATAAAAATACTACTACTACTAATAAAAATAATACATTAATAATTACATCATGTTAATTTTATATTATATGTATTATTTTATATTATAATGTCTTGATTCTACAATGTTTCATTGATTTTAATCCACCAGTTTTAAACATTTTTAAGCTTTTTATTATATATAATATTATATATATAAAGAATATACTACACCTGTAGTAAAGAACATAGCAAAAACTCATATGCACATTTATTTCAGTGTTTGAACTTCTAGGCCTCATCATTCTTCATGCAGAGTTGGGCAAAGTGGCAGTCTGCCTAAAGTGAAAGGACCTTCATGCATGCTCACTTACTCTCTGCAGCTTCTCTGCACATGTTTCCTCAGCGACAGGGTCATGGGCACCCAAGGCTCACTGATGTATGTGGGGAATGGAGGCTAGACCATCAGGTCTGATCCCACAGTGGTTTAAAAAGTGAACACTGACTCTGATAGAAAGGGCTCAGAACACACAGTGCACCACAGTCAGAGCTGTTTCAGCAGCAGAAGGAACCTAAACACCATATGGGGCAGGTGGTTTTAATGTTATGGCTGATGCATGTGTAATTGCAGGTCCCCAAATAGAATTTAGGACCCCCACACAGACGCGCACATTTCAATCACTCTATACTTGTCTGAGTCACTTATACAGACACATACCCTGGCTTCAGTTTATGCATGTGCGAGGCGAATGTCTCTCGCCTGCTGACTCTAACACACCTGAGCAGCAGCACAGGAAGTATCCCAGAATGCAGAGCGAGGCAGCTGTTAGGGACGCTGCGGGGAAAATGTGCGTCCCTCCCGTTTGGTCACCTGCTCTGTCACAATCACTCATTCTCTCCATTAATCAAAGCGCACACACACCTGCTGTCAGCACACCTTCTTTCACTTAGCCCGGGATAACAGTGTCATGAATAGGCGAGAACACGCTTTCCTTCAGCGCTGCTTCCCTTTCTCTCTCTCTCTCTCACGCTCGCGCTGTCCTCACACTTCTGTGCTTCATCATCATCTCTCTCTGCCTCTCTCCCCAGCTCTCAGCAGACAATGATAAACGCCCTGTCACGTCTTCCTTTCCGAGGGAAAAGTCATAGAGAGAGATACAACGAGGGGGGGTGTGAGAGAGAAAGAAAGAAAGAAAGAAAGAAATAAAGAAAAAGAAGGAAAGAAAGAAAGAAAGTAAGAAAGAAAGAAACAAAGAAAGAAAGAAACAAAGAAAGAAAGAAAGAAAGAAAGAAAGAAAGAAAGAAAAAAGACAGGGAGGTAAAGAAAAAAGAAAAAAAAGAAAGCAAAGAGAGAGAGAGAGAGAGAGAGAGAGCGAGAGCGAGCGAGAAAGAGAGAGAGAAAGAAAGAAATAAAG
>JBBPDA010000132.1:19301211-19309284 GCA_037974385.1 Arnoldichthys spilopterus | reverse complement strand
GAGAGAGAGAGAGAGAGAGAGAGAGAGAGAGAGAGAGAGAGAGAGAGAGAGGGAGAGAGAGAGAGAGAGAGAGAGAGTGTGGAGGGACTCGATTTAAGAAGGTTGCACAAGGACCGCAGGCACCTTTGCTACTGAAATATGTTGCAATTAGAATAATGGAGTGTGAGAGGGAAGCAGAGTGCACACACACACACACACATCAAGGACACTAAGCACTATACTGTCATGGTGCTCTACTTGATGACGGTACAGCTTTGCTCTTCAGTGGGACCACTATACCCCCCACCCCCCACATACACACCGGAGGCTAGAGGCCGACCACACAGTGCACAATAACTACAGCTAAAAATAGAGTTTTAAACTTTTATCAGATCCAGTGGGGCTGCAGAGAGGACAACTTATCAGTCATCACCACAGAAACCACAAGGCTTTCCCAGCAACACTCTGCCCAAGCCAACTGGACTCATTTCTGACCAATTTTCCCTGAGTCCTAATAATAACAGCGTCTACGCAATTTGTGCTCCCGACCGCCCTTGTTCTGCTCAAAAACAGCGCACTTGGAGTATTGTTCTAGGGTCCTAGGGCTTGTGCTGCGATAGAGGAACTGAAGGACTCGACTGTGGATGCACCTACAGTCAAGCGATCTGGAGATTTCCCTTTAAACTCGCTTATACGTTCGAAAGGGTGGGCAGATGTTACTACTGGTGCTTGGCGTAGTGTAGTGTACACTGATCAGCTAGAACACCAACACTACCTGCCTTTTATTGAGTGTGTTCCCCTCTTGCTGCTGGAACAGCTCTGACTGTGGTGCACGGTGTGTTCTGACCCCTTTCTATCGGAGTCAGCATCGTGGGATCGGACCAGACGGGCTAGCCTTCGCTCCCCACATGCATCAGTGAGCCTCACGTTCCCATGACCACTGTCCAGGTCACTGTTGTGCTTCCGTGAATCACTTTTGGTAGATACTACTGCACACCTGGAACATTCCACAAGACCCGCTGTTTTGGAGATCCTCAGATCCTTACTCTCACCCATTTTTCCTGTTCGCAGCACACTGACTTAGAGAACTGACTGTTCACTTGCTGCCTAATATATGCCACTCACTTCCAGGTGACACTGTAATGGAACTAGTCAATAACTTTACTTGTCAGTGGTGTTAATGTTATGGCTGATTGGCAAAACGCTGGTAAAATCGAAAACGTCAGTCATTACAGAAAGCTAGCTGTTATTTCCATTGTGCAATGGGTAAGGTTATTGTAAGGCATTGTTCAGACTGTGTCTGACTGACCAGAGGATGCTGGGTCTCACAAATACCTTTCTATGACTTTTCTCCAAATTAGTTCTTGAGAAAGCTCCTAAAAAGCCTACATCGGAGTCCCAACCAGTTCTTTTGCCCAAGCACATGAGCACCACACTGTGCTCCAATGTGTGTGTAGATCGTGTTCTCGCATTAGAGAAGACTGGCGAATGCCAAGATCTTCTTAACTGTAGCTGGTGAATAAGGTGCATTGAGATCAGATGGTCTCCTTCATACAAGACGTCAATGTAATCCCTCTTACAGCAGTCGTTCGCTGTAGGAACATATGATCGATCAATTCATCTTTCGCATGGTGCTCATGCGCAAAAGGACCATGTATGTGCGATACGCTGGTCAGACCTTGTCGTCTCCATTGGTCTCCTTTCTGGCACCAGAAGAGTTTCAGATGTTCGGAAACAGCTGGAAACGACGCTCTTTGTGTCTTAGTGCGCAGTGGTGGCCTAGTGGTTAGGACGCTGCCTTTGGGACCTGAAGGTCACAGGTTCGAGTCCCGGACCGGGCACTACTGAGGTGCCCTTGAGCAAGGTACCGTCCCGCTACACTGCTTCCCGGGTGCTGCTGGTAGCTGCCCGCTGCCTCACGTGTGCACGTGTGATGGGTTAAATGCAGAGGTCACATTTCGTTGTGGTGCTGGAGTGTGTTCACGATGACAAATTTTCACTTTGACGGACTTCTTAGTGTTTATCTTTACATCTGTGCTTCTTTACTGCTGAACGCCGCAGTTTAGGGACAGATGGGAACATGGAGGCGAGCGAATGAGAGAGAGCGAGGGGGAGACGTGGGGTACGGGAGGGAAGGATGGATGGCGGAAAGAGGGACGCGCAGGAGGAACTCGTATCAGTCAGGCCAGCGGCTCTGTTTACCGGGCTGTCATCGCTCTCGCTCACGCCTGTCCCTCGAGCATGATGCACGACAGGGACGCGTGGAAATATTTAGCCGGGATGATCTCGGCGAGAAAAAAAATGAATGAATATTTCATGCCTGATGGAGTCTTTTTAATATTTCAGCTGTAATTAATAAGGCCGTGGAACACTCGTCAGGCGCCGGAGAACAGGGCCACTGGATGTCAGACGCAGATGAATGAGAGAACGTTGAGAGACACACACACTCACTCACACTCACGTACACACATTCCATAAACACACCCCTTGAGAAAATGGGAAAATAAGTAAACAAGTCACTGAATCAAATCAATGAATCACTAAATCAACAAATAAGGATAAAGACAGAAAGACAGACAAGCAGACAGACACACGGATGGACAGAAAATTCCATCGACAGAACAATCCATTAGTTGCCAGATCATGATGCCAACACGTCATTTAAGTGAGTGATTGTCATTGTGAACACACCACAGCACAGCACACAGTGAAATGTGACCTCTGCATTTAACCCATCCGTGTAGGAGCAGTGGGCAGCTGACGTGGGCAGTGCTTGGGGACAGTAACCGTTACACCATATGTAATTATAAGCATATAAAAAAAATCATAAATTCATGACTAATGTTGTTCTTTGATGTGAAAAACAAAGTCAAAATGTGTATCACACTGAAGTGGATATATGCAGATCAGCCATAACATTAACACCACTGACAATCTAGTTATTTCAACTGTCGGGGGGGGGGGGTATACTAGGCAACAAGTGAACAGTCAGTTCTTTGAGCTGATGTCCTGGAAGCAGGAAAAATGGGTAAGTAAGGATCTGAGTCACACTGACAAGGGTCTTATTGTGATGGCTAGCAAGCGGCAGGTCTCGTGGAGTGTTTTCCAGCTATACAGTAGCTTGGTACATACCAAAAGTGTTCCAAGTAAGCAGAACTGGTGGATCAGCGACAGGGTCATGGCCACCCAAGGCTCACTGATGCATGTGGGAAGCTCTGATCCCACAGAAGAGCTAGTGTGGTTTCAAAATTGAATGCACAGTGCACTACAGCCAGAGCTGTTTCAGCAACCCTACTCAATATTAGGCAGGTGGTCTTAATGTTTTGGCTGGTGTATATCATGTACGGATCATGCTGTATGTGGCGAATCATAATCATCATCATTATTTTCATATCTACGTCCTGGCCCAGGTACCACTGAGGTACCCTTGAGCAAGGACGCGTCCCGCTACACTGCTGCACGTGAGAATGGGTTAAATGCAGAGTTGGTTATGGCGCACTCTGTGACGGGGTGTGTTCACAATGACAGTCACTTTATTTATTTGCCCTTCTTCCCTGATACTGTAGGTAAAAAAAAAGGAGCTAAAATAAATCATAGAGACATCGACGGATCAGCGAGTCAAGGATGAAATCGCGTTCCTGGACGCAGAAGCGTTATGCTGCATGGGATTCAGCTCAGAGAGAAAGGCCAAACATTCCTGCTTAAGTACAAGGCCAAGCCAAAATCAAAATCAGGTAAGGCAACAGAAGTAAAGCCCAGAGCATGAACCATTGATCCAGAAGAGAAAGTGTGATGAGCAGAAGCTTCTCCACATCAATACAAACCCCTTCTGCACCTTCATCACTGCAGGTTTGTTATCCTCACATGTTTTCTCCTCCTACACCTACGCACACGCACGCGCACACACACACACACACACACACACACACACACACACACACACGCTCTCTCTCTCTCTCCTCCTCTCTTCCGACACCACTCAGCTCCACCATTTTTGGAGCTGTTCGGCACACGCAAACACGCACATGCATGCAAACGCACACACACATACACAACGGCGCACACACACACACACACACACACATGGACCGAATAAAGACACGTCAGCCTGGTGGCACTGGAGCTATGAGAACAAAGGTGTGTATTTTGGGAGCTATTGCTGTGAGACTGTGTGTGTGTGTGTGTGTGTGTGTGTGTGTGTGTGTGTGTGTGTGTAGGGCCAGGAACTCTTCTCTCTCTGCGATTCATTACCTCTCCCAGGAAGAGCTCATTTTCCTCATGGTCCCACTGTCAAACACCAGCAAACACTACTGCCTACAAACTGCACAGTCCCTTCTTTCACTCCTTGACTCTTCTCCTCCTCTCCTACTCTGCTCTCCCCCTCTCTCTCATTCTTCCAAGCTGCCGCTTTTCTTTGCCTCTCCTCTTTAATCTCTCTCTTCCCTCCTCCCCTCTTCCGTTATTCTTTTCCTCTCTTCTCTTTCAATACTCCTTCCTTTCTTCTCTGCTCTCCTTTTCTTCTTTCCTCCCTCTTCTGTCCCATCCTTTATTTATCTATCTTTTCTTTCCCCCCCACCTCTTTTTTCCTTTATTCCCCTTCTCTCTCTCTCATCTTAGTCCACCTCTTCTTTTTCCCTTTCCCCGTTGCTCACATTTCTGTCACTTCTCTCTTCTCCCGTTGCACTTTTTTCTTTTTTTCCCCCTTATCTCTTTCAGTCGTCCTTCCTTTCTTCTCCTTTTCTTCTTCCCCCCCTCCATTCCAGCTTCTTTCCCTCGTCTCTCTCTCTCCTCTATTTTTCTTTCCATCTTCTATCCTGTTCTTTCCTCCATTTCTCTACATTTGTTCTTTACCTCTCCTACCCCGTCTGTTCCTTCTCTCTCCTTCCTTTTGCTTCATTTCCCTTTCTCTCCCATCTCCATCCATCTCCTCTTCCTTCCCTACCCCTTTCCTCTCATCTCGTTTACTTCCCTCCTCTCCTCGTGTATTTTTCTTTTCTTTATCTCCTGCAATCATTCTTCCTTTCTTCTCTGCTCTCCTTTTCTTCCTTTTCCCCTCCATCGCTAAGTTTCCCTCTTCTATCTCCTCTCCTCTTTTCCCCCTTCTCTCCCATCTCTGTCCATCTACTCCGTCTTTCCTTTCCCTTTGCTCTCATCTCTGCCTCTCTTTGTTTCCCCCCCCCCCTGCCCATATTACTCTCCTCTCTTTTTACACTCCTTTTCGCCAGGCATGCCAGCACTGTAATGCTCCGGCTCAAACAATTATGTGTAACCAGATCCTCCCATCCGTCCTCGGTTTTTCCTTAATAAAACATGGCAATAAACAAATAGAAAGGGAGGGAAAAAAAAATCCCTCCTTTAAAGAGCGGCGCACAATCGGCCTCCCTCGGGTCGCGCCGTGTGGCAATATTACAGACGGTGATGAATAATAGCTCCTTATATGCAAACTTTAAATAAACTTTAATCAATTTCAGAATGTGGGTCCCCAGCTAATCCATTCAGCGCTTTACAGCAGCACACAATCGTACAAGCATACACACACACACACACACACACACACACACAAAGCCGTGGTAAGGGAACAATAGGGCAGTATTTGTGTTGTTTACGAAGTCTCTGTGCATCTACAGCAAACACTCTTGAGCCCCATTTGCGCTCATTACTCGTCACTCTAAATAACCGAGCCAAATCAGGCCTCTGATTACGCACCAAGAATTATCATTTGCTCCCTCTCCTTCTCTCTGTGGAGCTTAGAACATTCTCTACCTCTCTTACACTCTATTTTTAGCTTCTTTCATTGCCCCTCTCTGCTACCCCCCACCCCCACCCCAGATTTTATCCCAAGCACCACTTTGACTCATTAAAGCCCCCTTCAGCTAACAGTACTTAAGGACATGCCTTGGCCTCACCAAAGACATTTAACACCCCCCCCCCCCCCCCTTTTCCACTGGGTCCCGTTTCCTCCCCCGCATCCCCTCTTTCAAATCCAGGCTCTGAACCAGCTCTTAATAAGCCATAAAAAAAATGCAGGTGCACGGGCTGACTCTATGTACACCTGAAGGCAGAGCTAATCAAAAAGGCTCAGGCCCCGGTGGGAAATCTGTGCACCCCTGCGCGCCATCAAAAAAGGCCTAGCCGGCCCTGGGACATGGGCAGGAAGAGCTGCTGATTGCTGTCTGATTGACCCCCCCACACCTTGGAAGGTTATACGCCCGTCCAGAGAGCAAGCGAGAGAAAGAGACAAAAAAACAAAAAGGGCCAGAGCGTATCTTTGTTTCGAGTCTATTATTTACCGCTTGCCTTTCCAGCTGAGAACAACCACAATGCGGCCCTCTACCTTTTTCCCCCCTCCCGTCATTAACAATGTACAAACAGCCAGTGGAAATGATTCTCTGAGGTGCCAGAAGGACTTAAAAATATAAGCATCGTAGGATTTGAGGAACGAGCTAAGACAATGGCGTTAGAAGTACATGTTGTACTGTAAGAGTACAAGATGTTAAATGTGTGAGGTGTGATGGCTGAGAGCGAAATAATAGCGCTTCAACAGCTCTCAGGCCCACGCATTAAATTTCCAACAAGGGAGGTTAATATTTCATGAAAGCATTCGCTAACTGGCCCTAGTCAGGGCTAACAACTTTGGCTAATGAAGAGCAGCAGGGCAGAGGATGTTAACGCCAGCACTCGCCTTCCATTACAGACGCTTAACCGTGTGTGTGATTGATGGCGTTTACGCACTTAACCTGTGTGTGAACAAAATGAAAGACGTCTGTGTACAGTGTGCTACGTTAACGGTTACCCAGGGCCTCGGAGAAGCTACGGCCGCTACACCCACCCGCTCATTCGCGTTGATTTAAATTCCCATTAATCTGTAATTGCGAGATCCTCCTGGGAACGCCTGACGGAATACAAGTAATATTTCCCTCAAGAATCTAAATTTACACTGCACTAAAAGTGTCATGGAGGGAGCATTTCCTCACAAATTCAGTCACTGTAATGTAGACACTTACATTAGCACGCGGCGTTTGCGCTACTTAGCATGTGTAAAATATTGATTAACTACATGTTATTTCTTTATAAGACGCCAAAGCAAAAATATCACAAACTCCCTAATGAGCTTGTACCATTGAAACATGAATTTTGATTTTTTAAATGTGTTTATTTTGTATGAGTTTGTGTTTTATAAGTGTCACTCCCCAGTCTACACAGTCCAAATACGTAGACTTGTCTATCTGTTTTTATGATGGAAACCCCCCACATCCACCTATTCCACCTACAGTCTAGTTAAGCCCATTCAGAGGCTTCCCCTGGTAAAGTTTCTCCATGGTCGGATGCAGGAAGAGGAGACTGGGCCATCATCAAACGAGAAACTTGTTCATTCATACTCAACCTCACCTCACCAACCACTGAGCCTGGACAGCTTTTTGACAGTTCATGTTTACAACAGTCCAAAAACACAAAGCCTGTTACCACACAGTCAACTCACCATTTGATACTTTTACGAAATATACGTATTTAACACTACGTTACAGAGCTATATTTTATATTCGTTCCTGCATACAACATGCGTTTTCCCAGTACCATATGCCTACAATAAACAGAAAATATCTGTTGTTCCACTAAAACTTTGCTTCTGTGCTCAGGACAATGACATTTTGAAATGTGTCTGTTTTCTAGAACATTCTCCATTCACTTTAAACGCTAAGTAGAACTTCCAGAATATTGAGGAACTCAGAGAACTTTCCCAATGTCTCTAGAAGTTTTTAGAATTTTATGGAACCTTTCAGAACTTTCTGGGAATTTCCAGAAAGGATGAGGATTTGCCTGTTTGGCCACTACAAATACACGTTTGTGGGGTCATAAAATCAAAGTTTGTGATGAATATAGCAGTTTCTACATAGACTTTAGACTATGCATATCGCCACATTTTAACATTGCAATATCACACTCATGATGCATCGTTACATGGGCACTTGTGGCCTAGTAGTCAGAGAGTTGCAGGTTCTGGTCCTGGTCCAGGTACCACTCACGTACCCTTCAGCAAGGTACCGTCCTGCTACACTGCTCCCCAGGCACTGTTGACAGCTGCTCACTGCTCCG
>JBBPDA010000132.1:19278086-19290717 GCA_037974385.1 Arnoldichthys spilopterus | reverse complement strand
TGCTGCCCTCTAAAGGTGTAATAAACAAACATTACTCAGTGCTGCCCTCTAAAGGTGTAATAAACAAACATTACTCAAACATTACTCAGTGCTGCCCTCTAAAGGTGTAATTAACAAACATTACTCACTGCTGCCCTCTAAAGGTGTAATAAACAAACATTACTCAGTGCTGCCCTCTAAAGGTGTAATAAACAAACATTACTCAAACATTACTCAGTGCTGCCCTCTAAAGGTGTAATAAACAAACATTACTCAAACAATACTCACTGCTGCCCTCTAAAGGTGTAATAAACAAACATTACTCGAACATTACTCACTGCTGCCCTCTAAAGGTGTAATTCACAAACATTACTCACTGCTGCCCTCTAAAGGTGTAATTCACAAACATTACTCACTGCTGCCCTCTAATGTCCTGCCTGGCCATAATGTGATAAATAACAAAAAGAAGAAAACGAAAAATGAATAAAGAATGTTTGCTGTGCTCTCCCAAATGAAAAAGTAAGGAAGTTTCTATATTTCTGGTCGCTTCATTGAACTTGTCATGGGTCCACCTTGCTCTTATGCCATAGAAACCACCTGTTCATCTCTGACTAGTCCTTTATCAATGGCTAGTTTAGACCCCAGAACCTCCCGTGGGTAAACCTTGAAGTGTGGACCACCTTAGGTGTAAAAAAAGCGGAAAATAGAAGTGTTTCTAAGAAAAGTGGCCAGATAGAGCTTTTTTAGGTGCACAACCACAGAGCTTTCCCAGCTCTCTCGCTGAACACTCACCTGCCTTTCTATCCAGCGCCCCCATTCGATTACAGCGAAGGCATAAATGCATGTGGCGTTCTCCTTCCCCTCCCTGGTTACTGATGCCAACCTGCTTCCTAATTAGCATGTACTAATCACGTCTTCCTGTGTCTCAATGACAGACTTGAGGCGTTGCTATCTCTCTCGGAGTAAACAGACTCTCTCTCTTTCTCTCCTTTACCAACACCCACTGCATGCTAACTATGTGCCAGCCAACAGGCGACAGGCCATGCATATGAGGCATCAGAGGACCAAGCACGCTAGCGTCCAGCCTGAGGCCATGGCGGTAAGGTGGGTCTCTGGGATAAGAAAGGCTATGGTCAGTCGTACTTGAGTGACCTACCGCTGGGAACACAGGGTCCCAAGGCTCCTCTAATGGCTCCTGCACTGACAATTGGCCCCCAGAGGTTATCCCTGATTAGCAGCTAGCAGACCCAGAAAACCTCCTCCTTTCACAAACCCCTGAAGGCTACGCCAACTAGGGCACGCACAGGTCTTGCTTCACACCCACACACATGAGATGGACATATACTAGCATGTTGTAAAATGATTAGAGAGGAATGCGAAGAGAAAGAGTCCACCATGAAAAATAACGAGGTCTTCCTGACCCAAGAGCCTCCGATGATGATGTCAGGAACATTCTCAACAGGTCGTTAAAGACATACTGGCATCTCTACACGTATCCATACACTGGACGTGACTGTTAGTGTGATGACCTTGCTTAACAGGCTGGTAAACACCGAAACAGCCACATCATTAGAACCACTAGCAGGTGAAAAACACTGATTATTTTGGCAGCATGACACCTGTCAGTGAGTGGGATCTATAAGGCAGCAGTCGGTTCTTGAAGTCGATGTGCTGGAAGCAGGAAAAATAGGCAAGGGTAAAGATCTGAGCTGCTTCGACAAGGGCCTTATTGTGATGACTAGTTGATTGAGTCAGAACATCTCCAAAACAGCAGGCGTTTCAGGTGTACAGTAGTTACCTACAAAAGTGTTCCAAGGAAGGACTGGTGAATCGGCAACAGGGTCGTGGGCACCCAAGGCTCAATAATGCACATGGGGAGTCTGGTCCTAGCCCAAAGAGGACCTCCTGTTGCACAAAATATTCATACTGGCTATGACAGAAAGGACTCAGAACACACAGTGAACCAAAGACAGAGCTGTTTCAGCAGCATGAGGTACCTACTCAATAATAGCCAGGTGGTGTTAATGCACACAAACACGCTAAATGATGCTGGGTTACGTTCAAAATTTGGATATAAACGACCAACGCGTTGACCTCAATACTGACATTTATTAATAATTCAGTTTAAATGAAAAAAATATATATGTTATAATATTATACACTTATTAAAATGATAAGTCTGACCAAATTATGGAGAATACTGGGCAAAAATCTAAGAAAGGAACTCATTAAATTAAAATAAATATGATTCCACTTAAAAATATCAAATCTGGGCTCCTGACTGGTGCCACTGTCTAAGCATTGGCCTCATCATCGGGAGATTGCACACAAAATCCCCTGGTAGACCCACAGCCATCCCTGGCCTGGAGTCCAAGGGAGCACAATTGGCTTCACTCTGATTCCCCATCATTCAATTCGCTCCTAGCCAGCATCGGTGTCTGCAAGCCGATGTAACTGGCAGTCTGTGCTCTCTCCTCCAAGCGCAACGCAGTGGCCAAAAATGGCCGGGCTGACGCCACATGACTCATAGGAACCATGTGCTTTCACCCTCCCAGTGTTTGTGGTATTGTGTGAGTGGGAAATCCTAATTTGTGGGTGGAATTGGAGATGAATAATTGGACAGAATCATCTCAGATGATACCGATATATACAGATATACACCAATCAGCCATAACATTAACACCACCTGCCTAATATTGAGAAGGTCCCCCTGACTGTGGTGCACTGTGTGTTCTGACCCATTTCTATCAGAGTCAGCATTCACTTTTTAAACCACAGTAGCTCCTCTTTGGGATCAGACCAGACAGGCTAGCCTCGGGTGCTCATGACCGTGTCTCTGATTCACCCGTTGTCCTTCTTTGGATCATTTTCGGTAGGTACTGACTACTACACACCTGGCACACTCCACAAGACCGGTGGTTTTGGAGATGCTCAGTCATCACAATAAGGCCTTTGTCAAAGTGGTTTGGATCCTTAGACTTGCCCACTTTATTCTGCTTCCAGCTTATCAACTTCAAGAACTGACTGTTCACTTGCTGCCTCATATACCCCGTCCCCCAACAGGTGCCACTGTAAAGAAAGAACTAGACACTCAGTGTGATTCCCTTTACCAGTCAGTGGTGTTAATGTTATGACTGTGTATATAGACACACACACACACACACACACACACACACACACACAAACACAAACACACACATCAATCAGTTTTCACTACTTTGCAGTATTGAATTAATTCATTCGAAACCATTGAAGAATTCAGTTTGGAGCTTCGATACCCAGCCAGAAACGCTTTCAACGATCTACTGAATACATACTGGAAGTGTATCATATGCACAAAAAACACAGAAAATGATTCAAATATGCTGCCTTTCAAGCAGAGAATTACATAACTCGCACGCAGCTCATATAGAGACATAAAACGCTCCCTCATTCTCATTGACAGAGAAATATAAGGTCTTCAGATGCTTTGATATTTACTCTGTGTGCATTGTTTCTCTGCCCCCAGTTGAATTGGCTCGGTTACATCAGCAGCTTATATAACGGCCCGGATTTGGGAAGCAGTGGCGGTTTGCGCCGTCCTGCTGATGTGGGAGCTCCATGGCTGGTGTTCTCATGGTTGGGATTAGGGGCCTGGGCTCCAGCAGGAAAGGCCGAGCTCCACCTGCAGCGCGGATTTGAGGGCGGCAGCGATGACAAAAAGGGCTTCGGCGGATCCCAGCAGTGTTTATTAACGGCGGCGGGAGTCGACGGAGGGGCTGAAATATTTAAATAAATGAAATAAAGATCGCTTATTGCCGTGGGCCTGGTTGCACAGTAAAAGATTAATGCTCCTCTTCCGCAAATACAGCTCGGAGGGACAGGGAGAGTCACTTATCCTGGGCAGGCACATTCATAAAGAGCGAAAGCCAGGAGAGTTCCACACAGGAAGGTTGGTACAGCAATAAAAAGAGAGGTGGACAGGACTGGGGGCCAGTGAAGGATCATCTGAGAAAGTGTGTTGGTAGGTGTGCCGTTACTAATGTATGTCATTTGTGCATTGCAGCCGTCAAAAGGTCCTACATGAATGAATGGATGGTGGAATGAACATCTGTGATTAATTACATTTGCCCAAATGTGACCCTGATGAAAGATTTCAGGGCATTGTGTAGACAACAAGCTTCGTCAGACTCAGTAATTCAATAATCCTGTCAACAATTCAATTCAGGTTTCCCAAGAGCCTGAACATCATGTGGAAATCAGATGGTCTCCACAGAGAGTCTCAGGTTTTCATCAGCACCATTCAATCAGACCAAAAGTGGCTGCATTTACCATCTGATGAGTGTATACACCCATCAGCCATAACATTATAACCACCTGCTAACATTGTGTAGTCCCCCCTCATGCTGGCTGTGCTGCACTGTGTGTTCTGACCCCTTTCTATCAGAGTCAGCATTCACTTTTTAAACCACAGTAGCTCTTCTGTAGGACCAGAGCAGAGGAGCTAGCCTTTCTTTAATGAGCCTTTGGGTGCCCATGACCCTGTTGCCCTTCCTTGGATACCTTTTGGTAGGTACTAACTGCTGGATACCTGGAACACTGCACAAGACCTGCCATTTTGGAGATGCTCTGAATGAACAACTACATGGTCAATGTTAGTCTCTTTAGCTGTCAGTGGTGTTAATGTTATGGCTAACTGGAGTATATACACAACCAGCTCCTTCCAGACTGCAGTCGCTCCCTCTCCTTCATTCATACAGCTCGTGGATTGTTGTTTCTAGTACTGAGTAAAAGCACACAAGCTTGTAAGTAGACTTAAAGTAGTACTTAAAGACCTTTTACAACGAGGAATTGTATGGACAAGGATAAGCAATATATATTTACTATTAAAAATAAAGAAAAACACTACAATAAAATCTAATGAGTGATTGAATGGCCATTTAAGCTGCAGTAGGTAACCCCTAAAACTTCAATACTTACTAAAATTGTCATTATGTGCTGACAGTAGTACATGACACAGAAGAAATCGAGCTCCTCTGGCTCCAGTTATACCTCTTTTCCACCAAACTGGTGCCGGAGCTGGTTCCAATTTCAGAACAAGTTCTGCACATTTCCAACATAAAAAAAGGCTGGCGCCAAAAAGGCACGACTACACAAACGGCTGGTCCCAAAGTTAAAACCGCTGATGTTAGCGGCTAAAAGTGGGGCTGCTGCAGGATATGCGCCATGATTTTGCTAAAAACATGAGCGACAGCAACAGCAGAGTCGAAAAGCCGACCCAACAGTGGTCTGTGGAAGAGACCAACACTATGTTGACACTTCAGGCCGGAACAGTGAGAAAAAACAAAAGTACTGGAGGAACAAAGAACAGCACTGGAAATGGTTTCAGTAGAACACAGTAAACAAATAGAAAAAGGATTATAGGGATCATACAAAGGGACTGTCGAAAGGTGGCGTTGGGTTCAGGGCCACGTTCGGTTCTCAAACTCTGTGGAAATGCGAGCTGGTTTTTGAAAGGCAGAACTGGCTCCACACCAGCACCAGCACTGTCTCAGTGCCAAAGACGTCTTGGAGCTCCTAAATGTCATTTACAAGAATCCACCCTGCCTGAACCAAACCATCCCTTGTGGGAGGGGCTTTGAAGGCAGGGCTGGAGTGCAGCAGAGAGGGAGGGGGAAGGACCTGGAAGTTGCACTCATACAGTATTCAAGTCCACTCTCTTCTCAATCCTACAGACCACAGCATTAAATCGATTAGAGGTCGCGGCACTGCGTCCTCGGGGTGTGCAGCACGTGTGAGCGTCGGGCGGGCTGTTAAATGTGCAAAGTGTCTATCCTTGGAAAATCATTAGGAAACATCTGTATGTGACGATTAAAAATAGAGAGTGCATCAGTCAATACTAAACCTGGCATTTCTGCCGCCAGCCCACAGCCAAGCTAGAAAGCTCCTCCGGCTGTATCAGCAATCAGAGACGCAAACTTCACAGCTCAGTTCAAAGTGCCGGCAGCTTCTCACACACTGCTCAGCTGCGAGCTTAACTAACAGTCTTTGGCAGGAAAATGAATCCAGGAAAAAGCAGTAGCCATGTTGTGGCGTGAAGAAAAGCCGTCAACCGATGATGAGGATTTGGAAGGTGTGTAAAAAATAGGGAAGACAGGCTCCAATTTAGCGCTAGGCTAAACTTACCTAAGCCTGCTGTGCATGTGTGTGTGTGTGTGTGTGTGTGTGTGTGTGTGTGTGGTAAAAGACCCTGGATAATGCGGACTGTGTTCCAAATCAAGGTTATGGAAGTTCATGTCCGTTGGTCACTTCGACTGTGTGTTGTGAGCAACTCTGTCTTTTTAGGTATGTGTGCCATGTATCTCTCTGTATTTCGACACCACAACCACGAACATATGCGTGTGTGGATTGACCAGTCGCGTGTGAGAGGCGAGGCCACAGTAGCCTGACTCCTCGGTCGTGCGTGTGGACGCTGTACTCACCTGAGTACGCCCAGTAGGACTCCTCCGCAGCTCTACGGTGCCTGTCCCCGCTCGCCCAACCATGCTGACCTGCCTGATCACCTCCGGACAAAGCTGAGGCAGAGAGAAGAACAAGGTTAGCAAGATTGAAGATTCAGTACTTTCCTTTGTGTGTGTGTGTGCACAACACCACATTCAGAGCGGTTTGATGTGAGATGCAATGTAGAGAAATTTAGTGTCTAGACAGAACTGCACAAAGTGGGGATGAATGGAACCAGACGCCTGAAGAGTTTAATGGCTCTAAAAGCTTCACCACAGAAAATACAGTTCTCATTGTAACACCTGTGACGCGAAAATGGCTATATATATATACACACAATGTATACAATCTGTATTCTTATGTTTAAATTGAGGAAGTTATAATAATAACAATAACAACAATGAAATCTAATTACGTGGAGCTTGTGGCCTTCTGGCACACAGCAAAAATAGAAAAAAAAAAGGAAAAAAACTTTTTTTTTGGCAAAAAAACAGGGCCTGGGTGAAAAAAAACAATTTCTTAATCAATTTACACAAATTGCAATCCAAAAACTGATTTAAAAAATTCACAATTAAATATCTTCCCCGAATGGGCCGCAAACCAAAAAAAAAGTCATTAGAAATGGAGCTACGAGTCACAAACACCCCCAATTAAATTATCTTTTTGTTGGTTTGCAACACTTTTCTTCACATTTTAGTGCTTCATACCTATTAATCTGCTAAATACGACATACTGGGTGCAAAAAAAACAACAAAAAAAAAATAAAATATATATTTTGCCAGAACTGTCAGTCATATTTTATGCCCATCAACAACATAATCGCAGCACATAAACAGTGATAGGAAGTGTGTTCTCCCTGATTGCCACTTGCTCTTATTTACACATTAACACAACATGCCACTGGGGGTGCCAGAACTTTTGCACATGCCTGTAGCTGAATGGGGGAAAACTCTTGTTTTGGTGATTGTGTGAGTGTGTACCTGCCTGAAGCAAGGGTTGAAATATGAGGTGTGCTGGGTCAATGTGGTCAGGGGTCATGTTTGATGCTCAGAGCCTTTTTCTTGATAACACAGCACACACACACACACACACACACACGCACACACACGCACACACACGCACACTGACTTAATATTCTAAATTTGAATCTACAGTTCTGAGAACAACGAACACCAAAGTTTTATTCACACACACACACACACACACACACACACACAGTCTGAAACATTAATTAATTCATCTGAATGCAAACAATGCCGGTGGATTGGGCGAGATGAGCGGTGCGCTGCCATTTGCACAGTTTTTAATCAGTCTGGCTGCTGACTGTCCTGCATAATGCAGGTCGATTCTCTCCATCTCTGTGCTTTCCTTGCCCTCACTGCACCTGTTTACCCACATGCCAACCCTACGGCGGAAAACTGGACATGAGCAGAATGCTTCTCTCAGACTCATCCCAAAGCAACAGAAAAGAAAACTTCAGAATAATAAACTTCTTTCCGCGAACCACAACATTCACAACACAAGCTGGTCGTGTGTTTATGGTGCACAAGTGCCTTCTTCAAAACAAGTGCGTATAGGGACACGCTGTAGTGGTCAAATTTCATCAGGAGCTCCAACATCACCAGAAACACTAAAGCTGTGTCTCCACTTGGTCCATAAGTAGTGAATCAGTACATAGCAAATAAGTGCATCGGCCAGGCCTCTGGTTGCAAGACTATTGGGAACCTCACCATCACTGAGGGCAGCGGTGGCCTACTGGTTATAGACTTGTCCATGCAATCAGAAGGTTGCAGGTTCAAGTCCCAGCCCAAGTACCACTTAGGGACCCTTGAACAAATTTTGTTTCATCATGCACTGGGTTGCTGGTGGGGGGTGCGTTGGGCTATGCTGGACATTTTTGTTTTATTTCTTGCCTGGCGAAAGCATAATGCTAATTTCTTTGCGTTATATTAGCGCAAAGCTAACTGTTGCTACAGTCGACTCATAACTGAACGGACATTCCTTTAGCACTTTTAGCTGTTGCAGTTTTAGGGAGAGCATTTTAGTAAAGATGTTTTACAGAATATTTTTGAAGGGACCTAATTACCCTGTTAGCTGTTAGCATGTTAGCCTAATGTATTGTTCATTGTTAATGCTAGAATAGATGTAAGGTTAGCAGGTTTTTTCAATCGACAGCTAAAAACATTTAGAGAAAATTTAACATGTGTTTTAAAAGTTGGGGGCCAAGTGAGGCAGCATCCGTCTTCCATCTTAAAGCTCTCCAAACCCGGAACTGGAAGAGTGACGCCATTCCCTGATGGGGAATGTAGTGCACAGTCATTTTTATGGTGCACTGTGGGGAATGCTATTGCACTGGGACAATTTGGACAATGGGACACTCTGGAAAAAGGCATGGGCAGTAGCCTATTTACAGAGCCCGGGAGCTCTTTGAGGCACATCCTAAGCAGGTCTTATTCAAATGAACATACAAGGCAGAAGCACACCGACATGCACGCACATGCACCTTCAGCAAAGCAGACTATATTACAGCTGAATAATCGTCTTGCGGTAACAATGACACTATATTTACCATTTTCCCTTGAATGCAGGGATTCATCAACTATGCATAGTAATGTGTGAAGACTGAGTATACTATATGAGCATCCATACACGCATCTATACACACAGATAAACATAGGAATTGCTATCTTTGTGAGTACATTCCATTGACCACTGTAATTAAAATGTGAAAGTGACTTATTTGTCACTTTGAATACACTCAATCACACACACCGCACCAAAATGTGACCTCTACATTTAACCAATCACACATGCACACATGGAGCAGCAGGCAGCTATGAGAAGCACCCAGGAAGCAGTGTCCTGGAATGGTCCCTTGCTCAAGGAAGCCTCAGTGGTACCCAGGTTGGGACTTAAACCTGCAACCTTCTGTTCACAAGGGCAATGCACTAACCACTAGGCCTCAAAAAAGTTTCGTTTTTGGAAGGAACAGCAAAATATATTTTCCTTGAAAGATATACCTGCATTCCTATCATTATGAGGACATTTGGTCCTCACAAAGAGTTAAATACATGCAAGGTGCAGTAACGTAACCTTTTATCTTGGGCTAAACCCAACCCATTCGTTAAATCATTTTTAAACAGCAATCTGGTTAAAAATTGCTCCATTAGAGGGAGAAGCAACCCACCCACCCCCCCCTTCCTGAATACACTCACACACCCCCACTGATATTTACGACCTGGCTGTTATGGGATCAGTTTGCCTCTCCCTCATTAAACATGTATGAAGAGCTAAATAAATAAAAGAGGGCTGATTGGCGAGTGAGTGAGATGAGGGCTAAAGCGCTGAAGTGCTAAGTGCTTGAAGCAGGAGCCTGAGGACCAAGTAATGGAGCACAGGGTGGGGGGTGGGGAGGTGGCTATGAAGCCAGTGCAAGAGATCAGGACTGGAGCAGGTTGCCTGGAGAGTCAATGTTACAGCCGAAGACAAGACCAAGAGCCTGGAGACCAGAAGTGGAGCGCTGAGGAAAGGGACCCAGCAGAGGACAAAGGAAAAGGTACAGTGATTGAATCAGGCAGGGTAGAAGGGCACCCCTTGGTGAAGCAAGAACCACGGAAGCCACTGACAAAGACTAGAGCGGGAACTAAACACTGGGCTGCAGCAGGGAAACGGGCACAAAAGAGCTAGACAAGGGACAGTAGACCCAATAGAACAAGACGTTGGACGTTGTTGACCCATCATTGAAACAAGAATCAGGGTATCCGACAGCGCTGGACTGGAGCATGGACAAGACCCCCAAAAAGCACAAGACCACAGAGATCAGGCCATCCAATAGAGCTGTGTAACCAATGTTGGACCATAGGAATGGCGAATTGGGTGTAGGCCCAGTGATGGAGCAGAAGACTTGAAGCAGAATGACGCCATAGGAAACTAAGCACTGGTTTCAAGCACCCACTAGCAACGTGATCAATCTAGAACTTCAGGCCTGCTCCTCAGCTGTAATCAGCGGAGAGTTCTCCAAACTCCCCTAGAGCCCAAGCCAGATTTGCTCCTGCAATGGAACAAAAGCTTAATGGAGATAAAGTAAGCCGTCCTCAAAACTTTGCCAGAGTAAGACCCAGATTTGCTCTTGCTATGGAACAAAAGCTTAACGGAGAGAAAGTAAGCATAGCATACACTCCCGCCCCCAAATCCCCAACCCATGTGTGAATTTGTCAGAAGTCCCCGTCCCCCCCCAGCTCAGGTCTACAGGGAGCCGAAGCCACGGAGGCAGGCGAAAGCACAAGCCTAAGATCAGCCTCCCAGCTCGCTTCTCACTTTACCTACCCACAAATCCACTCTGGCAGGAGTTGGGGGTGAGTGCCATTTCAGATTTGGGCTGACCCGAAACGAGCCTCCACGATCGCACAGGGGCGGCGTGGGAGAGCGGGAGAGACAGAAAGGGAGCGACAGAGGAAAAAGGCTACCGTCAACCGAGCTGCTCAAGGAGGAGATGGCCGTTTTCCATAGCGTGACCACTTGCTGGCCGCACTGCAACAAGGACAAATGGCCTCAAAGGCATCAGTCAAGCTCTAATGTAATTTAGGGCTCTTTCCTCAAAGCATGCCGGGTAAGTAAATTCCGCTCTGAACAATGGGTGACTCTTCTTCTTCTTTGTTTCAATGACAAACAGCTTTCCCGTCCGCTCCCCTCTAATTCTTGGGGATGGACGTCGGAGCATGATCGCGAATGCGGATGCCTCGGCTCACTACGGCTTTTCTATGAATTACGTTATCGATTGCCGATGCTCTGGACTCGAAATGCAATTATGCAATGAAGTACACACAGCTAAGCCACTAGCCTCCCAATATGTCACTCACTCTCCCCCTCCCCCCAACCGAAAATCTCACTGTTTATCCATCACTGAATCTCTCTCTCTCTCCCTCTCTCTCTCTCTCTCTCTCTCTCTCTCTGAGAGTGTCAGCCTGGGCTCTCGATTTTGGATTTGGCCTGCTGCATGTATGTATGTGTGTGTGTGTGTGTGTGTTTTCTTGAGGATTTGATCTCAGACAGCTGATCCCACTTCCCTCCAGCCTCGCTTTTACATGACAATCCCTTTCCCTCTCCCTCTATTGCGTCCTGCGCGATTTAGCGTAGCAGGGGTTGGAGTGACACGGAACAACACGTCCCACTCCGAGTGTTTGTCTCACCCTGCAGGGTCACTCGTCTAACACACAGCCTTATTGTCAGCAGTCGAGCCGCTGCCCTCAAGCAGCTCTCGCACTTCTCACTGGCTCCAGCCTACACACGCTCTCTCACACCTCTTCCTGGATCTGAACCACAGCACAGGCCTTTGCACCCTTCTCCAAAAGTCTCCAACAGCGGCATATTAATCTCTTAAACACCCGCGTCGATGGACACCAGGCCTGGTCCCCGTCCAACCGCAGCGCAGCGATGAGCCATGAGGCGGGTTCATGTTCCAAGCCAGCATGTCCGCTCTACCGACAGTTGTTATGGCCCTGTGATGGACAGCGGGCTGCCTGGCAACGGCTCAGCTTGGAAAAGCCTGAGAGGAAAGGGGAACAGAGGATGCGCAGTGGGAGTGGTGTGGGGGCCAGCCAGGACGGACGGCCAAAGCCAGGCCCGAAGCCCCTCGCCCGGATCACTCGGAGAGGTGCACTCAGTCTGAGGGACTTGAGGGACTGCGCTTCAAATGCACTTCAAGCAGGCGGACGTGTCTGGCAGTGGAGGATACTGACAGCTGGCACTGGGAGGTGCCTCTCCTGATGCTTTTTGAGCACACGTACACGCGCACACACACACACACACACACACACACACACACACACACACACACACACACACACAGGTGTTTTCAGGAAAAAATGAATACTCATCTTTCATCATAAGAGCTCACAAACTTACAGCCAAAAATTGAGAATGAACATACACACACTTCCCCACACACACACACATTTTGATTGCTTTATTTCTGTTGTATGTGGGGCAGGCTAAATACAAAAATGAGTTTGACACCTGCTGACCCTGAGTTAGGTAGGCTACTGAGAACAGTGCTGCCTCCAACTCCTGCCCTGCTTTATAGTAGAGGTAGAGCAGTATAGAGAGAGAGAGAGAGAGAGAGAGAGAGAGAGAGAGAGAGAGAGAGAGAGAGAGAGAGAGAGAGAGAGAGAGA
>JBBPDA010000132.1:19200576-19211043 GCA_037974385.1 Arnoldichthys spilopterus | reverse complement strand
CCGGGCTGGGACTCGAACCTGCGACCTTCCGGTCCCAAAGGCAGTGTCCTAACCACTAGGCCACCACTGCCCAATGAAGGACATATTAAGCCAAAGCATGGAAAGTAGTGCTGGGCTTCCACAAGGAGAAGCCTGGAAATGGTTAAGCACATCGACATACATAAAATCACTGTTTTCTGGATTAATGTTAGTCGTTTTTGAGGGAAAAACAATTTCGCCCAGCAAAATGGAATTTTCATAAGGATAAATTTTTTCAAATGGTGATTGATTGATCCAGCATTAACTATTTTAGACATTGATCCAAAATATTTTTAATGAACTTTTCTTGAATTTACTGTGAGCAGCGTTTTGTACTGATAAGCTGCTTTTGCTTACGATTACATGGCTGTATTTGATTTTTACTAATAAAATATTCCCATCATAATTTGTTTGCATGTGTGAGATCATGGAAATGTAGCAGATTGTGTGAAATTTCATCATGTTTCATCCTGAACGCAGACACCAGTTTGACCGAACCAAATTGATCGAACTGCTGCAAATTTTAAGGTATTGAACATGTATCGGATCGTTGGCTAAAATATTCGATGTAGGATCTCTTTGGCCATTTTGTCATAAACATCTACCAAACAGACGCACTTGGTTCATCACCCAAATGATTTCTGTTCAGTATGAACATCTCTTTCCATTGATGGACAGGGTAGAATGTGGTGGGCAAATAGGACATCAACAGACTTGCAAAGCGCACCTCTGTGGTAGGTGTGTCGGATAAACTGGGAACTGGGCAAATGGGAAAATGGCCAAGGAAGGTCGGTGTCGAGACAGTAGATATCGAAAATGAGTTGGATCGTTGGCTGAAATAAGCGACGCAGGTTTGAATTGTGATGAAAATGTGCAGCCCTAGTGCCAGTGTGTTCTCCCCCAAGCGTGTTGAACTGTCCAATGGCATTGTGTTGGCTGCAGCTTGCAGCAAGATAAAGTGGTGCTTCTTGTGACTAGCCTTCACCCTCCAAGTGATGGGGAGAATTTACTAGTAGGTCAATTGGACATTGGACTTGATGAAATTGGGACGGGGGGTATGGGGGGGCCAAAAGGAACATGCACAGCCCCTCAAATACCAATGCAGTGAATTGACCAACATAACAGTACACACACACACACACACACACACACACACACACACACACACACACACACACACACGACAGTGTTTTTATAGTTACTGAGCACATGCATCAGCGTGCATAACTTAAGCCAATATGACACTCGGGCTGAAGTCAACAGGAAAAGATCATGAATATTCACCAAAACTACTTTAAAGCACACTTGGCAGATTTGAATACATTAGGCTAGCGGAGGGTGAAATAGAGGGGAAACATGAGTGGAGGTTTTTTTTTTTTCTACAGACAGAGGGGGGAAAAAAAAAAAAAAAAAAAAAAAAAAAAAAAACAAGAACACGCAGTTACATCAACATAATATGCTTGCCATGGATGACAGCCAGGCCTCTCCAGGGCTCAAAAAAACCCCAATAACACCACCAAGAATATCCTCCTCCTCCTCCTTATGAAATCCTACACAGAGCATGGTCCCTGATCAATGGCTGGAAAAACGAGGCGGGAACGGGCCAGGCCATTAGTCTGCTGACCTGAGGGAGGCCCATGCGGCATTGATAATGCAGGCGTGAAGGGATGAGGTCATTTTTTCCGAAACTCAGGCCAGCTCACGTGCCCGGTCTCGGGGACCCTGCTGCACACAACCTTTTGCCTTAAAGAAAGAGCTGATAGCAGAGAGGAACGGACCCTAAGGTTCATTGCATGGGGCTTTGCGTTGCATAGTCATTGTTGGAAATTTTATATCGCTTTACATTTTATACATGTTTACGTATGGGCATCATCTGATAAATATGATAAACATTCTAGATTGCTGCGTCGGCCTACACTGTCCATATTGGTTCATGCCATCATTCTACCATCATGATTTTTGGCTCATATATATATATATTTACAGTGGAGTCAGTGGAGACGTTTGAGTCGCAGGTTCGAGTCCCAGCCCGGGCACCAATGAGGTTCCCTTGAGCAAGGTACTGTCCCACTACACTGCTCCCCGGGTGCATGTGTGATGGGTTAAATGCAGGGGTCACATTTCGTTGTGGTGCTTGAGTGTGTTCACAATGACAAAGAGTCACTTACACACACAGACACAGACACACACATACACATACATATATACACACATACACACACACACACATACATATATACACACACACACACACCACACACACACACACACATATACACACACACACACATATATACACATACACACACACATATATACACACATACACATATATACATATATACACACATACACATATACACACTCTCACACACACATACACACATATATATACACACATACATACATACATACATTATATATGTATGTGTGTGTGCATATATATATCACACATACACATATACACACTCTCACACACACATACATATATATATAAAGCCTCCTGTCCTGGGTGTAGCCCGCCTTAGGACTGCAGTCAGCTGGTTTAGAAAATGGATGGATGGATATATATATATATATATGATACATTATTTCAAATATTCACATCCATTTTAAAGCAGGCAGTGGAAACGCAATGCGTTGATGTCTGTGATTGCTGACCATGTCTCACTTGCATGAAGTAAGGTACATTCTCCGAAAGGGCGACACTAAAAGTCAGGGGAAAGGGGCATGTTACCAAGGAGGACAGAAGAAAAAATTCAGGTTTGTAAGAAAAAACGACTGCGCCATAAATTCAGACGTAACTTTAGCACGTGTAGGAAGTGGAACGTGATATTTCAATGTGGGGTGCATGAAAACCAAACGCTGACGGTGTTTCAGATGTAAAAGCAAGGAAACACACCAACACACACACACACAGCCCAACACACCTCAGAGAAATATCCCTCCCACATCCCATCCCTCTCTCTATATGGAGTTTTCCCTGCGCTGTACTCGCTGGTAATAAGGTCACCGAATCTCATTACAGGCAGGAGCTGAGAGTTTTAGATTATCATTTGGCTGCCAGCGCAGCTCCGAGCGGAAATGTAATGATATTTTGTTACCCGCCATCTGCCGCATGGCCCAAAACACTTCCCCTGCAACACAATAGGCCTCTCTGTGCAGGGGCCGCCGGGGTCTCCGCCGACTACTGTACACCACCGCACACCGGAGCCAATACACACCCACTGCTACCCCCCCCCATGCTTACACAAACGTATACAAGCATAGCCGAAACAGCTGCCTCTGGAAGGTCACCCAATCTGAGGGAAGGTTAGCGTACACACAGCTAAGCTGAATGCAGCCGTCCAGCAAGTCGGGGCAGGATAAACGGACTTTTCTGATGACGCAGCCTATCGCAGGGTCACAGGTGCGGAAAAGAGCACTTCACCCGAAATCTACGATGCAATATGGGAGGAGGATTTGGAGGAATGTGGCCAGGTTCTATGTGCTTCAAGTACAACCTTGAAATCTACAACGAAACGTAATCCCAAAGTCCAACAGGAAACCAGTTCTAGCCTATCGCAGACTCAGCCTAGTCTGCCGAATCTGTGGCAAGCAGGGAAAAAAAAAAAAAAAAAAAAAACTAGTACACATGTCTACAAGGTGTGTATGTGTGTGTGAAAGTGCCCGTGGCAAGGACTGGGCCTGCATGACCGCTCAACGCCCAGGACGGACAGAGCTGTCGCTAGTGCTTTCTGTTGGTTTTAACTAAGAGGCCCCGGGGCCATCAGCCTGTTTTCAATGGCAATTAGATTTCCTATCCTGATCGGTCAGCGAGCGCCTGTCAACGGTCTGTCACAGCAGAGCTCCTCAAAGTGACAGGCCCCAAAACCAGGCTCTCTGGCCGAACACCACGGCTGGCGCCGACCACGGAGGGACGACCAGGAGAGGCTGTTTAGTCACGCAGGGAAAGAACGAAAGGGCCTCAGGCCTCATTCCATTACACCATCACACACTTTTCTCTATTCCTCTACTCATTTTACAGCTTTCTCCCTTATTTCTCCTCCATTCTTCCGGATTTCTTCCTTTCCTCACCAGCTTCCTTCCACTGTCTCCATAGTCTTCCTCAATTTTCCCATTTCCTCAAGCCCCCCCCAATTTGTTCTCCATTCTGCTTGGTTTTTTTCCCCCATTCTCCATCACTCTTATCCAAGTTTGCCACCTTTTCCCTCATTTCTTCCCCATTCTCCTTCATTTCTCCCCCATTCTCCCTCATTTCTCCTCAATTCTCCCTCATTTCTCCCCCATTCTCCCTCATTTCTCCTCCATCTCACTTCTCCTACTTTCTCCTCCAGATTTCTTAATCGCTCTTCTCAATTTTCCAACCATCTTCCCATTTCACTCTCCTTCATCTCAATGATCCCACCTTTCTTCTCGATCATCCCCCCTCTCTTCACTTTGTTGCCTTCTCCCTCATTTCTCCTTCATACTCCCTCATTTCATTTCTATCTTCCTTCCAAATTCTCCATTTCTCTCTTTAAATGTTCCTACCTTCTCCCACAGAGAGCCCCCGTCCTCCCTCATTTCTCCCATATTGTTCCTCACTTCTCCATCTTTCTCCCAATTTCTCCATTCCTTACCTCGATTTTCCTACCTTCTCCCACAGTAGGCCTCCATCCTCCCTCATTTCTCCTCCATTCTTCTCCAGCGTCCTCCTCTTTTCACTCTCCCTCTTCTTCAAATTATCCCACTTACCTTCTCGACCTTCCTCTCCTCTAACCTCTTCCATGCCCACATCCTCTCCACACCATCCTCTTCTCCATCTTTCCCATAGGCGGTCTCATTTCTGCCTGGCTGCTCTTTGTTCTATTTCTCCTTAAGCCACATACACTGCCCTTCATACAAGCAAACAAGGTTTAAATGCAAGATTAAAAGCCACATGATGATAAGCACACACAGAAGAGCACACTTCAAGTGTGCATCCCTGGTATTAGTTGGCATTAGCACAATTGTTCTAATGATCTAGTCTTGGTAGAGACTCGGTAGAGATGGCAAGCAGAACAAAACATCCAATTTTTCCGACATTTTTAAGCTAGACAGTCTGCAAGAGTTTTCTTTGCCAGTGACAAAGGTGGAGTGATGTCATGTTTTCATGCGACTGTCAGGTAAACATCATTTTCAGGAGCAATTTTAAAATAGGGGCCTTTTATGCCTAGTTCTGTAAGCTGTAACAATGAAACGTGGCATAAAAGGAGTGTTTTTCTCTCGACGTATTACTTGACATATTCAACGCGATGCTCGCCGAGACGTTTCTGGGAAACCTTCACAGCAACTCTGCACTCCATAGAGCTACGGCATGTTCTAAAGACTGCAGCAAAGGCCATTCATACAGCAGCAACAGGATCGAAGACACGATAATAACATGACAAATGAAAGACCGCACATGCCACGCCACGGCCATTCAGCACAGCGCACGACTTCGATCTCAAATTTGTATGAAAGTGTGTGTGAAGCTGCAGGTATTGGTGCCGCAGCTCACAGATGATCACAGATGGCAGACGGAGCCGGGAGATGTTTTGACTGCTAAAAAGGTGCCCATCACTCTAGCGCTTAGGTGTTAAAGCCAGTGATGGGGACAGTCTTTGTCTAGTGCCTGCTGCTGCTGCTGCCTATGTAGGCATGTGGCTATGGGTCATGGAGGATCATGTGGAAGGCAGAGCATTGGAGCCTTCCTCTCGTGTCTACTCCCATTTTTCTCCTTTATTCTCCTCCTTTCTCCCCATTTTCCACCACTGCCGTGCATTCTCGTCCATCACTCACCATTCTGTTCCTCTTCTCCACTTTAAAATGTTTTCCAACATTTTTTCCCCCTCAATCTGCACTCATTTCTCACTTCTCTACCAAACATTCTCACCCATTTCTCGTCCATTCGCCCCAGCTTCTCCTTCTCTCTCCCTCCATTCCCATATTTTGTCTTGCATTCTTCACATTTCATTCTCATTTTTGGGTAATTGCTCATCCATTTTTCTCATTGAAGTGAAGTGAATGTGACTGTTTGTCATTGTGAACACACCCATCACACGCGGGCAGCTACCAACAGCGCTCGGAGAGCAGTGTAGTGGGACGGTACCTTGCTCAAGGGAACCTCAGTGGTGCCCGGGCCGGGACTCGAACCTGCGACCTTCAGGTCTCTAAGGCAGCGTCCTAACCACTAGGCCACCACTGCCCATATTGCTCCTTCTATCTCCCCACCACCTCACTCATAAACCTCATTTCTCATCCATGTCTCGAATTTCGCCCCATCGTCTCTTGGACATTCGTCCTCGTTCACCCCCATTTCTTTGTCCCTCATTGTCCTCAATGAGCCCTCTCTTTTCACCCATTCTTCCCTACGTTCCTTCACATTTCTCATCCATTCTCTCCCACTTCTTCTTTCCCCTCATTGTTTTTCCTTCATTCTTCACATTTCTTTCTCACTTCTCATAATTACCCTGTATTTCTCATCCGTTTCTCTCATTTCTCTTCTATTCTCCCCCCTTCTCACTCATAGACCTCATTTCTCATCTGTTCTCCCTAATTTTCCCCTATCTTCTATTGGTCATTGGTCTCGATTCTCCTCTTCTCTCCCCATTTTCCCCCCATTGTCCACTGTTCTCCTCCATTTTTCCACCCCCCCCCCCCATTCTCCTAATACTTCCTCCTATTTTCCATTCTCCCCATCCTCTAGAAAACTCTCCTCTTTTCTCTCCCACTGTCTTCATTTCTCTCCTCAACATGCTCAATTTTCATCCATTCTCTATCCGGTTCCCCTCTTTTCTCCTCTGCTCTCTCCCACCGTCTGCTTTCCACCCTCACTCTCCCACCACTATCCTCGATTATGCCCATTTTCTACCCAATTCTCCTTATTTCTCCTCTTTCTCTCCCACTGTCCGCTGTTCTCCCCTGCTCTCCCCCAGTCTCCTACACACTCCCCTCCGTTCCGCCCGGCTGGTCTCTATTCTATTTCCCCAGCAGGTCATCCATCGAGCCCTCGGGCGGACGGCGAGTGAAGCCTGGGGTGATTAACGTAAGAAAGATGGGTGCATCAGGGGTGTAAATCCAGAAGGGGTTCAGGTGGAACACAGACGCTTGTCTTCAGATGAGGGATGGAGAGACAGGCCAGCCAAAGCCTTTCTGGAAACGCCTGTTCCCTCCCTACTGATGCCATTTAAAAAAACACACACACACAAAAAAAAACACAGCTGACGGAAAAAAAAGTGTAGAATTAAAGGAAGTTGAACTAGAAACGAGAGAGCGAGACATGGAGACGATGGATTGAAAATATACGAATGTGGAAACTCCAGAAGTCCCTCAGGGAAAAATAGAGAGGCCCATCTGTTAGACATCTGGTTGGGAGAGTGAACCACCTTCAACATGTTGGTCAGGAAATGTTGATGAGCGAGAAAGGGAGAGAGAGACGGAGAGAGAGAGACCCAGACATAGAGAGACCGAGAGAGACAGACACAGTGACAGAGAGAGAGAGCAATAGAAAGAGAGAGAGAGAGAGAGAGAGAGAGAGAGAGAGAGAGAGAGAGAGAGAGAGCGCAAGAGAGAAAAAGCAAGAGCGCGCTAGAGAGAGAGAGAGAGAGCGCAAGAGAGACAGAGCAAGAGAGTGATAGAGAGAAAGAGAGAGAGCGCAAGAGAGACAGAGCAAGAGAGAGAGAGAGAGAGAGCGAGCGCAAGAGAGACAGAGCAAGAGAGCGATAGAGAGAGAGAGAGAAAGAGAGCGCACGAGAGACAGAGCAAGAGAGCGAGAGAGAGAGAGAGAAAGAGAGCGCACGAGAGACAGAGCAAGAGAGCGAGAGAGAGAGAGAGAGAGAGCAAAAGAGAGAAAGAGAGAGAGAGCAATAGAGAGAGAACGAGAGAGAGAGAACGAGAGAGAGAGCAGTAGAGAGAGAACGAGAGAGAGAGCAATAGAGAGAGAGAGAGAGAGAGAGAGAGAGAGAGAGCAATAGAGAGAGAGAGAGAGAGAGAGACACACAAAGAGAGGCACAGTGACAGAGAGTGATTCAGAAAGAGACAGAGAAAGAGACATAGACACAGAGAGAGAAAGAGAGTTAGAGAGACCCTAAGAGAGATCGAGAGAGAGACAGACAGAGACAGAGAGAAAGAGAGTCAGAGAGATAGAGAGACAGAGAGATAGAGACACAGAGAGAGACCGAGACCGACAGAGTGAGAAAGACAGTAAGACAGACAGAGAACGAGCCGGCCATGTCTGCCAATACCAACATGATTCCAATATCATAGCGCATTCTTAAACACTACGATAGAGAAATTACATCAAGATTAAAATCAGTGCAGACAATTTGGAACAGTACAGCTCCAGAGGACATTAGAAGTCACATTCCATTAGTTGGCACAGCACGTTATGGGTATTCAGCATCCGAGAGCATATGCTATTTGTAAACTATTGCTGTGCATTGTAGGATTGCAAGAGTACTCAAATAAGCAAATTTGTTAAACATACCTGGGTCCAAACAGCCTGAGAGCCCCACCCTCAATACCAGCAACTGAGCTTCATGTTCCAAAAGGTCATGAGAGGTCACATTCAGCCACAACATTACTCCAGACCTGCAGGGCTAATCACAGCTGTCAAGCCACGAAGCAAAATTTCCACTTTCCAGTTCAATTTCACGCTTCCCCGTTCGAAAACAGCCCGGCCTCGGCGTTCCAGCTTAACGTGTTAATACCAGGGCTAAAATAGAAGGATGGAGGGGGGGGGTGGATGAAAGGACATTGCCAACAGGGTAGTTGGGATGAAAGAAAAGCCCAAGTGGAGCATTCCCCAAGTCAGATGGTGACATTTATCTTTCCTCACCCACACACGTATCCAAAAAGCCAAGATGTGCTTCCAAACTGAACAACTACAGTCCTCAAACAGGCCGGAGGACTACGACTTCATCGGACGTGCTCTCTAAAAGACAAATGTGAAGAGTACACACCTTTACGAAGGATTGGACTGGTCATTTAGAGCTGTTAATGACCACTATTCTCATTGGCGGTCTTAGCAGATGGGGCGGAGGAGGGATGTCGCCCTTGCGTTGTGGTCAACAGTGGCTACAGAAGGACACACATTGATATCGAGCCCATGAATTGTCAACATTTAAAACTTCTTTATGTTAAAAAATCATATAGAAATGCATTACTCATGCATGGTTTTTGAATGGTCATTAAAATATAATGTGATATATTCAAATTTAAGGTCACCCCGCCCCAACTGCTCCGTTCATTCACTTACACCCCCACTCTCCAACCCAAACCCCTGCCAGTGCAAGCCCAATAACAAGATAATGCCTTTAAATGTCATTCTTCTATTGTTCTATAATGGCGGTTGGCAAACAGCTATTAGGTGCATTGCTATACAGTGTCAACCACAGGAAGGCTGGTTCCCCTTCTGAGCCTTGGTTCCTCCCAAGGTGTCTTCCTACAAAGTTTTTTCTTGCCTCTGCTGCCTTCGGCTTGTTCATTATAGGCTCGGACCCAGATTCTGTAAAGCTGCTTTGTGACAACGTTGGTTGTAAAAAAGCATTTTACAAATTAAATTGTCTTGACCTTCTGGGAGCGAATGAGAACGGGTTAGGTTGGAGAAGAGTGAGCATCCCTGATCAAAAAGGAGTCAAATGTTTCCCTGTGAAGTTCCAATAGTATTTTTGCCTAAAATGCCAATCCCAGTCCATAACAACGCCATAGCAACGTATAATACAGAAACCAATGGGGTTTTCAACATTAGCACCAAGCTAATGCTTGCGAGTATTTACACCGTCGCCTGCTCGGACACACATCTTCCATTAAGATCCATGTCCATCAGAGATGTCCATATGTAAAATGGCGAAACTGACTGAAAGTATGAAGGCTGGGAGAGTGGGCGTGGCCAGTCGACTAGAGTGTATCACTTCCCTGGTGCATTTGCAGCATAGAGTAGCGAATGCAACACTGCAGAAAATAACATCTTGGCAGGTGAGGTCATCTTAAACCTCAATATATGTAATATTTGCTTATAATTATGCCTCTTTTGTAATAATAATACAATCATTCTAAATATTTCTCTCTTTTATTTGTTGAAAGTCACTTCATCCCAGTGTCATTTCTACCAGCTTGTCCTGACACAAAGCTTTCTGTGATAGGGAAACAGCAGAGGCTTCCATCCCACACTCCTCGGATATAAAACACGACGACGCGTAACATGTTTAAGAACTGGCAAGAAAAAAGGTGTTTTTGTTTGTTATGCCTCCGTTAAGCTCACTGATCAGTTCCTGCCTGCATCTCCTCCAGAACCGCGACGCTCCTCCAGTCGCAACAATTCTCTTCCTTTGCAAGAGCGGCTGATGAATGCGCATGGATGATCATGCAGATCATGCTTTTTAAAAGGAATGTGAGCTGATGAATGGGGGGGGGGGGGGGGGGGGGGGGGGGAAACAACATCCTTCT
>JBBPDA010000132.1:19162593-19182668 GCA_037974385.1 Arnoldichthys spilopterus | reverse complement strand
ATAAGAAAGTATTATATATATATATATATATATATATATATATATATATAAAATAAAGCTAATTTATTATTATTATTGCATAAAATTACATACAGGGTGTATATGCACACTTGTTTGTACTACTATGAAAAAAGTACATTTATAGGCCTTATAGTAGTCTTAGGACTGAGATGTGTATAGAGCCCTTAACCAAACTCTTGTAAAAGTGTTGTTACTTCACTGAGAGACTCTAGCAGAAGTAAAATTAGCACAAAACCGATGAAACCAAAGAAACTACAAAAACTTAAAACTGTCTAAACGTTCACCCAGTATCTCAGTCTAAAAAATCTGGCTTTATGATTTGGAAAGTGGTGTTATAAGTAGCCTGGACTGCTTTTTGAAGCACAATACAGCACAGCCAGTCATACCTGCCTAATACTGAGCAGGTCCCCCCTGCTGCTAAAACAGCTCTGACTGTGGTGCACTGTGTTCTGACCCCTTTCTATCAGAGTCAGCATTAACATTGTGTGCAACAGTAGCTCTTTTGTGAGATTGAACCAGATGGGGTAGCTTTCACATTCATCCGTGTGCTTTGGGTGCCCATGACCCTCTCATTGATTCACCTGTTGTCCTTCCTTGGATCACTTTTGGTAGGTACTAACTACTGCATACCTGGAACATTCCACAAGACCTGCCGTTTTGGAGGCCAATACCAAAAGACAACCTTTCTTAATGTGGCATCAATCTCTACATTCTGTGGGTATGAACAGCTGGTATTGTCAGTAAATCATTCCAAGTTCATCATTCAAACAGCCATGAACACACAACGTCACTTAACGGACGAGCAGCGTCACCTGGCCATGGCGCCTTCGGGTCGGTGGCAGGCAGTCAGATGTTGCTCGTGAACTTGGTGTGTCTCAAAGTGTCATCAGCAGACTTGCATCAAGACACAGAACTACTGGTAGAGTTCATGACAGACCCAGGAGTGGAGCCCTGGAGTGACCGACCGCAACGATGACCAGTACCTAAGGACCTATGCACTCAGACATCGTTATGCAGCTGCCACACAGCTGCAGGCCCGTTTACGAGATGCGAGGGGTACTAGGGTTTCCAGTTTTAATGCTAGACAACCGTTGCAGGTGACTTCACTGACACCAAGACACCTTATTAGTAATATCAAAGGGAACTTTTACTTATTTCATTCAAATTCAGAGCAAATAGGAAAAGCACTCGTGCAAAAAATATAACTTATTGTGAGTAGTGTATGTTTAGCTCATGCCATTGGAAAAATAACAGCCATTGGCATCGGCCCACATTTCCAATATCAGATCACCTTTACTTCTTAGTAAACCCGGCATCTATCTGCCTAGAAACTGCTCTGTTCTCCTGTTGGGTGCGCGAGAGGGGTTAACCACAGCAAAGCAGAACAGACGCTGACCGAACAGATCAGAAAACCCAATAACGAGCTGTGTGAAGGACTTAGGACCTGAAGGAGAACATTTGTTTCAGTCTTTCAACTTTGAGCAGAAGGTCAGTGATGGCCTAGTGCTTAGGGACTTCCCCTTCTTATCGGAGAGTCGCAGGTGCAAGTCCTGGCCCAGGTACCACTGAGGTACCCTTGAGCAAGGTACCGTCCCACTACACTGCTCCCCAGGTGCTGTTGATAGCTGCCCACTGCTGCACGTTAAGGTCACTTTTCATTGTGGTGCACTTTGTGTGATGGGGTGTGTTCACTATGACACATTTTCACTTCATTTAAAAATGAAGTCCAGGTCAGGCACATCCAAAAGGGGGCTTAATGGGTTGTTTTTTTTTGGCAAGACTCTTCCAACAAATACTTAGTTTGCTGTCAATTTTTAAATCATCACTCACCCCCCAGTTGCCATTACTCATGCTACCCCTCCTCCCCAACCTTCTTTTGAGCACCTGGCCTACTAAAGGTCTGCGCTTGGCCCATATTCCTCAAAAAATGGCTTAAAAACATGTGGGCTGGGTAAATGGATGTAGCTGCAGCCCACGTGATTATTGAATGGGTCTGGATTGAACCAAATAACCAACTACTCATTGTAATTGCTCTAGGTAGATTTGGGCAGAATAAGCAAATAATAAATCACTTATATTGTTCTTAAAAGCAAAAAGGTCTCGCCGAGCCACTCCAAGTGACCGGCCAATTGTTCCTCACTCTTTTTTTACCATTACAATGATCCGTCGTCCATCGCTGGGTGTCTAAAAACCACTTCATCTCATTTATTCATTAATTCAACAATGCATCTGTCTACTGCGAATAAGGATTTCAAGGTTTATGATGAAGGTTTCTCCTAAAGCTCGTCCCTTAATGGCTGCTAACAAAGCGGGCGGTGGGGGAGTGCGAGGAAGGACAAGGCAGATACAGTCGGCCTTGGCAACTCGAGCTAAGCAACAGCTTCTGCTGTGAAATAATGGATGTTTACGAAGACGCAGCCTGCCATTTGTGCAGCGAAATGCACAATGCATGTTTACGGCACAAGGAGACTTCGGCGAGCAGTGCGTCCCCCCCAACCCCCCCCCCCCCCTCTGACTCACGCACAGACGGCTGTGAAATCGTTGCCCACACGCTGAGGCCTTGTTCAAGGTGTGTGTTACCCTGCAATCAGCGTTTACGCTGAGGATTTGATGATTTAAAGAAAGGGCGAAAGTCAAGAGGCAGAGTAATGCGGGCCAGGGCAGGAATTTTCATGCTCACTGGCCAGGAAGTGTTACATGTTCATTTGAACGTTTCATTCCTGCCTCTTTGTGGACATGTTGTCATGTTAAAAGTTCACTGCTTGTTGAACCATGTTGTTGTTTCCGTGTTCTGGTTAAAAAAAAAAAAAAGGAAAAGTAAGTCTAACTCTTAAATTGACATGATAAATAGAGGTCAAACGCACGCACAGAGGCACAGTACATTCCTCTGAAGCATTTTATCGATATCCAAGAGCCGCATTGACCACCTCACCGATGGTGTGTGAGTTTGACCTTTTCAGCACTTGGAACCTTTTCAGCCTCCACGCGAAGAATGGCCTGTTTCGTTCTGCAGTGCTATAAGAAAGTCCAGGCCAGGCGTGTTGTGGGTGCAGAAATCCAATGGCCTGATCCGAGTCCTTATATTTTGCATCTGAAATGTTTGGATTTTTTGGGGAGAGAGCGTGGAGTCCGGAGGTATGGAGCACAGCAGCTACACGCAAACGAGTCACCTCCGGTCCATGCTCTGCCCACGAACGTGACCTTTGTAAGAAACTAAAGCTAAGGAAGCTTTACAGAATGTTTGCGAAAAATCCTAGTCATGCTAATGATACATTTGCAGAGCGCAACTCACTTTTTGTCAAAGCTCCTCAGTTTAGAGTGTGTTGTTATTAAAATATCCTCAGTTTTTTTCCTATATTTTATTTTTCCTCTGTGGTCCATGTATGATGTGTATGTGGTGTCATGTAACAACAACGACATCATTCATTTTTTTGCAGGACTTTTTAATCAGAAACCCAAAGAAAGAGACATATAAAGGACTAAAATGGACCTGATGGAGAACATTCGTTTCATCCTTCATGTCTTTCAGCTTTGAGTAGCAGATAAAAACACTCAGTCCAGATCAGGCACATGCAGAGGGGGAGTTTAGGGGCTCAAGTACCTGCCCCTTTGTTCATAGTCCCACTTTTTCTGTACCAACAGTCATAATTCATTTTTACTGGAAGCTTTTCCAACCTCTCTTCATCCAAGAATTGAAGATGCTGCCTTTGGTATCATGGTTTTAAGACCAATGCATAAATGACCTTCTTCCTGAATGGAAACCTTGTATTGTGCCCAGAAGTGGGCCATATCCAATTTCTTCATATCTTCCAACCATTTTCAAATATGACAGTGGTGCTTGATATTTCTTAAGGGGATGTTCCATGTCAAACCATCCCTACTTGGAACTGTAGCCTCCTCGCTAAGCTCCCCTTAAGACTACGGGCCAAACATAAGAACGGGAAAAGCAAGTGACTGATTTTGGAATGAAGGAAGAGCCAAAAGCAAAACTCGCCTGTGGTGATTGGAAAGTTAGCATTTTAGATAAGCTTAAAGTAGCTTAGCTTGCAGGCCAAATGTGCCACACACCACAGTGCCAGCTTGGTTGCAGCAACTAATGCAAAAACGACACTCGTTCAGAGGACACTTTCTCATCCTTGGGAGCACAAAATTGATTGGTGCTGAGGACCAGCCAAAATCAAACATCTACTTTGTGAGTGTAACTCCTACCCATCTTGGAGCCACTGAAATGCACAGTTTTTCTGATTTTTTTTCCCTGGCCATGATTATTCCCATTTCAATCAGCGCCACCTTTCTATGAACTAGTACAACACTAACCGAAAAATGTATCTCCCTCTTTTTCTTGATGCATCTCATTTATGGTAACAGCACCAATTGATCCTTCAAAATCATGACATGGTCTTCATTTATCAAGGCAGTGTATCCCAGGGTTGGCTCCTAGTGTTGTACATGGTGTTCCTAGTGTTGTACACACTTTATCCATAAACACTTTGGTTCATACGGAATGCATGCAGATGCAGACGCATGCTTTAAGGTGCACGGCTTGATGTGGCACAGTTCTCCATAGAAATCAATAGGATGCATTAAAATGCAAGTAGACACATACCAGTCATCCTGTAGGCCACTATCAGTGGTCAGTTTGTGGCAACAGGGTGCTGTTGGCTGGATGTCACTCCTTTATCAATGTCACTGCAGTGCTGAGAATGATCCACCACTCAAATAATACCTGCTCAGGGGTAATGTTTTGAGAAATGCTGAACATTGATGAATGACGAGTGTCAGTCTGGTTTAAAATTTGTCAAATGGGGTGGGGGTGTGATGTGATACAATTAGTTTACTGGGGGTGTGGTCATGGGGAAGGGGAGTCTGGAAGTGATCAGGCAAAATTTACCATCAGAAAGGGTTGGGAATGAAACTGCCCCAAACAAAAAGTAATGGGGACATGGCCCCAGTGTCCTAAAGGTAAGCCTAATTTGAATACTCACATACAGTAAAGTAGATTAAATATGATACTAAGGCTATTTATCTAAGTGCATGAAATTAAATGGTCTATTAATATAATAGGTATGTCAGACAAGGCAGAAGGATTGTTCTGTGTCTTTAGTGGTTTTGTGGTGGCACAGTGGCATAAATGGCCTAGTCGCTGCGGGTTCAAGCACACATCAGGGTACAAAACTCTTTTGCTTCATGGTTATCCATGGCCTGATGCAAGAGTGTCCGTCACCGGTCCTGGAGGTGTTTATAAAGGGAACTACAAAATTGTGCTGATCACAGGCCCTCCACGAATGGGTCTGGACACCCCTGGCCTATTGGTTGGAGAAAGGGGCTTGAATTTGGAGGGTTGCTGGTTCAAACCCATGGACCAGCAGGGAACGTGTAGAAACGGTGCATAAATAAACCCCACCACATCCACAGCCAAAGTGCACTTGGACAAGGCACCCAACCCCCTTGATGCCCCCTCTTTGCATGTGTGCAGCCCACTGGTGTGTATGTTCATGGATGGTTTACATGCAGAGGACAAATTCACTGTTTGCAATGTGTGAGTGCCACATAATCTGACTTTCATGTCTGACTTTTTCGCTCTAAAATTCTTTTCTTGTTTACTTTTATTTCCAGCAGGAGTTTCCGTTTCCTTACTCCACTTCTCTGCTCTCCAGAGCTGCTCTGGCTTGCATTATTCCTATTAATGAGGCTCCGGACTCACCGCTGTTTACATAGCTGGTGCATTTGTTTGTATTTATCATGCAAACAGTATAGAGAAAATGGAGAATGATCCTAAAGCAGATGGGCACTGTATGACTAATATAATGAGCTATGGATCAGAGTCCTTGATAAGCCAGGGGTGATTTAGTGTTGGCTCATCATTTTCTATTATTTATAATGCCAATTTAACAGAGTCGACCTTGTCTTCACAAGCAAACTCATGATTATTTAATTGTAGCACTGATAGAAATACAGTGTATGGCTTAAAATACCTGTTTTATGCTGGGTGGGCAGTGGTGGCCTAGTGGATAGGACCTTGCCCCTGTGAAGAGAATATCGTTATTGAGAATGAAGTCCCGACCACTGAGGTACCCTTCAGAAAGATACCCCCTGCTACACTGCGCTCTGGGTGCTGTTGATAGCTGCCCGCTGCTCCACATGTGCACACGTGATAAGTTAAAGGCAGGGGTCACATTTCATTGTGGTGAACTTTGTGTGTGATTGTGTGTGTTTGCAATGACACATTTCCACTACAATGCGTGATGCTTCTACTAGAAGATCTCTCTTTCTCTCTCTGATATTTGTATTTATTATATAATGCAACTTAAAACAGCTCCTTAAGGTTCATTTCACCAAGTACAGATTGAATCCCTCCCTTATCTGAGCTGCTTATCCTAAGCAGGCATGCGAAGGGGTCCTGGATACCAGGGCGAATAGAACGGCAGGGAGGGAAACACCCTAGACAGGTCACCGGTTCATCACTGGGCAAACCCACAGACAGTCACACCTAGGGGCATCATCAGTTCATTTGACAAACATGGCAAGAAAACTGGATTTCACAGTTTAAGCTATGCAGACAGAGTGAATGTGCAAATCAGGGAGGTTGTTAGGCATGAACATCTCAGGCTACAGTCCCCAAGGTTTTATGAATAGGCCTGGTTCTCAAATAGACCCATTCCAATTGTTCTGAGGCTTACTGATCAGTAAATCTGAATCAAAACTAACCCCCCAAATATCTTTCGATCAAAGAAATATGTCTTTACCGACACACACTCCCCCCACAACCAAAACTTTGCGTCAAAAAATCAGACTTTTGGGCTAAGCCCCCAATGTTTCAAGATCATGACGACATCTCTGTTGCAACCTCCACACAGATGGGACCCAGGCCGCTCGGCCTACAGTAGAACCTGGGACCTTCTAGCTGTGAGGCCACAGAGCTAACCGTGCCTCCCCAAATACTTTGAGGTACACTGAAAGGATTTATGACCGTATTAAAATGAAATTTGAAGCTTCTGAGACTTATTTTAAAGCTGGCCTTGCATTTGATCTCCGTGCAACTTGAACGAATACTTTCAAGTTGAATTAAAGGAGAAAGAGGAGGGGGTTTGGGGGGAGGGAGGGACCGCTGCCAACATGCCAACAATACTACAGGTTTATGTGGGGAGGTCTGTTCTGCCCAGATGTTGTCTCTTTTATCAAACATCTGGATTTCAATAAATCACCATCATCCCTTCCATCGAGTTTCATGCATCCCATTCAAACAGAGCATGGCATTTATGAGAGTTTCTGACAGAAGTCCAGAGCTAAATGGCCTGCGTAAGCCTGTGTGTCCCAATGAAGACTTTTCTCTTTGGGCTGGAAGCAAATTTACAGCCGACATTAAAGGCTTCATAAAGCTCGCAGATGCTGACACGCTCTTGGTTACTCTTTTTTCCCCCTTCTTTCATAATTGGTACAAAACGACTTCAGTCTGTCTGTTTAACTGAGTGTTTAATTAATTGCCCTGTAATGTGAGAAAGGCACAATCCTCGTGGGAGAGCTTGCTTCGATCTGCTCTCGTCCAGGTCATGCGACCTCAGTGTAACAATTAAACATTTACTTCACTTCACAGACAGGAGATGTAGCCTTTTATCCCCATTCTTCTCTCCAGCTGTTGCACTTTTCCAGCAGCCTCATGACTTTGAAAAATTTTGTTGGGTTTTTTTTTTAAAATAGGCGAATCTAAAAAAAACATCCTGCTTTTTTAAAACTCTGACTTAAAGTTAAGTCTTAGTTTCTAAATAAAAATAAAGGTAAAAGTCAACGTTCGCATGGCATATAAATATTAGGGAGCACATAGTCTCATAAGCGATACGAAATATGGGATATGTAGTTTATTGTTTTATCGTATTCAGTTTAAGCAAACGTCTTTTGACAGCGTTGAAACTACATTTCCCATAATCCTTCTCGGTGCTCCGCCTACACGGACGGTAAGTACACGCTGTCCGCTTAGGAAATATACTGTGCTTTCTGTGCTCTGCGATGCAGTTCCACTATTCATGGGGTTTGTTTGTCTCACGACAACATGTAGCCTTTTATAAAGCGAAAGGACGTTATTTTGGTTCAGTGCAACTGATTGACGTTACACAGTTTTGTGTTTTTTTATGAAGTGAATGTAAGCAACGTCGTGGCTAAAGCCGTTAGCATCCGGTGCGTTTGTCCTCAGGTAGACAGTAACCTTAGCCTTATCACAGTTTCTTCTTTTTCGGCATTTTTTAAATAAATGTGTGCTAAATGAATGCGTTTCATTTTCACTTTACGCATTTCAAGGTTCCGAGCGGTTTATTGCTGTTAGTATTGTTAAATTACTGCACTTCCCTGGGACGTTATAGCAACTATTAGAGGCTGCGTCCCAAACTGTACACTACCGCACTAAATAGTATGTAAAAATTGTACACAGCCGCCTGAAATGCATCGAGTAGTACTGAATAGAATGGTGAGGTTTGGGACGCACCTTGGATCTAGGTGACTCCAGTCCGGGAGGACCAAACACTCCACACACACCTCGTTTAATATTGAGCAGGTGGTGTCTGCATGTGCTTTGGTTCTCCACAATCTGGATGAAAGAACTGTGTTGTGTTCTGCTGTACTTAAATGATAAATAGCATTGTGTTTTAGATACTAAACACCTGCAGGGCAAAGAATTAGACTGTTTCTGACATTATTATTGTTATATTATCTTATTATTATTACTATGACTAAACATGGGCAGTGGTGGCCTAGTGGTTAGGATGCTGCCTTTGGGACCTGAAGCTCCCCGGGCCCGCTGCTCCACGTGGGCACGTGTAATGGGTAAAAGGCAGAGGTCACGTTTCGTTGTGGTGCTTGAGTGTGTTCACAATGAAAAATTGTGTTTTGTACACATTGACAAATGTAGAGTGGGAATTATGGGAAAATTCCACCTTAAGAAAAATTCCTCAACTGTTCTTGAGAAGAAACACATTAATGACATGTTAAAAAAATATCACACACAGATGTACACAGGACAGTGGGATAATATTATTATACTGGTATATTAACACTGGCATGTATCATCATAAGAAGACAGGTGTGAACAAATCAAACAAAAGCAATAATCTTGTGTGGACCATTTTTAAGGACATTTTTCAAGAGCAAATGCAAGAGAAGAAACTTAAGATATTGGGTGTAATGTGGCCCAATGTGGTGCAGTGATCAGCGCTGTCGTCTCTCAGCGAGAAGGTCCTGGGTTTGATCCCCGGGTTGGCCACAGGGGCCTTTCTGTGTGGAGTTTGCAAGCTCTCCCTGTGTTCGCGTGGGTTTCCTCCCAATGTCCAAAGACTGCAGTAGGTTGATTGGATACTCTAAATTGCCCATAGGTGTGAATGTGTGTATGAATGGTTGTCTGTCTATGTTTTGCCCTGCGATGGTTTGGGCTCCTGTCCTGGGTGAACCCCACCTTAGGCCCGCAGTCAGCTGGGATTGGCTACAGCTTCCCTGCATCCAGGAAACGGAAGAAGCGGGTTAAGAAAATGGATAGATGGATGGATTGATTGATCAAATGATGGGGGCAAACCAAACACGGCGGTTGTCAAATTATATCAGATTTTTTTTTTGGATTGCTGCACTCCTGGGGTGGTGGATCATTCTCAACACAGTAGCGACACTGGCATGTGTCCACTGTCCACTTATTTGGCTCATCTAGCCTGTTTATCCTCCTGGCAAATGGAAAATTATTGACAACCATTCTTCTAATGCCACAGTTTGTGTTGATCATCCTCTACTCAGTCCTCAGTGGTCCGTTTCTGGCCACAGGACACTGCTGGCTGGATATTTTTGGATGGTGGATTGTTCTTAACCCTGCATTGATGCTGAGGTGTTTAAATCTCGAGCTGAACTGTGTGCGAACACGCAGCACGCACATGCACATTAACATGCTACTGCCATCTGAATGTCACTGCTGTGATGACAATGATCCGCCACTCAAAATAATACCTGCTCATTGGAGGTCCATTGATGAATAGATGTACAGAGGAAAACAAATGATGCATGGTATAAACTACAAAGTGCAAGTAATCAGCTTGTTAACAACCCCTTACTGAGTTGTAATGGGCGCATTAAATCAGGGAAAGCACTAAAGTGTGCAGAGCTGGGAACCTGCTGGATCTGACCTGGGAAACACTGTTAATGTGTGTATTAAGTAATGGATTCCCAAAGTCAGTAGTGGCAACCCCTGAATATAAGACGGAATGCTTGTTCTGTTTTCCCTGATCTAGCACATCTGATTCAGCCAATTAACGCGTAGCCGTGTGTTTTGAAAATGGCGATTTTTCCATTTTTTGGTTTTAAAAAAATCACCCATTTCTGAAAATATATCTGTCCACACAGAAACACAAAAAACGATGTTAAACGCTGCAACAGATGGCATGAGGTGGCTTCTCCTGGACCGACCGGGTCCCGTCAAAATCGGCGACAGCATTGGTGCGGCAGGCGTTCAAGTGTGACGATGTCTGTTTAATATAGTCGCAACATCCGAAGCTCAGACGCGTGTGTCCTTCAAGGGAAAGTAACTGTGTATATGTATAAGCTGTAAAAAGTCCAAATGGCAAAGTTATAAACAACAGTATTTTGTCCGCGTGTGCAAATCACCTCACTCATGTAAACAAACACAGTGACGAAGTTGCACAGGTTTGATGAGAATCTTCGTTTTCCTCGTCCACACGTAAACAGAAAAATGTCGTTTTTTTTCAGTGACCAAAAACGCCATTTACGATTGGTCAGAAGCCAAGACGTGTAGAAAAAGCAGGGCCTTAGAGTAGTGTCCCCAGGACTGTCATCAAGAACCACCATATAAAACCAAAGCAGTTTTTCTGATACAACTTTCCCTGACATGCTCATTATATTGTTTCCCCCGAACCAACATTGATTCAACTCATCAGCCAATTATTAAGCCCTTAGCTGGATTTGGCGTGTTGGAGCAGGGGTAATGCTAAACAGTGCAGGGAATGAGAAGCACTGAGCTAAAACACATAATGCGGCCCACAGACTGTGCAGTGCATACTAAAATATAGAGTAGCCACAAATCAGGAACTTAAAATATTATTAATAAGGAAGCCAACAATTCTCCCACGTCTCAACCTCCATCTGCATGTTTGCCTTTGGTGTTTAAACATACATTTAGTTGCCAGTTTATTAGTTGCAGTGGTGGCCTACTGGTTAGGACGATGTTCGTCAAAAACGTGTCAGATCCTTGCACCTGTTGTTTTTTCCTTCTTCCAGCACATAATTGGTTGTTTACTTGCTGCTTAATATCACCCACCCTCATGACATGTGCCATTGTAATGAAATAACTAGACAATCAATGTTATTCTCTTCACCTGTCAGTGGTTTTAATGTTATGGCTGGTGGGTGTGTATTATATATATATATGTAGTAAGTGCAGTTGTGATGAACTAGTCACTTCATTTTTATCTGAACTCATGAGCCACTGAAATGGGTCTTGTGTGACCAACATGGGGCAACCATACAAGCCTTGCTGACCAGACACGATTGGAGTCATGGACTATTCCCACGTCACAGCAGTGATGGCAAAATGCTGCTGGAACAAGTGCATCAGACAGGCTATTATACACACTTCCGTGTCAATGCTAGGTTTGAAGTGGTCCACCACCCAAAATATCCAGCTAAGAGCTTATCTGTGGTCAGAAACTGACCATTGATGAAGGGCTAGAGGATGACTAGCCATGGTATGAAAAAAACACTACTACCAGAGCAACACACACTCCCATGCCACTATTGGTATTGCTGCTGTGTTGATAATGGCCCTCCATCTCAATAACATCTGGTCAGCGGTGGTCTTATGGCGGTCCCTTTCTATGAACGTATGAAATCGAGGAGGATAAATTGTGCAGCAACAGAAGTTCTACACTCAGTGATTCTGTACTGATAATGTGCGGCTATATGGTATGTGGTTTTTGATAAAATAGCCAGCTAGCGTAGGCACAATGTCAGAGTGCTATAAACAGGCAGAACCTTTTTATATGTGATATGGCAGCCTATTAGAAGTCCTATGGCTTGTAAACAGTTGGACGTATTATGAATGTAACTTCAAGGTAAATGTGGCTAGTGAGCTACAGTTCCTACAAAGGATCCTTTAGTCAGCCTCGCCATTAAAACGCTTAAAGTTATGCGGGCATTTTTACTGCACAGATACAGAAACCAGTGAATAATAGGGGCGCTGTGAAATAATATAGCTGCACAGCAGCAGTACAACCAAGGCTTTAACAGTATGCACATTATGAATGCTTCAGTAGGTCTATGGACCATCTTTAGAAAGTCTTTGTTATCGCTAATGGTAATGGTAAGCTAATCATTAGGAACCCACTCCCACCCCCCGTCATGTTCATGGTGTAGCCTGGCCTATTTTGTGTGAAGGTTGTGATCCCGCTGGGCCTGGCATTTTCTTGAAAGCTTTTGATTGAGCAGAGTCTACCACATACCAAGCAATACGCTCATAGGCGATATCCGAGCGATATTTTTCAACCGAATTTTATGGTCAGTCACGGTTGATGTGGAAAACACATTGTTGCGACGGCATGTCGAGTTCCCAGAAACACCGACCAGTTCTCAGTTGGTCGGCAACACCTACCATATACGTGCACTTTGTGTGTATGATGTCAGCCACTTTCTACCCAAGATTTGATACAAAATACACAATGTACAGTGATATTTAAATACAGAAACTATAGAAAATATGTAAAGTGGCATGGGGCAAACTAGTCAGCGGTGCAATAGCTTACATTATGTTCTAGGCAATGCAAAGGTTGGTGATTGGGTCAACGTCAACCCTGACCAACAATGAAAAGGGACCACACCGTATTGAGCAAATATCATTTGGGCTGTGTATCTAGAATAGAGTAGAATAGAACATTACCGATCCCCTATTGGGGAAATTTACCTGTTACAGCAAAAATGCATATATATATATAAATAAATATTTACATTCCAACTATATACATTAAGATCCAGTTTTAACTCATTAAAAGTCTGGCTTTTAAAAAAATAAGAAAAAAATAGAAAAGTGATATTGCACCAAAAAGATTATTACACATTGCACGGTGACTGTGTTACATCAAGAATATGGTAAATATATTGCACACAGTTGTGTCTATTGTGTTTTTTTGTTTAGTGCATCTATATAGTTGACGTTTATGATAAAATGACCAAAGGAGGCAGATACGAAGCCAGGTGTACCTAATAAACTGGCAATTCCATGTTTATGATGAAGTTCTACCAAAGGTGGGCAATTGCGACCAGAGGGTGATGGGGTGTGTGTCCAGCTGCATTTTTAATTAGAGTAACTTGATTAAATATATTTTAATTATCTCGGCCTCAGTGGGGCTGTTGAGAGATGTCACATGGCTCCTCCTTTTAATGTCTGCCATCTGTCTGGTTTCTCTTAAAAAAACGGGGCGAGAGAGAAAAGTGCCTCGGAAAAAATCTCTCGCACACACACGGACACACTGAGAAGGCCATCTCCTTCCTACCCTCCCTGCTGCCCAGAAGGCTTCGTTTGGCACCGGACTCTTTCCTATCACTCTGTTTTTTCCTTCTACTTAATGTGATGAGACGGCCTTTATTAGATGATTTATGTTGAAAGAATAGTTTGATGGGATTACGTTTCTTTTCTCAGTTTTGCACTACTACAGCTAATGTGGCTAATTATTAATGGGAGCTTATATGACACCAATTAGCACGATGCTACTGGATTACATCACACACTTGACCTCAGATCATGTTGAGTGCCCTTCACTGATGTGGTTTCCGGCATGTTATGACAAGCGGTTACCTATACACATGAACAAAAGGATGTAGAATTGCTAAAAGCATGGAGACGTCTTTAAGTCTCAGTTTTATCCAGTTTGTTCAAACCAGCTCATCCTCAGATTATCATCTTCAGACCAACTGGACACCCCCCCTTTCTAAAAAGAGGCTCTTCTCTTTCTAGGCTCTTCTCAGTGTTGGCTCCCAAGTGGTGGAATGAATCTCTCCTATCCATCAGAACTGTAGAGTTCCTAATTTTCTTCAGACCTTCATGTCAAGGTTTTGCATGAGCTCAGGTATAATCTTGGTTGACTAGCAGCTCATTATCCAAGTCTAGGGTTACTGGTATAAGACTAGAAAGCACCATGTACGTCACTCTGGGCAAGAGCGTCTGCCAAATGCTGTAAATGCAAATGTTTTCTAGATCAACTTGATGTGATTTAGGCCTGCAGTTTTCCCAGTGCTAATTCTTCTATTACTTCCTAGCTATTTGAGCATCATAGCTCCAGGGCAAAAAATAAAGAAGCTTCAGAGACCAAATGGTAGCCGTTTCTATTGCTAGTCTTTAAAAAATAGGATTCACTTAGCAGACTCGTGGAGTAAAGATCAGGTAAGTACAGGTGGCCTTAATCAAGACAGTACTTTTAGGCCATGGAATTAAACGAAAATGCGAATTCTTATGATTAGCATTGCGGAGTTCTCTTTAAGGGCGGTGCAGTGGTTAGTGCTGTCCCCTTACAGTGAAAATGTCCTGGGTTTGATCCCCACTGTCCAAAGGCTTGCAGTAGGTTGATTGGACACTCTAAAATTGCCTGTAGGTGTGTGTGTGTGTGTATGAATGGTTGTCTGTCTATGTGTTGCCCTGCGATGGGTTGGCCTCCTGTCCTGGGATTGGCTCCAGCTTCCCTGCGACCTGGAAACGGAAGAAGCGGTTTAGAAAATGGATGGATGGATGGATGGAGTTCTCTTTAAACTTACAGCCATACCCAAGAATTCCTGTTTGGTGGGTTGCACATAGCTTACCTTGATTCAAGCTCCAAGAAGACGTTATAGTCATCTTAAAGGTGGAAGTTATTGAAGTTATTTCATTACAAAGGGACCTGTTAGGTGGATAAGACAGTGAACAGTCAGTTCTTAAAGTTGTCATGTGAAAAATGGGCAAGCGTAAGTATCTAAGCCACTTTTGGCAAAGGTCCTTATTGTGATGACTAGACGACAAGGTCTTGTGGAGTGTTCCAGGTATGCAGTAGCTGGTACCTACCAAAAGTGATTTATGGAAGGACAACAGGTAAATCGATAGCAGGGTCATGGGCACCAATACAGGTGCCTAGAATTCAGTACCGGTACCAACTGTACTTTTCCTCAGTGCTTTACACTCTTTGAAATAATAATAATAAAAAAAAAAAAGATAATTTCATATGTAAAAAAAATAAGCCCAAACATTTTCTACAATTGTAAAATAGACGATATCCTTCCCAAAATCTCAGAGTTGGGAAGCAGCCAGTGATTCATTGAGATAATGGTGTCTTGGAGGAAGCACCTGCCAGCTTTTACCCTCTCAGCTTGGCAGTGTCACGTGATCTTGTGGAGACCTAGCTATTGGTTGGAGATTACAGCGCATGAACTTGACTCAAAGCCTTGACCCTTTTTGTTCATTCACCAGGCAAAGTTCATCCACGTCCAGCGCGACCATAACGCCACTGTTCCTCAGGCGTCTTTTCTTCACACCGCCATTGGAACCGCACCCTTTACTCACCGTTCACAGAAGCCGTGTCTCGTAGGCCCAGGCTTAAGTCTGCATGCGGTTTGTCTGTTGATGCCACTTCATTTGCACAGCGGCGGCGAAATTTTCCATGCTCCACACCTACCCTCCTCATAACTGTACACGCACATTTTCCGACAGAGATGCATAATGCAGGAGAGGCGCCATCAATTATGCAGCATTTATTCATACCACGGCAATACCTAATTGATTTGATTCTCTTTGCTTCATGTATTATGGAACAGGCCGGGTCCTGCACGTGTTTCCCCTTGCCTCTGGATGTTGCTGGCGGGCGTCACAGAGCTTTTTTTTTTTTTTTTTTGCACGTCTGTCCATCACGGGCCTGCTCCCGCTGAGAAAACCACCTCGTGCGATGGCGTTCAACACACCGCGTTTTTTTTTTAACGCCGGCGCGCATCCGGCCGCCTCTGCCCCCTCCGATCCTGAATTACAGATACGGTGGGTTAGACGGGCAGATAGCGAGCAGTTGAAAACATTTATGTGGCTATTGCACATTGAGAGACATCACTGAAAGAGGTGGCGCCGTACGGTGCACTTACACCACATGCAGCCGTTCAACAGCACGGGCCATGCACAAACACCACGGGTGACTGATACAAACGCCTGTGTTTTGGACTGAGTGTAACTGTCGCCTTTGAATAGACTATATGGAGTGTGGGAGTGCTACAAAGAGTGGATTTTCACTGAATTAGCGCGTAGGAATCTCGATGTGTTGTTATTTAGCGATGCTGTTCGGGTGCTGTTGTCGAAGACCTAATTGCGTAATTAATGACATCATTTGTTACGTAACGAATTTCATTCACCTTGTGCTGCCCCTTTTGTTTTATTGATCAGGTTTCTACGTGTAGCCTCCTCCACACGCTCCCCCGAAAGTGATTTGTCTTGTTCTCTGCGCTGTGTTCAAACTGAGACACCTTGCTCTGAAAGCCTCTTTTTAGGACGCTTCGAGCCCACACTCAACAGGATGTAAACCACAGGTCTCCCTCCGTCAATCCTCAATCGCTATTTTAAAGCTTCTTCTCCCCAAAGAGCCTGTTCCACGCACCCCTGATTCCTGTACAGAGAGCCAGTCGGACAGAAGGGCTTTTTGCCTTGACCTTTAAAGGTGAGTGGCCAGCGCGCTGCTTCTTTTCTCTGGCTGCAGGAGTTGGCGGATCTCGTGTGTGTGTGTGTGTGTGCGCACCAAGCCCTGTTCTCTATGTTAAGCTGGATTAGTTTTACCTGGGGACTACTGATGAGATTGCAGCGTGACTGATAAGGGTCATTCTGCGAAACGGGTGCCACTTCCACTTCGCAATTTTCCAAATTTTCATAAAAAGCAAGAATTTTTTTTTTATCAACCTGAAAAGTATGTTAATCCTCCAAAAATCACATTTTCCCACCTCAGGCCTAAAATCTTATCTTCAGACATGGGAGCCATCCTTTTCCCAGCCCTTCATAGACAATATGTGCACCATGTGAGTAGTAATATGTGAAATAAATGTTGTATAATAATAAGATAATAATTTAAGAATATAAATATAATAATGTTTTTACTGTTAGTAAAGTGTCCTTTCCTGGAAACCACCTGTCAAAGTGTTTTTTTTATTTATTCTTAGATTATTTTTAAATAGTATTTTCTCAAAATAAATAAATTAATGAAAAGCTTTGAGCTCTGAAAACACGTTTTTGTGCCTTAAACATCTCATCAAATGTTGCGGACTCAAATGGCACCCATTTCGTAGAATGACTAGATATATCACTTGGCTGATAAGATCAACCCATATAACCTCAATCAGCCATATCATTAAAAGCAGCAGCCAAACATAGCATAGTTCCCCTTCATGCTACCAAAACAGCACAGACTGTGGTGCCCAGTGTACTGTAAAACCTTTCTTTCATAGCCGGTGTTCTGACAAACTGTCCTACCTTTTCGAGTTGTCCCTCCATAGCGCTTTTTTTAATGATGCTACCCTATGTCGATACACTGTTAAGACCTTATGAAAACGTCACACCACTGTTAAAAAACGAAGGTAACACATTTTGTTACACTATAAGACCTTATAAAAAAAGTCCCACGACTGTAAAAAAAAAAAAAAATGATGGTAGCACATGTCGATACAGTTAGACCTCATCTAAATGTCCTACCAAATACCATTCCTTATCAAAACGTTCCTCCACTGTTAATAAACCTTAGTTAGCACACCTGAACACACTGTTAGACTGTATCAAAATGCCCTACTACTGCTAAAACTTCTGTCTTACACCTGTATCTCCAATGCAAGGTAGGACAGGTTTACGAGTGGTTTTGAAGCACTGAAAAAGGCGAAAAAGGTTTCGATGGGTAGGATGAAAAGTTAAAACACTGGCCTTCACTTTGTGTATCTCGCTCTTCTGTGATGACTGATGGCTCAGTTGTCTAGTCATCACAATCTGGCCCTTGTCAAAGTGGCTCAGATCTTTACGCTTGCCCATTTTTCTTGGTTGCAGCACATCAGTTCAAGAACTGACTGTTCACTTGCTGCCTTATATATCCCACAAATTGACAAGTGCCATTGTAACAAGATAATCAATGTTATTCACTTCACCTGGCTGATGGATGAATACAAATACAGATTTAAGCACTTGACAAGTGACAAACTGTGGGGCAACTTTCACCAATGGTTCTAAGAGCTGTGAAAAAGTTCTTCTGGGCAGAAAGCACCTTATGGCTACACCAAGCAGAAGTCGAATCAAGCAGAAGTTGAGGAAAATCAGTGGAAAATGTGTTGTTGGGCTAGTGGGTGGTTGTGTTTCGAAGAGAAGCAAATGGAGTGCGTAACACACTGCAGCTCACCCCAGGGATGCTAAGCTGAGCTTCGGAGCTTGGGCTACAACTCCCGAGCACTCCCTCGATAGGGGTCAAGAGGTCGGCAGCAGAGGAGGACGCGCTGGCAGGGCTAAAAGGCTTAATATCAGATCCTTTCTGCTCCCATGTGTTTTGCAGGGAGATGTACATCTACACTGATTTGTGCCAAAGGTAGGGCGAGAAATATCCATATTACAGCAGCTATCGTTGCTTCACGAAGGGCCTGCTGAGCTGCTGAAGGATTTTCACTGAACGATTTTGGAGCGCAGCTCGCAGCGGCCATCAGAGAGCGCGTTTAACACCCGTGTTAATAAATCCCTCACTTATTTTCTGCGTAGGCTGTAAATGATACCTTAGTGCTAGCATGCATTGAGTGATAAATAGCCTTCATGACTAGCCCTTAGCTACAGTAATTCCTCGATTGCACTTGTATATGCTAATAGCTGTGCAAGAATCGCATCTGGCATGTTTACCTGGAGGTCATTCACTGTTACTAGAGCTGTGAGTCATAGCTGACATTGAAACAGACTTGCACAGTCGCGCTCTGTCCCATTCAATAGGCCATAGCATGCCTCTGTGTGTGGTGATGATGATGATGATGATGATGATGATGATGCCATCTCAGCATGAGGCAGAGTGGATGGCAGTGTCAATGGCAGAGCTACAAAGGCGAGCGGCTCCCTCTCTTCTTCCTGCTGTCCAACTTCCGTTTATTCCCCGCTAATCCTATTCAATACAAAGCGGTCCGGTCCCCCCCTGTCATGTCAACAAACTGGCCGGTCCTCCACCTTCTCCTCGAAACAAGAGTGGATGGAAGTGGGACGAGAGTGAACGAGCGAGGGAGACTGAGCGAGAGCGTATGGCTTTTGCCGTCAGTGTATCTGATGGTCATACAGAAATGGATTAGCGGATCTTCTGGGACGAGAGCACACGTTGGGGAAAAAACGATGGAAGCCCACAGCCTCAGTTTGTCCGTATGCCAGGGGACATGAAAGAGTGTCGTCCAATCCTTTCAGCCGGACACAACTGCTCTGAATTCGTCGGATATGCGGGGCCACTGTTATTCGGCCAGGAAAACCACACCACACCGCAGGATCGCATTTTCAGCTTAGCGGCATCTGTGCCGTCGTTGTTGTGCCTTGCCAGTATTTGAAGTATTTCACTAGAGTGTGTGCGTTTTATTTTTCTTTGAGCAGCCATACTTGTTTGAGTGTGTCCTGTTTCAAAGGGCCAGCAGCAGAACCCTGTCCCAACACCAGGGATTTCTCCTGACTCCTAATTAACGCTCTTAACTTGCTACAGAGGATGAATGCTAAATGGCTTCCTGTTGGACCCACGGTGCACTTTTTTTCATAGGGATGCACCATGCCAATGTTTTCTCACTCAGTAGGGAATGGGATATCTAAGCGAATGGTATCAGCCTATCAGATGTCCATGTTCTGTAGTGGTGTCTGGTACTTACACAGTATAAATAGTAGAGGAACCATAGAAGAACCATAGTGGAGACCTAAACTCTTGAAAATTATGATGACAACAAAGGCTTCAGGTCCATCAAATCACGAACAACAGACTGAGGAACAGCTTCTTCCCAAGAGCTGTGGCCTCCATTACATTACATACCCTCCCACCACACAACACTGA